>CM068960.1:30142612-30172920 GCA_035128595.1 Eptatretus atami
GTGTGTTTGAAAGCATCCTCAACATTTGGAGGCCTTTGTTAACTTTGGCCATTTAGAGGGGAAGTGTGCTGTCTGTAGATAAGTTGCAGCAAGAACCTGACCTAAGCTTCAGCGCAATCTGTCGAGCGACGCATAGTTTGAATGTCTGTGGAATAAAGACTTCCGATTACATGTTCACGTCTTCTTCCTTATCTGCTCCTCGTGTTGTCAGTGAAGCATACCACACTACCAATCAATTGTTGCTAATATTTTGGAATTAAAAATAAATAAATTCGAAAATATGACGAGACTAAGAAATGTATAAGAACCCAGAAGTGGGTCGGGTCGGGGGTGTTGATTGAGCGACTGCAAACGAATTTTGACAACCCAAACAATATCCTGCAAAGACGATTTTCATGCAATTCAGGGTGTGTTCCAGTAGCAAGCAGCTTGCTCAACACTTGCCAAGCAGCTCGCTTGATTCAAAGCGCTCAAGCAAGCACTCCAACGAAACGGATTGATCAATGTAGCTTAACAACCTGGCAGTCTCCATGTAAACAATGCCATCATGGTACTCGAACAAATGGTGTCCGGCCCATCATTTTCAGTTTTACTCAATCCTCTTGTGTCAACTTCCCCCTAACAATTTTTTTGTGTTAAGAGCAGCTACAGAGGATGAGGAAGAGGGAAAGAAAGATAAACAAGAGCGAGAATTGCTTTGCACTCAACGTCCCCGACCGACGTGACATTTAAAATAACCCGATGTACATACATGAAGGAAAAACATGCGTGTGACCGGGGTGACAATTCACAGCTGAATCGGGATTTGAACGCCGGATAGATAGAGGCAAGTGTGCATAACTACCGGCCATCCACGGACACCCCTTAATTATGCTATTCACACAAAAGCAAAATAAACGATAGCTTTGTGCGTAATTTTGGTTTTAACCAGACGTTTCGCACAAATAAACACATCATTATTTGGGTGGTGCATCATGGCTCGTTCGGTGCTGGAAATAATAATAAAAAAATACCTTCACTAGCCGGGAGGCGACGATGGTTTGTGGGCATTATTGAACAATGCCACGATAGGTACAATTGAGTTAGTGGAAGCTTTTGAGGAAGCCCTACCGTAAAAACCTATCTCTTCCGTCAAAATTGACCAAATCAAATCGGATTTTTTATATGTTGTACTTATGGACATTACGCACAGCTTCTAGGAAATGAAATTGTGAGAAAAAAATCGAACCACAAGTTCAAGGGGGCGTGGCTCCGCCCACAAGGGGCGTGGGACGCCCCTCATACAAAAAGACACAACTAGACCATGATATCTAGCTTTTGTCCAAGTTTCATCAAGATCGCATCAAACGTCACGGAGCTATGCTCTGGAGAGAGTCACAAACAGACACACAGACACACAGACACAACGAAAATAGTGGTCACTGCTGGGCGCCCGCGAACCAATGAACATACGTAAAACAAAAACATGCGTACAGCTTATGTGCATATATAATGCATCAAGGTTATCTACCTGGGATCACTCCAATTGCACTGGGACATGGACTAACACCCAGGCCTAAAGCCTGCCGATCTGTGCTGCAGTGCTACTTCATGTCATGGTTGCACATTATTTCATTGGGGTAGAGTCAGGCCAGCTGTCCAGCCAATGGGTGTAAAGCAGAGGGGTGGAGTCAAGATAGCTGAACACTAACCCATGTATAAGCCATATTTTCTCAGTCTAAAAAGGGCATAACTGTGAAAAATTGACAAAACGTCCAGAAAGTCGATTGTTCTGTAACTTATCATAATAAAGCCATGTACCAAGTCAAAAAAAAAACACAAAAAAAACAGGTGAGACGGACAGACAGACAGAGAAACCATTGGTGCCCTCCGGTGAAACCTGTAGGGAACTAATAAATGGGGAACTAGAAGCACTCGGTAGAGCGTATACCTCCACCACGTAATGCCTAATCCACGAGAACATATCGGGCCCAATATATATATTTTTAAATATCATGCTATATAATCGTTATTCCCAATGGTATCCCTCTCTCTCAATGGTGAAGAATCCCTTTAAAAAATTCTAGGAGTCGGATCTTCACCAAAATCTGATCGGTTCGTCCTTGTCACACACCGAACCTGTGCACAAAATTTCATCCGGATCCGTCCACAACTTTTTGAGATATCCTGTACACAGACAGACAGAAAGAGGTGAAAACATAACCTCCTTCACCTTCGGTTTCAGAGGTCACAACTAAAGTATGAAATTCACATTTCAATAATATTGAGTAAATACATAACTTCGTTCTATGCATCAACATTTCATTGGTTGTAGTGTTGTTTTGAATCAAACTACGCAGACCATTTTTCCTAACATAGAAGAACACCTTTCTGGGCTCGGCAAGGGGCTCGGCAAAGCGGTTCGGCAAGCGGCTTATGCGGAACGACTGGCTTAACAAGCTGCTTGCTAGCGGAACACAGCTGAGGCAAGAGGAATGCATTTGAGGTACTGAGGGTGGGGATTGCTGGAAGAACGGGTGTAAATCTGGAAGATGTGGGGATGGTCGGAGGGCTGAGAAAGCAGGGCCACAGGAGAGGCCACCGACGTTATCTACGATGGAAGATGAATAGTAATAGCGAACTTCATACTTAACGCGTGCACATGAGAGAATAGGAAACAACAACACAATACCCTGGCAATTTGGAATCCGTGTCGTTGGCTATGACCCTTTTGCTTCCGTTTTTTTTTTTTGCTTCCGGTTTTTGTCATGGGGAATGATGCATGCCGGAGATAAAGGCATCGTCGGAGACATGAAAGACCCAAATATCAGACATGGTGTATATTTCCTCCACTGATTTTATAAGATATCTCCCGCATCATCAAAAAATAATTTTTAATCGTGATTTACATTATTTGATCGCTGATCCCGAATCCAGGCCGAGTAACGGAAATGCGCATCGAATGTAAGAAGAATTCTACGTTCGCTTCTAGGCTTTGCCTATTCATGTTATATGTTATAATGAAACGGAAGACCGAGAAGGAACCCGAAGTACAGTAACACGTAAAGCACGAGTAACAATTGTACTGTACAGAAGGATTAATAACATTGACGAATGAATTACGCACTGTACTTGGAGAGCGAATGTCGCAGATATTTCAAATTTATTTTCTCTTCCTTCTCCACGACTCTTGCTCGTCTGTCACTTGCGTCTTCAAGATCGCTCGCCATTGCCTTTCAGAATTAGTCTCAAGTTCAGAGCCGTGACACGCGAAGAACTCCACCGCCGAACTAATGGCTCCTCGAAGTCGAAAGCTTTTTTTTTAATAACGAAACTTTGAACTTCGCTCTTTATTTGCTGTGTTTATAAAGATTAAGGATATATCATATGTGTAAATCGAGCGTTAACACAAACGTACAATACACGGTACAATTCGGAAATAAAGTACGTTCAACAAAGCTCTAACGCGAACTATACTGCCATGGCCATGCTGCACTGTACAGATACTGGAAATTTGAAAACTGTGCAAAGAAGGATGCGATTGAAAAGAGAAGACCAAAATAAGAATAAACGCAACATTAAAAACACCCCTGATAAATATACACATTTACACAGGAAGTTTGCAGGAGCAGTTTGAGTGAGACTTCCCAAAGATGGAGAGAGGTTTGTGGAAGAGTCTTGATGAACTTCTATCTCTCCCCTTGATTCATATCTTGAACCCCCTTTCAAGGAATTACAAGGAAATTTTGCGCAGTAGGAGGAGGCCATTCGGCCCATCATGCCTGTGCCACATCAATACCAGATTCAATAATCCGTCAAATACCCCCCTTCCCTTCGTGTGCACCCTTTTGGCTGCTACACAGGGACTCAATTTCACCGACCTCAGAAGGATGACAGGCTGAGTCAACCCTGTGGTGTTAATTCAACAGCGAACAGGACTTGAACTCAAGACCCTAGGATCCCAAACCAGCACCCCAACAGCTTAGCCAACAACAGGTTGGTGTAAGATGTCATAAAATGTCATACGTAACGTGGCTTATAAGTATAGACACGTGTTATTTTGGGATGTGGCTGACATAGAGCCTCCCTAATCTCTCCACAGGTGCCATTCATTGAAAAGCAGATTAGGATGAAGAAGAGGAAGATGAATAGTGGATTGTGCTCCTTCTCCAGATCACTTAACCTACTTAACGACACAACAGAGTTTATAAGGTAATCTGCTGGCACTTCCCCTCCTCTACCTCCTCCACCTTCCCTTCATCATCTTCCCTCCCTGCCTCCTCTCTCTCCCCTCCCTCTATTCTATATTCCTTTCTCTCTCCCTCCTCTCCTCCTCTCCTCCTCCCCTCCTCTCCTCTCCTCCTCCCCTCCTCCCTTCCTTCTTCCTTCTTTCTTCTTCTTCTTCTTCCCCACGTGGTTGTGGAGTTCGCCAGGGGGACGTTTTTGGCCCAAGTCTTTCACGAACCGGCTGGCCAGGCCTGACGTTCGATCAAGTAGTCAAAGCAGGAATTTTGGAATTTGTTCAGTACACCGTGGGGATCTTTAACCGTCCACCAACTAATTGCGGCACATGACATGGGATTGCCCAGTTTTAACGACCATTCGTGGGACGGCTCGGTCCGCACAGACACATCGATGAATCACCCTAACCCTGTGAAACACCAGGTTGACAGTTTAAATCTGGGTCGGGATTCAAACCCAGGATGGACACATTCGAAGTGAGTGTGTGTACTTCTCCCTCTCGAGCATCATGCCAGCCCAAACCCAGCCGGGGTGTGTTCATTTGCCAAGTTTCTTGTGGAACTCTCGCCAAGCGGCTTAAGCACTCAAACAAACACTCCATTCGAAACCGTTGATAAGGAACGGCTGGCTTGGCAAGCGCTAGCTGGCTGCTCAGTAACTGAACACACGCCTCAGATCACGAACTCTTCCACGGTCTTCGAGATGGGGATCAATTGGTTAGGCTTACCGGAAATGATATGCAGGTTGAACAATAAACACTCCCGACTCGGCAAATCACTATTAAAATTCGTTAAACAAACGAGGCAAAATATATATAGTCTGTCTGAACTTGACGGCTCCGTTTTTGCTGCCGATGTGTTTTTGGAGTGGCATATGTAGAGCCTCGCGAATCTGAAAACGCCATTCAATTTTTAGTAAAGAAGAAGATTCGCGGTTTTTTTTTTCCCCCAAGAAGAGTGTCTGGAAGGAGTGGCAAATGTAGAGCCTCGCGAGTCTGAAAACGCCATTTAAATTTTAATAAAGAACGAGATTCGCGGTTATTTTTTACCCCCAAGAACAGTGTCTGGAAGGAGTGGCATATATAGAGCCTCGCGAGTCTGAAAACGCCATTTAAATTTTAATAAAGAAGAAGATTCGTGGTTATTTTTTTCCCCCAAGAACAGTGTCTGGAATCCGGATATCGTTTGCTTTCCTAGATGGCACTCAGGTAGGCACGCTACAACTGACAATGTTTCGATTGTCTCGTTTCCTTGCCATTATAAAACCTTTGCATTTTTTTTTTGTTCCATAATTATTTATCATCTTATCGGATGAACCGATGTGTCGTCAAGTTTTAGCTCGATCGTTTCCATGGCAACGAGATTCGCGACCTGAGAGGATTTATTTATTTTATTTTTAAAATCACCTCCTTTGATTGATTTTTTTTGTTGTTGTAGCTCTCTTAATCCCGTCTTAAATATATTCCTCCAAAAGTTCTCGTTATTTGATCGTTTCATTAATAACTAGAAGAGCACATACCACAGCCACGCAATACCTGATCCACGAGAACATATCGGGCCCAATAGATTTTTGAGATTTCATGCGGGAAGATTTCAGCACTACAACATTTTTGGTCCGCTCCCTCAATGGTGAAGAATCACTTAAAAAAATTAAATAATTCTCGTATCCAGATCCGGATTCGAATCTTCACCAAAATCGAATCAATTCGTCCTTGCCACACACCCAACCTGTCCACCAAGTTTCATCCGAATCGTCCACAACTTTTTGAGATGTCGTGCTATATATTGTTGTGGTGCCGGTGGTCGTGGCGAGGAACGACCGCTAGAAGAAGCAGTAGGGCCGTCTCCCACCGAACACCCGAATCGAAGGGTCGTCACCCCGGATAACTCCGAGCCGACGGGTCGCTTAAAGGCCGTGGTCGCCATATTTTGACGGCGTGAGGTAGGGTCCACTTGTCTATTCCAATTTACCGAAGTACTCACGCCGTCTAGCTACCGGGGAAGCCACACCCTCGGCCGACTCTGTCCGAACCGATCGCATGTACGCTCGGGTCCCGTAACCGAGCGGGAATTACCAGAGCCGCCCCGTCCAAACGAACAATTTACGGCACAAATGGCCTTCCTAGTTCTCAACCCGCACCGTGCTGGGCCAATGGAAGAAGCGACACGCAACGAGCTGGACATTTAACAGGGTATTTATAATGGGGAGAGGGTGACAAAGAGCAGAGTTATCCGAATAAAAGAAATGCAATTTACAATGAACACAGGCACTTAACAGTCTCCACTTACAGGCGGGTGCCACAGACACACACAACACACACACACACACACACGAAATGCGGCCGATTGGCCTTTATTTGACCCTTCAGCTCGGGAGGGAAGGCGAGCTGAGGTAAGAGTTTGGTCCGCACCTTTCCGCCTCGTGTGGTCTGGTCGAGACGAGCTGGTTCGGGGGGGGGGGGGGACTCGAACCCACACCTTTGTCGCCACACGAAGCACAGAGGACCGGGAATGACGCAACGGATGTCAGCCAGCACGAGAACGGGCAAGACGAGAACGCCAGAAGGCAAGACGAGACAATCCAGCAGGCAAAACAAGGCGACGAGGCTTCTTCCTTTTGTCAGCCGGATCGCCCCCACTATTATTCATTCCTCACGTGAGGTGGAGGGGTCCGTCCTGAGGTAACTCGCCTCCTCATGGACGGGGCGTGTCGGGGCGTCTTGTGTGCCCGCCCCGAAGAGGCTCTGTCATCCATCTATAATTCCAGCAATCTGTGTGTCTGTGTCTGTGTCTGTGTCTGTGACCGCTGTTTCTCGACAACCGCTGGTCCGATCTAATTGCAAAACTTGCCAGGTATATTGCTGGGCCCTGTGGATGTGCCTTTTCAAGGTTTGATATTAATCGGACAAGTGCTTCCCAAGTTATGGCCATTTATTTACCAACAATGACAGGACATGTTGCTGTGTAGGCGTGGCCGATGGGAAGAGATTCTCAGCCGCGTTCCCATTACGGGTTACAACGTACGGACTTCCGGATAGTGATGACTTAGTGTATTCTAATAATTTCTCGTTCTTATGCGCATTTATAGATAAACACAATGCCTCAATCCAGTCGTCGTTTACGAGAGCGAAGGAACGGCCTGTGTGGTTGTTTTGAAAGTTTTTATTTTTTTTTTCACGTACGGCCACGTACGTACGGACACACGAGAGCGAAGGAACGGCCTGTGTGGTTGTTGTTTCTAGTACGCGGTTTGAAAGTTTTTTTTTTTTTTGCATGTACGGCCACGCACGTACGGCCACACACATACAGGCACGCACGTACAGGCATGCACTAGTTGTTTCAATTTCTGCATATGTACTGCCGAAGCGAGTCCTGGTATCTGGCTTCCCATTGGCTGGAGGAACGCTCCATGCCTTCTTCGGAGCGGAGCTTGATCTGAGGCGATGGAGGCTCCGCCCACGCCTTCAGCCAAAAACACGTGATAATGGAGTCGATGGTGCGAAGAAGTGAAGGGAATTGATGTATAAAACTAACTAGAAAATAACTTGCAGCGCACACATGAAATTCCCGTTAGACACAGGGGATGGATTCTAACTATACACATTTACTTAACGAAATAACTAAACTTTGGGACTGCTGACTGTCTGTGTGAAGAGGCTTCCATATCCGTAACAATATCATTTTAGCCATGTCTCTCAATGGTGAAGAATCACTTTAAAAATTCTAGTAGTTGGATCGTATCCTGATCTTCATCAAAATCTAATCAGTTCGTCCTTGTCACACACTGAACTTTTCCACAAAATTTCATCTGGATCCGTCCACAACTTTTGAGATATCACTGTTACACAAACAAACAGACAGACAGAAAGGGATGAAAACATAACTCCTTCACCTTTGTGGCGGAGGTAATTAAATAATTGTCGTATCCAGATCCGGATCCGGATCTTCACCAAAATCGAATCAATTCGTCCTTGTCACAACACTTAACCTGTCCACCAAATTTAATCCGAATCTGTCCACAACTTTTTGAAAATCCTGCACACAAACAAACAAATGGACAAACAAACAGACAGACAGGGGTGAAAGATGATCCCATCACATTGCAACAAAGCATTGCGTCCAGACATAGTGCTAACACAAAAAGGAGAAGTCAGCATTGTTGATTGAGGTTCAGTTCCCATTCACTTTGGACTAACTGTTACAGAAATAAGGAAAATGACAAAATACCAAGATCTGATAAATAAGGTCAAGAAATTTAGAAATTGAAGAAAACTGAAATTATACAAGTGATAGAGCTACAGGAATATAAAAGAAACTCCTTACTGAGTATTTAAACAAGATATTCTAGGTTTGTGTTTTTAATTAATTTTCTGAAATTATAGAATTGTTTTTCATTTGTAAGTTGTGGGTTACGACGTTAAATAAAGGTGGAAAAGTCTGATTTAATGCAATTTAATTCCAGGCTATAAGGCAACAAAAGGTGAAAATTTTGAAAGAGGGGTGACACTTTCTCTAACCACTGTATATAAGCCCGATAATACTGGGTGTGTTCAGTTACCAAGCAGCTCGCTAGACCTGCCAAGCTAGCCGTTCCTTATCAACGGTTTTGAATGGAATGCTTGCTGGAGTTTTTAAGCCACTTGGCAACGCTCCACAAGAAACTTGGAAAACTGAACACACCACAGGATAGCCGTAAAGCTATGTGTCCTCACCTTTGAGCTGTCTTGCCTGGTTGGTTTTGAATCTCGACCAAGTTATAAACTTTCATCCTGGTGTTTTGCAGATACTGGGCGATACATCGATGTGTGTGCTGTCCATCAGGTGGAGGTTAAACTGCTTGTCTCATCTGCTGACATTATAGTTGATGGACGTCAAAGATCCATGGTGTCATTCGCGAAGAGAAGGCGAACTATCGCGGCACATGAACAAATATATTATTCAAAATTCCTGCTCTAATCTACAGAGGGCACTGCATCAGTGGCACAATGCCCTCAGCCAATGAAGCTACCACACAGCTTGTGCTGCATACAAACGAAGAAGAACCTTCAGGGGCACTGCTTTAATGCTTCAACTGCACTCAGCAGTTATGCAAACCAGCAGCCATGTGTGACATATGAAAGAATAGAACCATGTGTGTGAGCTAGGTTCATGACAGAGTTTATCTTTGCACATGTCCGAACCTAGTTTCTTTACATATCAATAAACAAACCTCCACTCTGTTTGAGAAACACTGTCCAAGATGAATTAAGAACAATTGTATTGATATGAGCTCCGATGGGGTAAGCTTAAATTTATGAATATTGATCATTTTGAAACCATTTTGCTGTAGTTGTGAGACAGGTTAGTTTTACCTACTGATGCTTGTTGTGTTGACAGCAACTCATCAGGACAAGAGACATTCATCAGAAAAGTGGCAAGAGCGCTGGCTGATAGGCCATGGTGTAACACTACCTCTGAAGATTAATGTCTGGCCACTCTATGCCTTAACCTGCTGAAAAAGGATGATAGCAGGCACGGAAGGAACACCATCAGCAGAGAGTGATGCACGTCTTGACTGCAATCAGTGGGATGGGATATTGTATGACAGTGTAGAGTTATCTACAACAAGGAAGAGAAGGTTTTCCAGAACATCAGAGAGGTAGTTTATGTAGATTGTAGATGTAGAATAAAACTGGGTCTAAAAACACTGCCTTGGGGTACTCCAGCCTCTACTGGGAGAGGAGAGAGGAGAGACGCTGCAATCCTTCGATAGCAACGCATTGACTGTGTGGTTGGAGGAAGTCAAAAATCCAGGGATGAAAGTGGCAAGCAAAGCAGGATTCCAGACCGTGTGAAATACCCAATATATGTCCAGGGAAAGTCCTGACCTCTTGTTTGAGATTTAGGTACTCCAACCATTGTTGAGAGGGGAGTAGCAGCATGTCCAGTGTTAAGTGATCGATTCAGAATGCAAACTGTTGGTCAGAGACCAGGCTATTTTATTACGGGAAAGACTTGACATCAGTAGATATCATGGATTATATTACTTCACTTTTAATTGGAAGCATGCTCACATGTCTTTCGTCGAGAGGGTCAGCATTTGCACACTTTTTTTGGATGGGAATGATGTTTGCTCTTTTTCAGGCAGATTGGAAATGACCAAAGAGAGGAACACAATAAATAGAGCAGACAGAGGATAAGCAAGCGCAGCAGAGAAGGATTTGAAAACATGGGCAATGATGCTATCTGGTTGGGCAAGCAGGTTCGAGGCTGGACAGACCTCGGATGAGAAGGACACAAAGTCCAATGGACAGTGAGTGGGCACAGGGTGTAAGCTGGGGAACAAAACTGGATCGGGTTTGGATACGTGAGATCTGGAGAGAACCACGAAGTTGACATTCATTCCATCGTGTGTTGGGAAATTCGTGTAAAGTTACACTGATGTCTACCAAGATCCTTTTCGTGATGTGGTATACTGTATGTACAAGCTCCTCCATGAACTTTAGATCACGATTTAAAAAAAGTTTTTTTGTGATCTTTTTTTCGTCTTTCACAAACAGAGACTCGTTGTGGGATTACGCCCAAAAAGAATTGAAGGAATCGATGCAGCAGGATGCCGAGAACAACGATCGGCTTCATCCCCAGGAAAATACCATATTTTTCTTTGGCACTAAGAATGGGGCAAGTGTAAACAAAATGAAACGACTTGTGTCAATGTCTTGCTATTTCAAAGTAACATTTATTCAGGGTAAAATTGATTCATATGTTTCATGCAGCCAGCCTTGTATCTTTCTACTTGAACATCGATCCTTTTTATGCCTCTGCCGACGAAGTTGCCAGAGGGATGATGTTTTTGGGTTGTCTGTCCATCCGCGGTAGGTTTTCGTGAAACTTAAGAACAACTGAAGGGAACGACAGGGTTAGTGGGGCAGATAACAGCAATTTTTGAGAGGAATCGTGCAAATGATGATCCAGCACAAAATTTGGCACATTTGTTCTCCAGGGGATTCTAATCAAATCTGCCTGATTGGCCATTTGAAAATCCAAATTTTGAAAAATTTGAAAGAAAAAAAAAAACTTCAAAAAAGTCAAGATCACGAATCAATGTTGGATGCTGGCTGAGATTGGTGAATGTTTCAGAAACATCATCAAAGACGTTCCAAGTCTGCATGCAGTTTTCTTCCCTTTACCGCGGAAGCAGACACGACATCACATCCAGTGAACGCATGGAAGTATGGGATCCCTCTAGCTTTCTCAGGCCTATTGCAGAAACTACCTCATGGACTGGAATCCATCGCCCTTGGCTCCTTGGCCAAAGGCAATCCACATTTCTCAAGACCTAGTTCCTGTAAGGAAGGCAGTACAGATATTGCTATGACTAGTACGTCCGTGTCATTAGCCTTAATGATAATGGACTTGCTACCATCCTCGTTGCATCCCTGGCGTGTACAAATATTTGAGTGTCAGCTTCTTCATGACAAACTGGAGCACAGCATCCAGTGACTTCCTTGTGTTGCTAATGGCATCTTCTCCTTTTGTGACAATGACTGTGCTTGTCGTCTGTGCTTCACACATCTTTTCCGAAGGAAGTGAAACAGCTCAGTCTTGTTGCTGTCATCTCGAAGAAAGCTTCTCCAGTTACTTGGGGTCTTACTGGTTCCTGTCACTCTTCTTCTGATTCCTTGCCCCTTTTCGACCTTGCCTCGGACTTCAGACCTGACTTCTTGTACACATCAAACACTACGTCCACTCTCGTACCTGGCACCATAGGATTCCACCTTTGGGATGATGTCTTCTTTAGCATAGTCATCAAATATCTTTGAAGTGCGTGGAGGTAGGGCATTGATAAGTGCTGAGCCATCAATGATGACTGCATCTCCCTTGGTTCTCTGTCTGGGATGTTCACTTGCGCTTCAAGAATTTCAGCCAGTAGTCCAGTAGATTTAGCCCCAGAATGGCTGAACCTGAAACAAATTGCAATAGTTTTTTTATTGCTGGATCTTGTTCAGGGGGTCACTCTGAATGTCCCAATATAAAATAGGACAAAATAGGACGCACCGGAAGTGCCCTAATTTGCATAAATTCAAAATGGCGCCATTGAGCACTGGGGGGCTGATATCTCCTAAACGGTGCGTTTTAGACCCCATAAATGTATTATTAGCAGATAGGAAAGTGACCCAAGGAATCAAAATATGTCGTCAAAATTTGTATATGATGTCATATATGTCAGAAATGACGTCATAGGCATCATATATGATGTCATAGGTGTCAAACAAATTCAAATCAAATTCAAAAGAGTTTATTTTCCCTTATCATATAGTATACATCGGGATTGACAAAATAACTATGCAACACAAACATGGAACACAACAAACCCCTCCCCCCCCCATCAGGGTAACCTACACAGCACATTTCACCTAAGGTAAATGGACTCAACGGCCAGGTGACTCTTTGTTCAGGTGATCATGAGTGTATCTGTACAATACATCAGATTTATGCGGCTATTTTTACACTGTGGGCATGACTGATTTCATTTTGCATGCTTTGTGTAGTGACTGCTGTAGAGTGTACTGTGTTATGGTGTTTGGTTCAGATTGTTTGTGTGGGGTATTAGACGTCGTATGTACGCGCATAGCATTAGGTAAACTACTTGACTGATTTTCGTGGAATTTAGCATAGCTTTGACAATATCCTAAAAACTAATTTTCCATCCATAGGGCGACATCTACACCATGGATGACACAAAGTGTGCCATGTGTGAGAAACAGCTTGATGATGGCCGACAACGTTTACTTCTGACAGAGAAGGGTGCCCATAGTGTGAGGGAAGCTGCAAAATCAAGAGGAGTTGCCATCAACGTGATGGTGGGGCAGAAGTTCCACTCTGAATGCAGACTAGACTTTGGCAACAAGAAATCTATACAGTTTTCGTTAAAACGAAAGTTTCGGGAGGAGCCAGAGCCGTCAAGTCGCCGTCTATTGAACCATATTAAACTTTTTGGAACACTGCTTCCTTGTGGGATGTCAGCAGACACCAACTCTGATGATCTTACCCTGTTCAAACGTGGGACTTCCAGAGGTCTATCTTTAAAGCATGCGACCAAAGGCCCTCAAACGATCCTTGGGCAGAGAAAGTTCAGGGACGTTTGGCATCTTGCATTGACCTTCACGCGGCAGATGCCATTTACCACTAGTTTGTAGTGTAAACTTCAGAACAGGGAAGCAAATACCACTCCGTTACAGAAGTGACACCAGCAGCATTTCATCCGACTAAGCTAGGGAGGCGGACAAACATTCAACGACAAGAGGCATTCCTGCAGGTCATCGCTGACCTAAGGAAAATGACTATGAACAAACCACAGTCACTGATCTTGTTGATGAAATGTCAAAGATATGTGAAGACCCATACTCTCCAATGTATATGCGTGTAAAGTTATTTGAACATTTTGGAGAGCGGGTTGTGATCACGAACATAAATGGCAGACCGAACATTGTGACATTCAGGAAAGCTCAAGCGCAGATCCTCCAGGAATTTTATGACACTCCTAAAATGGACAATGAAGCTGATGAGAAGCGACGAATTATCAAGACTGCAGGTGAACTCATCAAATCGGACATTAAAGCGCAGGACACTTCCAAATCAACAGACCAGTTCAACTTAGGTCTATTGATCTTAACTTGAAATACTTGCCAGAATCACTTCAGCTTATTTTGTCTGGTCTTTTCCCAGGTGCAAATGACCTGAAGGTTGCCACAATAGGCCATTGTATCATGCAAGCTACTCGGCCTCGAACCGTCCTTGCGCCCATCCATTTGGGCTAGGTGTCCAACTGCACCATTTGTATGGTTCTAGATTTTTGATAGACAGTCTTTATGCTCATGGCTTATGCTTATCCTATGATGAGGTTTTGCGCTTCTCCAAGTCTGCAGCCAGGTCAAGTGATACGCCTACCCAATATCAGGTACTTTGGCCACACATTGCGACAATGTAGACCACAACCTCCGCACTTTAGATGGCCATGGTACATTCCATGGTATGGGAATAGTGGTAGCTTGTACACCAGAAGTACTAAGTCAGAAGCCAGTACCACGATTCTTAGCCTATCCAGATGATGGGGTCCCGGCAGCTAAGATTGCCATCCATTATTACAACAGGTTTCTTGGGAAAAAGTCGTCATTACTTTTCCAGAAACTGCCTGATTTAATTGTCAACGATCTTACCTCCACCTAAATCTTCTCTGGAAGATTGCCTTGCCCTTTGTCCCAGTAGACCAGGGTGGTCAGGAACGATGCAAGCTATATGCAAGGGTGAACATCCAGGTAAATCATCCGTACACTTCCTTCCGATGATAGACTTAGACCCCACCAACATGTCCTGCGTCTACTCTACATTGCTGTTTGTTGTCGAAGAAAACAGGAACACAGTACATTCCTATTCTGACATTTGATCAACCATTGTGGTTGAAACGGAGAGTCATTCATCATGAGGACAAATCTAGCGAACTGAAGAAAGTAGTCCTCAAGTTAGGAGGTTTTCACCTCATGATGAGTTATCTTGGATCCATTGGACACCTCATGAATGCCTCAGGACTTCGGGAAGCACTTGAATTAGTTTATGCCGAAAATGCAGTAGACTACATCCTGAATGGCAAGGCCTATGCTAGGGCTATACGGGGACATACACTGATTTATGCAGTTCTGAATTCAATGATTCTGTGTGAAGCATATGATTCATGTCCCACGAAAACGAAGGTCAAATATGATAACATTGAGTGAAAGAGATGATGTGCACCCAGATCTCAAAGAGGCAGGTCAGCTATACGATGGTCTACTTGGGATGTATTCAAGCGAAAGAAGCATGCAGTCGTGACGTCTTGAAGAGAATAAGCCAGGTCCTGCAGAAACACACGTCAAGGATCGCTGAGTTCCCGATGGGCCAACTGTGGCTACAGTACATGTCGATGGTCGAGCTACTTCTCCAGTTTCTGAAGGCAGAACGAACAGGCATTTTTGACCTCAACTTGTCCTCACTGCGGAAGATGTTGCCACACCTTGCTGCCGCAGGACATTCGCACTACACGAAGTCCGGCCATGTTTACCTGACAGACATGCTCAACTTGGAGAAGACTAGCCCGGATGTTCACATCAGTTCCGCTCTGGAAAATTTGTCATTCGAAGAACTGACAGGTTCTGGGCGGGTCTCTCTACTGACCTTGTAATTGAACAAGTCTTAATGGGACTCTGAAGTCAACTGGTGGATTGACCCGTGGTCGTGGCATGGAGGAAACTCAGAGGACACGATGGTTGTTAGCTGTGCCTGCATGTGCATCTGTAAATGAGAGCATGCAAAATCTAACAGGGACCCATTATTGCACCAGTGAGCAGCACAAAGAGATGTCGTCGTCGAGAAAAGCCCGGGACTGCAAAGACACCGACACAATCTCAAAATTCCTTCAAGACCGAAATCCACTTGTCCAGTCAGACAACCTCAGGAACTTGCAACTGGAGTCGTCGCACACAGTTCAGCAAACCCACATAAAGCAGAATAAGTTGGTTCAGCTATTCTACAGAAGATGTCTGGCCAGAATATGTTCGAGTATTCATTTAAGAAGGCAGACACCACCAAAATAATGGGTCAGAAGGTGGTCTCTGCAGGCAATGAAACCATTGCTGTACCAGTTGATCTCACACTGCTGTTCCAGTGCCTGCTCCTTGTTGCGAACAGTGAACCAAACAGAGATTTGAAGGGCCTGTTCAAGCACGAACTCTCAAGCTATCCTGCATCCTTGTTTGATGCCCACCGAGTTATGCGAGAAGTGAATAAGCCACAACTTGCCGACGCACTTGAGAGCTGTGCACCAACAGCAGTTGGAGGAGATGCACCACAGCGCATCCCTGAGTACTACGTACTAGATGGCGGATCTCTCCTTTACAGAATACCTTGGAAGAAAGATGACACTACGAGGAAATCTGTGATCACTAATACCATGTCCAAAAGCACTACAAAAATGCCATTGTAGTATATTTGACGGATACGCCCATGGCCCTTCCACCAAGGATGTTACCCATCAGAGGAGAAGAAGGGAGCTGTTGGTCCACGAGTTTCTTTTTCCCCCCAAATGCCACTAACTACAAAAAAGGAACACTTTCTAGCAAATGCTGAGAACAAGCAGTGCTTTATACATTTGCTGATAGAAAAGATGGGTGAAAACGGCATCAAGACCCTAAGCGCAGATGGTGATGCTGATGTCTTGATTGTGAAAACGGCTGTAAGGTGTTCAACGTCTGCTTGTACGCAACTAATAGGAGAAGATACAGATCTTCTTGCACTGTTGTGTTTCTATTGCGGTGATGATTGCAAAGGACTCGTCTTCAGGTCAGAGCAAGTGTGGGGAGAAGGAGGTGAAGAGGAGAGTCTGGGACATTGTTTGCCTCAAGAAGCAGTTGGGGAAAGAATTGTGTAGTCTCTTGCCAGTGATCCATGCATTGCTGGATGCGACACAACATCCAGAATATTTGGGATAGGGAAAGGAGCGCCCGTGAAGAAATCCAAAATCATCATGAGTTTAAGTCGCAAATTCTAAAGTTGGCTCAAGAAGGGTTGGGGTAGAGGACGTAGATAAAGCAGGAGAGAGCGCTCTTGTCTTCCTATGTGGTGGAAAGATGGAAGAAGCCTGGATGACCTGAGAGCCAGGAAGTTCTCGGAAAAGGTGGCTACCAGTGCTCGCAGTGTCCAAGTACAGACGCTACCTCCAACATCCAAGCAGCAAGATATCACTCACAGAGGGTTTACTATCAAGCCCAGGTTTGGATGGGGAAAGAAGAACTGAATCCAACGGATTGGGGCTGGCATTTGTCAGATGGTCGAATGCAGCCAAGCAAGAGTGGACTTGCTTCCTGCACCTGAATATCTGTTGAAAATAATCCGGTGCCAATGCAAGGGTGATTGTGACACCCTACGTTGCAGCTGTCGAAAATGGCTTCGAGTGTTCACCATCATCATGCAGGGATGCAAAGGGACATCATGCACTAATAAGGGGGATGTTACCACCGATATTGATTCAGACTAAGTAAAACCTCATCATGTGAATAAGCCAGGACATGTATAGGAAGACTCTGTGGGGTATAAATTTGAATTTGAATTTGTTAATGTACAAGGCATAGCTCATGGAACATATTTCAGACTAGGATATTTCCAAAGACGTCATACATGTACTTCCTACAAAAACATTGAGGAAAACATAAATTTAATTAAATTATATCAATGACGTCATCAATGACTCATTTCTGACATATATGACGTCATATACAAATTTTGACGACATATTTGGATTCCTTGGGGTCACTTTCCTATCTGCTAATAATACATTTATGGGGTCTAAAACGCACCGTTTAGGAGATATCAGCCCCCCAAGTGCTCAATGGCGGCCATTTTGAATTTATGCAAATTAGGGCACTTCCGGTGGTCTATTTTGTCCTATTTTATATTGGGACATTCAGAGTGACCCCCTGAACAAGATCCAGCAATAAAAAAACTATTGCAATTTGTTTCAGGTTATAGTGTAATTCTACTGGACTACAGCTGTGACTTCAAATTTTTTTGAAGTTTTTTTTTTTTTTCAAATTTTTCAAAATTTGGATTTTCAAATGGCCAATCGGGCAGATTTGATCAGAAGCCCTGCAGAACACAAAGCCAAATTTTATGCTTGTATCATAATTTGCACGATTTTTCTACTATCTACTACACTAGGTTGGTTATGTAGGTTTTGAACCCCTGAAATTCTGTTGCTAAGAAACAAAATATTTACAGGATATAGGGACACATTTGAAGCTTTTGTCATAATTTTTTTTTAATTGAATTCAGAAGCGTACAAAATTAGTAATCAACTTCGACGTGATTTCCATCATTTTCGAGCAGTGTGTCCTTTCGTGATACTCGAAGACCATTTTCTGTCGCATCCCGACTGTAATTTCGCCAAAAGCTGCTTGAATCCGCTCTTTCAGATCTTGAATGTTCGCTGGTTGAGTTGCGTAAACCTTGCCCTTAAGAAATCCCCACAAGAAGAAATTGCATGGGGTGAGGTCTGTTGCCTATGAGCTGGGCATATTGGCTGACCCGCAACCCATCTATTGGTCGGGAAAAGTCTCGTTGAGCCATTCGCGGACCTGAACACCACAGTGGGCATGTGCGAATGTGGTATTTAATATCTGAGCGCATTTATATGATCTGTGTTAGCCAATCTGTAGCTGAAATGTTGAACTTGCTGAGCCTTCGACTTTCAGTGTGCATTTGCATTCTCTGATCTGCAGTTGTTTCGGTTTTAATGGTTATGGATTTTCGCAACGAAAAACTATTCATTCATAGCTTGTCTATATACATTATCAATGTACAATCAAAAGTCCTTCAGGCAACCACCAATTGAAACCTTGACTGACACTAATGGACACTGACTACAATCACAGCTTTGGTGGTTATGGATTCTCTGAACAAAATCATCGTCTATTATTATTGAAATGACACTTGTGATGAATAATTCCAATCACGTTACTTTGTTCCTTTCATTCTTTGTTAATTCTGTACTCTGGAGGAAAAAGGCCTGGGAAATTGCGTTAAAGCGATCCATGGGTAAAATAAATCTGTAAATCATTTGTTTTTGTTAAACATTAATAATACTATCCTGTACTTACAATAATATCGAAGTTGTCTTTTGAGAAACAGGTTTCACTTCATTGTTGCACAGTTCAATCTGTATACAGCAAGGAATATTTCCATTTTATAACTCACAATGCGTTTTTGGTTGTTGTATTGTTGTTGTATCCTCACTATAATTCACGGACTGGTCGGTGTGTGTTTGTTTCTTTGTTTGTCGTGCTACGACTCCTACAGTTCCGGGCTGATTACATCCAGACTTGTTGCATTGGATCAGCATGGCCCCAATTAGTGGTGGTGGGGGGAGGACGAAAATTCTCCATGTAAATGTGTATCATTCGTTTAGTGCCTCTCCAGGTGGGAGAGGGTATTACAAGTTCCCACCCTTCACAGTGCAGTGAGGTGTTTTGAATTGCACAGCAAGATGTATTTTGAATGAATAAGGATAATAACATAACCCCCCTGGCTGATGAACGTCTTTGATGATGTTTCTGAATCATTCACCAATCTCAGCCAGCATCCAACATTGATTCGTGATCTTGACTTTTTTGAATTTTTTTTTTTTTTCAAATTCTTCAAAATTTGGATTTTCAAATGGCCAATCAGGCAGATTTGATTAGAATCCCCTGGAGAACAAATGTGCCAAATTTGATGCTTGTATCATCATTTGCACGATTCCTCTCAAAAATTGCTGTTATCTGCCCCACTATGGGCTGCAAAACGTAAAGTGTTCAGCTTGGTGGAATATACGCTCTACCTGGTGCTGTTCTAGTTCTTCTTTGTAAAGCTCTTTGATATTCCATTAAAAAAGAAAAATGCTTTTTATGAAATATACTGATTAGTTTATTTTGTATAAACATTAAAAATATAATTTTATAATGTCATGATCAGTTTTATATCAAGCCTTAGCAATGTTTGGTAAATTTGTGAGAGTGGTTTGTAATACCCATCTTAAATGTGACAAATTGTTGGAATCATTTTGATGCTCTGAGATGTTTTCACTTCCTGCTCTTTTGCTGTTTCAGGGAAAGACAACAGTGATTCATCAATTTTTAGATCGGTAAGTTTAATTTCCATCAAAGGCCATCTATTTTGTCTGCATGGGTTAAAATATTGCGTTTTATTCTCTGCCACCCGACACTCATTCCGCCAATAACTCTGCTAAAAAGAAATTTTGACCATTCTCTCAGTGTAATCTGTAATTCATTGATTGCATTTCATATCCACACATCCTGTTTAAATCACACTTTTGTTGTACCATCTCACAATCATTTCAACTTTCAGGGATGAACCACCAAGACCCACTGTAGCTCTCAACTATTCTTTTGCCAGAAAAACAAGAGGACAGGTGAACTATACCTTTTTTAAGAGTGATACTTGTTAATTCTTGGAAATTATTTTTCTCATTATTATGTTAATTGTTGGTGAATTTGTGGAAGTGGAAGTGACGTCCTTTGTGAATCTTCCTCCTGTCTTGAGATTCCAACGATGTGGAAAGCCTTTTTTTTGACTGCCTCAAGGGGACAAAGGGGAGGAATCAGGAGCAACACTCCAGATTTGAGAGCCATACTTCATGTCGCTCTGCATGAAAACCTTGTACATTGTGATGAGCTCAGTGTGATTCATATATGCCTTAGCTCAATGGAAAATACCCTTTTGATGATAGTTTAATGATACTTGCAGAGTACCTGCCCAACGGGCAATCTTGTTCCAAGCATGCAACATGGTCTTCTGACGCATACCTTCATTTATTAATTTTTTTTTAACTTTTATTTTTTGTATACAATATCGAGGCTCGTATAAGAGTTAATACACAGAACGTATAACAAAAGGATCAGGAGAAAAGAAGGGAGGGAGAGGGAAGCACAAAACAGTGGGAAACAGAGATATTAGATCAGTGGAAGGGAGAGGGATGGGGTGGGGTACACGGGGAAAACAAGATGGACACCACAGGGACTTTCAGGAAGGAAAGCAGGGAATTTTAAGGAGGTAGGTTTGGGGTGGATTAACAGGGGTAGAAAAGATCATGGTTTTGGATGGGGGAAGATAAGAGATGGTGGTGAACAGCTGTTTTGAAGACCTGGAGGGAAGAGTGGGATTGAAGAGAATGTGGGAGTTTGTTCCAGAGGCGGGAAAACTGTCAGGTCTGTCACAATACTGACAGACAAAAAAAAAATAACCCTTATGTGCATGATGCAAAAACATAACTACTGCTTATAATTCAAAACACCTCACTGCACTGGAAAACATGCGGACAGGAATACTGTGCTGTAAATGGTGAGACTTGTAATACCTTCCCCCTTTTGGCAGTTTGACCAAAAGGGGATTGCTCGCGGACCTTGAGCGCCCTACAGAAATATTAGGGGGACAGAGCAGGGGATGCAACACCACAGATAAGTTGGTAGAAGACAAAGACCACCGACCTGCCTGTGGTGAGAGTGAAAGACCCAAAGACTAAGCTACATCGTGGGATATACCAATGATCCTAAAAGCCTTGGTTTCCACAGTGTGAAGCTGAGTTAGGTGTGAGGCAGCCCAGAGGGAAGAGTAGTTCTCCATCAAGCTGCAGATGAAAGCTTTATACTGTATGTGGTTATGAGCTCAGTTGTGCCAAGGAAGGACTTTGTATGAAGGAGGATGTCCAGTAAGTGACTGGCTTTGGAGGCCAGCTTGGAAATGTGTCTTTCCCAGGAAAGATCATGGCAGATACTGAGACCCAAAAGCTTGAGTGACAGATCTTCTTCAAGAGTATTGTTGAGAAAGTAGATGGGGGAGGGGTGGGGGTGGTTTCGAGATGGTTCTTTCGGAGAGACATAGTGAGAGTGTGAGATTTGTCAGGATTGAAAGACATGTTCCATGTGTTGGACCAGCTTGTGATTTTATCAAGGTCTGCAGAGAGTGAAGAGGCTGCTGCTTGCCAATCTGAAGGATGAGAGATGGTACGACAGAGGGTGGAGTCATGAGCAAAAATATAAAGAGGATTTTCCAGAGAGTCAAAGAGATCATTGAGATTAGAATAAGCACAGGGCCGAGAACACTGCCTTGAGGAACTCCAGCCTGGATAGAAGAGGAGATGAGAGAATTCCATTAAGAGCCACGCGTTGACTGCGAAGGGAGTAAGTCCACGAGCCCTGAGTGGAGAGTTTTGGTGAGCAGTGTGAGGTGCCAGACCATAGCGAAAGCATGTCATATGTCGAGGGAGATGGCTCTGATCTCATGTCTGCATTGAGGACCTCCATCCATTGTTGGGAAGCAGAAGCAGCATGTCCAGGGTAGAGTGACCTGGTCTGAACCCAAATGGATGACCGAAAATCAAGCCATTGGAGAAGAGAGAGGATTTGATGTTGGAAGCGATGATGGATTCCATGACCTTGTTGATGATTCGGAGCAGGCTGATTAGTCTGTAGTTTTAGGGATCAGTTTTTGCATCTTTTTTATGTAAAGCGGTAATGATTGCTGATTTCCAAGCAGATGGCAGATGACCTTGAGCAAATGAGAGGGTGAATAGAAGAGAGAGAGAGAGGGTCTGCAAGAGCATCAGAGCAGGTTTTTAGAACTCATGGACGTTGAACATTATGTCATAAGTAGTTGATCAGCAGCTTATTTTTTACAGGTGTGATGAAAGGAATTCAGCCTTTCACAAGTGATTTATTATTCGACAACATTTGGAGTCAACAGCAAAATGGTAAAGTTGGTTTTCAACAAAATCAGACAGATCATTGATATAGATTAAGCATAATAGTAACATTTGAACTACTGCTTGTAACCAAATGCAATGGCTCCTGTCCCAAGAGCACTTAAGAAATACTGACAGAGTCTGACTTGTATTCCAGCCACCTGCTGCATAATACTAGTGGACTTGGTAAAATACCCCTACTATACCACCTCCTGCATCGCAAGCATTGGATATCTCAATTAAATATCATACTCCTCAAGTAAATTGTGAAAGTGTTTGCTGGATTAAAGCATAATAATTCTCCCACTTTGGATTCTTCTATCTCTCCATAAGCATTACAAGATGGCTCACCCATGAGATGGAAGTGTATTGATTAGTGTATTAAAGAAAGGCAATCTTTCTGAAATGATGAATAATTATTTTGGTTATAATACCATGGTTATAACCATGGTATTTCTTTGAGATCACCTTAGCACCAACATACAGTTGACTCCAGCTGATTTGAATACCTGCCAATTCAAACTCAGTAATTCGAATAAATCTTTGCAGTAATTTAAATTTAATTTTTCCTCACGATTGCGGATTTCAACATCATCAATTTGAATGAGAGTTATTAGCCCGTCCGCCTGCGCAGTGAAAGAAAGTCGGGTTTTTAAATCACTTCCATGTTAGGTTACTTATTAGCCCGTACGGCCACACAGTGGAAAGCAGCCTGGTTTTTTTAATCGCTTCCGTGTTTCTTTACTTGTTAGCCCATCCGCACACACATCGGGAGATTGTGTGTGTGTGTGTGTGTGTGTGTGTGTGTGTGTGTGTGTGTGTGTGTGTGTGTGTGTCTCACATAACTATTTTAACATTTGAGTTTTTGTCATCAAATTTTCAACAAACCCTTATGAGAATATGGAAAGACTAATTAATAATTCAGTCGAAATGTCAAAGGGCAAAGTCACAGTGAGTATAAATAGGACAAGCCCAGGCTAGACAGCTTACAAGGAAGTGTGCACACCTCTCAGCCATCTTGCCAGCCTGGTGGCGACACAAATTGACTTTAAAAAGGCTTTTGACTCCATTAATAGGGGCATTTTTGTTTTGTGCTCATGGAATTGCACTGATTATTGTCAGTGCTATACAAATTTGGTTTGGCTCTCAGAGTCTATGTCTGTGGATGGTCCACCACTGAGATTTATTGGCCCTTTTCCTTTTTGTGATCACTTTTGATTAACCCCTTCAGATCCCCGTCAGCTCCTCTCCATCCATCCATTGGGACCATACTCTGTGCAGAGCGTTGGTGCTGCCTAAGCAGTCTCCTTGGCTATGGCACAACCCTGGACGGATCGCCACTCCGACACAGGATACCAGCAAGCTGGCACTCATGCTGACCTCAGAAGGATGACAGGCTGAGTCAACCCCACCTGGTATTAATTCAACAGCCAAGTGGGATTTAAACTCAGGATACTGGGATCCCAAGCCCACCACCCAAACAATTAAGCCAACACCAAGCATATCAACTCCCCTCGGGACTGATTATGTTGCCACAACTATCTTTATGGCACCCCAACCATGCTATCATTGATTTATATTGATCTGTCGACACAAAGTGTCAATAGCGCATGAACAATTTAACTAACAACTATAGATAAGACCACTTAAGGAATTGGGCTTCTCAACTTGCAATTAATTATACAGTTGAAGCAACTTGCTTTCCTTGGGCACCAACTTTGTCTATATATTGGCAAATCCTGCAAGATGATACACTTTCTACTAGTTGGGATATAGAAGACAGAGAGTAGGAACATCCTTTATCTAAATAGGCCTCCAAGCACAGGTGTTTTGTGGAGTCGATCAGGATGATATATTCACTCATGACCATTTAAGAGAATAATTATTCGATTATATTACAAACAAGAGGACAAAAGTGGTCATTGTTTCTTCAGCTGATTGATAAAACGTGTCACTTGTTCTTAATTATGTTTTCAATGTTCTCTTATTTTTTTTGTTTAATGCCATGCTTACAAACCTAGTAATGATAGACTGTATTTTCAGGTTAAAGACATTGCCCATGTGTGGGAACTTGGTGGAGGGACATTATTTTCCAGCCTTTTAAAAATCCCAATTACTGCAAAGACTATAAGGTAACTGAGTACGAAGATGAATGTCATTCTGTAGCTTTCTCCTTCTGATCTTTAGAGCTTTTGTATTTGAAAATGCATTGTTGGGTATCTGGTCCTTCACTTTTGATTGCTTTCTGAAGGGTGAACACCTGAAAAGCTCTTTTGCTCCGATGACAGGTTTTAACATCAGAAATGTCAGGTTCTCTTTGCTTGTCATGGAGATTAGCATACCTTAATCAACGTTATCTTGATTTCCTCTGGCCATTATTTTAAAACAAGTTGGGTCACCCGATCCATTTCAGGTTACAGTATTTCCACTTCAGTCAACCATCAAGAAGATTGATGTTTGAAGCTGTTGCAAAAATTTACGTGCGAATGCACCATGGCAATTATGGGCCAAATAGTGCAGAATTGTGCAACGACTACTTACTTACACCTGTTGTAGTCCTGTGGCGACTGTGGCCCCTTTGTATATTTATTTCCATTCTGCATATAAATCAATCAATTAATCAATATGTCACTGTCATTTATGACGCTGGGTGACACTGTAACCTTCTTTACTGTTTCTCACACTGCTGAGCTGCCTTTGTAGCACCAGCGGCCTCAGCAATCAATGCACCCTTTCTAATAGCTGCTCTCCAGTTTTGCCTTATTTGTGTCAGTTCCCTCATATTGCAGATATTTAGGTCTTCCTTGATGACATCCTCCAAAGTTTACAGGGCCTGCCATATCGGCGAGTTCTAGTTACTAGTTACAAAAAATGCTCTCTTTGGGAGAGGATGGTCTTTCATCCAGCACACGTGACCCAGCCACCTGTCTTGATGTCCTCGCCATCATGCTTTTGGTTGTTATGTTGGCATTGGCTAGGACTTCCACTTCCATGTTGGTGATCTTTTGCTACCATCGAATATGCATGATGTGGCATAAGCATCTGTGGTGGAAACACCTTCAGCTGGTGTATGTGTTTATTTCGTGTAGTCTAGGTCTCGCTACTATATAGCAGTATTGCCACGGTGACATGGTGTATACAATTAGCTTGGTATTGAGGGATAGACATGATCAACACCGCACTCGACTTTGGAGTGAGTAGGACGTCGATGTTTTCTGTCTCATCTCTTCTGGATTTCACCATCCAGGTTTCCATAATGCTTCCAAGTACAACAAACTTGGCTGTTCTTTTAAATGGGTGTCTCCAAGAATAACAGGTTTGTCACCCACTCTGATTGTGATGGCTGGTGTAGTATCTCTGTTTTTTCTTGACTTATTGCCAGTCCCCACCTCGTGCAAGTATCATGCAAGGCATAAATAATTTTCGTAGTTCCTCCACGTTATTACAGGCAAATGCGGCATCATCTGCATAAAGGAGTTTTTTGATGATATCTAGCATGGACTTGCTAGTCCTTAGCCAGTGCAAGTTAAAGAGGTTGCCATCTAGTTTGTTGCGAAATCTAAACCCGTAGTCTGCCAAACCCAAGTGCCATTCCAATCAAGTAACTGAATATGATGGTAAAGCAGGTGGAGAGCTATAATGCAATTTGGCAGAAACCTGTCGTGATGTCATACTTTGAAGTTGTTTCCCATTAATAGATACAGTACTTGCTTGCATATCTAAATGGAAGCTGTGGATAAAGTTGACGAGTTTTGATGGAACGCATCACTTTCCAGCAACTCCATGCAATATCCCAGTCTACTGAGTCAAAGGCCTTAACTGGGTCAATGAAAACAAGGTGCTAGTCTGCCTCTGTCCTACATTTTCTTACAGTTATCTCAAAACAAACATAATTTCTAATGTTGACCAGAACAGAGATCCGCTTTTGGTCTCTGGGAGGAGTTTTTATCCCGCCGCGTGGCGGAAGGGGATATTGTTGGTCACCCAGGTCGTCCGGCTGTCCGTCCGGCTGTCCGTCCGTCCGGGGTCAACATTTATAGCTGTGAGTGCGATAACTCATAAACTGTTCGCCATATCGATTTGAAATTTGGGTCACACATGTACACCTGAAAAGGAAGAACCCTATTGATTTTGGGCATGGCGGATCCAAGATGGCCGACTGGGGCGGCATCTTGAAAAAAATGTTTTTTTGTAATAAATGGAAAACCGCTTATCTGATTTCAATTATTTTTGATTACTACGCTCCTCACCCTGGGGAACTTTTAGAGAATGACCAAATGGTGTCTGTTTCCAATTCACACTCCCTCATTATCTGGAATATGTATGACCTTTTTCATTCAATGGCGGGGATTCCCCATCTCTGATGGTATATTTTTCTATTAGGGGCTTTCGGGGATTGAGTACCACTCTGGCAAGAACCTTTCCAGTAACCGAGAGAGGGTACTTTTCGGTAGTCGAGGCGAAAAACAAAATGGCCACCACCGACTTTCGATAAATTCTGTTTTGGGCGATATCTTCACTTCTAATGCAACTTAGAAAACAATTTTGGTGTCTACGACTATGTTTTCATGGTCAAGGAATCGATAAGATAAAATTGAAGGTGTAATATAGACCTGTCTCATATTTTCAAGATGGCCACCATTTTAATATGAATAGCCGAGAGGCGAGATGGTTCGCGGGCATTATGAACAATGCACTATAGGTACAATATGAGTTTTGAGGAAGCCCTACCATAAAAACCTATCTCTTCCATCAAATTGACCAAATCAAATCGGATTTTTTATATGTTGTACTTATGGACATTACGCACAGCTTGTAGGAAATGAAATTGCGAGAAAAAAATCGAGAAAAAAATAAATAAAAGTTCAAGTGGGCGTGGCTCGCCCACAAGGGGCGTGGGACGCCCCTCATACAAAAATACCAAACTAGACCATGATATCTAGCTTGTGTCCAAGTTTCATAAAAGCATCAAACGTCACGGAGCTATGCTCTGGAGAGAGATCAAACAGACAGACAGACACACAGCACAACGAAAATAGTGGTCACTGCTGGCGCGCGAACCAAAAATGGCTATTTTGCAGTTCCACTGATCGCTTCGAGTAAGAAATGAATTTGATGAACCCTCATATATTAATATATAACGTAAATATGTCAATGACAAGCTGAAGTAACTTACTGGCAAGATCAATGATTGATGATTATATTGGAATACGATTTTTACACAAATATATCCGGCTACATGTGATAGTTGACTATGACTTTGGGTTATGTCTTAAAGTAAGTATGTACATGTATATGATTTTGAAATTATTTTATTTTTAGGCAAACAAATATTAACTTTGTTAAGGATGCAATGTTCTACATTATTATATGTTCAATCTTCGTCATTGTCGTCGTGATTAGCAGCTACTGCCCTTGGCTGTTCGTTACAACAATCTGATCCAGCATTACACTGCAAAACATCGAACATGACATCTGTGCTGCACACAACCACACCTCCGGTGGACATGGCCGCTGGTGGAGCATCCACACTTGATCAGCTGCAGAATGGTGACTTGTGCAGCAGACACATCAGTTGGAAGTGTGGTTGGACACAACGTCGCACCGTCCTCACCTTTTACCATCCATACTTGATGGGATCCAAGTTCGGAGGGTCTGACTGAGTGGCGATTTCCATATAATGACTTGATTATGAGCGCGATGTACATGTTGAACAAAGGCATCATGCGATGGGGGCAACGACTTCAATTTCGAGAGCAGAGGTAATGGGAGTTGGCCATCTTCGACTTCCACACCTGATCCGGTGTATGGACATTTCATCTTCGACTTTGGAACATAAAGGCAGCAATGAAGGTAGTTGCCTCAGATATCTCTTTTTCCTCATCTGCTTCCCGCTGACCAAGTAAGGTGGGATGATGTCCGCCCATCAACACTTCAGCGTGTGGCTTCCAATGCAAACAAATATGACACAGTATCGCATCCGGTCAGAGCATGTACAGCGAGCAGATATTTGGCGATGCTTTTGTGTTTCAGTGCTGTTTGGCGAATGTCTACGTTCGCCCTCCCAGCACTGGACTCTCCATGCTGACACCCACAGTCATCTTTTCTCGAGGTAGAAATGAATCAACAGGACAAAGCATCTGCATCGTCGCAGACCACTTTGATGTGTGAGTCACCACTGAACTGACGATCTTACTAAGTGATGGATGATGATGAATCTGCTTCTTCATGGTGTGTTCAGATCCTGTTCTGGAGAGTGGAATTGTTCCATACTTGTACTGGTGTGGGATATTTTTCCGGTGATCACCAGTTTGGTCTGGTTGTCCACAATGTGGGTCATCAGATACTGACAGATCAAATCGATCAGTTGTACTTTGTTGTCGGCTACATTTAGGACCACTTTGTGTGCTGGAAGTGTTGTGTGTAAGTTGAGTTGATGTTTTCAACTTGAATCATGACCTGCGCGACTGGATCTCGTCATTTGTTTCGTGCTGATTTTGATGTACCTGTCGAAAATCAGGTATACGTCACAACACTCCAGGTGGTATTTGATGGTTCCCATGAAGTTGATCACATAATCCTCAACTGTACCATTTGTGGGCCAATGTACAGTCCATAACATGGCACATCCATCGATGATGACAGCATCTGGAACACTTGGATTCGACTTGATGCTCAACTTGGAGTTTCGTTTCAGATTAGCTTTCGACTGAGCGCATCACAGCTCTCATCAAACATAGGAGGCTGGGACAGGGGACAGTTCGTAAGAGAGGACATCTTGATATCAAATATCTTATTGTTGGAGACATATGATCCGGGTGTAGATCAATTCGGTATAATATACTGGCCTTCCATCCAGCTTGATGCTCTTTTTGTCGGACTCATCAGGGTCACTTTCTTGGTTAGTGTCTTGAAGCTTGTTGGTCATCCAGATTCAAATTCCGCCATCTGTTGTCCTCCAATCTTGAGAGAATCATCAACGTTTACCTTGTCTGTCGCATGAAAACATAGTAGTGACGACCAAAATTGTGTGTGTAAGTGCATTAGAAGTGAGATATAGCCCAAACAGAATTTAGATAAGTCGGTGGTGGCCATTTGTTTTTCGCCTCTAAAAAAAATTCCTCAAGGGTGCGAGTTGCGGCACCCGGCTGATTCTGATTCAGGATAGCTCAAGAGATGATGAATCAACAAAAAACTTCATAATGACGCTAAAGCACGCTTTGCCCTGAAATGGCTGTTTGGCATCTGGACTAGATGGGTCTCTTTGGAACCTAATTGACACTGACCTGTCAACATCTCTGTGTTTGGATATAATACGCTTAATAATTATTGTTATTCCTGACAAAAAAATTCACCTTCGGACACAACGCGGAAGGGCTAAAGACTTAAGCCAAACTCGACCCCTCTCCCCACCAAAGAAACCGCAAAAAAGTTGAAGTCAGTGAATATGTGAAATTAGTATTCATAAGCTGTTCCCTTGGTTAACAGTTGATGAGTGGGTTCAGAATGGCACCAAGGAAGCAACTTTCAAGAGAACAGCATGTGAAAATACAAACTCTGCAAGAAGAAGGGCACGCTATGAAGAAAATAGCAGAAAAGCTGAAGATCTCCTGCAATGCTGTGAGGTGCACTTTGCAATATCTGAAGGAAACTGACTCAATACAGGACAAGAAAAGGCCAGGAAGACCCAGAAAAACCTCCTCAAGGTAAGAATAGCACTTGAAGTTTCTCAGCTTATGCGATAGAAGAATATCAAGTCAGCAGCTGACAAATGAAATCTGCAA
>CM068960.1:30173342-30192675 GCA_035128595.1 Eptatretus atami
CTGAGCTGGGGACTTTATGGTGTATTGCAAATTTCACAGCGTAACAATACCCCTCCTTTTTACAGACTCGTCCGAGTCGTCGAATTTTCGTGTGTCATCATGTGTAAGTTCTCCCCTAGTACGATTTACCTTCGGATCCTGAGTGCGACATTCAGTGTATTCGTGTCCCCAAAAATAAACTACGGTCTGAGTAACTAACTAAACAAACCCACTCATACAGACGACTTAAATAAATTGCCGGCGCTAAGACATACTTGCCGGGCGCCAAAAACAATTTACAATTACACTTAACTTACAAATTTTACACTAAACCATGGTCCAGGATTATGGACTCTGGGAAGAAACAACAGTGCAAGCAGGGGCCAGGCTGCTTAAACGCAGTCCAAGGCCCCCTCTTAAATGAACGCAGTGAACAAAAGCGGTGCAACGGGCCGCCAGTGCAGTCCCGTGTTGCGGCGCAACAGGGCAGTCCCTGCAGCTTGCGCGATGATCCTGGGCACATGGTAATGAACAGGGGGGGGGGGAAATGCAAAACAGAACGGGCAAAATGAACCAGGGCAGCAGCATGGGGCCAAGGCAAAGCAGGCAGACAAGGCGTGGCATGGCAAGGCCGTGTTAGCAAACAGCGGCTGACGATCGACCGGCTACAGGCCTTGTAGCAACAGCCAGCAGATGACGTGGCGCGACAGGCCTCGTAGCAAACAACAGCAGGCGATCCGACCAGCACAGGCCTTGCAGCAACAGCCAGAGATGAAGTGGCCGGCACAGGCCTTGCAGCAAAACAGGCCGCAGATGAAGTTGGCCAGCACCTTGCCTTGAGATGGAGTTGGGTGGAGGGAGTGCGGTGGGTGTGGCCACTCGGAGGGTGGGCTGGGACCTACCCTTCTGTCTCCTCCCAAACCTATCGCCTTTGCCTCTCTCGGTCCTACCCATTCCCTTAATTGTCAAAAACCAATTTAGCCCCAACTTATTTTTGTTTTATTTTATTTTACTTCCCTTCTACTATAACTCGTTCCCCTAACCCCTTTATCGTCTTGTTCGCTAACCTATCGTCTCCTAGCCTACTCCAACCCCTACGTTCCTTCCTGGAGGGAATGAGGGAGAGCTAGCGTCCTGGCGAGGCCCAATTCAAGCCTCAGAATGGCCTCCTCAGATTTCAGCGATCTAACCCAAAGTGGGTCCAGCGGCCCACAACGAGAGCGAAGGATGGATGGTGTGGAGGGTACACTTCCTATCTACCCTAACATTAACTCTTAAACTACCCCGGGGCTTTCAACAAGCGCCTCTCGCTTAAACTATCGGTTCTAACACCAGATTCCCATCGCCTGTGTTGTGTCCACAATTTCGGGCCTCGCTCCAATTTTCCTCCCGTGCCTCAACGGTTTCGTGGCTGGACGCCTGGCTCCCTTGGCAGGAAAACCCTCTGCCATTCGCCGACGACGGCACCCGGGCACTACACTGCCTCCGAGCTACCAATCCCTAAACTGGGGAGTGCCCTCTCTGGCGACTCCCCTCGATGCCTACGTGGCGTGTTGGCGCCCGGGTCCCTTCCGAGGGTCGCCCGTGCCAGTACACTGCCCCGTGCATATGGCGCCCGGCCCCCGCATCATGCGGCGCACCGTGCCACTACACTATCCCGGCCCCATGGCCCTTGGCCTACCGCGCCGACTAGCCGGTGCCCGGGTTACCCACTCAGCGATACTCACCGTCGCAGCCACGCTCCAGCCGTCAACAGGGCCCTGCACCCTCCAAATGGGTATCGAGCCTACATTCCCACCAACAGCAAAACGACCCCATTTTTTCAATTCGCTAACCCACTAACTCACATTACTCTGACCCGGGGTCCTGGGGGGAATCACTCCTCCCCCAATCCACTCATCGCACCATGCATTCCACATTCACTCCATACACCACAGCTCGCTGGCCTCACTCACTCATCAAGTTCATTTCCACTCCTCTTCTCAATATTCCATCGCTGATCACTGCCATTCTGCTCACACAATCCCTCATCTACTCTGTGCTCCCTCGTCATCCTTACTATATAGCACATCTTTTAACACTACGTAGCTAAGCTTACGTCCCTCTACACATCACAAGTCTGTCATTGCTCAAATCCTCAAAATCCATTTCCCATCCTAAATCTCAACTAAATCCTCTACCTAATCATTCCAACGGACTCATGAGGACTTACCCCTGCCCCATGAAGTCGGTCTAACTATCACTAACCCATCCCCCTAACTAGTGGTATCCTGGCCTGGCAGGGGGGTTTCCACCCCTTTGCCGGAATCCTGTTCAGCCGAAGCGAGGCTTGCTTTTTTTTAAGGTGCGTGCACCAGCGCAGCAACTCGCAACCTGCGCACCTTGCCCGTGACGTCATGGCAGCTGTTGTGCACCTCGTCCTTCTCGGACGGCACCATCGTAGGGATGCACCCTCCTGCCGGATTCCAACACACGTTCAGCCATGACGTCACCCTGCGCATTAAAAAAAACAAGCCTCGCGTTTCGAGGGTTCCCCACACGAAACACATGTGCTCTGCTCGTCGGAGCTTTACACAAACACGCTCGCGTGGAGAACCCATCCGGTCCGAATCCATAATCCAGCCTACCTTTTGTCCGTCCGCGGGATCGGCAACATCCACCGCTGGCGTTGCGGACCGGTTTCACTCCCGCAGCCGCGCACGCGGCGCCTCGTGCATTGCACGGCACGAACCTCGCGCGCGCTGCTGGGTAAACCGGCGCGTGCCCAAAACAGCTACGGGCGCTACTCGGCCCTGTCTCTGTGCCGTCGCCTGTCGTCTCCATTACCTCCACGCGTCTAAACTCCCGCGGTCACGACTCACACACCTCACCATTACACTCACTCTCGAGATGCGGCTGCTGTCCTCTGCCGATCGATCCCCTTGCATTATCGCACACACGACGGTCTCTTCCCACACGGCGCCTCTCGCCACACACACGCGTGCTGGAGGCACGCACTTCGGCACACTCGCGACACCCACTGCACGGGGTCTCTTTTACACTCGGGGTTCTGTCACACGCTCTGTGGTGTCTGACACAGGCTCGCTTTCACACATGCCTTGCACGCACACTATGCGTGCGTTGCAGCACGCATTTTGCCACACTCAGTGAACACGCATTTTCGACACCACACTCGTACCACACTGGGATTCGTGCCACCCAAAGGTTTCCGGGCCTCTATACCCCTAAGCTCGGTGTGCACTCGTCCACAGCACTCATCCCTCAACTCCGCGAAGCTCGACCGGACTCACCTGGTCGTGAACCGCTTCAGGGGCATATTCCCTCCCTCGTTCCTGGAGGAGGCTATCCAGCTGCTCGCACCGGGTCTCGAGACATTCCGCGAGCTCGCCCCCATTATCCTCACTACCTCCGTGTGTGTGTGCTCGTCCTTAACCCCATCCAATTCACCCTCTATCTCCCGTGTCTCTGTTATTCCTTTTATCTCGTCCATTATCTCCGTCGTCTCCAAGTGTCTCGTTTACACGTTCAGTCACCCACTTAATTTTTCCCTCTGTATCACCTCACAGTCTCGTTTTACACGTCTCCCTAATTATTTTGTCCTCCCCGCTTCCATCGTGGGCCGGACAGCCGTTGCACTCCCTCCCAGCTCGTTTCGCTCCAACACGTGGCGCCGCCATTTTGCACACCGTTGTCCGCGCTTCGTTGCACGAAAATGCCATTATGCCTGCCTGCAGGCTTTCATATCGCTCCTGAATGCCTTGTGTGCGCATCCATGCAATCCATCAAATCGCGCGCATTTTTTTTCATTTCTGCCAGCAAAATTGTTACGAGCTGGCTCGTGTCAAGTGGCCCTGTGGCATTAATAGCAGCCCGCTCCGTGTTGCCGTGAGGTGCGATCACGCCGCCATTGTGCGACTCCGTTTGCTGGCCAAGTTCGTGCTCAGAATATGGGTTGAGCTCCCCATTGATTAAAATTATACAAAGAACGTCCGGGCCATGGATCCTACATTACAACACATATCTAATACCCCCGGCACCCGTTCGCCTTGAAAATCCATCTTATTTCGCGGAATAATTTAAATGCTCGTAATTTGGGGAACACGGAGGGTCGCTTCACTCACCCTGATCCGGTTCCGTGAATTTAGTTGGAGGCGGGATGGATTTTGAATCCCACTCCGGACACCAGTGTTACGAATTCTGGCCCGCCTGGCGTGCGATCGCCGCGTAACTCAATAGCAGCCGCGTCGCCCACCGGACAGACAATTCAGTCGTGACCCTCCTTGGAACTACCACCACGAATTGAACTGAACACGAGCTGCGCGAACCGCCAAGAGAAGAGAGCTCGACCCGACCACCAAGAGAGAGAGAGAGAGAGCCCGCGTGCGGTCCGCCTTATATAGCGCGGGGCTCCGCCTTCGCTCCTCCCCGTTTTCGGCCCGCCTCCCTTCGAGAAGCTTCTCGAAAAGGGGCGTGCCCTCACTCCGACCGCCTCACGCCCCATGTCCACCAATCGCAGCGAGCTGCCCTGCCCCCTTCCCTTCACACCAAGCGCGGGGAAAATAGGCGGGAAAACCCGCGCGCACTCGCAGTTCCTTCCTTGGCACCTTGTTTTGCCGTTCGGAAGCGGACGTAGTGGCGAAGATGGGGGTGGTGGTTGTTGTGTGGGTCAAAATAACGATAGATAAAGAAAAACGGCTATCTCAAAGGGTCGCAGCCCAGTGAACACGAAGAATTCCCTTTAAAAACACGGTGGGGACCTATCTGCACATAAACTTAGCGTCATAACTGAGCTGGGACCTTTATGGTGTATTGCGAATTTCCACAGCCGTAACATATTTAGGTCTTCCTTGATGACATCCTTCCAAAGTTTACAGGGCTGCCATATCGGCAGTTCTAGTGACTAGTTCACAAAAAAATGCTCTCTTTGGGAGAGGATGGTCTTTCATCCAGCACACTCACCAGCCACCTGTCTTGATGTCCTCGCTATCATGCAAGTTTGGTTGCTATTTGGCATTGCTAGGACTTCCACTTCCATGTTGGTGATCTTTGCGACCATCGAATATGCATGATGTGGCATTAGCATCTGTGGTGGACACCTTCAGCTGGTGTATTGTTTATTTCATGTAGTCTAGTCTCGCTTCATATAGCAGTATTGCCACGGTGACATGGTGGTATACAATTAGCTTGGTGTTGAGGGATGGACATGATCAACACCGCACTCGACTTTGGAGTGAGTAGGACGTAGATGTTGCTCTGGCTCATCTCTTCTGGATTTCACCATCCAGGTTTCCATAATGCTTCCCAAGTACACAAACTTGTTTGTTTTAAATGGGTGTCTCCAAGAATAACAGGTTTATCACCCACTCTGATTGTGATGGCTGGTGTAGTATCTTGTTTTTTCTTGACTTATTGCCAGTCCCCACCTCATGCAAGTATCATGCAGGCATCAATAATTTTCTGTAGTTCCTCCACGTTATTACAGGCAAATGCGGATCATCTGTATAAAGGAGTTTTTTTGATGATATCTAGCATGGACTTGCTAGTCCTAGCCTGCGCAAGTTAAACAGGTTGCCATCTAGCTTGTTGTGAAATCTAAACCCGTAGTCTGCCAAACCCTCAAGTGCCATTCCAATCAAGTAACTGATTACGATGGTAAAGCAGGTGGGGGCTATAATGCAATATTGGCAGAAACCTGTCGTGATGTCATACTTTGAAGTTGTTTCCCCATTAATAGATACAGTACCTTCGCTTGCATATCTAAATGGAAGCTGTGGATAAAGTTGACGAGTTTTGATGGAACACCACTCTTTTCCAGCAATCTCCATGCAATATCCCAGTCGATCTGAGTCAAAGGCCTAACTAGGTCAATAAAAACAAGGTGCTAGTCCTGCCTCTGCTCCCTACATTTTTCTCCAGTTATCTTCAAAACAAACATCATTCTAATGTTGACCACCATAAGCAGAATCCGCTTTGGGTCTCTGGGAGGATTTTTTTCTATTAGGGGCTTTCGGCGATTGAGTACCACTCTGGAAAGAACCCTGCTCTGGCAAGAGCAGGGTAATACTTCGGTAGTTTCTACATGTAAAAGACACTTCTTTTAGTTCTCGCAATGATGGTGGCATCTTTCCATTCCTGAGGAACACATTAACTTTGCCAGATCACTGAATGAGCTGATAGAGACTCCTGATTAGAGCAGGTCCACCTTTCTTCAGGACCTCAGGTGGAATGCCATCTACTTCTGGGCTTCCCATTAGCCACTGCTTTATGGCTTTGACCACCTTGTCCACATATGGATCTACTGCCAGTTCAGAGAGGATTAGTCCAGCGGAAATGTGAAAAAGCATGTTGTGGCATCATTATGAAGTTTTTTTGGTTGATTCATCATCTCTGAGCTATCCTGAATCAGAATCAGCCGGGTGCCAGACTCGCACCCTTGAGGATTTTTTTTAGAGGCGAAAAACAAAATGGCACCACCGACTTTCGATAAATCTGGTTTGGGCTATATCTTCACTTCTAATGCACTTACACACACAATTTTGGTCTACTACTATGTTTTCATGGTCAAGGAATCCGATAATGATAAAATTAAAGGTGTATATATATAAGACCTGTCTCATATTTTCAAGATAGCCACCATTTTAATATGAAAAATGGCTATTTTGCAGTTCCACTGATCACTCGAGTAAGAAATTGAATTTGATGAACCCTCAAATATTAAACTACGTACAATAATAGTCAATGACAGCTGAAGTAAATTACTTGCAATGATCAATGAATTGATTATATTGGAATACGATTTTTACACAAATATATCCAGATACATGTGGATAGTTAACTATGACTTTGGGTTATGTCTTAAAGTAAGTATGTACATGTATATGATTTTGAAGTTACCTTTTATTTTTAGGCAAACAAATATTAACTTTGTTAAGGATGCAATGTTCTACATTATGTTCAATCTTCATCATCGTCGTCGTGATTAGCAGCTACTGCCCTTGTCTGTTCGTTACAACAGTCTGATCCAGCATTACAACTGCGAAACATCGAACATGACATCTGTGCTGCCACACAACCACACCTCCCGGTGGAACATGGCCGCTGGTGCAGCAGACACATCAGGTGAAGTGTGGTTGGACACAACGCCGCACCATCCTCACCTTCTTACCATCCATACTTGATGGGATCCAAGTTCGGAGGGTCTGACTGAGTGGCTGATTTCCATATAATGACTTGATGATGAGCGCGATGTACATGTTGAACAAAGGCATCATGCGATGGGGGCAACGACTTCAATTTCGGAGCAGAGGTAATCTTGGAGTTGGCCATCTTCGACTTCCACAACTGATACCGGTGTGTGACATATCACCTTCGACTTTGGAACCATAACAGGCAGCAATGAAGGTAGTTGCCTCAGATATCATCTTTTCCTCTTCTGCTTCCAGCTACCAAGTAAGGTGGGATGAGTCTGCTCATCAGTACCTTCAGTGCTGTGGCCTTTCCAATGCCAAGCAAATATGACACAGTATCGCATCCGGTCAGAGCATGTACAGGAGGCAGATATTTGGCGATGCTTTTGTGTTTCAGTACTGTTTGGCGAATGTCTACGTTCGCCCTCCCAGCACACGGACTCTCCATGCTGACATCCACAGTCATCTTTTCCTCGAGGTAGAAATGAATCAACAGGACAAAGACATCTGCATCGTCGCAGACCACTTTGATGTGTGTCACACTGACACCTGACACAATTATAACTATGTGATGGATGATGATGACATCTGCTTCTTCATGGTGTGTTTCAGATCCTGTCTCTGGAGTGTGAATTGTTCCATACTTGTACTGTGTAGGATATTTTCCAGTGATCACCAATTTGGTCTGTTGTCCACATTGTGGGTCATCAGATACTGACAGATCAAATCGATCAGTTGTACTTTGTTGTAGGCTACATTTCGGACCACTTTTTGTGCTGGAAGTGTTGTGTGTAAGTTGAGTTGATGTTTTCGACTTGAATCATGACCTGCGCGACTGGATCTCGTCATTTGTTTCGTATGATTTTGATGTACCTGTCGAAAATCAGGTATACGTCACAACACTCCAGGCGGTATTTGATGGTTCCCATGAAGTTGATCACATAATCCTCAACTGTACCATTGTGGGCCAATGTACAGTCCATAACATGGCGCATCCATCGATGATGACAGCATCTGGAACACCTTGGATTCGACTTGATTGCTTTCGACTGAGCCCGCATCGCACCGCTCTCATCAAACAAGGAGGCTGGGACAGGGACAGTTCGTAAGAGAGGACATCTTGATATCAATATCCCTTTATTGTTGGAGACTATGTCTCGGGTGTAGATCAATTCGGTATCTATACTGGCCTTCCATCCAGCTTGATGCTCTTTTTGGTCGAATCATCAGGGTCACTTCTTGGTTAGTGTCTTGTTGAAGCTTGTTGGCATTCAGATTCAAATTCCACCATCTTTTCTCATCCAATCTGAGAGAATCATCAACGTTTACCTTGTCTGTCGCATGAAAACATATAGTAGACACCAAAATTGTGTGTGTAAGTGCATTAGAAGTGAAGATATAGCCCAAAACAGAATTTATCGAAAGTTGGTGGCGGCCATTTGTTTTTCGCCTCTAAAAAAATTCCTCAAGGGTGCGAGTCTGGCACCCGGCTGATTCTGATTCAGGATAGCTCAGAGATGATGAATCAACCAAAAACTTCATAATGACGCTAAAGCACGCTTTGCCCTGAAATGGCTGTTTGGCATCTAGACTAGATGGGTCTCTTTGGAACCTAATTGACACTGACCTGTCAACATCTCTGTGCTGTCAACAGTTGAGAACATCTGAATATAAATACTTAAATCCAATTATTGTTATTCCTGACAAAAAAATTCACCTTCGGACACAACGCGGAAGGGCTAAAGACTTAAGCCAAACTCGACCCCTCTCCCACCAAAGAAAACCGCAAAAAGTTGAAGTCAGTGAATATGTGAAATTAGTATTCATAAGCTGTTCCCTTGGTTAACAGTTGATGAGTGGGTTCAGAATGGCACCAAGAAGCAACTTTCAAGAGAACAGCATGTGAAAATACAAACTCTGCAAGAAGAAGGCACGCTATGAAGAAAATAGCAGAAAAGCTGAAGATCTCCTGCAATGCTGTGAGGTGCACTTTGCAATATCTGAAGGAAACTGACTCAATACAGGCAAGAAAAGGCCAGGAAGACCCAGAAAAACTCCTCAAGGTAAGAATAGCACTGAAGTTTCTCAGCTTATGCGATAGAAGAATATCAAGTCAGCAGCTGACAAATGAAATCTGCAAAGCACCACCAAATTGAGCAAATTAACAATGGATTTGGGTACTCTGATCTGCTGAATCGGAGTTTGAACTTTTTGAATCTGAGACGCTAGTTCTACGCCAAACTCCTGAAGAACTACAATGACACATATTGTTTACAGCCTACTGTTACACACGGGGGAGGCTCTGTGACTGTCTGGGCTTGTATCTCAGCTTTTAATATAGGAAAACTTGACAAAATTATAACGGCACTCGGTAGAGCCATACCTCCACCAGGCTTAACAATTTACATTTTGTATCCACTGCATCCGAACCTCAACCAAAATCGAATGGCTTGTTCTTGTCACCTACCCAACTCGTCCACCAAGTTTTGTCATAATTCGTTCACAACTTTTTGAAAAATCATGCAATACATCATTTTTGGCCACATCTTTTTTGTGATAGAATCACTTGGAATATTAAAAAATCTCTTTTCCGGATCCAGTCCAGATTTGCATCTTCACTAAAATTGAATCAATTCATCTGTGTCACGCACCCAACCTGTCCACTAGGTTTCGTCCGAATCAGTCAATAATTTTTTGAGATATCCTGCTCACAGACAAACAGACAGACAGGGTGAAAACATAACCTGCGCCCATAAATCGGTGGTGGAAGAAATCAATGGGACGCTACCAAAAAAAAGTACAAGTAGATACTACTGCAGCTCCATGCAGTTCCTAGTGGAAATCGTTTAATTCTGAAGAGGATTCATTTTCCAACAAGATAATGATCCAAAACACATTTCCAACATGATAAAACAGTATTTGGAGGGCAAGGGTACAGCTGGTGTGCTCCAAGTGTTATAATGGCCACCCAGAGCCCAGACATGAGTCCCATCGAAGCCATATGGAACTACCAGGAAACAAAGAGGAACAAGAGGAACCCCACTAACTTTTCAGAAGTGTAGATTGTCGATAATGCCTGTTGTTGGCTCAATGGTTAGGATGGTGGGCTTGGGATCCGAGGATCCTGAGTTCAAATCCCGCTCAGCTGTTCAATCGATAACAGGTGGTTGACTCTGCCTGCCATCCTTCCGAAGTCGGCAAAATGAGTGCCAGCTTGCTCGTTTCCTGAGTTGGAGTGGCGACCCATCTAGTATTGTGCCCAATAGCCAAGGAGACTGCTTAGGCAGCACCAACGCTCTGCACAGAATATGGTCCCAATGGATGGATGGATGGATTGTCGATAGCATATTTGGTACAATATTCATGGAAGATGTTCAGTAGTATATAGGAAGCATAAAGAGTGATGGTACTCAAGAAGTCAAAGGGCGGCCACACGAAGTATTGACTAATTCTAGAAAATGACACTGTTCTTGTGATTTACTTAAGAAGTTTGTTTCACACTCATTTATAAAGGCTGATAGTTTACAATAATAAACACATATGACTGTTATCACTGATAAATTGATGAATTCACCCTAAAGTATGAATATCCTTGGAATTACCCAAAGTTTTGCACAGTGCTGTATTAATATATATTTTGCTTTGTACATTGTTCACAAAATCCAGAACAAAATTGTAAATATGGCAGTGTATTGTCATTCTTCGGTTGATTTTTCGGCCATCTCATCTCAATTCTCGAAGAGATGTACTTATAAAAGGGGTCCCGATGTCCGTCCGTCCGTAAGGTCATCTGTTAACTTTTTGCTATTTTTGCTATTCCTCCCTTATCACTTAGATGATTGTTCTGAAACTTGACAAATGAATACAAGACGGTAGCCCGCACAATCGCTCGTGCTTCGATTTTCCGATTTAGGATCAGGGGGTTCACCGGTTGGGGGTTACCCACCAAAACTTCAAATCTCTACTTGTCCCTCATTTACCAATCAATTGTTCTGAAACTTGACACATCCCTTCTCCTCAATGATCCACAGGATCCCTCATTCTTCGATTTTTCGATTTTTTTATATTTGGATCGGGGAGGGACTTCGGGGGGGGGGGGGGGGGCGGGGGGGGGTATTCCCCAAAATTTTGGATCCCATACTCATCCTTTATTCACCAACCGATTGCTCTGAAACTTCACAATGAATATAAGACAGTAGTCCACACATTTGCTGGTCTTAGATTTTACAATTTTGGATCGGGGGGCTCACGGGGGTGGTGGGGTGGGGGGGTTACCCCCAAAACTTCAGACCCCTACTTGTCCTTTATTTAGGAACCGATTGCTCTGAAACCAGATACAGCCTTCTACTCGATGGTCTGCAGGACCCTCAGTCTTAGATTTTTTGATTTCAGATCAGGGGTTTTCCATGGGGGTTCCCCCAAATAGACTCGCCCTCAGCAGAATATTATGGATTCAGCAGAGGTCTGAACTACAACCTCAAGAGATGACCGTCAGCCCACTCGGGGCTATTTTATTATGTTTGTTGTTGCTGCTTTACCTGCTCTGAGCTTCCATTTGGCACATTTGGCTTCTCTAAATACCTTGGGTGTACTATTTTCCAAGTTTTAGCTGTTCTGTTAGGTTCTCATTTGGGTATTATTTTGATGTGGTTCACTTTTTGTTGTCTTGTTTTAATTAATTAAGCTGATAGGTTTCGTTGGTAACACATCTTGGTTTGGTTTATATTGTTAATGTTTTATTTTTTGGGGTTGTAATTATCAAAATTACCCTTGCTAAATGAACCCTCGCTAACCCCCAAGCCCTCCTCCTTCCAAATTTCCAGTTTTTCCTTCCTGAGAGTTTCCTTCTGTATCCATCTTGTCTACCCTATACATCCTTTCCTGTCCACTATTTCTCCCCACACCCATTGTTTGTCCAAGTCTCACTCTATTTTGGTCTTCAACTCTGCTGTTTGTATCTCCCTCCTCCTCTCTCGACTGTTCCTTATGTCCTCTTACGTCCTGATCTGTTTAATTTACTGGCTCTTCCATGAGCCTTGTCTATGTGTACAAAATTCACCTTTTTCTGATTAATTCACTGAACTATTGAAATATTTGCAGTTAACACTTTTTAAATGTATGTTTTAAGTTGCTCTGTTATTAAAACTATTGAAATGTTGTGTGCAGGAGGCTCACTCTTGTATTGGTTCTGGATCTTTCTGCACCTGAAAGATTTTGTCAAAATTTTCTGGATCTTCTGATGCTGGCTCGAGCTTCTGTCCAGACTGCAGTGGCAGAGTTGGACAAAACAGATCATAATATCCATAATCAAATGAAAAACAAGATGTTGAAGAAATTTGGCAGAGACCATGTGGTAGGTGAAGCCAATATTTTTCTTTGCTTTATCTGTACTTTTATTTATTTATTTGCAATTCTTTAAGATTTGTCGTGAAGCTGGTACATTTTGGACAAAGATATGAGACAGTAGTATTTTAAGGTGGCTCAACATTGCAGACCGAGGAAATTTGAAAGAAATAATTGCCTTATTGCTGGAAACATACAATTCTTTACCTCAGATTTGCAAGCTTTTAAAGATATTTGCTTTCACATCCTCATGGCTTTGAGATTCGATGCAACTGTCCAAAACGATTGGAATTGACACGATCACATATCTGGAGTCGACACGGAAGGTCGTTCAGCTCTTTCCATTCCCATAGCGTTCTGATAAAATGAAAGTGCTTTTGAACATTCCTTGCACCCTTCCTCACCCCTCATTATCACACCTTGTTTAATTTTAGCTGCAAATGAACTAGTTTACTCACTTCCAAGACCGATACAATTCTGCTTTTATTTACTCCGCCACCTAAGGTGGACGGAGGTTATGCTTTCACCCCTGTCTGTTTGTTTGTTTGTCTGTGAACAGGATATGGATTCAGATGAAATTCGGTGGACATGTTGGGTGTGCGACAAGGACAAAATGATTAGATTTTGGTGAAGATCCTGAACTGGATACTATAATTTTAAAAGTGATGCTTCACCATTGAGAGATGGGGGTTAAAACAATATAGAGCACGATAGCTCAAAAAGTTGTAGACAGATTCGGATGAAACTTGGTGGACATGTTGAGTGTGTGACGAGGACAAATTGATTTGATTTTGGTGAAGACCTAGATGTGAGAATTTTTACATTTTTATGGATGATTCTTCACTATTGAGAAATGGGGCCAAACACGATATGCAATACACAGTGGCCTGCAAAAGTATTCACCCCCTACTAATAATGCCACATTTAGATGAATTATGAATTATGTAGAAACGATTTTTCCAAATGAACTTTTCAATTCATAACTGAAGAGATCAAACTAAACATTATTATAGTTGAAGGAGGTTACATGTCAGGAATACCTGAAAAAACATGTACAAATCAAAATTCACTGGTTGTAAAAGTATTCAGCCCCTTAGGTCAGTACTTGGTGGAAGCACCTTTTTCAACAATGACTGAAATGAGTATTTTTGGTAGGTCTCTACCAGCTTTGTACAGTGAGATGGTGAAATATTTGCCCATCCTTCACGTGTAAATTGCTCTAGTTCTGCAAAGTTTGATGGGGATCGTCGATGGACTGGAATCTTCAAGTCTCGCCATAAATGTTCAATTGGGTTGAAGTCAGGATTTTGACTGGGCAACTCAAGAACATTTATTTTCTTCTTATTCAGTCACTCCAGTGTGGCTTTAGCTTTGTGCTTCGGATCATTGTCCTGCTGAAATGTGAATCTCCCACCCAGTTTCAGATTCATGGCTGACTCAAGGTTTTCATCAAGGACTCGACTGTGCTTTTCACTGTTCATTGTCCCTTCTACTTGATAAGCTTGCCAGTCCCTGCTGATGAAAACATCCCCATGACATGATGATTCCACCACCATGCTTCACAGTAGGCATGGTGTTGTCTGGATTATGTGCAGTGTGAGGTTTGCACCAAACATAAAGCCTTAAATTTAGATCAAAAAGTTCAATTTTTGTCTCGTATGGCCACAAAACCTCTCTCTACGTGCCTGCAGTATCATTAAGATGTTTTGTTTTTTATTGCAAACTCCATACAAGCTTTTAGATGCGTCCTTTTCAGTAATGGTTTCTTTCTTGCCACCTGTCCATAGAGGCAAGCTTTGCAAAGGGAACGAGACATTGTTGATTTATGAACACCGACCCCCATTTCGGATATAGAGCCTTGCAGATCTTTCAAAGTCATTGTTGGATTTACAGTGACATCCTGAACCAGTTTTCTGCTTTCCCGGCTGCTGAGTTTGGATAGGCCACCTGATGTGGGCAGTGGCTGTGTCATGTGACACGTCTTCCACTTCTTTGTGATGGATTTCACCACACTCAAAATGATAATGAGTGACTTTGAAATCTTATTATAACCCTCGACTGAACGGTGCCTCTCCACCACTTTATGTCTGACTTCTTTGAGAGGGATGAATACTTTTGCAGGCCACTGTAGTCTATGGATGAATATCTCAAAAAGTTGTGGATGGATTATGACGAAACTTGGTGGATGAGTTGGTTAAATGACAATAACAAGCTAATTCGATTTTGGTTCAGGTCAGCTTATCCGGCCTATCAGTGGAATACAAAGTGTAAACTGTTCAGCCTGGCAGAGGTATGTGCTCTACCAAGTGCCGTTGCAGTTTCATGGGCATTTATGTGATGATTGCCCAACTCAACTGTGCAAAAACATTTGGTTGCACATGAGCATGTCCATGATCTGTGAATTGTTTTGCACCATTTGAATGTTTCTCTGTAAGGAGCAACTAATTTCCAGTAGATTTTTTCTAGTGTGACTTTTTTTGCTTATCAGTAACTTCATTACACAACACTGTCCCCTATCACTTGACATGCTGTTTTCCACCATCTTGAAAATACTTGGAATGCCTTGTGCAGTTGTGGTGTCACTTTAAATAGGAGTTACCAGATTTCCGCACTACCACCGCACTAAGTTTTAGTGATTTTGTAGTGATCTGCCACTGAAGGTGGATGGAGGTTATGTTTTCACCCCTGTCCATCTGTCTGTCTGTTTGGTTATCTGTTAGTGAACAAAATATTTCAAAAAGTTGTGGACAGATTTGAAGTAAATTTGGTGGAGAGCTTGGGTATGTGACACCAACGAAATGTTTGTATTTTGGTGAAGATCTGGATCCAAGAATTTTTTAGTGATTTTTCACCATTGAGGAATGAGGCAAAAAAACGGCATGTCGCAGGAGATCTCAAAAAGTTGTGGATGGATTCAGATGAAAATTGGTGGGTGAGTTGGTTAGGTGACAAGAAAAAGCCGATTATATTTTAGTCCATGTCCAAATCCATATCCGGCCTATCAGTGGGATACAGAACATAAACTAATCAGCCTGGCCCATATGTGCTCTACTGAGTGCCCTTCTAGTTCTTTCTGTTATGATTATCTTGAAGAAACTGTGAACGTCAGCTTTACGCCACCCTTATACTTTTAGATTAATCGAAAAGTTGTTCGGAGACAATGGATAAAATAACAGTACATGGGATTTTGAAGACAGGTGTGGAGGGATGTCAGTTGGTTTCTTCTTTTAATTGTTCTATTTTCCTTTTTTAATACAGTGCATTTTGTAGAGCATAGATAGTTGGATGGAAAGAAAAGTCAGTCGATCTTGTCTTGCACCCATGACAAGTAGCTCGAGCAAACAAATCGTTATCTGTTAATGAATGCATTTACATCTTCTCAGTAAATCTTACAAAGAAAGGCATATTGCATAAAAAGGCAATCATACCAATGCAAACTGTGCAGTATCAGGAACCTAACATTCGATAACAACACCAGGTATTGTTGATTAATGCTAAAATGACCACCCATTCCAAGTCAATCCAGATGAGGCTAATGTTCTCACAATATCTCTCAGTGAGGATATGTCAAATTCCCCAACCTTTTGTGCCCAGCCACTTAATGAGATCCTCCTGCCCAGCAGGAGCTTTTTGTCCTCAACATCAGCCACAATCTGTTATGGGTAGTCCAAATTTTAAAGCTGACCTCAAGAGGCAGGTGATATATTGGCACCCTTTGTATGGTTGAGTTCTTCATTTGTGCTTCTCATCCCCTCACAATATGCAAGGCATTTTTGAGAACCTCTCTGGCATATGACTTCCCACTTTGGGCAAGAACACCTGCCTTCCACCGGGCACTTATTGATGCTGTAAAGTCCAAAGCTCTGAAGATCATTCGCATGTCCAGAGAGGATGTCAACTTCTCTCCCATGAATTTGGCAGAATACGGACCTCTCTGTGTTTCATAATAATTTTTAAAATGGGGATTTTCCACTCCATTTCAGTCTTGCACCTTCACCTCTTTCAATCATTCACCCTGTCCTTGTTCTGCTCGGTCAAATACTTTCTGCTTCCCTGGAAAATATTCTATATTGTTTTACTGATTAATCTTCCCAAATGTAGAGCAGTATCTCAGACAGGTTATGGTAGCATCCCTTTCTACAGTTATGGAAAAAAATAAATCACTTGTCCACGACTTGGAAAATGTCTTTCATCACAAGAAAGTCCCACACGACAATCTATCACTAAACAGAATATGGCTGGGAAATCCCCCTGTCTACTTCTCATAGCAACTACTGGCAGAAAGTGCTAGGACTCAGTCACAAAAATTTGGTTGGAATGCAGCTTGTTAATTTTGGCAAAAATCAACTACGTCCCAGATTGGCTCGGAACTCGGTGCGTGGGAATTGCTGACGACATTGCCGTCTATGGCCAGACCGAGGAAGAACATGATGCTTATCTTCTATGCCCTCTAGAAACAGCTGAGCAGGAAGGTCAAGTCTTCAACAGCAAGAAGTTCTGAATCAAAATGAACCAAATCAACTTCTTTGGCTCGGTTTGCTCAAACACTGGCATACCTCTTGTATTACTCTGCGATAGCAGAAACCTTTTAAAATTAAGTATGCCGGAGAAACTCACCTCTTTATATTAAGATTATAGGATGAAAGGAATGGAAATAAACTTTGCACTTTCAAAAAACGAATTCATCGTGATCATTTCCTGTTTCGGACATTGTTGTCTTGCAATGTGATCAGTGCTATGGCCAGCTGTACCTGTCAACACCACTTAGATTGAAGCCATGCATTCCCATGCGATCGGTTTACATACACTTGATTCTCGCTCTTCCACGAGCCTCGATCATGGGAAAAAAAATTTTTTAATTAACTTATCCGAGTTCTGAGCCGATCCGGAACCCGGTAGATTTTTGCCAAATTTACCGAGCCGCTTCCGAACCAACTTTTTGCTACCAATACCCAGCACTAATCATTTGAGGTGAAAGAGATCATGACTACGGATGGGGGATTACCTGAGGCAGTTGTAAACAGCTGTCTTGAAGACTTGGAGGGAGAAGGGGGCTGATCAGATCATGGAAGTTGGTTCCACAAGTGAGATTAAAGATGAACAAATTAGTGGAGATGAGCAGTGTGCCTAGATTTTGGGACTTTAACAAGAAAAGAGTTACTGGCAGACCGTGTGTACTACGCAGAAAGCTGGGGGGAAAGATGGAAGAGGGTGCAAGGCCAAAATGTAGCAGAAGAATACAAAGAGGACACCAACCTGGCTGAGATCTGAGAGTAACAGGCCTAGACAATCAGCTTCATTACTGGAGATCCCAATGGATTTGAGCTCCTTGCTTTACACAGCATCAAGAAGGCCAAGTTGTGAGGTTGGGGTGCCAACACAGAGGGGAGAGCAGTACTCCATCAAGCTGTGAATGAAGGCCTTGTAGGTTGTCAAAAGGTTCCCTATGTTTTCTCGATGTAGAATTGCCTTCCAGTTTTTTTTTCACAATCATCCTCCTACCTCCATTCATTTAAGCTGTTAGCTGATGATCACTATGTCAAATCATGTCCACTTTGAGCTTTTATACTTTTGTTTTCCCAGTCCATCTTTCCATCTGATTGCCCTTTCCTTTCCAGTGTAAATATGTATGGACTTAGCCCTTTGTCAGTGAATGTCCTTTTGAGCTCATACATCTGCACATACTTTTTTTTTTAGCTTTATCTGGAATTGGAATTCCAGATAAGGTATTGTAATCGTCCATCTGTCAGTCCGTCTGTCTCCTATTTAGACTTCTCCAGCTCAACCACTGGGCCGATCCAGCTGGAATTTGGCAGCAACGTTTCGCTCCTGACTGGTCACGGCGATTGCAAAGCTCGTTCCGGTCACGTGACTTTAAGTAGGTCAAAATGGCGGACTTAGTAAATTCCTTCAAAAATCTTCTTCTCCAAACCCACCAGTCAGAATGCTACCAAATTTGGGTTACAACATGAGGCCAGGGTAGGGATATTAAATTGCGGAGGTCATGCTGATCACATAACCGGAAGTGTGTCAAAATGGCCGACTTCATCAATTTTTGGGAAAATCGTGTAAATTCAAAAATCTTCTTCTCTAGACCCTTTGGGTTACAACATTAGGCCAGAGCCCAGATATGCTCCAGGTCCATTGGTCCTATTTTCCAGCTTGAGCTCTTAAATTGCTCATTCTAGAACATTGGATGTTGCATTCTTGTTGTGAAACACTCTATTGCTTTGCTTGTTTTTTATCAATATAAAATATGTGATAATTTAACCATTACATTTCATATCTTACATGTAAATGACACCACTTTTGTTTCCTTATTTAGGACAGAAATAAACTGGATCTATTCTCCACCCCATTGCTCATCCTGGGCACCAAATATGACCTATTCCAGGTAATTTTGTTTCATGAACATTGCACCTCAAACAGGAGACTTATAATGGCCTGTAAGCACATGGACAGACAATTTCTGACTTTGATAACTGAATTGTCTTGACTGTGTCATTGGATAATAACAAGCATATTTTTGAGAAATTACAAATTATTGACAGATATGCTTGTTAAATTAATTAAGTAAAGGTGCTTTTATCACAAACTGATTAAAATGCCACCATACTCCAACCAGCTCCAGATCATGACCATGAAAGTAGCATTATTTTTGTTCCAAAATGTGATGTATTTTATACCCTTGGAATTTGCGTGAGTAGCTATACTAGATGCTCACATTTACTTCATTTTTTGTTGCAGATGTTTGACTCTGATAAGCAAAAACTTATCTGCAAGACCCTAAGATTTGTCTCCCATGTCCATGGAGGAACGTTACT
>CM068960.1:30193055-30214334 GCA_035128595.1 Eptatretus atami
ATCTTGCCAAATGATAGTACTGTTATTATTGTTGTTAATATTACGATATTAATTAATATATGCTTTGTTACAATGTTAACATTGTTTTTGTGATTTATTTTGTGATTAGAATGCCATGCCACGGAAGGACTTATTAAGATGCTCTATACAACTTAACATGTCATGCGTTGAAAACATGGGAAATCTTCCGGGTTCTTTGTAGTTAATTAGCCTAAGTTTGTTTTATTTGGTCTGATATGGAAAACTATATGTTACCTGGTACCTGAGATAATTTTTCAACTCAATTAAGGTGAGTTCTATGGAATATCAGTATAATTTTTAGGTCTGTTGCTTAGATAATTGCAAAGGAATTGAGAGGCACCTCAAATTGCAATCACTAAATGAGTCCTTCACAAACATGTCCTTGCATTAATTTAATTGTGAATGCTCTTTTACATAAATTTGCTATGGCACATCTGCTGCTTTCTAAGTAGTTGTTTTCAAAGAGAATGATGTTTTTTTCAAGTGCGATATTCTTTCAAGGCCTAACTATAGCACTTAGAGGCCCTAAGTTTTGGGTGTAGGTACTTCAGAACCTGGGCAAAGTTTGAAGCTACCACACGTTGGCCTTGATGCCCGTTTTGAGGCCACCAAAGACCGCTATAAAGTGTACATTGGGATGTGGGGTCGGGCAGTGCTGCCGCCGATCCGCAGGCAAAAAGTAACCACCATGAGACCAATAACTCCTTAGCCTTTCAATGTCCAAAACGTTCTGAACCCACCGGGGAAAAGCTAACCTATCCGGGGAGTGCTGGGTATCCCATCCCCTCCTACCCTTCCGGGTGGTAGCTCCTACTAGTGATTAATATTCAAGCAGAAAGGTGTTTCGATTTGTAAAGTTCAGTATTAAATTGGTTGCTATTCCCTCTGGTTAACTTTTTCCATTGTCTATGCTACAGTTTACCAGCAACACAAAAGACAGCATGATGACTCGGACTCGAAATGTGATCAATCATCTTGTCTTCAGTTCCCCACTTGGGTAAGATTTAATTTGCTGGAATTTTATGGAAAGAAGTATTTTTTTCAAATCCCCCAATGTAATTTTCATAATGTTGTCAGACTGTCACGCATTCCACGAGTTGTAAAGAGTTGCAGCTGGTTTTTGTTAGTGGCAGTATTTATACAGCTGCCTTAAAACAATGAATCAGATGATTCCAGCATTTCAATATTGAGCTCCTTCCATTAAAAGCACAGTAATATCCAGACAAAGGACAACAGGGATCCAATACAGCAAGCATACCAAGATTTAATTCAGCAAATATATAAAGCAAACTGTTTAGTTGAAAGGACTCTTTTTTTAATCTTTTTTTTTTGACATCCACTTATCATAGTGATATTGTGTCGAATCTGGAAGCCATGAGCACCCAGGATACAGGTCCTATAGATCAGTTAATTCGGTAAGTACATGTTGCCAGTTAGGTCCCGTCCCTGGTCTAATGGGTAATTAAATGTTCATGCGCTGTGCAGTTATTTTGATAGTTAGGGTTTATTTTAGTTTATTTTTACACAACATCAGCGCCGACGACACCGCATCACCTCACCTTCACTTCGCTTCCATCACCTCGCTCTGGCCGACGCCATGCCTACGTGCGTGTCAGCACGTACGTAGGCGGAGCTCACGCAGAATACAGTTCCTCTGGCTGTTTGGTGGGCGGAGCACCGCACGAACCATGTTGCTCAACTTCCTGTTGAGGGGGCAGTCCTTTGGAAGAGCGGAGTTCAAGGAGGAGCCGCACGGCGGCCCTCGACCATCAGTGTGCAACGTGTGAGGTGACCGTCGCCCGGCCAATCAGATCCCGCAACAGGAAGAAAGGGCTCCGCGTGACGTCACCACGCCCCCAGGCCAATCAGGGAGCTTGCCGCCCGTTTTGCCAGTGAGAGAGACAAGGAGCGATTTTGCACGCCAAAACCAGCCAGTGAGAGAGGAGGGTCGCGAGGAGGCGCCCCCCCCCCCTCTGAAGAGGGGATATAATTACTGGCACGGTCTGCGCGTTCAGTTCTTCTGGGTCTGGCGCAGTCTGGCGCGTTCGTCGTTGTTCGGGTCCTGACAGGAAGTGCGCCGCGGGTTTTGGGTCTGGTGCTGGTGGGAAGCGTGAACATCTGCGTGCAGGGCGATTGAGTTAAAGGGCGTTTGCGCACGGAGTGGTCGGTGCCGCGGAGGGCCTTCTCCCATCGGCCTTCGCCCTGCCGACTTCGTTCGCCTGGATCGTCTGGATCGTGCTGGGGGTCCGGTTCTGCCCCGAGGACCTGGTCTTTGAAGACCGCATGAGGTGGACAGGTCCGAGTTAGGCCTCAATAAAGACCATTTTGTCCGATTCTTTGGGTGTGTGCGTATGTGTGTTTTGTGCGCCAGTCAGCTTAGTAGAGTGAATTGTAAAAGTGCTTTTTGCCTGTATATACGTGCATTTATTAATATTCGGTTTAACTCTGCGCTTATGTGCTCCCTCATCCCCCAATGTAAATAAACTCCATTTGTGAAATGTTTCAGCTCGTTCGTGTCCTTTCCTTCCTTGGCTTAGCGTGCTGCGGTTTGGAAAATTAGCCAGGCCTTTGCCGTTGTAATGAGATATTTGGGACCGACGGATCTCGGCGATCAAACCGCTCGGATCGCACACGGAACGAGTACGCTAAGCGGCCGTTCCGTACGAGTATCATCGAGGTGAATTTTCCCGGTAGTTGGACCACGTGGTATTTAGGTAAATTGAAATTGGCAATCGCCCTCCCCACGTGGTCTGTCTATTGGCGAACTTCGGTCCAATAAGGGACCCGTACTTTTCCGGAGTTTCCGAAAAGGTACGATCTAAATTCCGGGCGATCGGTCGAGCTGACTCTGCAGCTCCATATAGCGGTCGTGCTCGCGGCCGACGCCCGCCCCGCAACATTGGTAGTCAGGGTGGGGAGCGAGAACACCATCCACTTCCGTAAATTTGCAGGTTCGAATCCGCAACATTGGTGTTCAGGAGCGGAATTCGAACCCCTCCGTCTCCATGAAATTCACGGATTTGGATCAGGGTGTAGGGAGCGAACCCCCCCCCCCTGTGTCCCCCAAATTAAGAGCAGTTTAAATTTTATTCCCAACACGCGACATGTCTAGCCAAGACGAGCTGAGGCAGGTGGGGTAGTGGTAATAGTGTAGACGAATCTATGGTCCAGGATGCCAACCCCATGCAAGAACTTTCCCCGCAGCCGAACCAGAAGTGGTTTTGGGAGCGGTGGGAGGGGCGGCGCATGAGCGCCCCCTCCAGCAAACTGCCCTCCAGGTCCCTAGCGAATCGGCTCCGTCAGGGACATTTGACTGGGGCGGTTGGTGATGCGGGGGATGATGCAAGAAATATAAGAAGAAATGATAGGATATATTAAAACGAGTACGCAAAGCAATGATGGACCATATGGATGCGCACACGGAGGCAATGAGTGGCGAGATGCGGACCGCGAGCGCCAAAATGGCGGCACCACGTGGCAGAGACACCGAACCGACACGGGTGTGCATTGTGTCCGGCCCGCGATGGATACGGGTGAGGTCGGCAGGACGAGAGACGCTGTCACGGTAATTGGCGAGACCGAGACGTTTAGGGTGAGACACCAGGGAACGACGAAGAACAAAGGAGGTGACGGAGAAATTAACGGTGACGGAGACGCGGATAAAAGGAGACAAGGGGAGAAATTAATGAACGCGAGGGGACGACGGAAAAAGTCACAGAGACACAAAGGAGACGCAGGATTATGGAATATTGACGAACACACACACGTAGGGATAGTGAGGGACAATGGGGTTGAGCTTGGGGAATGTTTTGTGACCCGGTGCGAGCAGCAGGATAGCCTCCTTCAGGAACGGAGGAGGAGGAAATATGCTCCCTGAAGCAGATCGCGACGAGGGGTGGCCGTCGAGACCGAACGAGGTGGAGTGGATGAGTGCTGTTAACGGGTACACGCGCAGCTTTGGGGTAAAGAGATCCCGGGACCCTTGAGGTAAACCGATTCCCAGCGTGATTGTCCGGTGTGTGTGGGTAAGAGTATGAGTGGTACGAGTGTGTCGAAAGGTGTGCAGAATACGATGGCATGGCGTGCGTGAGTGCATGCATGAAATTGGTAAATGGACGGATCCAGATGGGACGGGAATGGCGAGCCTAAGAGGCCGCGTAGGGTTATTTCGGTAACCGGCCAGTTTCACGGGACGTCGCATACGAGGCCCGTTCGGCATTTCGCAAACGGCCCTCGCGTGCGTCTTCATGGAGGAATTCCGGTGCGGGAACGTCCGCGTTTCGGGGAAGACCGTCGCACGGACGGTTAAAATGGCGGCGAGGGTTGGTTGAATTTGGAACACTCTGGTTCCATGTGCGCGCGTGTCTGGGGGCATCACGTGCTGCATACCGCGTGTTCTGTTCGCGGAACGCGCGGAGCGTTTTCCGGGACGATGCGCGGTGCCAGCCTACACGGGAACCGCGCAGGTTCGGCGCGTAGTGACTGTATCGATGGGAATCTCGCGGCCCGAATGCCGGGGGAACAGCGCACGCCGTCCCGCGTGGGGAATCCCGCGAGAGCGAGTGCTTGTTACGATGTGCAGGGTGACGTCATGCTGCACGGATCGGCCATCGGATGGGACATTAGTATCACCCGAAGGGACGAACGAGCGTGCCGTAAACCGCCACCATGCGCTGCAGAATTTTTTTTTTTTTTAAGCCTTACTTCCAGTACGCAGCCCAGTTTGGGCAAAGGAAGCACTAGTTAGTCTTAGTGGGAAGGGTTAGTGATAGTTAGACCGGCTTCATGGGGACATGAGTTGTTCTCATGGAGCCCGTGGAATGGTTAGTTAGTGGGAATTTAGGTTAGATTTAGTATGAAAATGGATTTCTAGAGACACAGACAGACTTTGAATGTGTGTAGTGGGGACATAGCTTAGCTACGTAGGTTAAAAGGAACGTGCATTGGAATAAGGGAAGACGAGGGAGCCAGAGATAGTTAGGGGAACATCGGCAAGTATGGAGTGGATTGGAAGTGAAAGGAAAGTTGCAATGAACGAGTATGGGCCAGCGGGCCTAAGTGTGTATGGAGTGAATGTGGAATGCATGGTGCGAGATGAATGATTGGGGGGAGGAGTGATTCCCACCCAAGGGACCCGGGGTCAGTTTAATGATAGTTAGTGGGTTAGTCAAATTTACCAATTGGAGGTCGTTTTGTTGTTGGTGTGGAGTGAAGGCACGATACCCATTTGGAGGGGTGCAGGAGTAAAATGACCGGCTGGAGCGTGGCTGGGAAGGTGAGTACCGAGTAGTGGGCACCGCGGCACCGAAGTAGTAGGCCAAGGGTCCAAGGGACCGGGATAGTGTTACTGGGCACGGGAAACCCGCGGATCGGGACCCGGAGCACAAAGATGCCACGTGGGCATGGAAGGGGGCAATGCCAGGGGGCAACCCCCTTGTTCATAGGGGCAGGTAGGCTCGGAGACAGCCTCAGGGCCCGGGGTGCCGTAGTCAGAGTCCGGCAGGAGAGAAATCCCTCAAGTGAGCCCGCTGCCCAGCACGAAATTTTGCAAGGGCACGAGTGAAAATTCGAGGGCTCGCCCAAATTTATAATGGACACCAACACATGCGACGGAATCATGGTTTTTAGAACCGATAGTTTAAATGACAGGCGTTTTGGAAAGCCCGGGGTAGTTTTAGTTTAATAAAAAGTAGGACAGTAAGGAGATGTACCCCTTCGCACCATCCATCCCTTCGCTCTCCGTAGGCCGCTGGACCCACCTTGGGTTAGATTGCTGAACTCTGAGGAAGCCATTCTGAGGTTTTGTTGGGCCTCGAGACAGGATGCTAATCTCTCCCTATTCCCTCCAAAATGGAACGTAGGGGTGGAGTAGGCTAGGTAGACAGGATAGGTTAGCTGGACAAAGACGATAAAGGGGGTTAGGGAGACTTAATTAAAATAATAATAATAAAATAAAATAAAAAATAAAGAGGGCTAAATGTGTGTGTTTTGTGTTGCAAATTAAGGGAGTGGGCATGGACAGGACAGGCAAAGGCGATAGGTTTGGGGGAGACAGTAGGGTAGGTCCGTGCCCGCTTCGTAGCGGCCGGCACCACCGCACTCCCTCCAGACCCACGCGGAACGAGACTGGAGGCCGGCCAGCTTCACCTGCCGGCCTGTTGTGCTGTACTTGCTGTTCCGCGGTTGCCTTGCCATGCCTTGTTCCCTGCCTCTACCATAACCCCATGCCTGCTACCCTTTTATTTGCCTTGCCCCTGTGTCATCATCCTCAACCATGTGCGCCAGGATCATCCAGTTTTGCAAGGACTGCCGGCAGGCAGCAACACCACGGGGACTGCATTGAGCAGCCCGTGGCACCGTTTCTTGCATCCAGTCCAGTTCCATCCAGTTCATTTCAGGGAGTAGCCAGGGACTGCATTGGGCGCGGCTACCTCCCTGTTCTTGCACAAGGAGCCAGAGACTGCATTGGGCAGCCTGGACCTCTTTAAATGGCCTGTGGGACGGCATATGGCATGCCGGGTTTGGGTGAGTTGCTCCAGCAGCTGAAACTGAAAAAAAAATATGTTCAGTGACAAAAGGGGACCTTTTGAGCAGACCCTGAAGAGTCTACCTTCAGCTGCGGAGCACTCACCCTCACATAACTGTTGACATTGCTATCCTTCTTTCCCACAGATGCCAGGTCCCGGGCCATGGTTAGTGTAAAATATTAGTTAAGGTAAAGAATGTAAATAAGTTTTTACCCACCTGCATGTGTTGTCATAGCGCCGGCAATTTTAGTTAAGTCGTCTGAATGAGTCTGTTTGTTGTTACGCAGCGCATTAATAGGTTATTTATTCGGGACATGTATGGAAAAATAAATGTCGCACTCAGGGATCCGAAAGGTAAAATGTATTAGGGAAAACTTACACATCTGGTCACACGAAAATTGACGCTCGGGACGGTCTGTTAAACGGGAGGGTAGTGTGCGAATCTGGAAGCCTGAGCACAACATACAGGTCATATAGACAGTTATATCGGTAAGTACATGTTGCCAGTTAGGGTCCCATCCTGGTCTAATGGTATATTAAATGTTCATGCACTGTACAGTTATTTTGATAGTTAGGGTTTTTCTTTTCGTTTATTTTTACACCAACATCAGCGCCGACGACACCGCATCACCCTCACCTTCACTTCGCTTCCTTCACCTCGCTCTGGCCGATGCCATGCCTGTGCGTGTCAGCATGTACGTAGGCAGAGCCACGCAGAATACAGTTCCTCTGGCTGTTTGGTGGGCGGAGCCCCCGCAGAACCATGTTGCTCAACTTCCTGTTGGGGGGCGGTCCTTTGGAAGAAGGCGGAGTTCAAGGAGGAGCCGCGCGGCGGCCCTCGACAATCAGTGTGCAACGTGTGAGGTGACCGTCGTCCGGCCATCAGATCCCGAGACAGGAGGAAAGGGCTCTGCGTGACGTCACCACGCCCCGGGCCAATCAGGGAGCTTGCCGCTCTTTGGCCAGTGAGAGAGACGGAGCGATTATGCGTGCCAAAACCAGCCATTGAGAGAGGAGGGTCGGCAGGAGGCCCCCCCCCCCTCTGAAGAGGGGATATAATTACTGGCGTGTTCAGTTGTTCTGGGTTTGCTGCACGGTCTGCAGTTCGTCGTTGTTCGGGTCCTGGCAGGAAGTGCGGCGCACGGGTTCTGCTTCTGGTGCTGCGGGAAGTGAACCCTGCGCGCAGGGCGATTAGTTCAAAGGGCGTCTGCGCACGGGTGTCGGTGCCGCGGAGGGTCTTCTCCCGCCGGGCTTCGCCCTGCCGACTTTGTTCGCCTGGATCGTCCGGATCGTGCTGGGGGTCCGGTTTCTGCCCCGAGAACCTGGTCCTTGAAGACCGCACGAGGCGGACTGGTCCGAGTTAGGCCTCAATAAAAGACCTTTGGTCCGATTCTTGGGTGTGTGCGTATGTGTGTTCGTGGCACCAGTCAGCTAAGTAGTGAATTGTATAAGTGCTTTTTGCCTGTATATACATGCATTTATTAATATTTGGTTTAACTCTGCCCTTATGTGCTCCCCTCATCCCCCCATTGTAAATAAACATCCCCATTTGTGAAATGTTTCAGCTCCGTTCATGTCCTTTTCTTCACTGGCTTTCGTGCTGCGTGTTGGAAAATTAGCCAGGCCTTTGCCGTTGTAACGGGATATTTGGGACCGACGGATCTCGGCGATCAAACCGCTCGGATCGCACACGGAACGAGTACGCTCAGCGGCTCGTTCTGTACGAGCATCGTCGAGGGTGATTTCCCCGGTAGTTTGGACCACGTGGGTATTTAGGTGAATTGAAATTTGCAATCGACCCTACCCCACGTGATCTGTCTATTGGCGAACTTCGGTCCAATAAGGGACCCGTACTTTCCGGAGTTTTCCGAAAATACGATCTAAATTCCGGGCGATCGGTCGAGACCGACTCTGCAGCTCCATCTACCGTCGTGCTCGCGGCCGATGCCCGGCCCCGCAACAATATGAAGACTCTTTCGTCAAACTATTTTCGCAAACTTAGCGAACTCTTTAGTCAAACAACCTATAACTGCATGTTATGTACAAAACATTAAATCCTATAACAGCCATCATAATACAGCCTAGCTCATAATAGTAATGAGTTGCGATGCAACTCTAATTTGGTGAGGACAATCCTATATTTCTTTTTTTTTCACAAATAGACGTTATTTTTATGAAGATTACTCTGAGGTATCACTGGCACACATCCAAGTTCCAAATCATTGCTTGAACCTACATGGGGAACTGCATCAGCAGCACAGTCAGGTCCCCAAGAAATGATGTAACCAGCAGACACTCAGAATGGGAACTAATAGTCATTTAATTCATAACTACATTTTTATATTTTACTTTTGTCTTTAAATATATATTCAAAGTGTGTTCTTCATAATTATTTTGATAGAATAGAACATTCTAATTAGTAATTTGACCTTCTATAGAATACAAACTTCATTTAATGATGTAAAATAAGTACAACAAAGAGTCTTGTTAACACGTTGACTGCCAACTTTTATAGTATACGCCACTCCCATTTGCCACGCCAAGTATGCATGTGTGCATATACTTTACTTTCAAATTTTACCCTTCTATGAGCAAATCTAAGTTCATTTCTTATCCAATGGTGGGGAAACCCCACATTATGAGAAACCTTGTAGCTGACAGTGGGACAAGATTTTCAATTCCGTATGCGAGGTACGAGTTGTCTTGTCAGACTTTTTTTTTTAGCACTGACTCAACTGGTATGATGTCATTGTTGCTACTGTCATTACCCTTCAAAATGGCACGAATGAATGCAATGAAGTAACAAAACATCTCCTGGATACTGATAATCATGATCATGATTTATGTTCACCTAACTGCCAGCAGATCATTTGTTGCGTTTTCTGGCATGCCAGCACGTTCTGTTTACAATACGATAACGTCATATTTTCTACGAGAATACTCATAGTGGCAGAATCTGGTACACCCAGCACAACGAGTACACTCGTAGTTGGCAGTCAATGTGTAAAGTCAGAAAATATATAGTTGTAGTTTGGAAGGATCACGATTCACAAAAAAGCAGCACCAACCAGCTTTTTTAGTCTCACACAAAGGGAAGGCTTTTGTGCAAAACTAAAAAAGTTTTTATATTGCTGCTTTTTTATGAAATAAGAATCCTGTTGTTCTGCACTGAGGACTTGACATGGTTCCAGAGGTCCAATTGACTTTCCTAAAGCAATGATGTGCTATTGCCCCAATGGTCCAAAAGACCTTGTCACTCTGATCCATTCACAAGGTGAAGAGAGAACTTGAGCCAGTATGTTTACAAAAATAAACCATATTTCCTTATGTAATTATCCTTTATCAATGCTTCATTCTTGGTCAGCCTACTCTTCCTTGCTGGGGTCTAATTCGCTATTTTTTTGACCAGCTCAACAATGCGTTGACTTGGAACAGGCTGCAACAGTTTCTTAATGATAAAGCGCTCAAAAATGTTTTTTCACTTTTCTCACTCATATCATCGAATGCCTCATCTTCATACCTACGAATCAGTTATAAATGCCCAGCGACGCTGTTTGTGGCTTTATTTCATTTCCGCACATGCAATAAGCTCCAGAATCTCTTAACCTGAGCCAAATTTCAAATTTTTGAACTGCAGAATTGACCTTAGCAGCAGTTCCGACTGCTAAAAATGTGTTCATTTGTCAAATTCGGACATTGTTTGACATTCCGGCGTCTCCGAGTGGTGATAACCGATTGCTAATCGCTTGTCAAGGCAGCCGTTCCTTATCAACCGTTTTGTTAGAATGCTTGCTTAAGTCACTTGGCGAGCACTCCACAAGCTGCTTGATTGTTTGTTTCAAAGCAATGGTGATACACGACAAAAGTACATGTACTGTCAATCTGAACACATCGACCAACTGTGTTGGGCTCTGCGGTGCCGCGCATGACTCTGGTCGTGCCTCGCCCACTGAAAAAAATGTAGTGCAATTTTATTTTTAATTGACATCGCTTTGTTTAACCTTTGTGTGTGATCTGCATTCATGATCCACCCACCATTTTGACATATTATCATATTATATATGTATTATATAATATATATATATATATATATATATATATATATATATATATATATATTATATATATATATATATATATATTATGGGTGGTCCTTATTTCTCAACTTCGAATTTTCTAAGCTCCAACCCCCGGGATCATTGGAATAGTCGAGAAAACTCTCCTGGTGAACTTTTTTTTCCAATCGGACAACATTTACCCCTCCCTCATCGACCTTGAAGTTTCACCTGAAAAAAAAAAATTTGTTAGTGGGGCGGTGAGAAGAACGAGTAATACACATTACACATTACACAAACACACAGATCGACGTATCACATCAAAAGAGACGATTGGACATTACAGGAGCGTTTTAAAGTTCAGCACAGGTCGATACGTCGTCGTTCTAATGTCAGCCGCCCCGAGAAACTGAGGCTAAACTTCAAGGTCGATGAGGGAGAGGTAAATGTTGTTGGAATTTGAAATAAAAACACCACAAGAGTTTTCTCGACTATTCCAACGAATTCCGGGGGTTGGAGCTTAAAATAAATGAATTCGGAAATTTACCCCCTAACGAAGGACACCCTGATAATATATATATATAATATATATATATATATATTAATATATATATATATATATATATATATACATATATATATATATACATATACATATATTATACATATAATATATATATATATACATATATCTCTATTATAATACCAAGCTTGCACACTAAAAACTCGGCTCGCCGTCACACGACCCTATGAAATTGCTGTGGCACTTCGCGGACATGCCGACAATGTTTGGGAAGTCTTGGCGTTCCATAGTACCACTTGAATTTTGCACAATGCGTATTTTTGTCATTCCCCGTGTACGGTCTGTCGTCTGCTACCAGCTATGTTGTACTGCTATCCCGTGCATGTGCACGGGTATCGCTAGTATACATATAAAATGTATGTATATTATATATTTAATTTTTTTTGTATATATATATATTTTTTAAAACGTCCATCGACCTCGTGTTTAAAGTTTGCCATGTTGGTTCGAGCTGTGAAAAGCATAAACTGACATTGTATTCTCTGTGGCTTGATATATTTTTGAATTGAATTTTGCCAATTTCCCACTTGAATTCCTCTTTCAAAGAACTCTGTTTAAAGGCAAATCTTTGTTTGTCGTTTTTATGTACTATATGCATATATTACCACAACGGAACTTTGAACAGGCCCAGTTACAACGGTCCACTCAAAAGCACTCATCTGGGAGATATTTGTGTGTATACTCGTGTATGTGTGTGTGTGTGTGTGTGTGTGTGTGTATGTGTGTGTGTGTGTGTGAGTGTGTGTGTGTGTGTGTGTGTGTGTGTGTGTGTGTGTGTGTGTGTGCGTGCGTGCGTGCGTTGTCATTAAGCATAACATATCATTCTCTTTGCAAACTCCCCCTCCTTCCTCACCTTTCTTTCTTTTTTCTCCCTCCACCCCCCCCCCCATATCTCTCTCTCTCTCTCTCTCTCTCTCTCTCTCTCTCTCTCTCTCTCTCTCTCTCTCTCTCTCTCCTCTCTCTCTCTCTCTCTCTCTCTCTCTCTCTCTCTCTCTCTCTCTCTCTGTCCCCAATCCCCCTCCTCCCTCCTCCCTCTCTCTCCCACCCCTCTCCCTCTCTCTTCTACCCCTCTGATTCCCTTTCCCCTCCGCTCCCACCCACTCTCTCCTCCTGCCCCTCTCTCTCTCTCTCCCATTTCTTTCCCTCTCCCAGTCTCTTAATATTCCCATCAGTGAATTGGAACGGGTTATATTTGCTAGTTAATCAAGAGAACTTAGTATTATTCAGCCTCACCATGAACAATTGATCTGTATTTTTTAACTTTTTTTTTTCTTTTGCAGAAAAACAATTCCTACAAAGTATAAAGATGACCTGTATGTTGCAGTTGGATCTGACTCACTACAGCAAATAGGTGAGTTCCATTATTAGTCCCCTACCGAGTCTGTCCGTCTCTGTCCCTCCCACCTGTGATTTTTCAGAAATTTTCCCCATACCCTTTAACATACACAACAGAAACTTGCTACATGGGTTTATTATGATAATAAGTTACAGAACAAGTTTGACTTTCAGGGTGTTTCGTTAATTTTTCACAGTTATCCCCTTTTTGGACTTGGAAAATATCACATCGGTGGAGGATATATATTGCAAAGCAATTCTCGCTCTTGTTACCTCTGCCACTGAAGGTGGACGGAGCTTATGTTTTCATGCCTGTCTGTTTGTTTGTCTGTCTGTGAGCAGGCTATCTCAAAAAGTTATGGACGGATTTGGCCAAAACTTGGTGGACAGGTTGGGATTGTGACAAAGACGAACTCATTCGATTCTCGTGAAGATCCTTATCCAGGCATGAGCATTTAAAAGTGATTATTCACCATTGAAAGATAGGCCCAAAAACTATATCTCGCATGATATTCCAAAACGTTATGGACCGATTTGGATGAAACTTGCTGTACTGTTTGGGTGTGTGACAAGGACAAATTGATTTGATTTTGGTGAAGATCTGGATCCGGATCTGGATACGAGAATTTTTTTTATAGTTTCTTTAAATGATTCTTCATAATTGAGAGATAGGGCCAAAAACGATGTACATGGTAGGATGAGTTGGTCTGTGGACCAATCCGGGCGTCACGTAACGGATGCGGACGGTGTGGAATAGATGTTATAGACTTGTCCCACATACGAGACAGATGAAATTGCAAACTGCCTCTTTTGTTTAGAGGTGGTGATTAAGCTCTTTCCCACCGGGCGTAGTGGCGTGCGCCTGTAATCCGGCTACTCGGAGGCTTGGGTTGGAGGATCGTTTGAGGACGGGAGCTCTGCGCTGGGCCGCGCTATGAGAGGGTGTAGGGCAGCCCGGAATCATGGCGAAACCCAATCCTTATCCCTATGTCGTAAGAGGCGACCAGGGTTGCGTCAGGAAGGGCATCCGGCGTAAAACCTATGCCAAACCAGTATGCGGATCATAACGGATGACCCGCTGTGGCGACCCCTAACGGGAGCAGCCGAAAGAAGAATAAGAAGATTAAGCTCTTTCCCAAATGGCTTCCTTTACACCTCCAGCAAACCACTTTTCTTTTCTCCATCTCCAGGGAAGAAAGTCAAGAGGACGTCTTAAAAAGATATAGATTTAAAATTACAAGAAAGATATGGAATGTTGGGGTTTGCACCAAACTTATGTAATGGATAGATCCATATGGTGGAATGCCATCATTCAACCAACCCCCTGAAAAAGGGGAAACTCATCATAAAACTGCTGCTGCTGCTCTTTCCTGACACAAAATAGACAGCTCTTCCTCAAATAAGGTTTCTGCAAACAATTATTTCAAGTTTAAACCAAAATGATTTATACCGCTTTCAGCAGTAAACCACCAGGTGGCGTATCTTACCCACCACCTCAAGGAAGACCCAGGAGTATTGTCTAACTCGCACAGAAACCATCCTCGGATGGATATTTCTCCCAATTGGGACATTTATCAAAGTAGGGTTAAAACTTAAATGGAAACAATGATATTAGTATATCACGTGCATACAGTATATCCAATTAACTTCATTTTAAGTGCATTTACCTGAGAATTTATTCTTATTTGCATTTGAAAGGACCCTGTCACTTTTGCTGTGGCATCACATAATGTTGATGTGACGGAAATGCCATCTGCTTTGGTTTATCTCTTATAGCTGTGGAAATCGACCTCACGCCATTATACTGTTCTTACATGGTACTTTATGAAGCCAATATGTAGCCACAAGTACTTAGAGATCTCAAATGCATCTCACCTCTCAAATACTGCCTGTTAAGGAGACAGGATGCCTCTTTTTTATACTCTCAATTATCTCAAGGAAGTTGCCCATTGTTGAGGAATTTATATCGGTCCAAACTTTGCCAACTGCATCGGTGATTTTGGAAAGAAAATGACTGTGATCAATAAGTGAGATTTACTTGTCATGGCTGCCCTCCTGGGTGAGGTCTTGGTTGGCATCTACTTTGAAAAGCTTGTAATAATGCTGAACTCACATTTCGGTCAATGGCATTTACTCATTGGCCAAATGGGCAGGCTGATTCATCAATGTGTGTGCCGTCCCTCGGATGGATGTTACACGGGCGTCCCGTCTGCCAGCATTCGTTGGTGGACGTTAAAGATGCCACGCTGTCCTTCGTGAAGAGCAGGCGAACTATTGCCGGCACCATGAACAAATTACATATCCCTGCCCTAACCAGCAGAGGGCACTGCATCAGCGGCACAGCTGCAGCCTCAGTCAACGATGCTACCACGCAGCCTTGTGTTGCATACAAACAAAGAAGAATTGGCCAAAGGTACAGACGTGTCATTGTTCAATAAATCTTGACCAATTCAATTCCATTCTCTTTTTTTTGTCATGAAAAGGGAATGAAAATACTGTAAAAGAGCACATTCGTATTTCTACAATAGGAAAATTTTGTGGAATGCTCATTCTCGTAAAGTTTCACAGGGGATATTTTCATGCACATGTTTCACTTGTGCAACCGTGGAGTTTGCGTTCACATGTTTATAGCTTCCTCACTTTCGAAGAAAAATGTATCTTATAGAGAGCATGGTGCATGGGATTGCAGGCATTGGTCAAACCTTAACCCCCACCCAAACCACCCTCCCTCCTTCCTGTAACACAAAACACTTATTTTGTACAACAAATTTTTTGAAAGTTGGACAGTTTAGCTGCACCTTTAATAAGACCGGCACTTATAATGTTTAAGAAGTTGCTCAATATGTTCATTTCAGTTTCCACCACAAGATTTTTTTTTTTTTAAATAGATGATGTAAGGCTCGTGGTGGAGCTGCCACTCACACACATGGGCATACAGACAACCATACGCGACACAACACAAGACTGGTGGACGAGACAAACACAGCCACTGAGCTTGGGGGAAGTGACTTTACTTCCCAGGGTACTCTTAGTTCCAGCGATGTCACAACAATGGTGCCGCTCTTCTCACCGCACTGAGCAGAGCATTTCCTCAGAAGGAATTTCCTCTTCCCAATGGATGCCAACCTGTGAGGACTGTGCCTGCTCTTAACCTTTTAAATGCTGAGCATTAAACAAGGAAGTAGCACGTACCATTTTAAAAGTCTTTGGTATGACTCGGCCGTGATTGGAACCGCCGACCTCCCGGACTCGGAACGGACTATTGAACTGTATATAAGACTGGAAGGATTATGTCTATTCACGTTGCATGCACCATTGTGTTTCCACCGCACAGACCCTTTTCTACGCACACGCCGCCATGTTGCTCGGTAGGCCCAGCACATGATTTCACTGCGTCCCGCGTTACATTATGTTTATGTGAGAAAGTGTTCACATCGACTTTGACTTTCAACTCAAAATTAACATTCAATATTCAAGATTTCCTGAGAATTTATCATGCGAGTCGAAATATATCTGCTACGAGTGGGCCTATCAAGATGGCGCTTAGTGGCGACAAATTTGCTCCTATCGTAATCTTTCCAGTCTTATATACAGTTCAATGGAACGGACGCTCAAACAATTATGCCACCAAGTCTGTCATAATCATTCCCCTATTATCATCAGAATGAAAGCACTGAGACTCTTTTAAAGCATGCGATGGAGTATTGAAATGTATCTGGCGAGCATAAACAAACACAGTATTTCAGTCTTTTCAATCACAAATCACCACTTTTCTACAGTTGTAAGCTGGCTAACTTGTGTCCTTTCGCAGAATGTTGTCTTTACAAATCGCTAATTTGCATTTCAGAGCAGGTGTTCTCTTCAAGTTAACCATTTTCGTAGCCATGGGGCCAAACAGCAGACCTTGCATGCGTTACAGGTTCTTTACCAGTACCAGGGATGAGTTATGAACCAACCTTGGAACAATGGATGAAGTCTTTCAAAGTTCTTTTTCCCCAGGAGGTGAAGTACATTTTCACTCGACCACACTCGCATGTTAAGTGTCATCTCAGGTTTTATAACATATAATGGATGAAATAAACACATTGATTGAGGAATGCTAACCTCCGTGGGAAGCGAGGAGAAACTGTCTGAGGCATTAACCTTTTGTCGGAACAAAGTAATTTAAAAAAAATTAGCTGTGGTAGCTATGCAATATTTTATAGTTCTAACATGGTATGAAATGATAGGTAGATGTATGCAATAAAGATATGAAGGTCTTTGACTGTAGCCTTGAATTTATACACCAACACACAAAAGAGTAACACCTCGTTGCCTGTCCTATGAGCATGATGTACTTAGGTTGAGGTCTAGTCTGAACATGCATATGAACTATGGAGTGTGACAAGGCTTAGAAGACATTGTCTCCCACTATCAGATAAAGTATGCTACCAAAGTTATTGGGACACTCAATAAATATGCAGATTTGTTAATTTGCAACTTTATTTCATTTATAATAGGATGTTACTGTTACTTACACTATGTACCAAATTGTGGTAGATATTAGGCATATTATTGCATCATTCCCTTTTAATGGAAGGAATACAGTGGTGGATTGTGTTATTTTGATCCTGGCACTCATGTGGAACTGTAAGGCAACCTACATTGATGTGATTGATTTAAGTTTGGATTCTGAGTTGGATAATTCAGCTTTTCAATGTTGTGGTCCTCAAACCAATTCCTAACAGACAACTGTATGGTAAGCTGTCATGCCTAACAGACACAACTGCATGGTAAGCTGTCAGTAAATGTAGGGGCCCGAACCATAGTATTGAATCAAACCCGATTGAGGGCTAACAGAAAAGCTCTTAGGTTGCAGACTTACCTTTAAGCTGTCTAGTCTGGGTTCAAATCTTGGTCTGACCATAAACTATCATCCTGGTAATTTGCAGGGTGTTGCATAATTGAATATGCCCTCATTTGGAGGGGGTATGAATCCAGATGCTCAGTTAGCATTTGCTGAGAGATGAAAACGATCTGATGATGCCTCTTAAAAGGTCTACCAATGTGTGCGGGTACCATGGTCAAATACTAAATTATTTTAATGATCTGGTACAGAGGTTTTTGGTGTACTGAATCAGAAACATAACCTCACCTCCCAAAATGGTGTAAACCATTTGCACACAAATGTGCTGCATACAAATGTTTGAAATCTGGTCGTGCAGCATTGTCAAAAATGTCACAATATGACATCTTTACAATGCAAATGTTACTCTGCATTGTGGGAAGAGTATGTCCATGCAGGGTTGGATGGTTAATTTCAACTTTTGATACGCTGTACCAAATTTTTGGGGAATGTAGTTTGTGAAGAAGTGTTGATGAATTAAAGCTTCCAAATTGCAGAACCAGGTACCTGAAAGTCATGAGGATATATCCAAGAATGAGTAGTTGAAAACGTTTAATGATGTCAATCAACGACATATTGCATTTCAACAAAATAAACAAAGGCAAAAGTTAACTAGAGCGAAGTCCATGGCATACCATCGCAAATGCCTGCGCTTCCCACCTCAAAGCAAAGTTGAAAGATGGCAAACAGTTCTTCCAGGAATGACCCAATATCAAATTTTGAGTTACAATTGTTTTACCTGTTTTGAGCCCTGTGATCCCAAGTCCCCAGCCCTGAGGTATGAACCGGGGGTCAAATCCAAAAAATCGTGACATATTCATGCTCCCCCGATGATGATTGCATATGCAAAGTTTCATCAAAAAATGCTTAAACATATTCCCGTAATTGCATTTTTTGGTATCTGACCCCCCCCCCCCCCCCCCCGCAAAATCATACTGCTCTTGCACCTTACTGATCATAACTGATAGGCTTGGTGAATTTCTGCACAACCGTTTAGGAGGAGATAGTGTGACGACGGACAGACAGACAGATGGAGACGATTACAATATCCCCTTGTTTTTGTTTTTTCAAAAAGCGTTGGGATAATAATCTTATTTCCAGGGCATTTACCTTATATACCATCAATCTTCACCACATCTTCATTTGAGCTTTGCACTCATTCAAACTCATCACACAAAATCTTTGTCTCCCAAACACATTGTCATTGCATGCTGTGCTCTCACAACACAGGAAGGGGAAAGGACAATTTTATTTTACAATATAATGTTACACTAGTGGGACAGGGAGAGGGGGGATAATAGGTGGGGGGGGGGGCATCAGACATTCCCGTAGAACAGATAGGAATGTATAGAGTAACATGGCCTGTGTACGAGTAGTTAGCCAATCTCAATGTAATAAGTAGGGATATGTCAGCTTTAGAATCATCTTGTTTGAATGTGCACCATACAGGGATGGTGCATGGTAATAATAATAATTAATGAGGGATTATGGTTAATGAATTGCATATATAACTCCTTTGTGTTGTCCCATTGGGTGGCTTGGGGCTCTGCCAGTCAAGAGAGAGAGAGGGAACAGAGCTATTTACATCTCCAGGGGTGGAGCTTGGATGGCCTCGAAGGGGCAGAGTTTTTGTTGCCCCGGGAGGAGAGGAGAAAAAGATCGAGCGAGTTTGGACTCGAAGGAGAACAGGACTCGGAGGAGGAGAGTTGGAGGAGAATGAGTGTCGAAAAAGGATCGTGAGACTCTGAGGAGAACTTTGTGGAGGGGAGCCTCTGAAGAGAGCTGACTCTAAGGGCCTTGTGGAGGAGAATGAGACTGAAGAGAGCAGAGAGTCTGAGAAGAAGGGGGCTGAGGAGGACAGAGACAGAAGAACCTAAAGAAGAAATGGTTGCGCTGTCGGTGCCTTCCTGCCTGCCTCTGCTTGTTCGTCATGCCTGGATCCTGCCGTGTGCCCTCATCACCTGTTCGTCCGCTCATCGCCTGTTCATCTCCTCATCGCCTGCTCATTACCACTACCAGAGATGAGCCACCCAGTTTTTGTTTCCTTTCCCTGTCTGTGATTAAATCTGTTGTCTATTGCCATAGGTTTTACCTCACTGTATAAAATTAATTATTTATTAATTACATTCCCTTCCTTCCCTCTCAACCTGCCCTCGTATTTCTCCCCCACGGGTCAATCTTTCCCTGGTTGTTTGTGTTACAGGAAATAACAAAAGCTTTAAGGTTCTTGTGTTTCTCCTCGGTTCTCACTCGTGCAAACCCGCCAGTAATTGAACGCAGTCTGAAGGAGTGAAAGTGAACAATAATACTGCAGTGAACCTTCATGTGTTGTCCACGAGACGGTGGTCTCCTTGGGATAACCTGAGGCGGTCCCTTCGGGTGGGTGCCTGGAATGTCCGATCCCTAATAGAGAATGATCACCTGTCTCTGTTATCATCTGAGCTCAAGCGTTTGAACATCAGTATTGCAGCACTCTCTGAGGTTTGGAGACCGGATAGTGGAGAGATAATGGCGGGTGGTTCCACCTACAATTGGTCTGGTCGCTATGATGGTTACCATGCCCAAGGAGTTGCTGTAGCTTTGTCTAATAAGCTGGTCATATGATAATTGAGGTAACACCGTCAGCGAACATCTTATGAGACGAAGGATTCGTCACTCCTTGGGTGTCGTTTCCCTGGTCTCTGTATATGCTCCAGCTGAGGCAAGTGATCTCAACCTGAAGGAAGCATTCTATGCCACGCTCGAGTCTGTGGTTGATCGGTGCCCCAGGCGAGATACTCTTCTCGTCTTGGGGGATTTCAGTGCATCGACTGGAACTGATAGGGATGGTCATGAGATGGGTTGGTCCCCATGGGTCTGGAACTGTGAACCAGAATAGCACTAAGTTCCTTGACTTTGCAAGAAGTCATGGGCTTGGGGTGGTTGGGTTCATGGTTTCAGTGCCCACAGGATCATCGCTGGACTTTGTATTCCAACGCTGGTGGTGTGGCAAAAGATATTGATGGTCGCTGGAGGATGATCCAGAACTGCAGGGTCGACCGGAGTGCTCAGTTCCTTAATACCGACCACCGGCTTGTGGTGGCAACTCTGAAGTTGCAGCTTGAATCCGGGAGAATGGTACCATCCCAGCCTCGGCTGGATGTTGGCAAGTTCAAGGATGAGAGGGTAGCTGAGGAGTTTGCGCACAGGCTGAGTGGAGATTTGGGGGGTCTGGGTGCTTTGGGGAATCCTCAAGAGTTGTGGAGTGCCTTCAATACTACCATCCTTGATGTTGCCAGTGGATATCTTGGAACTCACCATAGGGCGAAGAAGAATTTTGTCTCACAAGGGACACTGGATACCATTGACAAGAGTCGCAGGGCCAGGCTTCATGGCAGACCTGAGCTTTTCAGGGAGTTGAGGGATAAAACTGTATGTGTGCTGAGGGTGGACAACGAGGCTTATGTGTGAGAAATCTGTGAGTGGGTGGAGCATCACCTGTGATCAAGTGATTCTCATGTTGCTTACAGGGGAATTTGTGCCTTGCGTTCCTCCAAGCCTGTCCCTCAGTGTACTGCAGTTAGAGCGGAGGGTGGTGGGCTCTTGACAGAGGAGTCCGAAGTGGAGGCCTGCTGGGCCGGTTACTTTGAGCGGCTGTACCAGGTTGACCCACCAGCTGTTGAGTTGGATGTCAGGGGTATCACTATCCCTATTGCTGACCCTCCAATCAACTGTGATATACCTTCGTTTGTGGAAACACAGGCTGCGGTGAACCGGTTGAAATGAGTAAAGCTCCTGGGATCTGTGGCATTCATACTGAACTTCTCAAGGCGAGTGGAAATGCTGTACTTATGTCATTGTATGCAGTTTTGTGCTCTGCCTGGAACACAGGTA
>CM068960.1:30222097-30237356 GCA_035128595.1 Eptatretus atami
GGCCGTTCCTTCGCTCTTGTAAACGACGACTGGGGCATTGTGTTTATCTATAAATGCGCATAAGAAATCGAGAAATTATTAGAATACACTCATCACTATCCGGAAGTCCGTACGTTGTAACCCGTAACGGGGAACGTGGCTGAGGTTCTCTTCTCCATCAGCCATGCCTATGCAGCAACGTGTCCTGTCATTGGTTGGTAAATAAATGGCCACAGCAACGTGTCTTGTCATTGGTTGGTAAGAAAGAAAGAGAAGAGAGAGAGAGAGAGAGAGAGAGAGAGAGAGAGAGAGATGAGAGAGAGAGAGAATATTACAGTTACAGTACCACAGTACCGTCTGCCACATTAGAGGGTGGACGTTACAGATCCCATGGTGTCCTTTGGCAAAAGTAATCGAGCTATCACCAGCACCCTTGACAAATTACAAATTCCTGCTCCAACCACAGAGGGTTATGCATCAAACGGCACAGCGCAGGCTCAGTCAATGATGCCACACCGCAGCCTTGTGCTACATCTATACCAATAAAAGACAATGGTGTGTGTGTGTGTGTGTGTGTGTGTGTGTGTGTGTGTGTTGTTGGTTTTTATCTCCATTTGTGTTTTCAGAAGGTATAACGGATCCTCCCCAGGTCTCAAAATATTCACCATCGTGTGGTTGGTGTGTGTGTGTGTGTGTGTGTGTGTGTGTGTTGGTTGTTAGTTTTATCTCCATATGCGGGTTTCAGAGGTGGAACGGATCCCTCCCAGGTCTCAAAGTATCCACTGTCGGTGTGTATGTTTAGTTGGTATCTCCATATATGGATTCCAGAAGTGGATGGAGCCCTCCCAGGTGTGTGTGTGTGTGTGTATGTGCAAGTTGCTGTTGTTGCCTGCTATCTCCACATGTGGGTGGGTTTCAGGAGGTGAAACAGACCTGCCAGGTCTCACAGTGGTGTGTGTGTGTGTGTGTTGTGTGTGTTTGTGTGTGTGGTGTGTGTGTGTGTGTGTGTGTGTGTGGTGTGTGTGTGTGTGGTGCCGTTGATTGGTATCTACATATATGGGTTTCAGAATGTTGTAATGGAGTCCTCCCAGGATGGGCTCAAAGTATCCACCTCATTTTGGTAAGGAGTCACGATTAACGGACCAAGCTGTGAAGTTTCTGTTCTCAAGTTTTGTGACGAGGGCTCTCTTCAGGATCGTTACTGAGCCCAGGCAGCTTCTAACTGTAGTTCGTTTGTAGTAATATTCCAGGATGGTTTTTAATATCTCATGAGGTTCTTTGTCATCATTCTCGTGAGGTTCTTCATCTATCTATAATTCCAGCAATGTGGTGTGTGTGTGTTGGTGTGGTGTGTGTGTGTGTTGTGGTGTGTGTGTGTGTGATTGTGTGTGTGTGTGTGGTGTTGTGTGTGTGTGTGTGTCTGTGACCGCTGTTCTCGACAACCACTGGTCCGATCTAATTGAAACTTGCCAGGTATATTGCTGGGGACCTGAGTATGTGCCTTTTCAAGGTTTGATATTAATCGGACGCAAGTGCTCCCAAGTTATGGCTATTTATTTACCAACCAATGACAAGACACGTTGTGTGGCCATTTATTTACCAACCAATGACAGGACACGTTGCTGCATAGGCAATGGCTGATGGAGAAGAGAACCTCAGCACGTTCCCCGTTACGGGTTACAACGTACGGACTTCCGGATAGTGATGAGTGTATTCTAATAATTCTCGATTTCTTATGCGCATTTATAGATAAACACAATGCCCCAGTCGTCGTTTACAAGAGCGAAAGGAACGGCCTGTGTGTTGTTTGAAAGTTTTTTTTTTTTTCTTTTTCTTTTTTCTCTTCTCTTCTCTTTTTGTTTTTTCCTTGCGATGACATTGCGAAAAGGCAAAATATGTTGGCGCCTAATTGGAATAATTGGCCATTAAAACTAATTGCGAATAATCGTAAACTGCGATATGCGGAACTTAACGTCGACAGTGAGACTTAACTTCGGACTTCTGATATAGTGTAGTAGATAGTAGAAAATCGTGCAAATTATGATAACAAGCATAAATTGGCATTTCTGTTCTGCAGGGCTTTGGGTTTCAGAATGTTAATGGCATAGCAAAGGCAATATATCCAGTGCATGACACTACTTTGCAGCAATGAACTCCTGGCATTGGCCGAGGATTGGCCATTTGAAAATCCAATTTTTTGAAATATTTGAAAAAAAAAAAACTTAAAAAATTTGAAGTCACAGCTGCTGAATTCTGAAGCGCAAGTGAACATCCCAGACAGAGAACCAAGGGGAGATGCAGTCATCATTGATGGCTCAGCACTTATCAATGCCTACTCCACGCACTTCAAAGATATTTTGATGACTATGCTAAAGAAGACATCATCCCAAAGTGGGAATCCTATGGTGCCAGGTACGAGAGGGTGGACGTAGTGTTTGATGTGTACAAGAAGTCAGGTCTGAGTCCGAGGAAGGTCGAAAGGGGCAAGGAATCAGAAGAGAGTGACAGGAACCAGTAAGACCCAAGTAACTGGAGAAGCTTTCTTCGAGATGACAGCAACAAGACTGAGCTGTTTCACTTCCTTGCGGAAAGATGTGTGAGCACAGACGACAAGCACAGTCTTGTCACAAAAGGAGAAGATGCCATTAGCAACACAAGGAAGTCACTGGATGCTGTGTCTCCATGTTGTCATGAAGAAGCTGACACTCGATATTTGTACACCGCCAGGGATGCACGACGGGATGGTAGCAAGTCCATTTTCATTAAGGCTAATGACACGAAAGACCTAGTCATAGCAATATCCTGTACTGCCATCCTTACAGAACTAGGTCTTGAGAACATGTGGATTGCCTTTGGCCAAGTAGCCAAGGCGCGATGGATTCCAGTCCATGAGGTAGTTTCTGCAATAGGGCCTAGAGAAAGCTGAGGGATCCATACTTCCATGCGTTCACTGGATGTGACGGTCGCTGTCTGCTTCCCGCGGTTAAGGGAAGAAAACTGCATGGCAGACTTGAACGTCTTTTGTGATGTTTCTGAGAACATTCACCAATCTCAGCTCAGCATCCAACATTGATTCGTGATCTTGACTTTTTGAAGTTTTTTTTTTTTCACAATTTTCCAAAATTTGGATTTTCAATGGCTAATCAGGCAGTATTTGATTAGAATCCCCTGTGAGAACAAATGTGCCAAATTTTGATGCTTTTATCATCATTTGCACGATTCCTCTCAAAAAATGCTGTTATCTGCCCCACTATAGTGACGACGACTTACTGTATTCTTTCTCGATTTATCGACTTACTGATTTTTTTCTTTCTCGATTTCTGTACTTTCCTCGATTTTCTTAAACACAATACCCCAATCCAGTTCGTCGTTTATGACAGCGAAGGAACGGCCTGTGTGGTTGTTTGAAAGTTTTCTTTTTTGGTTTGCACGTACGGCAGCGCGTAGGGTGTGTCGCGCAGGACACGGCATTGTGGTTGTTCCTGGCAAGCGGCTTTAAAGTGATTTTGTTTTGCATGTAGGCGAAGACGGGCACGTACTAGTAATTGTACAAATTTGTGGCATTCTCAGCTTCAGGATCATTTCACTTCATGTTGAGGCTGGTATTTGGTCATTTCTTGATTTCTGCATCGTTCGTCAAAATCATTGGAATGAACACCTCATTAGCAATGCTTCTTCTCTTTTTTTTACCGAAGTATGATATCTGGTCACAATGCTTTGCTTTCGATGTTCACACGCGATGGGATCATAAGGTTCATGATGAGCCTGGTACTCAATGTTTTCAGTGATTGCTTTTGTTCATTTCCCACAATTTTCTGGAAGTTGATATCAAAGTTTTTGCAATGTGTCAGCAGATACTTTCAATCTTAATGTTGTCTCTGTCAGTTGTCCGGGTCTTCTGTTGTTCTGACATGTGTTTTTTTTCTTTCTCTTCGTGTTTGGTCATTAAGCATCACATATCATTCTCTTTGCTAACCCCACCTCCACCCCTCACTTGTCATTTTTTTTCCTCCTCCCCCCCACCTCCTGTATTTTTTTTTTTACCTCTCCCCCCTCCCCCCCACCTTCTCCACTCTCTCCCATCCTCGCTCCCCCTCCTAATTGGAGCACTCTCCCTCCCACACCCTCTGTCGCCTCCTCTTACGCATCTCTGCCCATCTGTCTCTTGTGCATGTGTTGTGTGTGGTGTGTGTACGTGTCTCTTGTACGAAAATAATGAATGTGTCAAAATCAACCGCTACACCCACACACCCAGGCAGATGCCTCTAACCATTCAGCCACAAAGTCTCGTTTTCAGAAAAATCATGCACCACACCTTTTCACAAACAGAAAACTATTCAATGAAATGGTGAGATGTTGTTCCAATATTCTCAAGGTAAATTTTTTGTTTGTTTTTGTTATGTATGAAACGCTGACTATGAATTTAGAATGTAAACATAGAAAATTGATCTCAATGTAACAGAGGAAGCAAAATGATTTACTGATGAACACCACAATACCTCCCGCTGTTCAATAGCATTTATAAAACGGTATGACAAAACATCTTCTTACCTGGTCAACTTAACATGGCAAACAAAGTTAAATACACAATAAAATGCATGTACATACACAATGACATGAAATGTAAACCTACACGTGGATCTTCTTCTTCTTCTCCAACATGCTATGGCTATTGGAAGAACATTTCTAGAGAGCACGGCCTGTCCACTGGTGAGTAGGATTAAAAAATATGAACAAAGGTTGATCTAAATTGATGGTTACATTTATCATCCAGATTCATTTCCCTCCACAGCTTTCCAGAATTCTTCCTCTTCTCTCTCCAATTCCTGAACAAAGAGCAAACAGAAAAATTTATGTTGGCAGCGGAGTGTGAATTAAACTTTATAAGTGACATGAGGAGACAAATTGAGCCTGGGGGGTGCCGTCACTTCCAGGCACTCGTGTGCTTGTTCATGCACACATACATACATGTGCCTCAAAAAAAAAGGATAAACAGGCATTTGGCATCGATACGTTTTAAGTCGGTGCATCTAAGATTAACAGACGTACAACATAAAACAACGTGAGGGGAAGGGAGCAGCCATACAGGGCGTTACCGGGGTGAATTGCTTTCAGTTGTCGAATTGTGAAAGCGAACTTGTTGCTGTTACAGACTTTGGTTTTGTGAATCCGCATTCCAACTGTCACTAGTAGGTACTCGCTCTGTTTTTTTGGTTTTCAAATGTTTTCGCATATTGGACAATTACAGTGATGAGAAATGTCTATTGAACACAGTGAGCATGCAACTTTTTGGACTGTCTTCTTTACCTTCCCGAAATAGTTCCAAACTGCACTTCTGGTCCTTTTGAACATACATGTTGTCAAAACTTTATCCGTCGATGTATTGCCTCACCCATATCAGCAAATAATCAGCATGCTTAACCAGCCACTCTAGATGCCTTGCCATTCATTTAAAAGGAACACTTCGGGTGTTTAGCTTTAGCTTAGTTTAGTCCTTTAGTTAGCAAGTGACTTGCTTTGCTGCTATATTGCAAACAGGATGCCCAGGGCATATTCCTTTTCAATTAATACATTACCAAGCCATGTGTAACGGAACATGCCCAGCAGGGACAAAAAGTAAGTTGGCCGATGACGTCACAGCCGACATTTTTGCTGAGCTCCAGCACATCAAAATTGGCACTCACACCACTGCTGGCTGGTCATATTAACACCGTCCGGAGACGTCCAGAGACGTCGGAGATGATCACAATTTCAAACAATGTGCCTATTGGACAAATTAACACAGTTTTTTCATAGTCATAACTGCTGCTAAGTTCAATTCCGCAGCTCAAATTTTGAAATTTGTTCAGGTTAAGAGATTCTAGAGTCTTATTCATTCAGTGTGAATGGTATGATATACAGCCAGAGAGTTAGAAGGATGGTTGGTGGGGAGGTTTGGAAGGAGGTGGGGGTGGGGGGGGGGTGGAGAGTTGAGAGGAGGTAAACATGAATGAGTAGGTGAGGGGAAGGAGATATGTTGGTGCAGGCATTCAGTACGATGAGACATTTGATTGACATCAGTGAAGAAAGTGAAAAAACATTGAGCACTCTAGCGTTAAGAAACGCTGCGGCCTGTTTCGAAATCAAGGCATTGTTGAGCAGGCCCAAATAAAATGGCGAATAGACCCAGCAACACTGACAATGGACTGATCGGGGCTGACCAGGATGTGCCTTGATAAAGGTTAAGGCTCGTTAATTTTCTTTCAAAAGGGTGTTCAAATTAACCCAAACAGCCACTGGACATGTCGGAGACAATTTTCATTCATGCACTACCTTGGAGTTCCCTGGTATGCATGTAAGTTTCAGGGCCGCTCGTTTTCATGGTTTTGGAGTGTGAGGAGACACACACTGACACACACACACACCAACACACACACACCACACACACATTATATTATATAGTTATGGCCCTATCATCAATTTTCCAAGAGATGGTGTTGAGAAACGTGACTCATGCGTAAGAAGTTATTACCTCTTCGATGAGGAACACAGCAGCGCCACAAAATCATCATTTATAAACCAGTGTTAGCATAATGAACCTCTAATATTAAAAACTGAGTGTGACCTGTTTCAAGTAGGAAAAAAAAAATCCGTAAAGCTTTCACAAATGAAGGACACATATGAGCCTAGCCAGAGTATGCGTAAAAAATAATGTAAAAACAATAACTAGAATGGCACTTAGTAGAACGCATACCTCTGTCAGGTGAACATTTCCTTTTTGTATCCCACTGATAGACCAGATCTGCATCGGGATCTGGACCAAAATCTAATGAGGTTGTTCTTGTACACACCCAACTCACCCACCAAGTTTTGTCATAATCGCTCCACAATGTTTTGAGATATCGTGCTTTAATATTATATCGTTTTTGCCGATCACACAATGGTGAAATCACTTGAAAAAATTATCGTATCTGGATCCGCATCCAGATATTCACCAAATTGATTCAATTCATCCTTGTCACACACCCAAACTGTCCACCAAATTTCATCTGAATCCGGACATAACTTTTTGACGTATCCTGCTTCACATAGACAGACAGACAGGGGTGGAAAACATAACCTCCATCCACCTTTGGTGGCAGAGGTCATAAAAATGCTGATTAGCTTGGAATAGATTACATGACTACAGCAATAGGTCAAAGATAATGAGGAAAAGTTTGACAAAAGGCTGTATAGTATTAATGCATGTTTAATGAACACGAGAGAAGTACACATCAAACTAGAACAGCATTCGGTTGAGTGCAAAAATCTCCGCAAGGCTGACAGTTTTACGTTGTTATCCCACTGAGAGGCTGGATCTTGATTCGGACCTGAACCAAAATCGAATTGTCTTGTTCTTGGCAACTAACCCAATCATCCACTATGTTTGTCATAACTCATCCACCTGCCTTTCACAGCACATTCAAATTCTAAATTTGAAGCTTCGCAAAGAGTAGGTAGCTATCACAGGTACCATGAGCAAATTACAAATTCATTCCTCATGTACATGGGCATTTGCATCACCAGCACAGTCATGCCCTCAGCCAACAGTGCTTGTACTGCATACGAATGAAGAATCAAGCTCAGGACTGGGATCCTCTTACACCTCTGCAAGTTTGTACCTCGATCTTTTAACACCTCTTATCTTGAACTTACATTCCGTCCCCTTTCTCAGCTATCTTTAACAATAAACAGGTGTTCATAACAAATCCACTCTTTGGAAACTTCAATTAGTCCAATATATTTGCTTACTTCCACCTTTTCTCCCCATTTTTTTTACAGATGGAATCACCAACTCCCCTGTGTCATTTTAAAACCTGCTTTTCCCTCCAATCCTCCAAGTAGTAGTAGTTTATTCTTGCCACCTCATTTAGTCTCTGAACAAACTATATTGCTTTCATATGCTAAACTTCTTTGCATGCCCATCCCATGTCCATCTATTTTCTCAGCTAACAAGATCAGTGTTTTTAGCTTCCATTCTGTCAATGACCTTTTGCATTAGTTGTGATATCAATAAAGAAAATAGTTAGTGGCTGATAATATTAGAACAATCGTAGGAATGACTTTGTTCGTAAGTTTAAAAAAAAATCCATCATGGTCACAATATCACCTTTTGATTTTGTTGTACGTCAGTAAGCCACACTCTTATCAGAGCATTGGGGTACTCAAGTCATGAATGTTTCCATGAATGAGAAGCAAAGCTGAAAGGTCGTCACTTCATTGCAGAAACTTAAATGACTGAAGTCCTCATTCTCAGCAGTTGTGGGAATCGATCCACAGCCATGAGGGCAAAGCACCTATGCTTACCACCTCCTCAAACAACCCCTTCCCCCACCCCCCAAACCCAAAGCCACTCACTTAATAAATCTCAAAACAATATTGCACTAGTAGTTTCTTCTGCTCACTGGTCTTTCTGTGCCCTTGCCATTATCCACAGCAGGCTCGGCAAATGGCATCCCTTTCTTTATGCCGAGGACCAGTCTTTCTCCTTCTTTGATCAACTAGAAGGAACAAGAGAAGCTCTGTTTGTAGGGTGATCACCAAAACTTAGCTAAACCGAGGTTTTATATTGATACACTGATAATGACTCAAATGTAAGCATGTTAACCAAGTATTTGTTTGAGCCATGTTTGTTAATGTTCAGGTCCGAGTCAGGTATGGAGCATGCACTGGGCAGCGTTGTTGTTGCATCCAATTTCCACTGTACTCCCAGGGGCTCCACCTGGCCATCCCCCCAGGCAGATGCGATCAACCTGCTGCAACCACCGAGGCTACAGTGGTCGGCATATTGGCTCATCCACTCACGAGGCTCCTTGCGAAGAAGAATCTGGTTAAGCAGCATTAGCATCAAGAAAACGAAGCCACATGTCATACAGATGCCACTGTGCTCACAGACTAGCATGATAAAAATCTCATTTGAGTCTCTTTCAGCTGACCCCAGCACTTGGCCTCGAACCAGAACGTCTATTCCCTCTATCTCACAGCCAGCGGAGACATGAAATATCACTGCCAGGTCAGTGAATCTCTCCATGACCTCAACATCCTCACCACAAACAGGTACAGACAGATAGCAAGCCTCCAATTATGGCAATGAAAGCCTGGATCTTGTTTTGACCAGGAGAACCCGTATATCCAGCGGTCCGACTCCTCCTTCTCACCCATCGAGGGCTGCCCAAAAGGATATGAAGAGTGTCTGAAAGATGACTGCATCATCTGCAAAAGTCGCATTTCTGATCATTCTCAAACGAATGCACGCAGCTAGATCTCTCTGACATCCTCCCCAGAATCAGTCCAAACAAGTGCTGAAAAGTGTGGCGGCCAGTACCACACCCCCCTGACAACTCCAGTAAACAACTGGAAATAAGTCAGAGATGGTATCACTACATCTCACAGCACCTCCCTAGTACACCAGACAGTAGAGTTCAGACATCAGATTTAATCCAGTTCTGTGCACCCCACGAAGACCACAAATCCTCCAGAGGCATCCCGATTCACTGAATCAAATGCTTTGCAGAGATCAACATAGGTACAAAACTCCTGCCGAAACTTTCGTTACGTTCCGGTGAGAACGAAAGACAAGGATACGGCATTGTGACCTCTTTGGTGTAAACGCCTGACTGCTTTGGGCCTGTGTCAAGAGCAGATGGTGGCGAATCCGATCAAGAATTATCAGGCAAAGACCTTTGCCTTCGGCATGAGAGCAGCGTCACCCCCTCGGTAGTTGTTTGCAGTCGGGCATATCACCTTCCCTTTCCAGCGAGAGAGGACAACAAGGCCCCTCTCCAGTCCAGTTGGATGATACCTGTGTTCCAGGCAGAGCACAAAAACTGCATTACAATGACATACAAGTACAGCATTTCCACTCGCCTTGAGAAGTTCATATGAATGCCACAGATCCAGGAGCTTACTAATTTTCAACCGTTCACCGCAGCCTGGTGTTCCACACAACGAAGGATATATCACAGTTGATTGGAGGGTCAGCAATAGGGGGGTAGTGATACCCCTGACATCCAACCTCAACAGCTGTTGGTCAACCTGGTACAAGCCGCTCAAAGATAACCGGCCCGACAGGCCTCCACTCGGACTCCTCTGTCAAGAGCTCCACCACCCTGCCGCTCTCACTGACAGTACACTGAGGGACAGCCTTGGAGGAACGCAATGCACATAATTCCCCTGTAAGGCAAACATGAAATTACTTGACACAGGTTGATGGCTCCACCCCACTCACAGGGATTTCTCACACATAAGGCCTCGTTGCTCCCCCCTCAGCCAACATACAGTTTTATCCCCTCAACCCTGAAAAAGCCTCAGAGTCTCTGCCATCGACCCTGGCCTGCGACTCATTGTCAATGGTATCCAATTGTCCCTTGTGAGACAAATTCTTCTTTGCCCATATGCGTGAGTTCAAGATATCCACTTGGCAACATCAAGATCGGTTAGTATTTGAAGGCACTCCACACTCCTGAGGGGATTCCCACCAAAGCACCCAGCACCCCCCAAATCTCCACTTCAGCCTGCTGCCCGCAACACTCCTCAGCGTACCCTCCTCATCCTTGAACTTGACCAACATCCAGCCGATGGCTGGGATTGGTACCATTCTCGCCGGATTTAAGACTGCCAACTTCCAGAGTTGCCACCCAGCCCATGTGGTCGGTATTAAGGAACTGGCCACTACCGGTTCGACCCTGCAGTTCTCGATCATCCTCCACGCGACCATCAATTCCTTTTTGCCACCACCACCAGCGTTGGATTACCACAAGTCCAGCGATGTATCCTTGTGGCAACTGAAACCATGAACAACCACCCCAGTCCATGACTTTTTCTGCCAAAGTCAAGGAATTTAGTGCTATTCTGGTTCACGTTCCAGACCCATGGGGACCAAAACCCATCTCATGACCAGTCGCATACAGTTCCAGTCGGATGCACTGAAATCCCCAAGACGAGAAGAGTATCTCGCCTGGGGCACACGATCATCACCACCAGACTCGAGTCGTGGCATTAGATATGCCTTCCTTTCAGGTTGAGATCCATCTGCCTACGAGCTGCGAGACAATTTATACAGGAGACGCGGGAACGACACCCAAGGGTTGACGAATCCTTCGTCTTCTAAATGTTCGCTGACGGTTTAACCCTTCAATTATATATGACAGCTTGTTGGGACAAAGACTACAGCCAAACTCCTTGGGCAATTGTAACCCATCATAGGCGACAGCAATCAATTGTAGGTGGAAACCCACCGCTATTATCTCTCCACTATCCGGTTCTCCAAACCTCAGAGAGTGCTGCAATACCCATTGTTCAAACGCTTGGAGCTCAGTAGAGAAACCAGAACAGGTGATCATCCTCTATTATCAAGTGCATCGTTGGCCATTTCCCAACAAAGCGCCCTAAAAGGCAGGGTAAACCCCTCCCCAAGGTTAGGAACAAACCCACAACCATAACTTTTTTGGTTTATTGGGGATGTTCTGAAGTAAGGAAATGGACATGGTTGATGAAAAAATATATTGGGGATAGCATGTAATTTTGTCATATTTTGTTTAGTAGTCTCAATATTTGGCGAATGTTTCGAAATCACGAAAATGACTGTTAAACCTGAATATTTCAACCGATTTGCACAAATAAAGGTGTCATTTTGTTGGGAAAATCTTGCAAAGCGGCAGTACATAAATTAGGTTTGTGATGTAATTGTTTTGTCTAAAAAACTATTAAGAGCCGTGTATGTGTCAATCCAAATTCCGAGGAACAATTTGTTTTAGTCCCTGTTATATTTTACCATTTCCTTCTTGTCTTTGTGGGCAGAGGAACTTTTCATCATTGAAATGCATACAAGAAAAGCATAATGCGATGGTGAACCCTCCTGATTAAGAAACCTCGTTTGAAACACTAAACAATGTATATTTGTGCTTCAATCCCTTTACAAAAGAGGTGCTGTTGGTCAAGAATCCAACCCAGAATGGCCTTAGGACTATCATGAATGTATGTAAGAAACGCAAAGATCGATGTCTATGATTATTTTCAACCTTGAGCCAAACTTCTCTCCAGCGACGATCATTAGCTCACTTTCGCATATACATTCTCACAATACAGTTGATTGCGCGCCCCTCCTTACCTCTCGTGGTCCACATATAGCTGATGAACGAGTAATCACGGAACGATTTCACTCATAGACCTATTTAACAGAGCTACGACATAGCATGCATTAACGCCTCCTTCGTTCACGTCGCTTACACATCCTATCACAATGTCCCCATTGCGGGCAAAGGCAAGTAGATCACATTTCCTCCCAATTTCCAATATCCGCTACTCAATGTTTTGTTTGTGGCAAAGAGACAAGAATCAAAATTGACTCCATATTACCAACTGGAAAGTGGTAAATCCACCAGACAGAGAGTTCTTGGAAGCAGCCGCAAACGAAATGATGAGAGGTTTCTACTCGAGAATGCTTACACATTCAGACCTCTTGCCGTGATGCACAAGTATCATCGGAGTCTGTTATGGCATTATATCCAGTGATCAGCAACAGTGAAGCCAGCATGTTCGAAGGCAGCCCATCTGCCAAGGACAGACCTTGTCACAGAAAGGCATTCCACGTTGTCAGCAATAGCTGAGAAATCAGTGCTATCCCAAAAATTGACATGTCGGACCAAGCCTCTCCTCTCCCTGAAAGAAAAAGTATGTCCAGATTGGTTTGACATAGGGCAGTGGACTGATGCACAACAATATTCGTCCTGATTAAAGACAAAGGCCTAAAAATTTTATGGAAACAGACTTAATCTCTCAGTGAGCACGCCGTGTGGACAATCGGACTTTGGTTCTGTTCAGGACAACATGACAATTGCGTGTATGATTCCCAACACAGGCATCACAAATTGGAAACTCCTGAAGACATTGGTTTTACTGATGTACATTCAGCAAAAACGATCAGCTTGATCGAATATCACGATCCTTGCATATGGCCCAGCAATCCAATCCTGAGAAGCCATCTGACAGTATTATAACTGACAGTGACAACTACATATCTAGTTTTGATCTGGAAGCTAGAGGAGTGTGCAAAATCTTGCTGAGATTGTTGTATGATCTCTTCTCATCATGGTCTGTTGAGGCAATACAAGGCATTACGCTGTTCTATCTTGCCTTTGCCAATAGCGTTGACTCTCGAAACTTGGGGAGCTGAAATCATTGCTATATCCCAAAATATCCATTGCTTCAGAGTCGGCGGAATACGGACAATCATAAGTCCTTCGGCTTTCCGCTAGGAACTATCTGGGCATCTCATTTGCTTTGGGAGTAAGGAAACCTGGTTGCACTTCTTCATGACTGGGCTAGCTCTGTGTCCTACCGAGCGAAGTACGGATGTTTCCTTACGTCAGTTGCACGTTGGACAAAAAGGGACAGACCGTGTACATTTTCCTCGTGGACTTTCAAAGTGTGAATGACCTTGTTAGGGTGGATTGCTGCCATTGATAATTCTTGACCCAAACTGACGATGGACCTTCGACGCGGCCAATCAACAACCCATGCTATGGCTGCCAGTCCTGATACAAGCGCCTATCTGCCCGACAGATGCTTCAACGAATGTCAAGTAATATACGCGGTCAAGGAAAAGTCACTTCTCTTCTGCCGATGCTGGCACTAACCACTCGCATGTGCATGACCATACGACACCGGTAACAATATGGTATTTTCGACCCGATAAAGCAGTCCAGCTTTCCCTCCCAACTGAGGCATGATTTTCTTCAACATGTTGTTTGCATGCCAGAGTCCAAGTTAACTATTGGATGCCAAATGTGAAGTTTTGAAACCGACAACAGGTTGAGCCAATGCTGTTAATGGCTGGAGATGGGATGAGCGACACATCTTCCATGCAACCTGTTCTACCTCTGTTGAAAAGCTGCACCCATGTGAAGTCCCAAGACCTAAGACTTCACGATTACTGTATGGGGATTTGCCTGATAAGACTTTCACAGAAGTGCCCACGTTGTTTGGCATTAGGGATTGCCCTCTGCCACTACTTTCTGTTCATGTCCTCCCCATAATGGGGAAGGTGACAACCAAACGCTGTTGAAGCCCCCGTTGTGCAGTAGAGACACAGTGACTTTGGACAGTGACTGTCACTTTTGGGTACTCATTCTGTGAACCTTCACTCATCTCAGGCAGTCTTATGCCCAGAAGTTTTGTAACTAATCATATTTCGCTAGTCGTTCTGCAGTGTATAAAACGCACACAAATATAATTAGGTATACAACAACATTGTACGACTAGGCATCTCCAGAATAAAAAATAGGTTAGTAAAATCCACATTTTTCGTCAGGGTTTTGAAAACCAATGCTGACTTCCAGATTTAGCTCACCCTGAGATTGATCTCAATAGCAACCAATACCTTTGATTGCTGCTACAAAATGACATTATTACTTATGCAAAATCTGCAGTTAGATAATGGAGAGCCTTTCTTAACTCCAGTTCATTCTTTATTGATTTTTCTCGGAAACGCACTCAAAAATCTTCAAGGCACCTATAATTACAAAATTCACCCAACAATACATGGCTATCCCCAATATATTTTTTCTACCAACAGTGCACATTATCCTATCTTCAGCGACCCAATTCCCTTAATTACCCCACAACAAACCAAGATGGTTGTGCTTTGGCATGCTCGTACCGTGGAGGGATGGGCCGGTAACTATTTTTTCTTTCCAGCGAATGCCCATCCAGCCTATTAACGGGAGTCGACTCATTCCTAGGTTCATCCCCTATCGAGGACCGCTCTCCAGGCCGATATTGGCAATTCGCAGACCACCGGTCGCTCGTGGACATCTACTGTATAGATCACTGCCAGCTCAGTATATTCGTGCGCCTGCGTCCAGGTAATACGAGGTGTCAATACGACGTGGGAGCTTGGTACTATTGGCAACTGGCTTTCACTCCTTCAGACTGCGGTGTCCACATATACTTGCGCGGTTTGCCAACGAGCGTGAAAATCCGACGGAGAACAAACAACACTAAAGCTTTTGTGTTCCGTGGATAACACAAACAAGACCAAAGTAAACTAGCACCACAACGAGGGAGGAATACTTGACTGGGCAGGTTGAAGACAGGGAAGAAGTCAGAGGTCACAATTGCCTCCCTGACCCAACATCCAGAGGAGGAAATTAATAATAAAATTAATTGAATTCTATACCTGAGGGTAAACCTGTTGTCTATATAAGGCAACAGATGTAGGATCACCAGAACGAATCCTCCGCTGCCTCTCTCGTCTTAGGCT
>CM068960.1:30262684-30273215 GCA_035128595.1 Eptatretus atami
CAATTACCCTGGCAATTTGGAATCCGTGTCGTTGGCTATGACCTTTTGCTTCCGTTTTTTTTTTGCTTCCAGTTTTTTTTTTGCTTCCAGTTTTGTCATGGGGAATGATGCATGCCGGGAGATAAATGCATCGTCGGAGACATGAAAAACCCAAATATCAGACATGGTTTATATTCCTCCACTGTTTCATAATCTCCCGCATCATCAAAAAATAATTTTAATCGTGATTTACGTTATTTGATCGCTGATCCCGAATCGCCGAAGTAACCGGAAATTGCGTATACAGTTGTGAACAAGTTATAGGTAAAGTCAGAAGCGAATGTAAGAAGAATTCTACGTTCAATCTAGTATTAATTTTTAGTGGCGTCTTGCATAGCGAACGCTGCTCATGGAGAGCTCGGCGTGTGTTGTTGTTGTTGTTGTTGTTGTTGTTGTTGTTGTTGTTGTCTTCTTGTGAAGACAAAACCTTAATCTCTCGGACTCAGCTCTTGTATATACAAGATCCAGATCTCCTTAAATACTAAGCACATGACACAATCTCACATTGAGGATGGCCTTTTGAGAGCGTCTATCACATGAACTTTTATAATATATTCGGACAATTTGCTTTAAAGTTTCGAAAAGTTCACGTTACTATTTAAAGATTATTCCATTTATCGTATTGTAATTTCGTAAATACATTATTTATTTCATAAACACACGATATATCGTAAATACGTAAAAACATTATGACGGGTCTCGCTATTTGGCTTAATGAAGGCACGTGACGAAATATCGGAAGTTGTTGTTTTTTGTTTTTGTTGTTGTTGTTTTTTTTTTTTTTTTTTCGTTAGCCGACAAAACCTTTAGGACGCTGCTCAGCCTGCTTGGACACATTTGTCCTTGTTTTAGATGAGATCCTGTTCTAGGCGGTGTAGTGTTGTTGTGAAGGTAATGTAGTATAATGTTGAGGTAATATTAATTTTTTTAGATGAGATCCTGTTCTAGGCGGTGTAGTTGTCGTTGTGAAGATAATGTTGAGGTAATATTTATTTTTTCAGATGAGATCCTGTTCTAGGCGGTGTAGTTGTCGTTTGTGAAGGTAATGTTGAGGTAATATTTTTTTTTAAAGATGAGATCTGTTCTAGGCGGTGTAGTTGTCGTTGTGAAGGTAATGTTGAGGTAATATTTATTTTATAGATGAGATCCTGTTCTAGGCGGTGTGTAGTTGTCGTTGTGAAGTAATGTTGACGTAATATTTATTTTTCAGATGAGATTCTGTTCTAGGCGGTGTAGTTGTCGTTGTTGAAGATAATGTTGAGAGTAATATTTATTTTTTCAGATGAGATCCTGTTTAGGCGGTTTGTAGTTGTTGTTGTGAAGGTATGTTGAGGTAATATGCAGTAGTGTTATCACGGTTATAGAAATGCACAAATAATTAATTTGATCTATGGTATACCCAAATCACACCTTTATGACTAAAAAATATACAACAAAACTAGAGAGTAAATACTCTAGAGTTTTAAGTCTTCCTAATTTTATAATAAAAATATCTCCCGCATCATCAAAAAATAATTTTAATCGTGATTTACGTTATTTGATCGCTGATCCGAATCCAGGCCGAAGTAACCGGAAATTGCAGCATGAATGTAAGAAGAATTCTACGTTCGCTTCTAGGCTTTGCCTATTCCATATTATGGAATACGTGGCCCATTGTCGATAGTGGTACCCATACACGCTACGTCATGAGTGATTGTCACTCACTGCAGACGCTTTTGCCACACCACGTCATTCAGAATGAGTGGTTCGCGTTCTGTCACCCTGAGCGAGCGGTCCGTGCCCCGTCACCCTGAGCCAGCGGTCCGTGCCCCGTCACCCTGAGCCAGCGGTTCGTGCCCCGTCACCCTGAGCGAGCGGTCCGTGCCCCGTCACCCTGAGCCAGCGGTTCGTGCCCCGTCACCCTGAGCGAGCAGTCCGTGCCCCGTCACCTGAGCGAGCGGTCCGTGCCCCGTCACCCTGGCGACGGCCGTGCCCCGTCCCTGAGCGGCGGTCCGTGCCCCGTCACCCTGAGCGAGTTGTCCCTGCAATAACACCCGATTTCCGAGCCGTTTGCCGTATTAAACATGTTTCTAAATTACCGAGCCAAATTTTTTTCCACCCATCTCATGCAGCTGTTTATCAAGAATAATGGTTGTGACAAATTCCTAACATTGTTTTTATGTGAAAGCTACTCAAGGTTTCTGGGTTGTATACAGTCATACTGGTTGGTAATCACACTGACTCCAGCCTGCCGTTCCCGAAAAATTGCCGTTTGTGTTTGTGTTTGTGTTTGTGTTTGTGTTTGTGTGTGTGGTGTGTTTGTGTGTATGTGTTGTTCATACAGCCGAACATATTTTCTTTGGTAACTTCCTTACCACGCCTCTCTCTTTCTCTCTGTCCATCCTTGCTCTAGCTCTACCCCTCCCATACAGTACAGTACCCTCCTCCCACATCTCCTCTCTCCCTCTCTCTCTGTCGGTCTCTGTCTCTACACATATCTGGATGGTGTTTGTCTCTGGACGTGTTCAGGCGGTATTTATTTCTGGACGGGAGTTTGTCTCTGGACTTCTCCGGACGGAGATTGTCTCCAGACCGTGTTTATGGTATGACCGGTCGAAAATGGATTTCAGACATTATTTTGTTTCCATCTTCATTGTTATTCTATGCGGAATCATTTGATGAGGACAGTATGAATCGTAATTATCTCCTCTTCCCCCCTCTTTTTCTCCCTCACCCCTTTAGTATTACCGTCAGCGAAGCGACGGGTGTGTATTTGCTCGTGTAAAATAAACTGAAAGAAAGGTGATGCCAACAAGTATGAAAATGACTCTACGTCTTTATGACGGGTGAGAATACCTCATCACTCAGATGGTGAACTGGACCCTCGATTCATGACAGAGTGGTTTATGGAGTGGGATGCAAATCTTATTGCTTCTAAGGGTTTGCAACAATTGCTGAACATTGGAGATTTGAATTTTTTTCACCTCCAGCAATTAATATGTGTTTGATTGTAATTTAAAATCAGTTGCTCAGATATGGATTGTGGTGTGTGTATGATGTAATTAGAAATGAGGAGCTGTGATTTGTAATTACAGTGTAATCCAGTAGAAAGTGTGGAAGAATCTCGCAGTCATAAGGTTGGCACCGGCTCTGATGGAGGAGTAGGTATGTCCCGTAGTCTGGAGTGGGTCAAATGTTTCTGGAATGAATGCATAATAAATTGGACTTTCAGAAAGCTGAAATGAGAGAATTTTTTTTATGTCAAAATGAATCTTTTTAAATGCTGATGTTAAAGCTGAAATGAAGGATTCTAATATGATATAATCATCACAATACCAGTTGGAGTGCAATTATTGCTGACTTGAGTATGATGATGGAGCATAGTTTTGAGGTTTGGATGCAGAGATCGGAGGTATGAATAAGTGTGGGTGCTGAAATTGCCAGTTAAAAGGGGGGGATGAGGGGTGGAGGATGTAAAAATATTGATAAAACTCATGAGGCTAAAGACAAAACAGAAGAGAGCAGGTGGTAAAATATATGGCAGAAAAGAAAGTGGAGACTGAACTTGGAAAATAAAAAGGAAATGTGAACGGCAGGCTTGGGAATACCTTTAAAAAGGCACAAGAATTGGAAGAGAACCAGAACAGTGAATGAGTGTAAACAGCAACGGGTGGACTTGGAAAACAGAGTAGGAAGGTTGGATTGGGATTAAGAGTGAGATGAAAATACAACAGAGAGAGAGAGAGAGAAGGATCTGGCTGGTGGAGGAAAAGTGAAAATCCAGACGGACCTGACAGGGTTCATCAGCGGAGTGGATTTTAATGGCTATTCTGCATGCTACAATTTATAGATCTTATTAACTACCAATGGGTACCTAAATATAGGTGGATATGTGGTGGGCACCCACTGTTGGGTAGACCCTTGCAGCAAGTGCTGGTGTGACACAGCGTTCGTCATACCATTCCAGTTAAGAGGTGCTTGTTGTACATACCCTTCACAGGAGGGCCTCCCAGCTAATCTCAGTATGGCCATGCATTTCCCTGTGGGTTAGGATGCATGTGTTTGGTTGACAATGTGCTTCAGCCTTCGGGCTGTGGATACGTGTGCACTCGTTTGGTCTGTGTACATTTGCCATGAGCCACAAGATGCACATCCATAGCTTTGTAGCAATGTTTTATTATTATTATTATTATTATTATTATTATTATTTTCTTCACCTTTTGAGAAAGAAAGACATTAATCAGATGTCTGTGATGTATATGTTCTTTATAATCATCCTTGACCATGGGGCCAATTTGCATGTGTATTGGTTTGATAAGCTTTGTTTGACCATGTGTATTGGCGTTGTGCCTCAGTACTTGTGCTTCACTTCATTATTTTGGTTTTCTTTTGGTTTTTTTTTTAACCATTTTTGTTTCTTTGTGGTAATGACTTATTTGGATATTTGGCATTTCTCAACAATGATGGTCAGTGGTCCTCAAGCAGAAAACATTGATTATATCGCCATTCATTTTGGTCCTGAGGTGATGATGTGTGTTTATTGCATGACCATGAGCTTTAGCTGAGAGCCCAATGTGTGTAATCTGAGAAGTGTCTGTTTGTTTGACTTCTATGTACTCCTGAACCGCTGGACGGAATGCATTAAAAACTGACGGTTGAATGCATTAAAAACTGAAAAACATAGATGTGCCTGGGAAATTTTAGGTGCTCAAAAAATCATAGTCCCAGAGTTTCAGGTGAGCGAAGGAGCCCATTCTCTGTATATAAATGCGGTAGGCCTATGTATGCTCCTGGTGGGAGTGTATTACAAGTCATACCAAAATATGCCAATGAGGGGAATTGACCCATCCATAATTCTGGAGTCATGAACCCATCGAAAGGGCAGGTTCTGTGCTAATACCTGTTAATTTGAAAAAATTGTTTGACTGTGCACTTTGGTTTGGAGCTAATGTGCTTAACTAAGTTATGATGTTTGCTTGTTTGTTTTGTGTTTATTACCTCTTTTTCTCTTAAAAAACAGAGGTAAAAGGGACAGACACAAACAAAGAAAAAATAACTCCCCCACCCCCCCCCTCTCCCCATGGAGGATTCAGCTTTGTCTTTGGTGATGTAAGTCTCAATGGCCCACTGACCCTTATCTGGATGTGGATATGCATCCTCTTCAAGCACGTTGCTTGTCCTCGTCAATCTTTCTCTGAACTGCTCGTCAATCACTGCACTACCAGGTTGAGTAGTGGAGAACTGTACTCTCCACTGCTCTCCTCTCGCTCACTATCTCACCCCTCTCGCTCAATTCGCGAGGTGGTCTGACTGCTGACGAAGTCGCGGAGGCATGTTTTCGGGTTGTATGTCTGTCCGTACATTTACGTCTGTCCGTGCTAATTTTCCTGTTTTCTCTGTAACCCCTTACCGATTGACAGGACATTTCACCATAGGTGCTGCTACTCATATAGAACGTTTTAATGATAATTATGATGTCATAGGTCACGTTACGTGGCAGCACTGTTGGAAAAAAGGAAAAACTTTGGACCTTTGTATCTCTGAAACTGCTCCTTTAAAAAAAAAATTGAAACTTGTCACATGTCTAGTACTCCCATGGAATAATGCGATAGGTGGCTTCGTTATGACGTCATAATTGCATTCGTCGAACGCTTTATCCGATCAGTATGAAATTTTTTGTGGGTCATCTAGAGATAAATTGTATTTGGGGGGGGGGGGGGGGAGGGGGAAATATCAGTCATGTGGTTCGGTAGCCATATTTGTTTTTTAAAATAGACGCCTTCAAAAATCTTCTTCTCCGCAAATGGCTGACAGATTGAGGCGAAACTTTCCAGTATGATTCACTTATCCATAAGGAAAAAAGGTTCTCCACCTATGACATCATCGTCACATGGTTTGGCAACTATTCTTTTTTGAAGAATAAAACCTTTAAAAATCCTCCTCTAGAACGCTTGACAGATCGAGGGGAACTTCACCCACGTGTTCCAAGCTTTGGGGATACCAGGTGTTCATGAATAATTAATGGCTCACTGGTCTAGCAGCCATATTGGATTGAATGGAAAAAAAATTCCCTTGACCCCTTCAATAATTAATCGACGTGAAACGTCGCAGTTATGATTTAGTGTCATGTGGAATATGTTTTAAATTTCAACCTGATTGGACGCATGGTCTGACAAGCCATAATTATTTAATATTTTGAATCTGCGTTCAAGGATTTAAATCAAACTTGAGACAGTATGCATAATGATGTAATAATGTGGGCAGAGATATGACGATGTCAAGAGTGTGGTTCAAGTTTTTAAGCACTCTGCCCCCTCTTTCCTTTTGGCATCCGTAGTTGGGGATCAATCACAACTTGGCATGCCGATGTCTTTGCGATGATATAATTGAAAATCCACACTCGAACTTCACATAGATCATGTGAGTCACGGTTCAATCAGGTGTGGCATGCCATGTGGGGCAGCTCTGAATTGGCCGCCTTTGGTTTTTGTGAGGATGTGGTAGGCGAGAGCTTTTCACTCTTGAGAAAGGTTAGCAGAGGCACATGTTGGGAGGTTTGTGGTACCAACCGAAGTATCCAGTTTTACCATAACATGTTGGAGAACTTAATATGAAGATTTTGAAACGTATACAGTATTCACACAACTACAGTGAGTGTAGTTGCAAAGCACTTCGCGAAGTTCAGAAAACGAATGAGTCTTCTTTTCTTTTTCTTCAGTTTCTTTAGAATCATGAAGAGCTGAACAACACACACGCACACACACCACACACACACACACACCACACACACCACACACACACAACACACACACACACACACACACACACACACATTTGCCTTGGGAAAAGTTACTTTTTGGAACACTCTGTGTGACAGCAATGCATCTCATGGCAGCACTTTTTTCTACGCATGCAGTGGGGCACTTTTAGAGAGAAATCTTGCCTAAGAGTGCCATCCCATGGGGTTTGTTTGTCCTTTATCCTCAAAATACTGAACATCATGAACAAGCTATGAAGCAGCACATATTTTTACAGTCTTTGTATGACTCTGTCGGGTCAGAATCGAACTGCTGACCTCACGACACAGAGTGGACATTCTAACCACAATGCCACTGCATCTGATACCTGTTCTCTTTTCTTCCCAAATCTTTAATTTTGGTCTTAATTGCACCAAAGTAACTAATGAGTAACACTACTTTCATTGTACATACAATAACAGAGACTAAATTGCACAGAATAATAAGGAACAATGACGATCACAAATTATAATGCTATGGCGGACAGGGAGGCTAGAGAACAGGGGAAGGAGTAAAATCAAATGGGGACAGGGGTGGAGGCGTGGCAGGATTAAAAATAAGAAAATGAGAGGAACCGGACCTGAAGGAGGATGCTGGAAGTGGGAGGACACTTCGGAAAGACCAAGTGAGGACAGGTGACATTAGCAGCCAATGATCCGGGAGGAGCCCTGAGGGCGTTTATGCATGCAAACTCCCGCAGTGTGTTAATTTAAAAGCTGCTTTGTCTTAAAATCCCAAACAGCCCAATTCGTTGTCGTCTCATTCCAGAATTTACCAATCATCTTGAACTAGAACTGCATGCCCTTTCTTATCCATCACTGGCATGTCCTTTAAATCCTCACTTACCATTGTCAACCAGTGGTTCCCAATCAACCAATACACCAATCAGTGGATCAGAACTCAAATATGGCAGTTTTAAAACCAACCACAGGGAGCGGACATACATATGCATATTGAAATTTACAGCTCACCTCCAGGATAAAGTTACTGCGAGGTGGTGGAGCAAAGTCTCGAATATATTAATATCTTTTGAAAAAATATAACACCATATAGCTGTCATCGAAAGCGATCATCACAAAACTATACTAGATCGGTGTAATGGTTAGAGCATCTGCTCCGAGTCAGAGAGGTTGGCGGTTCAAATCCCGAGCAAGTTTGTCTTACTTCCTTGCTCGACATTGGACGTTTAAAAGGATAGAGCATGGACAAACACCATAGGTTGGCATCCATGGGGAGGAGGAAATTCATCTTTAGGAAACTGCCCCACTGGTATGGTGAGAAAGAGTACCATTGTTGTGACTTAGATTGGTACCAGAGTGCCCTGGGAATTAAGGCACTTCCTCCAAGCTCAGTGGCTGTGTCGTGTCTCATCTAACAGTCCTGTTATTGTGTCTCGAATATTCGTGTCCATTGTGTGTGAGATGTGTGTGTGTGGCAGCTCCACTACGAGCCTTAGAACGTAAAAAACTACAACCATCATGTTTCATTAACTAAAACACACACACACACACACACACACACACACACCACACACACACACACTTTCCAATAACATTTGTGCATTCATTTTACATCAGTGTGAGAATCATGGGATGATTGTTTATTATTCCTCACCGAAGGAGACGGTATTGCGTTTGGCGTCCGTCAATTTTTGTCTGTCTGTCTGTCTTTTGTCTATCTGTTTGTTTGTCCGCACAGACTTTATTGTTTTCTCCGCAACTGCTTGTCGGATTGAGGTGAAATTTTCACCTCGGTGCGACTACTCATGTAGAATGTTTGAATCATAATTATAATGTCACAGGTCACGTGGTGTGACAGCACATGTTGGAAAAACGGAAAACTTTGGACCTCATCTCGGAAACCGCAACAAGGAAAAATTTGAAATTTCACAAACGCCAAGCTCCTCATGGGGAATAGTGTGATTTTTTATGACGTCATAGGTGCCTTCGTTATGATGTCATAATCGCATGATGAGGAACGCCACTACTGATTAGTTTGAAAATTTTGTAGGAGTCATTAGAGGATAAAATTGTCGCAGAAAAAATGATGTATCGTCATCAGTCACGTGATTCGGCCCATATTGTTAAAAACACCAAAAACTTCAAAATCTTCTCTGAAGTGGTGCAGTGAACAATCGAGGCAAATCTTTGCACATTTGTTTTTTTTTTGTATACCTTGGCGAGCTCATATGAGAGCTAACACACAACGCACAGAAGGGGGCATGAGACAGAGGAGTAGGATGGAAGGACAACAGTGGGAAAAGAGATATTAGGAGATCTGTGGAAGGGAGGAGGATGGGGTGGGGAACATGGGTCACAAGATGGACACTACAGGGACTTTCAGAACGAAACAGGGAATTTGAAGGAGTGGGCTGGGTGGGATTAACGGGGGTAAAGAATCGAGGATTTGGATGTGGATGATAAGAAGGTGGTGGTGAACAGCTGTTTTGAAGACCTGGAGGAAGAATGGGATTGAATAGAGTGAGAAGTTTATTCAAAGGTGGGAAAAAAGAGGAATGAAGAGTAAGGTGAGCAGTGATTCGTGATTTTGGGTAGTTTTACCAGAAGGGGATTGGTGGACCTATGAGCACGCCCTGGGAAATGATGGTGGGAAAAAATCACAGACGGCAAGGGGGGGGGCATGACCGGAGAGGAGATGGTAGAAGACAGAAAGACCACTGACCTGCCTGCGGTGAGAGAGTGAGATGCCCAAAGACTCAGCCTCATGTGGGAGATGCCAATTGATCCGAAATGCTTGGTTTCCACAGCGTGAAGCCGAAGAAAGGTGGAGAGGTAGGCACCAGCCCAGAGGGGAAGCATTACTCCATCAGGCTACGGACGAAAAGCGTTGTAAGTGGTTCAGGACTCAGGTGGGCCGAGGAATGGCTGTTGCACGATGGAGGATTCCCAGTCGGCAACTGGCTTTGGAGCCGGGTTGGAAATGTGGCTTTCCCAGGAAAGATCATGGCAGATAGTGAGACCCAGAAGCTTGAAAGAAAGGAACTTTCCAGAGGTGTGAGAAAGTGGATTGTGAGAGGGAGGGGGGGGGGTTCTAAACGGTCCTTTCAGAGAGACAATGTTGAGAGTGTGAGATTTGTCCGGATTGAAAGACATGTTCCACATGTTGACCAGTTGTGATTTTTACCCAGATCTTGCAGTGAGCGAAGAAGCTGCTGCTTGCCGGTCTGAGGATGACATGGTACGGCAGAGGGTGAGTCATCAGCAAGAGATATAGAGGATTTTCCAGAGAGTCAGAGAGATTCATTGATGAAAACCAGAAAAAGAACAGGCCCGAACGCTACTTGAGAACTCCAGCCTGGACAGGAAGAGGGGATGAAGAACTCCATTTAGGGCCACATGTTGACTCGACAGGAGAGAAGTCTGCGAGCATGAGTGGAGATGGCTTGGATACCATAGAAAATGTTTGGTGAGCAGGGCAGCGTGCCAGGACCGTGTCAAGAGCACGCGATTGTCTAAGGATATGGCTCTGATTTCATGTCTGCATTGAGGACCTCCCATCCATTGTTGTAGAGAAAGCCAGCATTATCCAGGGTGGGAACTTTTGTCATCTCTCTCTTGAACAAGTTATAGGTAAAGTCAGAAGCGAATGTAAGAAGAATTCTACGTTCAATCTAGTATTAATTTTTAGTGGCGTCTTGCATAGCGAACGCTGCTCATGGAGAGCTCGGCGTTGTTGTTGTTGTTGTTGTTGTTGTT
>CM068960.1:30277874-30294681 GCA_035128595.1 Eptatretus atami
CCCCCCCCCTCTCCCCATGGAGGATTCAGCTTTGTCTTTGGTGATGTAAGTCTCAATGGCCCACTGAGCCCTTATCTGGATGTGGATATGCATCCTCTTCAAGCACGTTGCTTGTCCTCGTCAATCTTTCTCTGAACTGCTCGTCAATCCACTGCACTCACCAGGTTGAGTACAGTGGAGAACTGTACTCTCCACTGCTCTCCTCTCCGCTCACTATCTCACCCCTCTCGCTCAATTGCCGAGGTGGTCTGACTGCTGACGAAGTCGCCGGAGGCATGTTTTCGGGTTGTATGTCTGTCCGTACATTTACGTCTGTCCGTGCTAATTTTCTCTGTTTTCTCTGTAACCCCTTACCCGATTGACAGGACACTTTCACCATAGGTGCTGCTACTCATATAGAACGTTTTAATGATAATTATGATGTCATAGGTCACGTTACGTGGCAGCCATGTTGGAAAAAAGGAAAAACTTTGGACCTTTGTATCTCTGAAACTGCTCCTTTAAAAAAAAAATTGAAACTTGTCACATGTCTAGTACTCCCCATGGGAAATAGTGTGATAGGTGGCTTCGTTATGACGTCATAATTGCATTCGGCGAACGCTTTATCCGATCAGTATGAATTTTTTGTGGGTCATCTAGAGATAAATTGTATTTGGGGGGGGGGGAGGGGGAAATATCAGTCATGTGGTTCGGTAGCCATATTTGTTTTTTAACATAGACGCCTTCAAAAATCTTCTTCTCCGAAATGGCTGAACAGATTGAGGCGAAACTTTCCAGGTATGATCACTTATCCATAAGGAAAAAAAGGTTCTCCACCTATGACATCATCGGTCACATGGTTTGGCAACTATTCTTTTTTGAAGAATAAACCTTTAAAAATCCTCCTCTAGAACGGCTTGACAGATCGAGGGGAAACTTCACCCACGTGTTTCCCAAGCTTTGGGGATACCAGGGTGTTCATGAATAATTAATGGCTCACATGGTCTAGCAGCCATATTGGATTGAATGGAAAAAAAATTCCCTTGAACCCCTTCAATAATCGACGTGAAACGTCGCAGTTATGATTTAGTGTCATGTGGAATATGTTTTAAATTTCAACCTGATTGGACGCATGGTCTGACAGCCATAATTATTTAATATTTTGAATCTGCGTTCAAGGATTTAAATCAAACTTGGGACAAGTATGCATAATGATGTAATAATGTGGGCAGAGGCATATCTGACGATGTCAAAGGGTGTCGTTCAAGTTTTTTAAGCACTCTGCCCCTCTTCCTTTTGGCATTCCCGTAGTTGGGGATCAATCACAACTTGGCATGCCGATGTCTTTGCGATGATATAATTGAAAATCCCACACTCGAACTTCACATAGATCATGTGGAGTCACGGTTCAATCAGGTTGTGGCATGCCAATGTGGGGCAAGCTCTGATATTGGCCGCCTTGTGGTTTTTGTGAGGATGTAGGTAGGCCGAGAGCTTTTCACTCTTGAGAAAGGTTAGCAGAGGCACATGTTGTGAGGTTTTGTGGTACCAACCGAAGTATCCAGTTTTACCATAACCATGGTTGGAGAACTTAATATGAATGATTTTGAAACATATACAGTATTCACATAACTACAGTGATGTAGTTGCAAAGCACTTTTGGCGAAGTTCAGAAAACCAAATGAGTCTTCTTTCTTTTTCTTCAGTTTCTTTAGAGTCATGGAAGAGCTGACACACACACACACACACACACACACGCACACACACAGACACACACACATTGACCTTGGGAAAAGTTACTTTTTGGAACACTCTGTGTGACAGCAATGCCATCTCATGGCAGCACTTTTCTCTACGCAGTCAGTGGGGCACTTTTAGAGAGAAATCTTCCTCAAGGAGTGCCATCCCATGGGGTTTGTTTGTCCTTTATCCTCGAAATACTGAACATCATGAACAAGCTATGAAGCAGCACATATTTTTACAGTCTTTGGTATGACTCTGCTCGGGTCAGAATCGAACTGCTGACCTCCACGACACAGAGTGGACATTCTAACCACAATGCCACTGCATCTGATACCTGTTCTCTTTTCTTCCAAAATCTTTAATTTCGAGTCTTAATTGCACCAAAGTAACTAATGAGTAACACTACTTTCATTGAACATACAATAACAGATACTAAATTGCACAGAATAATAAGGAACCAATGACGATCACAAATTATAATGCTATGGGCCGACAGGGGAGGCTAGAGAACAAGGGGAAGGAGTAAAATCAAATGGGGACAGGGGGAGGGAGGGAGGTGGCAGGATTAAAATATAAGAAAATGAGAGGAACCGGACCTGAAGGGAGGATGCTGGAAGTGGGAGAACACTTGGAAAGACCAAGTTGAGGGACAGGTGACCATTAGCAGCCAATGATGCCGGGAGGGAGCCCTGAGGGCGTTTATGGCATGCAAACTCCCGCAGTGTGTTAATTTGAAAAGCTGCTTTGTCTAAAATCCCAAACAGCCCAATTCGTTGTCGTCTCATTCCAGAATTTACCAATCATCTTGAACTAGAACTCGCATGCCCCTTTCTTATCCATCACTGGCATGTCCTTTAAATCCTCACTTACCATTGTCAACCAGTGGTTCCCAATCAAACCAATACACCAATCAGTGGATCAGGCTCAAGCATATGGCAGTTTTAAACCAACCACAGGGAGCGGACATACATATGCATATTGAAATTTACAGCTCACCTCCAGGATAATAGTTACTGCAGGTAGTGGAGCAAAGTCTCCAATATATTAATATCTTTTGAAAAAAATATAACACCATATGCTGGTCATCGAAAGCGATCATCACAAAACGAATACTGGACTCGGTGGTGTAATGGTTAGAGTGTCTGCTCCGAGTCAGAGAGGTTGGCGGTTCAAATCCCAAGCAAGTTTGTGCTACTTCCTTGCTCGACATTGGACGTTTAAAAGGATAAGAGCATGGACAAACAACCATAGGTTGGCATCCATGGGGAGGAGGAAATTCATCTTTAGGAAATGCCCCACTGTGTATGGTGAGAAAAGCAGTACCATTGTTGTGACTTAGATGGTACCCAGAGTGCCCTGGGAAATTAAGGCACTTCCTCCAAGCTCAGTGGCTGTGTTGTGTCTCATCTAACAGTCCTGTATTGTGTCTCGAATATTCGTGTCCATGTGTGTGAGATGTGTGTGTGTGGCAGCTCCACTACGAGCCTTAGAACGTAAAAAAACATAGCAACTCATGTTTCTTAACTAAAACACAAACCCACACACACACACACACAACACACACACACACACACACTTTCCCAATAACCATTTGTGCATTTCATATGTAAATCAGGTGATATTGGATGATTGTTTATTTATTACCCTCACCGAAGGAGACGGTATTGCGTTTGGGTCCTCAATTTGTTTGTCTGTCTGTCTGTCTTTGTCTATCTGTTTGTTTGTCCGCACAGAACTTTTGTTTTCCTCCGCAACTGCTTGTCGGATTGAGGTGAAATTTTCACCTTCGGTGCGACTACTATGTAGAATGTTTGAATCATAATTATTGTCACAGGTCACGTGGTGTGACAGCCATGTTGGAAAAACGGAAAAACTTTGGACCTCCATCTCTGAAACCGCAACAAGGAAAAAATTGAAATTTCACAACGGCAAGTACTCCTCATGGGGAATAGTGTGATTTTTTTATGACGTCATAGGTGCCTTCGTTATGATGTCATAATCGCATATGGAGAACGCACATCTGATTAGTTGAAAATTTTTGAGGTCATTTAGGGATAAATTGTCCCAGAAAAAAATGATGATGTCATCAGTCACGTGATTCGGCCGCCATATTGTTAAAAAAACACAAAAACTTCAAAAATCTTCTCTGAAGTGGTGAACAGATCGAGGCAAATCTTTGCACATTTGTTTTTTTTGTATACCTTGGCGAGGCTCATATGAGAGCTAACACACAACGCACAGCAAGGGGGGCATGAGACAAGAGGAGTAGGAGTGAGAAGGACAAACAGTGGGAAATAGAGAATTAGGAGATTCTGTGGAAGGGAGGAGGATGGGGGGGGAACATGGGGTACACAAGATGGACACTACAGGGACTTTCAAGAAGGAAAGCAGGGAATTTGAAGGAGGTGGGCTTGGGTGGATTAACGGGGGTAGAAAAGATCGAGGATTTGGATGTGGGATGATAAGAGGTGGTGGTGAACAGCTGTTTTGAAGACCTGGAGGGAAGAATGGGATTGAATAGAGTGAGGAAGTTATTCAAAGGTGGGAAAAAAGAGGAATGAAAGAGTGAAGGTGAGCAGTGATTCGTGATTTTGGAGTTTTACCAGAAGGGGATTGTTGGTGGACCTTGAGCCCCTGCGGAAATATGGTGGGAAAAAATCACAGACAGAGCAAAGGGGGGTGGGCATGACGGAGAGGAGATGGTAGAAGACAGAAAGACCACTGACCTGCCTGCGGTGAGAGAGTGAGAGCCCAAAGACTCAGCCTCATCGTGGGAGATGCCAATGATCGAAATGCCTTGGTTTCCACAGCTGAAGCCGAAAAGGTGGGAGGTAGGAGCACCAGCCCAGAGGGGAGAGCATTACTCCATCAGGCACGGAGAAAGCGTTGTAAGTGGTCAGGAATCAGGTGGGCCGAGGAATGCTTTGCACGATGGAGGATTCCCAGTCGGCACTGCTTTTGGAGGCCGGGTTGGAAATGTGGCTTTCCCAGGAAAGATCATGGCAATAGTGAGACCCAGAAGCTTGAAAGAAAGGACTTCTTCCAGAGGATTGTTGAGAAAGTGGATGGGGAGGGGGGGTTTCTAAAGGTCCTTTCAGAGAGACATAGTGAGAGTGTGAGATTTGTCCGGATTGAAAGACATGTTCCACATGTTGGACCAGTTTGTGATTTTACCCAGATCTGCAGTGAGCGAAGAAGCTGCTGCTTGCCGGTCTGAGGGATGACATGGTACGGCAGAGGGTGGAGTCATCAGCAAAGAGATATAGAGGATTTTCCAGAGAGTCAGAGAGATCATTGATGAAAACCAGAAAAAGAACAGGGCCCAGACGCTACCTTGAGGAACTCCAGCCTGGACAGGAAGAGGGGATGAGAACTCCATTTAGGCCACATGTTGACTACGGACAGGGAGAAGTCTGGAGCCATGAGTGGAGATGGCCTTGGATACCATAGGAAATGTTGTGAGCAGGGCAGGGTGCCAGACCGTGTCAAGAGCACGTGATATGTCAAGGATATGGCTCTGATTTCATGTCTGGCATTGAGGACCTCCATCCATTGTTGGGAGAGAAGAAGCAGCATATACCAGGGTGGAGTAACTTTGTCTGAAACCAAATTGATAATTGGAAATCAGGCCATTGGAGAAGAGGAAGGATTTAATGTCTGAAGTGATTATGGATTCCATAACCTTGAATTACCATTGATATGACCCATGAGGAACAAAATTTCACACATATGATCATAAGGTCACATGGTTTGGCAGCTATTGGATTTACCCTAAAACCTACAAAAATCTTCTTCTCCAGAATGGCTGGACAAATTTAGGGGAAACTTCACACAAATGTTTCTCAAGCCATGGGTGTAAAAGTTTGTTCAGGAATAATTAATAGGTTCCATGGTTTGGCAGCCATATTGGATTGAAGAAAATATTAAATAATGTTTTCTCTGGAACCACTTCATCGATTGACGTGTAACTTCGCATTTATGCTCCAGTCGTGATGGGGAATATATGTTTTATATTTAAACTTGTTCGGATCGAGGCAAAACTTTGCACATATGGTCTGGTCTGGCAGCCATAATTATTTAAACTTTTTGATGTGGGTTATTGTTTTTATTTGTTTTTTTAAAATGAGGCTCACTTGGCTGTGCCTCGATGGGATTGAGGGTAGAAGAGTAGCAACTGAAATGCGAATCCTATCCAGGTTCCTCCTGATGACTTCATCTTTGCTTTTTTCTTGTTCGGGTTCCTTCTGATTACTCCAATGCAGGACTGTACCGATTTGGTCTTCCATTAGATTTGAATTGAATTTATATTAATCCCATTCTAAATTCAATTGCATAATGAATAATAATAATAAAAAAACGTCATTGGTCAGGGTCAGGTGTCCGATCAAAGCAGAGTTGCATCAAAGCGGGACGTCTTGGTAACCGGTCATCACTGCCAGCAGTTATAAAGTGGCAGTTATAATTATGTCTTATTAATTATGTAACACACCAGTATACAAACACCACACAAAATACACCACACAAAAGCAGTCTTGGCGAGGGTCTACAATCCCTGATTGCTCTTTTTATTGTTTATATAATGATTTATTTTTGACAATAGTAGCCTCTACCCTAACTTTGGCCCTGGAGCTAAGCTACCTCATGGAGAAGTGATATCTAATGTGGTGGATAGGTTAACATTTTGGAAAAGTAATAATTTTCAATACTTTTTCTCCCCCCACCCTCCTGAGTGTGTATCATCATGTGTTCCCTTGCACATGACGTCATTTTCTGAACAAGCCCGCCAGCTAAGCTGGTTCCCAGGTCATCCTGTATTGCTTTCCCACGTGAATCGTGATTGTTTGACTGAGGTAATGCATATCTTTGTGATGACTTGTGGATGTTATTTTTATATGATGCTGTGATCGAGCCAAGCTGTACAATTATCAATTGTGCCAGATGATTTGTAATTGCTTTGCCTCTTGATTATTGTTTTTAAAACAGAAAGACTTTGTATTTATTTGATCAATTGTAATTTGCTTCCGAAAATTTCCCAAAATTATTGTGTGTGTGTGTGTGTGTGTTTGTAATATGCCGCGATAATATGTGTGTAATCAACGTGTGTTTGTGTGTGTGTATATATATGTATATTGTATATGTATATATGTATATATATATATATATATATCTACATATATGATACACATCCACATATACATATGGTATGTGTATATATAAATACTAGCAAATAAAACCCATCGCTTTGCTGACGGGAACATAAAGGAGGTGGAGGGGGGGGGGGGGGAGAGAGAGAGAGAGGAGAGAGAGAGAGAGAGAGAGAGAGAGAGTTAAAGAAGAGGGTGGGGGGGGGAGTGTGAGGAATGGGAAGGGGAAAGAGGGAGAGGAGCGAAGAGAGAGGTGAAGGAGGGGAGAGTGATAGAATGGGGGTGGGGGGGGGGGGGGATGAGAGGAGAATCGGTTTGATCCATACCTTCCATCCCTCCGTTTCTTCCCTTCCCTCCATACATCCCTTCCCTCCATTTCTTTCCTTCCTTCCACCAATGTTAATAAGGAACGATAGGCTTCGCACCACACGATACTGCTGGGCACAACACAGGCAGTTGTTCGTGCAGATGGACAGCATCCGATCCGTCAAATTGAACACCTCCTGAAGATGCCTGAAATATCAAAGTATGTCTAAATTAGACAAATCAACACTTTTTTTAGCAGTGGGAACTGCTGCTAAGTTCAATTTTGCGGTTTAAATTTTGAAATTTGGTTCAGGTTAAGAGATTCTAGAGCTTATCACATTTCAGCTGTAATGCTTATAAATGTCCTGAGAGCAGTGTGACCACTCCTTGGCTTTTTTTCACAAGATCTTGGCTATTCGTTGTTCACCTTGGCGTCTTGGTTTTCTATAGGTTTTCTTGGCGTATCGGTTTTCTATTATCATCGCTTTTCCGAAACCTTGTGAATTCTTGGCTTTTTTCATTGGCTCACCTTGGCATTGATGAAAATGAGGACTGGTCACTGCCTGAGAGTTGTATTTTTATGGGGAGGCGGTTTGGGAGGAGGTACGTGTGAGGTGAGGAGAAAGGAGACTTGCAATGGAGCGTTAATTACGATTCATACTGTCATATCCAAACGATTCTGCAAAAATAAAACTGAAGATTGAAACAAAACAATGTCTGAAATACATTTTCTACTCGTCATACTAAAAATGCCACCGAGAGACGACCACCGCGTGGGCACGTCCGGAGACGACCACTGCACGGACACACCGTCCGGAGAATTCAGTGTCAAACAATGTCCGAATTGGACAAATGAATACTTTTTTGTCGCATTCGGAACCGCTGCTGAGGTAAATTCTGCAGTTTAAATTTTGAAATTTGGCTCACATTAAGAGTTGGAAGAGTTTATTGCATGTATGGAATGAAATAAAGCCATGAACACTAGCGTCTCCGGGCGTTTTTAAGCATTGCGATGTATCCACTGATTCATAGGTATGATTATGAGATGTATGATAATATGAGTGAGGAAAGTGGAAAAATTATTTCATGATCATTTTATCGTTAAGAAACCATTGCGGCCTGTTCCAAGTCAAGGTATTGTTGAGCAGGCCAAACAAGATGTTGAATTAAGACCACAGCAAGCTGACAGAGGGTGATATCAGGAGCTGACCAAGGATGACACCTTGATAAAGGATAATTTAATAAGGCTGTTAATTATCTTCAAAAGGGTTGTTTAAAATTACGCAAACACCCAATTTTCATTCATGCACTACCTTGGAGGTCTCTTGGTATGCATGGAAAGTTTCAGGCTGCTAGGTTTCATAGTTTTGGAGTTGTGGAGGAAGCACACTGACATTTATTCATAAAGATTGCGGATATGAGATCAATGTATATTTGCAAGACCTTATTTAATTCCTCATGCAGCTCTATATTCACATTGTAAACTCATCAAAGCGAACTAACGTGCAAACTAGAAGTGTGATTCCTTCATTCTTTCACTATTATCTCAAACTGAACTCTATAGATTTGCTTTGAAAATGCACTCACAGTCGGCAAGTTCATGGTGTTCATGGTAAACGATATAAATGTTGCTCTTGACTTCATGTAGATGCATAAAATATTTGCTGTAGCTATCTAATGATCAAGTGAAAAGTAATCAAATAAAAGACCAAATTCAGCATTGGAGCCATCAGGTCAGGAGGAACCTGAGTTGGATTCGGGTTTCAGCTGCTGCTCCTCTTCCCACAAACCCATCCAGGCACAGCCAAGTGAGCCTTACAAAAACGATTTACAAGAATTTGCAACACACGCATCACCAGAAGTTTTTTTCTGTGTGTTATAAACAATGTGGAAATGTTTGTGTTCAATGTGGAAAGAAATCACAAGTTGATCGACATTTAGCTTCACCGCTTTTGTTAATGTTGTGGATGAAAACAGGTTACAGGTTCAGAGTTATCAATGATCCATCCTCCTGTTGTCATATTTTCTCAACATTCATCATTCATAGCCATAGCCTTATGGCTGTCAGGAAAGACTAGAGGTATGCACACTCGCCTCAAAGCTGTCTAACCTGGGTTTGAATCCCGACCCAGCTATAAACTGTCATCCCGGTGTTTCACATACAGGGTAATTCATCAATGTGTGTGCCGTTCCTCGGATGGACGTTAAACGGGAATCCCATCTGCCAGCATTAGTTGGTGGATGTTAAAGATCCCATGGTGTCCTTCGCGAAGAGTCGGTGAGCTATTGCCAGCACCCTGGCCAAATTCCCCAAATTACACATTCCTGCCCTAACCAGCAGAGGGCATTGCATCAGAGGTGCATGACATGCCCTCAGCCAATGATGCTACCCTGCAGTCTTGTGCTGAATAACAACGAAGAAGAAAATTCATAGCCCTTTGTTCTCAAATATAAATTTGATTATGTCATTGTTTTTTCGACTATAAAGTTATTTAGGTTTCTTTTTGTACATTTTATGGTTAATCACATGCAGTATGGCATCCTCTTTCAACTTTTTTTTTAAGCTATTGATCTGAGTTCTACTGATATCAATGAATCCACAGATGTTCAATTTTCTGAGATCTAACCAATCAGTTACAATCTGTTCTGTGCAGGCGATTATACTTTTGCCATTATGTTGTGAATACTCATCATTATCCCAACGCTTTTTTTGAAAAAAAAAATGGAGGGGGGGGGGGGCAGAAATTGTAATTTGCTCCGTTTGTCTGTCCGTCCGTCTGTCTGTCCATCACGCTATCTCCTCATAAACAGTTAGGCAGAAATTCACCAAACTTGGTAGTTATACTCAACACATGGCACAGAAGTGCAAGAGCAGTGTCATTTATGGCCTGGCCCCCCTGGGGCGAGGTCAAAAGGTCAAACACCCAAAAATTCAATTATGGATACATTTAAAACATTTTTAAATGAATGCAATCAACACTGCAACATTGCATCAACAATCAACTCTATATGCAATCAACATTGGTGGACGCATGACATATGTAACATTTTTTGGATTTGACCTCTGGGTCATGCCCCAGGGGTGGGAACTTGGGGGGTCACGGGTCAAAACAGAAGAAATTTTTTTTTAACTCAAAATTTGATATTGGGTCATTCCTTGTGGAACTTTTTGCCATTTCAACTGCTTTTGGCGAGAAGCGTGGGGATTTGCGATGGCACTCTATCGACGTTACATATTTCATGGAGCTCCCAATGTTGATTGCATATACAAAGTTCCATTTAAAAATGTGCTCGTAATTGCATATTTTTTTGTGTATTTGACCTTTTGACCCCGCCCCAGGGGGTAGGGACAAAAATTATACTGCTCTTGCAACCTTCGTGATCATAACCACCAAGTTTGGTGAATTTCTGCCCCACCGTTTAGGAGATAACATGACAGACGGAGAGACAGACAGACAGACGGAGTCAATTATATTATCTCCCTGTCATTTTTTTCAAAAAAGTGTGGTGACAATAAAGCGTGAGTAGTGGACAACCTGTAACTTTATTTGGGTTTATTGTGATGCTCGTGTGTGTATTTATTCTTCCATTACACCTTTGGATAGTTCCCCCGACACATTTCCTACAAGTTAATGAATAAACTATCTTCGAGGTTTTATGTCATTGTCTCTAAGGTTTCTTTTAACTTAGAAGATCTAGCCATTATTCTACAATTAATTATATCAGTGGTAAAAATAGGACAAGTTTTACATTTATTAATCCCACATTTACAAACCTGAGGTTTGGATACATGTTCCCAATTGGCTAACCCAGAATGACCACCAAGCTATCCGTGTTAATTACAACATTACCTTTTTGAGGAACACATAACATGGTTAGTCTCCAGAGAGGCTTGTTTAGCTGGGTACGAGACTCTGACACACCCTGGCATGCACACACATACAGCCTGGTGTGCACACATACACATCCATCCCAGCGCACACACACACACACATACACATCCATCCCAGCGCACACACACATGCACATACACACACACACACCATGAGCTTTCACTCTTAGCCCGGTATGGGTGCTCCCACTGCCCAGCACAGGTTCATGCACATGCAGCCCGGCACGTACAGGTGCACACACACAGCCTGGCATCCACAGGTGCACACACACACATAGCCTGGCATGTACAGGTGCACACACACACAGCCTGGCATCCACAGGTGCACACACACACAGCCTGGCATCCACATGCAGCCCAGTTAATTGAGAAAAGAAAGAGGAGGTTTTAGTAGTCGTCGTCGTGGTTGTGGTGGTGTGTTAATGTTTTGTGGAAGGAAAATAATAATATTTTCTACTTATCCCGATAGAAATGTCTCCTTGATCTCGAGCAGTTTCACCAATTGATTCGTTATTTCTTGACACAAGGTGTGTTTCCCATTTATATTGGAAAAGCATTGAGAAATATATCAGTATTTTATGAGCAAAGTAGCTGCTTAACAAAAGTTCAGAAAGTATTATATTTAATAAATATTTTGTATTAGTCTGTGCTATATTAATGATAAACATTACTTTTGTCAAAAATATTCAGAAATTATCCATCCATAATGAATTGGGAGGCATGGATGAGACATTTCTCTGAGGATGGTTGTAACACAATGATTATAGAGAGAAAAATAAACTTTTTATAGTCCCCTCTTGATTCTCCAACTGATGACTCAGGTGAGGCAGAAGACACACCAAACAAACAAGAAGCAGATCACGACCTTAGGGCCTCGGGTTTCATCACGATGACAGTGTATCCTCGATGCTCATATTACACTACATCAGGTGCAACAGTGAGATGAAGACAGTTAAAAAAAGAACAGCTTCATGGCTGGCGGCAGCCAGTTGACTTTGGCCCAGTCATGTCAGCTATTGTCTTCCCTGAGGCTGGCACAGTGGCAGGTGTCTCACCGGTACAAGGTAGAGCTTGCTCTCATAAGTGAGTGCTGATGTCTCACAACACCTATCACTCACCATTATGTGTTCACGTATTCCCAGACGCAATCACTTGTGCATGTTTCAATGGAGTGACTTACTGCCTGGCATTGGCATCCACATCCACACTTTCATGTGTTTCCATCCTAACACAAACCACACAATATGTTCGCCTTCCTTGCATGTTCTTGTGCACTCACACCATGACCCACACAATCAACTACACACCAAATAGCACGTCCTCAACACACACACACACACCCACAACACACACACACACACACACACACACACACCACCACCACCACCTCCATTACACTTGCCTGATGAGCCATGTGTTTGTGACATCTTTTTGGTGTTGTATTTGTTTCGGATTTCCATTTCTGTTCACTATCTCTGTTTCGGAAACTGTCATGTATTTGCAGACAAGATATTGGAGAGTAAATAACATCGTTTGTCAAAGACTTGTATTTGGCCTAGATTCAAAACAGCAAACAAGGTGAAGAAAAAACAAAATTATAACCAGCAACCATGCAACCCACACATCCTGCTCATTTGTAATGTCGCCCTTTCCGGAACTTGTATCAGCACACGTTCACTGAACACATTGTACTCCCCCTCACAAAGTCTCATGAACTAAGCAACACAATCAGAGTTATCCAAAAAGCCTTGGTACATTTGCGTAGACTGCTAATGTCACAAAAGGTGTTACTGAAGGATTATTGTGCCCTCTAACATAGTATGGGCCTGTTTCTCAAGTAATAAGAACTAGTTCAAAGGTTCATGATTATGCAGGATTTGTACACTCGAGTCGAGCAATGCAGGGATACTGGAATGTTAAAAAAAGAGTTCCCTTACAAGGAACTTCAAAGCAGGAGGAGGTCATTAGTCCCATCAAAGCCTGCACTAGTATTGCCAACTGAAGGTTTGTTCATATGTTGTCCTTTTTAATTGTGCCGAGCATCAAGCAAGTATGAGTACGTATCATTTTAAAGTCTTTGGGATGATTTGGCAAGGATTCTAACTGCTGACCTCCCAGACGATTGGAGTGGACACTCTAACCACTACATCACTGAGTTTGGTTAAAAGTATTGGACACACTCAAGGTGGCACTCTCATTATGAGACCTATGATTCCCTAAACAAAGATCATAGCCCTCAGGAACTGTTGCTGGACATTCAGGAGTAGTTTCAGGACCCAAACAAGCAGTAGGAGTTGTAGTTATCTCGAGAGTTGGTTCCATAATTGAAACCATCGGAAGTTTTTCTTGGAGGGAGGGCAGCAAAATAGGTTATCTACTCGTGTGCAGCCTGTGGCTGCTTGGCTGTATTATTTTATGGGGGCACAGCGATGCCACTGATACAATGCCTCTGTTATCAGTAAGCTGGTACTCATTTTACCAACCTCAGAAGGATGACAGGCTGAGTCAACTCACCTGGTATTAATTCAACAGATTGACAGTGGCTTGGACTCAAGACCCGAGGATCTGAAGCCAGCCACCTTAACCATTAAGCCAACACCAGGCTGAGTGAAATAGGTGTGTCACCAACTGATGTAGTTGAATATTGAGAATCCTCCAACTCTTCCACATAGCGTTTGCATAATTGGTCTTAATACCTCATCATGAAACCACCACAGCTCAGTTCCACATCAAATGAAGCAGGGTTCGATTGCAACATGATAACCATAGTTTCATCTCTACTCCAGCACACCAGTTGACAAAACATGCTAAATTATATGTAAATAATGCTGCAGTTTTTGTTTCATCTGTTGTCCCTCCACTTGAGCAGTGCGGTCTGGACAAAGTCGATCAAGTGGAGTTTTAAGTTGATGTCCGTTGAGTTACTTTGCAGGAGTTTCGTTGCTAGGCATGTGAGGAGTTATTAAATATTTGAACAAATCACGAGCCAGTTTCCTGGCAAGAGTTTCACTCTTGATCTTGGTCAGATTAGACTTGACACTATTCACCCCCTTTTCTGTCAAAACATTTGAGGCTGGGTGATATGGAGTGACTGATTTACTCAATACTGTTGCATGCCATGAAGTAGATGCTCAAACTCAGCACTTGTGAAATTTGAACAATTGTCAGAAACAATGAGTCAAGTAAGCCATGGGTGGCGAAGGTAGACAGTTTCTCAATGGTTGCGGTAGAAGTAGTGCAGTGGTAGAAACATGCACATCAATCCATTTTAAATAAGCATCTCTAATAATCAACAACATTTTCTTTCCACACAACTAACCAGCATGTAGTTGATGTGAACCCTGCTGCACGGGTGATGGGGGTACTCTCATTGATGGAGAGGAGCTGGCCCTGGGAGGCTGGACGAGCACTTTCACACACCCCATATATCCGTACCATGCATTCAAACGACGTCTTGACTATGCTGAGAGGGGGCATCATGAAGCATATCGAGAATGATTGACCGTAAGGCAGTGTGTATCACCATCCGGCTGCCCCCAGAGTGTAGGTTTAACTCTGTCTTTCATGTTGAAAATGGATGTAATTCTTCCTCAACAATGTCACGCAATCTCAACAACAGAAACATGCAATCCCTCAACAATGTCATGCAATCCCAACTTACACAGGACTGCGTCTGTTTTGGTGTGGGCTGCAACACACCTCAAATCCACAAGTATGTTGGAAAGGAATTTTATCAGATGTACGTCTCTGCTGGGATGGAAAGACAGGTTGGAAAACTCATAAAGCCGAATGCAGCTCAGCACTGCATCCATGTCCCCTAACTACAGTCCTGGCTTGTACTTAAAACATATAATTACATATCCGCTGACAGCGACAATGCCCATTGCTGGATCCTTCCATATGCCATACAAGGTATCCCCTTCACTTTGCCAAAAAGGCTTGTCATTGTTGATTGTAAATTCATATTAATGAAGATATGGATGAAACCTCTCACACCCCAGATCAGAGACAGTTCTTTATTTTCGAACTGTGAATGATAATTTTTCCACTGGAGGTAATGTCCTTGAATAATACATCATTTTGGGTTACTCAACACCATCAATGACATCTGACGAGACTGCCCCTCGAGCAAAAGGCGAGGCATCGCAAAAAAGCACCAACTATTTGGTGCCATCAAAATGCACCAAACAAGCAGATGACTGCACCAGTTATTTCGACTTCTCAAGCACTTTTTGTTGAACTGTTTGCCAAATTAATGTGGTACCTTTCTGGAGTAAGACATGCAAAGGCATAGGGTTTGACAAGAGCTTAGTGAGAAATGCACCAAAATGATGCAATATTGTCCACTAGTATTAGTTTGAATGAGTTGATGCATACCAGTATGAATTAGTTTGGATTAGTTAATTTATTACGAAAAGGAGAAGCCTCTGTCCATCTCTACTTGTGTCCATCCATTACACTTCATTATAAAGGGTTCCTGCTGTCGGAGAATAATCGAAATGGTACCATTGGAAAGCTAATAATCTATTTTCTTGCTTGGGAAGCTAATAATCAATTGATTTGGGCCAGAAATTCCTGTCCGTTTAATCACAAAGATTCTTCATTTAAAGCCCGTGTTTTCGGGATTGAGGAAGAAGAAGTGGAACTTGAGCTTTAATGTCGCTGTTCTTGCTTTTAAAAGTCCTGTCTGTGTGTGTTCATGCATTATTTGGAACGAAATTTTTTTTTTGTTTTAATCACAACGATGCCTGTTTTAAAAGGCCCTCTCGAAGAAAAAGGCCCTCTTTGGATTGAGGAAGAATACGCGGGAATGGAAGTTCAATGCAGTGGTTCCAACAGTAACATTTATTATTCTAAAACAGCAGGAACCTTTTCGAAGAACAGAGGAGGAGCACACAAAATTATATTATCGTAATATTTCTCAAAGTATACACATAGGGAGCACATAAACAACCACAGTCACGACAACAACAATTACATATTATAAAAGATCCTTTTTTGGTATTTTACTTCATTTTTCATCCTCAATGACACTCACAGATAGACATGCAATATGTTTGTGAAGTACAACATGCTGTCTTTTGATTAAATCATCAGTGAAGCGACGGGGAGGTATGCTTAGTATATACTAACTAGCAGGTACCCGTGGCATGTCCACACAATGTAAAATTTGACTTCAAGTCCTCAAGTCACCCCTCCCCCCCCCCACCCACCTCCCAAACCCCCAAGTCATCAACTTCCACTCCCATACCCAAAATTTCAACCTCCACCTCCTAACTCTGTCCCATCTTTGCTTCCCCCACCCCCTCCCACTTTCCTCCGAACCCCAACTCTCTGTCCTCCCCTTGCCCCTCCCCTCCTCATGCTCATAAAAGCAAAAGGGCATTCTTACACGGATAATTACATATTTAAGGTCCTGTCACCACCGAGTATGAAGTTGTATTACTTGGAACCTCCTTATCATTACTCATCCATAAACCTCTATCTCAGTATTCTGTTGTATTTTGTGTCACTGACAGTGAATTATCGCATTTTTAACCACATTTGATAAAAGTAAATAAATAAAATAAAACCCGCTTTCGATTACTACCAACCCGCTTTTCGTCGCCTCTAAATTACCACATATCCTATTGAAATCTTCCCCATGAGGGTCAAATTCATCGATTATGATATAGATGTTTATCCTCGTCGTCATGCAATGAATCTGAACAACTCGACAGCATACTTACAAAACGCCGACAAA
>CM068960.1:30309080-30321549 GCA_035128595.1 Eptatretus atami
AAGTTCTTTTAACTTAGAAGATCTAGCCATTCATTCTACAATTATATACTCAGTGGTAAAAATAGGACATTTTACATTTATTAATCCTACATTTACAAACCTGATGGTTTGCGATAAATGTTCCCAATTGGCTAACCAAGAATGACCACCAAAGCAATTTCCGTGTGTTAAAATTACAAACCAATTTACCTTTTTGAGGAAATAACATGGTTAGTCTCCAGGGAGGCTGTTAGCTGGGTACGAGACTCTGGCAACACTCCCTGGCATGCAACAGCACATAGCGCCTGTGTGGCACACCAGTACACATGCCATCCTAGCGCACACACACACCACATACACATCCATCCCAGCGCAGCACAACACATGCACATACACACACAGCACACCATGAGTTTCGTCTTAGCCGGTTGCGGGGTGCTCCCACTGCCAGCACAGGTTCATGGCACATGCAGCCCTCACGTACAGGGTGCACACACACAGCCTGGCATCCACAGGTGCACACACACACATAGCCTGGGCATGTACCAGGTACACACACACACAGCCTGGCACCACAGGTGCGAACACACACACAGCCTGGCATCCACATGCAGCCAGTTAATTGAGAAGAGAAAGAGGAGGTTTAAGTAGTCGGTCGTCGTTGGTTGTTAGTGGTGTTGTTAATGTTTTTGTGGGAGGAAAATATAATATTTCTTAGAACTTATCCGATAGAATGTCTCCCTTGATTCTCGAGCAGTTTCTTACCAATTGATTCGTTATTTTCTTGACACAATAGGCTGTGTCTTCCGCATTTATATTGGAAAAGCATTGAGAAATATATCCCTAGTATTTTTATGAGCAAAGGTAGCTGCTTAACAAAAGTTCAGAAGTATTATATTTAATAAATATTTGTAATTAAGTCTGTGCCTATATTTAATGATAAACATTACTTTTGTCAAAATATTCAGAAATTATCCATCATAATGAATTGGAAGGCATGATGAACATTTCTCTGAGGATGGTTGTAAACACAATGATTATAGAGAGAAAAATAAACTTTTTATAGTCCCCTCTGATTCTCCAACTGATCGACTCAGGTGAGGCAGAAGACACACCAAAACAAACAGAAGCAGATTCACGACCTTAGGGCCTCGGGTTTCATCACGATGGACAGTGTATCCTCGATCGCTCATATAACACTACATCAGGTCAACAGTGAGATGAAGACAGTTAAAAGAAAAACAGCTTAATGGCTGGCGGCAGCCAGTTGACTTTGGCCCAGTCATGTCAGCTATTGTCTTTCCTGAGGCTCGGCACAGTGGCAAGTGGTCTCACCGGTACAAGGAAGAGCTTGCTCTCATAAGTGAGTGCTGATGTCTCACAACACCGTATCACTCAACCATTATGTGTTCACGATTCCCAGACGCAATCACTTGTGCATGTTTCAATGGAGTGACTACTGACCTGGCATTGGCATCCACATCCACACTTTCATGTGTTTCCATCCTTAACCACAAACCACAGCAATATGTTCGCCTTCCTTGGCATGTTTCTTGTGCACTCACACATGACCCACAACAATCAAACTACAACACCAAATAGACGGTCCTCATAAACCACACACACACACACAGAAACCACCACACGACACACACCACCATCCACCACCGACCTCCATTACACTTGCCTGATGAGCCATGTGTTCGTGTGACATCTTTTTGGTGTTGTATTTGTTTCGGATTTCCATTTCTGTTCACAGTCCTCTGTTCGGAAACTGTCAATGTATTTGCAGACAAGTATTGGAGAGTTAAAATACATCGTTTGTCAAAGACTTGTATTTGGCCTAAAGATTCAAAACAGCAACACAAGGGAAGAAACAAAACAAAATTATAACCAGACAACCATGCAACCCACACATCCTGCTTCATTTGTAATGTACCGCCCTTTCGGAACTTGTATCACACACGTTCACTGAACACATTGTAAACTCCCTTCACAAAAGTCTCATGAAACTAAGCAAACACAATCAGAGTATCCAAAAAGCCTTGGTACATTTGCGTAGACTGCTAATGTCGACAAAAGGTACGTGAAGGATATATTGTGCCCTCTAACATATGTATGGCCTGTCTTCTTCTCAAGTAATAAAGAACTAGTTCAAGGTTCAATGATTATGCAGGATTTGTACACTTCGTCGAGCGATGCAGGGGGGGAAATTTTAAAACTGGGAATGTTAAAAAAAGAGTTCCTTACAAAGGAACTTCAAAGCAGGAGGAGTCATTAGTCCCATTCAAAGCCTGCATCTAGTATTGCCAACTGAAGGTTTGTTCATCATGTGTCCTTTGTTAATTGTGCCGAGCATCAAGCAAAGTACTGAGTTACGTATTCATTTTAAAGTCTTTGGGATAGATTTGGAAAGGATTCTAACTGCTAGACCTCCCAGATCGATTGGAGTGGACCTCGCTAACCACTCATCACTGATTTGGTAACAAAGTATTGGGACACACTCAAGGTGGCACTCTTCATTATGAGACCTATGATTCCCTAAAACAAAGATCATAGCCCTCAGGAACTGTTGCTGACATTCACGAGTAGTTTCAGGTCCCAAACAAGCAGTAGGAGTTGTAGTTACATCTCGAGAGTTGGTTCCATAATTGAAAACCATCGAAGTGTTTTCTTGGAGGTGAGGCAGCGCAAAAATTAAGGTTATCTACTCGTGTGCGCCTGTGCTGCTTGGGCTGTGATTATTTTATGGGCGGGCCAGCGATCCATGATACCATTGCCTCTGTTATCAGTAAGCTGCGTACTCATTTTACACCTCAGAAGGATGACAGGCTGAGTCAACTCACCTGGTATTAATTCAACAGCATTGACAGTGGCTTGCGACCAAGACCCCGAGATCTGAAGCCAGCACCTAACCATTAGCCAACACCAGCTTGAGTGAAATAGGTGTGGTCACCTAACTGATGTAGTTGAATATTGAGAATCCTCCCAACTCTTTCCCATAGCGTTTGCATAATGGTTTAATACTCATCATGAAACACCACAGTCAGTTCCACACAAATGAAGCAGGGGTTCGATATGGCAACATGATAACCATAGTTTCACTTCTACTCCAGCACACCAGTTGACAAAACATGTCTAAATTATATGTAAATAATGCTGCCAGTTTTTGTTTCATCTGTTGTCCCTCCACTTGACAGTGCGGTCTGGACAAAGTCGATCAAGTGGAGTTTAAGTTGATGTCCGTTGAGCTTACCTTTGGCAGGAGTTTGCGTTGCTGGCATGGTGAGGAGGTTATTAAATATTGAACAAATCACGAGCCAGTTTCCTGGCAGAGTTTCAATCTTGATCGTTCGGTCAGATTGACTTGACACTATTCACCCCTTTTCTGTCAAAACATTTGAGGCCTGGGTGAATATGGGAGTGACTGTTTAATCAATACTGTTGCATGCCATGAAGTAGATGCCCAAAACTCAGCACTTGTGAATTTTGAACAATTGGTCAGAAACAATGAGTCATAGTAACCCATGGGTGGCGAAGGTAGACAGTTTTCTCAATGGTTGCGGTTAGAAGTAGTGCAGTGGAGAAACATGCACATCCAATCCATTTTAAAATAGCATCTCTAATAATCAACACATTTCTTTCCACACAACTAACGCATGTAGTTGAATGTGAACCCTGCGCACGGGTGGATGGGGTACTCTCATTGAATGGAGAGGAGGCTTGCCCTGGAGGCTGGACGAGCACTTTTCACGACACCCATATATCGTACCAATGCATTTCAACACGACGTCTTGACTATGCTGAGAGGGGCCGATCCATGAAGCATATCGAGAAATGATTGACGCGTAAGGCAGTGTGTAATCACCATCCGGCTGCCCCCAGAGGTGATCACTGTAGGTTTAACTACTGTTCTTTCATGTTGAAAAATGGATGTAATTCTTCGCAACAATGTCACGCAATCTCAACAACAGAAACATGCCAATCCCTCAAACAATGGTCATGCAATCCCAACTTACACAAGACTGCCGTCTGTTTTGTGTGCGGCGCTGCAACACACTCAAATCCACAAGTAGTTGGAAGGAATTTTATCAGAGTTAGTCTCTGCTGGGATGGAAAGCAGGTGGAAAACTATAAAGCCGAATGCAGCTCGAGCAGCTGCGCAATCCATGTCCCTAACTACAAGTCCGGCTTTGTACTAAAACTATTAAATTACATATCCGCTGACAGCGACCAATGCCATGCTGGATCCTCCATATGCATACCAAGGGTATCCCCTTTCCACTTTGCCAAATAAGGCTTGTCATTGTGATTGTAAATCCATATTATGAAGATATGAGATGAAACCTCTCCACTCCAGATCAGAGACAGTCTTTAATTTTCGAACCTGGTGAATGATAATTTTTCCACTGTGGAGGTATGTCCTTGAATAATACACTCATTTTGGGGTTACTCAACACCATCAATGACATCTGACGAGACTGCCCCTCGAGCAAAAGTGCGAGGCATGCGCAAAAAAGCACCAGACTATTTGGTGCCATCCAAAATGCACCAAACACAAGCAGATGACTGCCCAGTTATTTCACTTCCTCAGCACTTTTTGTTGAACTTTGCCAATTAATGTGCGTATCCTTTCTGAGTAAAGAATGCAAAGGTAGCTTTGACAAAGCTTAGTGAGAAATGCACTCAAAAGAGCAATATTGGTCCACTGTAATTAGTTGATTGAGTTGAGCATACATATTGAATTAGTTTGGATTAGTTAATTTATTACGAAAAGGAGGAAGCCTTGCTCGAATCTCTTACTTGTGTCCATCATTACACTCATTATAAAGGGTCCTGCTGTCGGAGCAATAATCGAATGGTACCATTGAAACTAATAATCTATATTCTGCCTGGGAAAGCTAATAATCAATTGATTTGGGCCAGAAATTCCTGTCCGTTTTAATCACAAAGATCTTCATTGTAAAAGCCCGTGTTTTCGGGATGAGGAAAGAAGTGGAACTTGAGGCTTTAAATGTCAGCTTTCTTGCTTTTAAAAGTCTGTCTGTGTGTGTTTCATGCATTATTTGGAACGCAAATTTTTTTTGTTGTTTTAATACACGATGCCGTTTTAAAAAGGCCCTCTCGAAGAAAAAGGCCCTCTTTTGATTGAGCGAAGAATACGCGGGAAATCGGAAGTTCCAATGCAGTGGTTCCAACAGTAACATTTATTATTCTAAAACAAGCAGGAACCTTTTTCGAAGAACAGAAGGAGGAGCACACAAAATTATATTAGTCGTAATAGTTCTCAAAAGTATACACATAGGGAGCACTAGAACAACCACAGTCACGAAACAACAATTACATATTATTAAAAGATCCCTTTTTTGGTAATTTTTACTTCATTTTTCATCCTCAAGTGACACTCACAATAGGACTATGCAATATGGTTTGTGAAGTACACATGCTGGTCTTTTTATTACAATCATCAGTGGAGAGCGACGGCGGAGGTTATGCTTAGTATATTACTAACTAGCAGGTACCCGTGGCATGTCCACACAATGTAAAATTTGACTTCAAGTCCTCAAGTCACCCCTCCCCCTCCCACCCACCTCCCAAAACCCCCCAAGTCATCAACTCCACTCCCATTACACCAAAATTTCACCCCCTCCACCCTCCTAACTCTGCCATCTTTGCCTTTCCCCCACCCCCACTTTTCCTCCAACCCCAACTTCTGTCCTCCCCTTGCCCTCCCCTCCTCATGCTCATTAAAAGCAAAAGGGCATTCTTAACACGATAATTACATATTTAAGGTCCTGTTGCACCGACCGAGTATGAAGTATGTATTATTTGGGAATGCCCTCCCTTATCATGATACTCCATGCCATAATAACCCTTTCTAAATCTCAGTATTCTGTGTATTCTTGTTCAGCTGACAGTCGAATTATCATTTTAACCACAATTTGATAAAAGAAATATAAATATAATAAACACCCGCTTTCGGATTACTACCATCCGCTTTTCGTCGCCTCTAAATACCACATATCCTATTAACATCTTCCCCATGGAGGTCAAATTCATCGATTATGAATAGATGTTTTATCCTCAGTCGCATCCAATTGAATCTGGAACAAACTCGACAGTCAATACTTAAAAACGCCGACAAACAGCAGATTTGTTTTTTTTTTAAATTAAAAAGACTTCAACAAGAAGCTACATTTCAAAGTAACGGTGGACGCGCCCGCGCCCATGGCAAATTACATAAAATACAAATCCCCAACGCGTGACATCGCCGGAGCGCCTACGGTGTCCCAGCCGATGCCGCTTGTCAGCGACATGGAGAATGGAATTGGGAGGGAGCGGTGTACAATAATTGAATTGATTAATTGCATAATTAAAAGAAATAAATAATGCATAAATATTAATTATTTCAATTGGCTGATAGCATGACCAAAAACCACCACTGGTTTCACATCTCCCGAATCGTGACTTTGTTTGAAATAGTTAACTTAATCGAACAAATTAAATAATTTGATCTAAATGCAATAATATTCCCCACTTTCCTTCAATTCCCTGCGTTTCCTGTCCTGAAATCCCTGTTAAATGTCCATCCTTCTATTCCCCATGTTCCCCATCCATCCCTCTCCCTTCCACAGATCTCCTAATGTGTCTTTTACCCACTGTTTGTCCCTCCCACTCCCACCCCTCTTGGTCTCATGCCCCCTTGATGTGCGTTATGTGTTAGCTCTCCACACAAGCCTCAACAAGGTATACAAAAAACAAAAAAATTCAAAAATGTCCCTTATATAGCCAACTCAATTGGTCACTGTCCATGTCCAAATATCACCTTCTAGCTCAAATGTTGCCTGAAATATTGCCAGATGAGAAATAAAATAAAATAAGTAATAAATCGATAATATCCAGTAATAATATCAATTATCTGTTTATCAATAAATCAAAAATCTCTGTTTATAGCCAAATCCACTTGGGGTCACTGTGTGTCCAAATATCGCTTCTGAGCTCAAAAGGTGCCTGAGATATTACCCAGATGAGAAATAAATTAATCGTTAAACTAATATAAGTAATTTAATTCAATTCAATTGATTAATCAAAGATTTTAAAGAATATATTTTTGCAAAAGGCACATCTTCACTGTTTGTCCCTCAAATTTCAGCTTCAAGCTCAAAAGGATGGGCTGAGATATCTGCTCCGGGACATAGCAAACAAACAAACAAACAAGAAAAAAACGGGATTAAAACTGCGTTCCAGCAATCGAATACACATGCATCACACTGATCTGGAATTGGGAAGGAGCTGTTACAATCATGACTATTTTGGTTGTAATGAAATGTACTTCCTCTCAATTTCAATGTGTTTGTTTTTATTTTTTCTAAAGATGTCATAAACTGCGGTCTGGTGCTGTTGAGTTTATAGAAAGTTTTCAATAGAAGAAGTCCCTGAAAAAGTTCCTGGTGTACTTTGTGTCACTTTAGCAAAAAAACCCCTGAACAAACAATGCTTCCGACGTAACTCTTCTTCTTACTCCTCAACCTGGTCCCACTCCCGTTCCCTTCTGGTCGATTATCGCATCACGTTCTCTAGCAACATAACAGTTTTTCATAATAACTTTAAAGAACAGAGGCTGGGATCAATGCGAAAATCTAAAAGAAGAACGACAAAATATGTCTCTGAAATTTCCTCCTGACTATTAATTGCGCACGCAGACAATTTCACGACCTAATCATGCTTTTCATGCCGCCTCATAATGTTAATTTAGCTTCACATAAATTTGTGAATATCATATTCCATGCACATGTAAAATAGTTTGTTATAAATCCGTCCTAGCATGCTTTTGAGTAAGAATAACTAGGCGCAAAAATAAGTTTTTTTATTTTAATGATTTGATTTTTTATTTTTTATTCTTTTATTTAAGACCCACTATTTTCTTCTTCTCCTTATGGAAAATGTACCTTCCTTTGAGGTGATTTTAATAGACTGTTGCCTTAATTACTTGAAACAAAACATGCATACCTCATTTCCTCTGCAACGAGTTGTAATCAAAATGTACCTTTGCTTCCCTCAAAATAGTACCTTTATTTAATTGATAGAAGTAACGCTTTGTTCAGTCTCAAATAGTACACTGGAGCCAACGAAGCCTGAAAATCGATACGAAGCAAACAAAAATTGGTGACAATTTGATTTTGAAGCCCCGCCCAGATGGGACAGATAGACAGGACTGCAGAAGAAATAGATTTATTTCAATGCCACGGATACCAAATGAAATATGAAGGGGGTTAAGTTCTCGTTTATGTTCTCCTCAATAAGAACCGGACCTGTGGCCACCGCTTCAAATTAACTTGTGGTGCGCGTTGGGTTGCTCTTAAACAACCACAAATGCCAATTCAGTTAACCAGAGTTCCAGTGTCCACCATCTAATTCCCGTCTTAACTAGAGGTCAACGTGGCCCTCCTGACCGGGGAACGCGCCGCTCGGCGATGCACCAATCTATCTTGATTTAGATGTTAAGTAATGCGGCCCGAGCGTTACCGCTGGTGGCAGCCGACATTGACAGGTTCAATTAGTTTTGGAAATTACTCCGCAGTTCTAGGCTAGGTTCAGACTAAGTGCTGGAATCATCTGGAAGGAAATGACAAGCGCGACAGGTTGAAGACATCAATAAGGAATTTATTATTAAGAAACAATAATTAAAGCTCAACAACTTATATTTCCTTTCTCATTAAATGGATGAATTCCAAATAAATCAATGTTCAATTCAACAATAGTCCTCAAAACAAATAAAGAAGTCAACAAAAGCATTTATAGAAAAATGGATGCGAGAGAGCAGATGCTTATCACTGTGCCATACTTAGCAATTAAAGACAAGACATGGGTACCCCACGCCAGATCATTCAGCGGGAAAAGAAATCCGGTCTCGGATTACCAAGGCAGAAGTCATCGTTGCAAATCGATTTAAAACAACCCAAAAGTCGTGAGCGTGCGTTGGTCGCTTTGCCAGCGCCTTTGCCTTGCTGTGCACTCCACCGCAACAGACAGGCTGAAACACCAATTGACATCACGTCGTCACGCTGCCAGGAACCAGCGAACACCAGAACAGGTACACCAAGAGCCAGTATATGAGCACAACCAGAGGAATGGTCCAACTGTCACCAGACCGCAGTTGCTGCTCTCAACAACCATCAGGAGCTTAAGTAGCTGTCATGCAACCCGTCAGGACCCACCTTAAGATGCTATAGATGCTGTCAACCAACCATCAGGAGCTGTCACCAACCATTCCGGAGCTGACCACCAACCATCACGGAGCTGTCACAGACCATCAGTGAGCTATCAAAGCTGGTCTCCTGACCTCAGGACTGTCATTCAATGGTCAGGAGCTGTCACAACCATCAGGAACGCGTCACTAACTTGTCAGAAGCTATCAGGGAGCTGTCACCAATCCATCAGGAGCTATCATGAGCTGTCACCAACCAATCAGGAGCTGTCACCGACCATCAGGAGCTATCAGAGCTTCTCCGACCGTCAAGACCTGCATCAAATGGGTCAGGAGCGTTAAGCGAGCTGTAGCAACCGTCAGGAGCTGTCACCAAACCGTCAGGAGCTGGTCACACTCTCAAAAAGCTGTTAAAGAGCTGCACCAACCTATCTAGGAGCTGTCACCAACCATCTAGGAGCTGTCACAAACATCAGGAGCTATATAGCTGTCACCGTAACCATCAGGCAAGGACTATCACCGACCATCAGGAGCTATTGAAATGCTTCTCCGACTGTCAAAGAGCTGTTATCAACTGGAACAGGGCTGTAAGAGCTGTCAGCAACCATCAGGACCAACCATCGGAACTGTCCACCTAAACCGTCATGCGGCTGTCACCAAACCGTCAGGAGATGTCACCAACGCGGCTATCAGGAGCTGTCACCGAACTGTTCAGGAAGCCTTATCACGAGCTGTCACCAACAGTCACAGGCAGCGGTCACCCATAATCAGGAGCTGTCAGCCAACTGTCAGGAGCTATCAGAAGCTGTCACCACCACCAGACAAAGCTTCCCACCTCAGGAGCTATCATGAGCTTGTCACAACCCATACGAGCTATCAATGAGCTGTCGACCAACCATAAGGAAGCTATCAATGAGCTGGTCCACCAGATACCGTCAGAGCTATCAGGGAGCTGTCACCGACGCATACGCATCAGAGCTGTCACCCACCATCCAGGAGCTGTCCACCGGAAGCGACTGTACGATTGTTGGCCGAGTAGACTATCTGAAAGCTTGTTAACAAACCGTCAACGAGTATCAAGACGGTGTCACCAACCGTCAGAGTTATCCGACTGTCGCCACCATCGGAGCTATCTAGATTCCTGTCACCAACGTCGTAGGGGCTGTCACCAACCGTCAGGACTGTCACCACACCGTTCAGGACTGTCACGCAACCGCCAGGAGCTGTCAACCAACGCATCAGGAGCTATACATGAGCTGTCCCGACCATACGAGGAGCTATCAGAGCACTGTCACCCAACCGTCAAGGAGCTATCATGAGCTGTCACCAACCATCAGGAGCTATCAGATGCTGTCACCAACGTCAGGAGCTGTATAGAGCTGTCACCAATCCATGCAGGAGCTGTCACCGACCAACGGAGCTATCAGAGCCTCTCTCTGACTGTCAAGAAGCTATCAGGGAGCTATGTCACCCACACATCAGTAAAGGCAGTCCTCCCATCTTTTTAATAGCGACCAGGTGGTGGGTCGAGCCTTCAAGCAGACTTCAGCCAAATCCAGCCTGCCTATTGGCGCATTGCCTGCAGTAGTGACCTCCAACCATCATTTCTTGCGATCATTCTCTTCCTCACCATAGAACATGATGCAAACCTCCAAATAGCACGGCTGGCTTACGATGCCATGTTTGGGTGCTGGACAAACCGCCAGAAAGCAGCCGATTTGCCGGAACAACCCGAGCAAAAACCGTGAAGCGCCTCACAAAACCTCAACAGGTAATTGGTCACTCTCTCTGTGCAGCCGTGACACGAACAAGAGCCAGTTAGCGTCATAGAGCTGCTGAACCGGGTATCGATCCGATGGAAGAAGGTGGGCAGTCTAAATGTCGGATTAAAAAAAGGTGGGTTCGATGTCAATGGAAAGGTGGATTGCCTGAAGTAAAGTGATCCACAGGCCAAGTTTTGACCGCATTAAACTGTTCAGGGAAAACCTGCAGTGTGTTAATGACTCAAATGTCCTGCAAGTCCCATGTGAAAATGATAACCAAAAAAAATGTGTAAATAAATCGTCTATTTCCAAGCCAATGTTGAGTAGAGATAATAGGGTTTCTGGAGGCAGCCATTCAAATGAATGGGGCAAAGGAGAAAAACTTTCCTGAACTTAGCCCACCTCAAAGCCAAAATGGAGACTGATTTCCTTCCCCTCCCCATACAAGCAAATGTAAAATTGAGACCTTACTGATTAAAGCACTTCTTTCCTTTCAATATGTTTCATTGCATTCAAAAAGAGCGAGAACCAAGTATATTTGTGCCATGTTCTAGCTTTGGGGAATAACTAATTTTCCTATTATCATTCATCACCCATCAGAGTAATATGTCACAAAAGATTTACTTTGGAACTTAGTTTTTGTTTTAAGTATTTTGTGTGAGATCAGAAAATAAATGATAAACTTCTCTTAATGCTCTTAATTTGACCACTCCGTATGAGCGCACACATATCATTTGAGATTGTAGTAAAGTTGTTTTGTCCATGTTTCAATTGATACCATCAAAGTTTCAGTCCATTCAAGGCATATTAGATTTTTTTATTTACATCCTCTCGAACTTAATTTGTAATTAAAATTTATCCGCTTATTTATTTTATTTACTTTACTCCCGGGTATTTTTATTTCTTCAATGGAGACTTATTGATTATTTCTCACATTCTTTATGTTTCCATTTAATACAAGGGGTTGGATGCAGCATCTCCAGCTCTTTGGTTTGGTATATTGCTGGTTCTATCATTATAAATCAGTTAAAAAAGACGGTGGTAGGTCCTGTAAAATTCCCAACCCAATAGTTCTAACACATACTTAAACCACAAGGAAGACTATTTGATTCCATTTCTCTAAAATATATCTTTATCATCAAAAGCTCCTTAATGATTTCTTATTTATCTCTTCTGTATATAATTGATGTTTATAACTTCTATTGTATTCATTTTTCTGTAATACCTTCCTTCTTTAAGGTAAAAAGTGTAATAATGTTTAAAGTTAATTGTTTCCTGATTATTATTTTCTTTATTCCCTTTAGTTGCTTTCACACCTCTCAATGTTATTATTATCAATATATGTAAAAGCATAAGACTTTGATCTCGTCAATCCTATAAATTCACTCATGACCTTCCCACCCAATTCATCTTTAAACTTCCCAATAACCTTTTTATTTTTTGATGAAAACAACACATCACCTGACTTATAATTACTTGTATCATACATATATCAATATTATCAATCATATCCTCAAAT
>CM068960.1:30321688-30354011 GCA_035128595.1 Eptatretus atami
AAGTTCTTTTAACTTAGAAGATCTAGCCATTATTCTACAATTAATATATCAGTGGTAAAAAATAGGACATGTTTACATTTATATAATCCTACATTTACAAACCTGATAGGTTTGCGATACAATGTTCCCAATTGGCTAACCCAGAATGACCACCAAAGCTAAATTTCCGGTGGTGTTAAAAAAATTACAAACCATTACCTTTTTGAGGGAACATAACATGGTTAGTCTCCAGGAGAGGCTGTTACTGGGTACGAGACTCTGGACACTCCTGGCAATGCAACGACACATAGCAGCCTGGTGTGGCACACCAGTACACATGCCATCCCTAGCGCACCACACACACCACATACACACTCCATCCCAGCGCACACAACACATGCAACATCACACACACACACACCATGAGCTTTCCTCTTAGCCGGTATGCGGGTGCTTCCCACTGCCCAGCACCAGGTTCATGCACATGCAGCCCTCACGTACAGGTGCACACACACAGCCTGGCACCACAGGTGCCACACACACACATACCTGGGCATGTACCAGCGTCCACACACACACAGCCTGGGCATCCACAGGTGCAAACACACACACAGCCTGGCATCCACATGCAAGCCAGTTAATTGAGAAAGAGAAAGAGGAGTTTAAGTAGTCGGTCGTCGTTGGTTGTAGGTGGTGTGTTAATGTTTTGTGGGAGGAAAATATAATATTTCTTAACTTAATCCGATAGAAATGTCTCCCTGATTCTCGAGCAGTTTTACCAATTGATTCGTTATTTTCTTGCACAATAGGCTGTGTTTCCCATTTATATTGGAAAAGCATTGAGAAATATATCTAGTATTTTTATGAAGCAAAAGGTAGCTGCTTAACAAAAGTTCAGAAGTATTATATTTAATAAATATTTGTAATTAGTCTGTGCCTATATTAATGATAAACATTAACTTTTGTCAAAATATTCAGAAATTATCCATCATAATGAATTGGAAGGCATGATGAACATTTCTCTGAGGATGGTTGTAAACACAATGATTATAGAGAGAAAAATAAACTTTTTATAGTCCCCTCTTGATTCTCCAACTGATCGATCAGGTGAGGCAGAAAGACACACCAAAACAACAGAAGCAGATTCACGACCTTAGGGCCTCGGGTTTCATCACGATGACAGTGTATTCCTCGATGCTCATATACACTACATCAGTGCAACAGTGAGATGAAGACAGTTAAAAGAAAGAACAGCTTATGGCTGGCCGGCAGCCAGTTGACCTTTGGCCCAGTCATGTCAGTATTGTCTTTCCCTGAGGCTGCACAGTGGCAAGTGTCTCACCGGTACAAGGTAGAAGCTTGCTCTCATAAGTGAGTGCTGATGTCTCACAACACCTATCACTCACCATTATGTGTTCACCGTATTCCCAGTACGCATATCACTTGTGCATGTTTCAATGGAGTGACTACTGACCTGGCATTGGCATCCAATCCACACTTTCATGTGTTTCCCATCCTAACACAAACCACAGCAATATGTTTCGCCTTCCTTGGCATGTTTCGTGTGCACTCACACAATGACCCACACGAATCAAACTACAACACCAAATAGCACGGTCCTCAAACCAACACACACACACAGCACACACACACCACACACACACACATCCACCACCACCTCCATTACACTTGCTATGAGCCATGTGTTCTGTGACATCTTTTTGGTGTTGTATTTGTTCGGATTTCCATTTCTGTTTCAACAGTCCTCTGTTTCGGAAACTGTCATGTTATTTGCAGACAAGATATTGAGGTTAAAATACATCGTTTGTCAAAGACTTGTATTTGGCCTAAAGATTCAAACAGCAACAAAGGGAAGAAAAAACAAAATTATAACCAGACAACCATGCAACCCACACATCCTGCTCATGATTGTAATGTACCCCTTTCGGAACTTGTATCACACACGTTCACTGAACAATTGTAAACTTCCCCTTCACAAAAGTCTCATGAACTAAGCAACACAATCAGAGTTATCCAAAAAGCCTTGGTAGCATTGCGTAGACTGCTGATGTCACAAAAGGTGTTACGTGAAGGATATATTTGCCTCTAACATAGTATGGGCTGTTTTTCTCAAGTAATAAAGAACTAGTTCAAAGGTTCAATGATTATTGCAGGATTTGTACACTTCAAGATCGAGCATGCAGGGGGGGGGGGATTTTTTTTAAAAACCCTGGAATGTTAAAAAAAAGAGTTCCCTTACAAAGGAACTTCAAAGCAGGAGGAGGTCATTAGTCCCATCAAAGCCTGCATCTAGTATTGCCAACCTGAAGGTTTGTTCATTATGTTGTCCTTTTTAATTGTGCCGAGCATCAAGCAAGTATGAGTTAACGTATTCATTTTTAAAGTCTTTGGGATGATTTGGAAAGGATTCTAACTGCTGACCTCCAGACGATTGGAGTGGACACTCGCTAACCACTCATCCACTGAGTTTGGTAACAAAGTATTGGACACACTCAAGGTGGCACTCTTCATTATGAGACCTATGATTCCCTAAACAAAGATCATAGCCCTCAGGAACTGTTGCTGGACATTCACGGAGTAGTTTCAGGACCCAAAACAAGCAGTAGGAGTTGTAGTTCATCTCGAGAGGTTGGTTCCATAATTGAAAACCATCGGAAGGTTTCTTGGAGGTGGAGGCGCGCAAAAATTAGGTTATCTACTCGTGTGCGCCTGTGACTGCTTGGGCTGTGATTATTTTATGGCGGGCACACGCGATGCCAAATGATACAATTGCCTCTGTTATCAGTAAGCTGCGTACTCATTTTACACACCTCGAAGGATGACAGTGCTGAGTCAACTCACCTGGTATTAATTCAAAACAGATTGACAGTGGCTTGGACCAAGACCCCCGAGATCTGAAGCCAGCACCTTAACCATTAAGCCAACACCAGGCTGAGTGAAATAGCGTGTGGTCACCAACTGATGTGTTGAGATATTGAGAATCACTCCAACTCTTCCACATAGCGTTTGCCCATAATGGTCTTTAATACTCATCATGAAACCACCACTAGCTCAGTTCCACATCAAATGAAGCAGGGGTTCAGATTGCAACATGATAACCATAGTTTCATCTCTACTCCAGCACACCAGTTGACAAAACATGCCTAATTATATGTAAATAATGCTGCCAGTTTTTGTTTCATCTGTTGTCCCTCCACTTGAGGCAGTGCGGTCTGGACAAAGTCGATCAGTGGAGTTTTAAGTTGATGTCCGTTGAGTTACTTTGGCAGGAGTTTCGTTGCTGGCATGTGAGGAGTTATTAAATATTGAACAAATCACAGCTCAGTTTCCTGGCAAGAGTTTCACTACTTGATCGTTGGTCAGATTGACTTGACACTATCACCCCTTTTCTGTCAAAACATTTGGAGGCCTGGGTGAATATGCGAGTGAGCTGTTTACATCATATACTGCTTTGCATGCATGAAGTAGATGCTCCAAAACTCAGCACTTGTGAAATTTGAAACAATTGTCAGAAAACAATGAGTCCAAGTAACCATGGGTGGCGAAGGTAGACAGTTTTTCTCAATGGTTGCGGTTAGAAGTAGTCAGTGAGAGAAACATGCACATCCAATCCATTTTAAATAAGATTCTCTAATAATCAACACATTTCTTTCCACACAACTAATCAGCATGTAGTTGATGTGAACCCTGCGCAGGGTGGATGGGGTACTCTCATGAGTGGAGAGAGCTGCCCTGGAGGCCTGGACGAGCACTTTTCACGACACCCAATATATCCGTACCAATTGCATTTCAACACTGACGTCTTGACTATGCTGAGAGGGCCGAATCATGAAGCATATCGAGAATGATTGACGGTAAGGCAGTGTTGTAATCACCATCCGGCTGCCCCAGAGTGACCTGTAGGTTTAAACTCTGTTCTTTCATGTTGAAAAATGATGTAATGTCTCCGCAACAATGTCACGCAATGCTCAACAACAGAAACATGCAATCCCTCAACAAATTGGTCATGCAGATCCCAACTTACACAGGACTGCCGTCTGTTTTGGTGTGCGGCCTGCGCAACACACTCAATCCACAAGTAGTGAAAGGAATTTTATCAGAGTACGTCTCTCTGGGATGGAAAGCAGGTGGAAAACTATAAGCCGAATGCAGCTCGGCAGCGTCGCAATCCATGTCCCTAACTACAGTCCTGGCTTGTACTTAAAACTATTAATTACATATCCGCTGACAGCGACAATGCCATTGCTGGATCCTTCCATATGCCATACCAGGGTATCCCCTTCACGTTTGCCAAATAAGGCTTGTCATTGTTGATTGTAAATCCAATATTATGAAGATATGGATGAAAACCTCTCACACCCAGAATCAGAGGGACAGTTCTTTATTTTCGAACTGGTGAATGATAATTTTTCCACTGCAGGAGGTAATGTCCTTAATAATACACTCATTTTGGGTTACTCAACACATCAATGACATCTGACGTAGACTGCCCCTCGAGCAAAATGCGAGGCATCGCAAAAAAGCACCAACTATTTGGTGCCATCCAAAATGCCACCACCACAAGCAGATGACTGCACCAGTTATTCACTTCCTCAGCACTTTTTGTTGAACTGTTTGCCAAATTAATGTGCGTACCTTTCTGGAGTAAAGACATGCAAGGTAGGTTGACAAGAGCTTAGTGAGAAATGCACTCAAAAAGAGCAATATTGGTCCACTACGTATTAGTTGATGAGTTGATGCATACCATATGAATTTAGTTTGGATTAGTTAATTTATTACGAATAAGGAGAAGCCTGTGCTCAATCTCTACTTGTGTCCATCCATTACACTCATTATAAAGGGTTCCTGACTGTCGGAGCAATAATCGAATGGTACCATGAAAGCTATAATCTATATTCCTGCTTGGGAAAGCTAATAAATCAATTGATTTGCCAGAAATTCCGTGTCCGTTTTAATATCACAAAGATTCTTCATTGTAAAAAGCCCGTGTTTCGGGATTGAGAAAGAAGTGGAACTTGAGCTTTAAATGTCGCTGTTCTTGCTTTTAAAAGTCTGTCTGTGTGTGTTTCATAGCATTATTTGGAACGCAAATTTTTTTTTGTTTTAATCACAACGAGCCTGTTTTAAAAAGGCCCTCTCGAAGAAAAAGGCCCTCTTTTGGATTGAGGAAGAATACGCGGAAATGAGAAGTTCCAATGCAGTGGTTCACACAGTAACATTATGTATTCTAAAACAGCAGGAACCTTTGTCGTAAGAACAGAAGGAGGAGCACACAAAATTATATTATCGTAATAGTTCTCAAAGTATACACATAGGGAGCACTAAACAACCACAGTCACGAAACAACAATTACATATTATTAAAAGATCCTTTTTTGGTAATTATTAACTTCATTTTTCATCCTCAAGACACTCACAGATAGGACTATGCAATATGTTTTGAAGTACACATGCTGGTCTTTTTGATTACAATCATCAGTGAAGCACGGGGAGGTATGCTTAGTATATTACTAACTAGCAGGTACCCGTGGCATGTCCACACATGTAAATTTACTTCAAGTCCTCAAGTCACCCTCCCCCCCCACCCACCTTCCCAAAGACCCGCCAAGTCATCAACTCCACTCCCATGACACCAAAATTTCACCCTCCACCCTCCTAACTCTGTCCATCTTGCCTTCCCCCACCCCCACTTTCCTCAACCCCAACTTCTGTCCTCCCCTTGCCCTCCCCTCGCTCATGCTCATTAAAAGCAAAAGGGCATGTACTTACACGATAATTACATATTTAAGGCGCTGTTGCACCGACCGAGTATGAAGTATGTATTACTTGGGAATCGCGTCCCTTATCAGATACTCATCCCATATAACCTTCTAAAATGTCTCAGTATTCTGTTGTATTTTGTGTACAGCTGCAGTCGAATTATCGATGTTTTAACCAACAATTTGATAAAAGAAATATAAATATAATAAACACCCGCTTTGGATTACTTACCACTCCGCTTTTCGTCGGCCTCTAAATTACCACAATATCCTATTTAAATCTTCCCCATGGAGGTCAAATTCATGATTTATGAATAGATGTTTATCTCAGTCGTCAGCAATTGAATCGGAACAAACCTCGACAGTCATACTTAAAAACGCCGACAAACAGGCAGTTTTTTTTTTTTTATAAATTAAAAAGACTTCAACAAGAAGCGTACATTCAAAGTACACAGAGGACGAAGCCCGCCCCATGCGCAAATTACATAAATACCAAATCCCACAACGCGTGACAGTCGCCGGAGCGCCTACGGTTGCCCAGCGATGCCGCTTGTCAGCACATGGAGAATGAATTGGAGGGAGCGGTGTACAATAATTGAATGATTAATTGCATAATTAAAAGAATAAATAATGCATAAATATTAATTATTCTTCAATTGGCTGATAGCAGACCTAATAAACCACCACTGGTTTCAATTCCGAATCGTGACTTTGTTTGAAAATAGTTAAGACTTAATCGAACAAAGTTAAATAATATTGATCTAAATGCAATAATATTCCTCCCACTTCCTTCAATGTCCCTGCGTTTCCCTGTCCTGAAATCCCTGTAAATGTCCACTTCTATTCCCCATGTTCCCCATCCCATCCCTCTCCCTTCCACAGATCTCCTAATGTGTCTTTCACCCACTGTTTGTCCCTCCCACTCCCACCCTCTTGTCTCATGCCGCCTTATGTGCGTTACGTGGTTAGCTCTCACACAAGCCTCAACAAGGTATACAAAAAACAAAAAAAAGTTAAAAATGTCCCTTATATAGCCAACTCAATTGGTCACTGTCCATGTCCCAAATTCACTTCCTAAGCCTCAAATGTGCCTGAAATATGTGCCAGATGAGAAATAAAATAAAATTAAGTAATAAATCGATAATGACCAGTAATTTTACTCAATTATTGTTATCAATAAATCAAAATCTGTTTATAGCCAAATCCACTTGGTCACTGTTGTGTCCAAATATCGCTGTCTGACTCAAAGTGCCTGAGATATTACCCAGTGAGAAATAAATTAATCGTTAATAATTAAGTAATTTAATTCAATCAAGTTGATTTATATCAAAGATTTTAAAGAATATATTTTTCTGCAAAAGGCACATCCTTCACCGTTTGTCCCTCAAATTTCAGCTTCTCAAGCTCAAAGGATGGCTGAGATATCGCCCGGACATGAGCAAACAACAAACAAACAAGAAAAAAACGGGATTAAACTGCGTTCCAGCAATGAATACCATGCATCACCTGATCTGGAATTGGGAAGGAGCGGTACAATTTCATGACTATTTTGGTTGTAATGAAAAATGTACTTCCTCAATTTCAATGTGTTTGTTTTTATTATTTTCTAAAGATGTACATAAATGCGGTCGGTGCTGTTGAAGTTTATAGAAAGTTTTCAAATAGAAGAAGTCCTGAAAAAGTTCCTGGTGTACTTTTGTGTCACTTTAGCAAAAACCCCTGAACAAACAATGCTTCCGCGTAACTCTTCTTCTTCCTCCTCACCTGGTCCCACTTCCCGTTCCCTTCTGGTCGATTATCGCATCAGTTCTCTAGCAACATAACAGTTTTTCATATAAACTATTAAAGGAACAGAGCATGGGATCAATGAAAAATCTAAAAGAAGAACACAAATATGTCTCTGGAATTTCCTCCTGAACTAATTAATTGCGCACGCAGACATTTCACGACGCAATCATGCTTTTCATGCGGCCTCACTAATGTTTATTTACTTCACATAAATTTGTAGAATATCATTTCCCATGCACATGTAAAATACAGTTTTGTTATAAATCCGTCCTCGCATGCTTTTGAGTAAGAATAACTAGGTCAAAAATAAGTTTTTTTATTTTAATGATTTATTTTTTATTTTTATCTTTTATTTAAGACCACTATTTCTTTCTTCTCCTTATGGAAAATGTACCTTCCTTTGAGTGATTTTAAGTAGACTGCTGTTGCCTAATACTTGCAAACAAAACATGCATACCTCATTTCCGTCTGCACGAGTTGTAATCAAAATGTACCTTTGCTTCCTCAAAATAGTACCTTTATTTAATTGATAGAAGACGCTTTGTTCAGTCTTCAAATTACACTGGAGCCAACGAAGCCTGAAAATCGATACGAAGCAAACAAAAATTGGTGACAATTTGATTTTGAAGGCCCACGCCCAGATGGGACAGTAGACAGACTGCAGAAGAAATAGAGTATTGTTAGGCCACGGATACCAAATGTAAATTATGATGGGGTTAGATTCTCGTTTATGTTCTCCTCACATAAGAAACCGGGACCTGTTGGGCCACCGCCTCACAATCTAACTTTGTGGTGCGCGTGTGGGTTGCTCTTAACAACCACAAATGCCAATCAGTTAACCACGAGTTCCAGTCGTCCACCATCTAATTTCCCGTTTAACTAGAGTCAACGTGGGCCCTCCTGACCGGGGAAACGCGCCCTCGGCGAGCACCAATCTTATCTTGATTAGGATGTTAAGTTAATGCGGCCCCGAGGTTTACCGCGTGGTGTGCAGCCGACTATATGACAGGTTAATTAGTTTTGGAAATTACCTCCGCAGTCTAAGCTAGGTCAGACAATGCCTGGATCATTGGAAGGAAATGACAAGCGCGGACAGGTTGAAACATCAATAAGGAATTTATTATTAAGAATAAATAAATTAAAGCTCAACAACTTATATTTCCTGTTCTCATTAAATGGATGAATTCCAAATAAATCAATGTTCAATTCAACAAAATAGTCCTCAAACAAATAAAGAAGTCAACAAAGCACTCTTATAGAAAAATGTGACGAAGAGCAGATGCTTATCACTGTGCCATACTTACAATTTAAGACAAGACATGGCGTACCCACGCCAGATCATTCAGCGGGAAAAGAAATCCGGTCTCGGATTACCAAGGCAGAAGTCATCGTGCAATCGATTTAAAACAACCCAAAGTCGTGAGCGTGCCGTTGGTCGCTTGCAGCGCCTTGCCTTGCTGTGCACCCACGCAACAGACAGGCTGAAACACCAATTGACATCACGTCGTCACCGCCAGGAACCAGCGAAACCAAGAACAGAGGGTACACCAAGAGCCAGGTATATGAGCACAACCAGGGAATGGTTCCAACTGTCACCAACCGCAGTTGCTGCTCTCACCATACCATACAGGAGCTTAAGAGCTGTCAGCAACCCGTCAGACCACCTTAAGATGCTATTCAGATGCTGTCAACCAACCATCAGGAGCTTGTCACCAACCATATCCGGAGCTGACCACCAACCATCAGGAGCTGTCACACAGACCATCTAGGAAGCTAATCAAAGCGTCTCCGACCGTCAGGAGCTTCACATTCAAATGGTCAGGAGCTGTCAGCAACCATCAGGAAACGCGTCACTAACTTGCAGAAGCTATCAGGGAAGCTGTCACCAACCATCAGGAGCTATCATGAGCTGTCACCAACCAATCAGGAGCTGTCACCGACCATGCAGGAGCTATCAAGAGCTTCCTCCGACCGTCAAGACCTGTCATCAATGGTCAGGAGCTGTTAAGGAGCTGTAGCGAACCGTCAGGAGCTGTCACCAACCGATCAGGAGCTGGTCACAACTCTCAGAAAGCTGTTAAAGAGCTGCACCAACCTCAGGAGCTGTCACGCAACTACAGGAGCTGTCACCAAAACCATCAGAGAGCTATATAGCTGTACCAACCATCACAAGGACTATCACCGACATCAAGGAGCTATTGAAATGCTCTCCGACTTGTCAAGAGCTGTTATCAACTGGACAGGGCTGTAAGAAGCGTCAGCAACATCAGGACCAACCATCGGAACTGTCCACCAAACCGTCATGCGGCTGTCACCAACCGTCAGGAGATGTCACCAACGTCAGGCTCAGGAGCTTGTCACCGAACTGTCAGGAAAGCTTATCACGAGCTGTCACCAACCAGTCAGGCACTGGTCACCCATATCAGGAGCTGTCAGCCAACTGTCAGCGAGCTATCAGATACTGTACACCACCAGGACATGAACTGTCCAACTCAGGAGCTATCGATGAGCTGTCACCTAACCCATAGGAGCTATCAATGAGCTGTCGACCAACCATAAGGAAGCTATCAAAGCCTGGTCACCAGAACCATCAGAGCTATCAGGAGCTGTCACCACGCATAGCATCAGAGCTGTCACCCTACCATCCAGGAGCTGTCACCGCACAGGCTTGTCCCTAGTCTGGCGAGAACTATCCTGAAAGCTTGTTACACAACCGTCAACGAGATCAAGACCGGTGTCACCAACCGTCAGAGTTATCCGACTGTCGCCACCATCGGAGCTATTAGATTCTGTCACCAACGTCTAGGGGAGCTGTCACCAACCCGTCAGGCACTGTCACCTACACCGTTCAGGACTGTCACCAACAACCGTCCAGGAGCTGTCAACCAACGCATGCAGGAGCTATCATGACTGTCCCGACCATACAGGAGCTATCAGAAGCCTGTCACCCAACCGTCAAGGAGCTATCATGAGCTGTCACCGAACCATCAGGAGCTTCAGATGCTGTCACCAAACGTCAGGAGCTGTATAGAGTGTCACCAACCATCAGGAGCTGTCACCGACCAACAGGAGCTATCAAGAGCCTCTCTCTGGCTGTCAAGAGCTATCAGGAGCATGTCACACCCATCACAATCAGTAAAGGGCAGTCCCCCATCTTTTTAAATAGCGACCAGGTGGTGGTGGAGCCTTCAAGCAGACTTCAGCCAAATCCAGCCTGCCTATTGGCCATTGCTGCAGTGTGACCTCCAACCATCATTGTCTTGCGATCCATTCTCTTCCTCACCATAAGAACATATGATGCAACCTCCAAAATAGCACGGCTGGCTTACGATGCATGTTTGGGTGCTTGGACAACACCGCCAGAAGCAGCCGATTTGCCGGAACAACCCGAGCAAAAACGTGAAGCGTCGTCACAAAACCTCAACAGGTAATTTGTCACCTCTCTGTGCAGCCTGACACGACAAGAGCCAGTTAGCGTCATAGAGCTGCTGAACCGCGGTATCGATCCGATGGAAGAAGGTGGGCATCAAATGTCGAATTAAAAAAAGGTGGTGTTCGATGTCAATGGAAAGGTGGATGCCTGAGTAAAGTGATACCACAGCCAGTTTTGGACCGTCATTAAAACTGTTCAGGGAAAACCTGCAGTGTGTTTAATGATCAAATGTCCTGCAAGTCCCATGTGAAAATGATAACCAAAATAAAATGTGAAATTAAATCGTCTATTTCCAAGCCAATGTTGAGTAGAGATAATAGGGTTTCTGAGCAGCCATTCAAATGAAATGGGGAAAGGGAAAACTTTCTGACTTAAGCCCCCAAAGCCAAAATAGGAGACTGATTTCCTTCCCCTCCCCATACAAGCAAATGTAAAATTGAGACTTACTGATTAAAGCACTTCTTTCCTTTCAATATTTTCATTGCATCAAAAGAGCGGAACCAAATAATATTTGTGCCCATGTTCTAGCTATTGGGGAATAACTAATTTTTCCTATTATCATTCATCACCATCAGAGTAATTCACAACAAGATTACTTTGGAACTTAGTTTTGTTTTAAGTATTTTGTTGTGAGTCAGAAATAAATGAATAAACTTCTCTTAATGCTCTTATTTGACCACCGTGAGCCCACATATCATTGAGATTGTAGTAAAAGTTGTTTTCCATGTTCAATTGATAACCATCAAAGTTTTCAGTCCATCAAAGGCATATTAGATTTTTTTATTTACATCCTCTCGAACTTATTTGTAATTAAAATTTATCCGCTTATTTATCTTATTTACTTTTACCCCCGGTTTTTTTTGTTCTTCAATGAGACTTATTGTATATTTCTCACTCTTTATGGTTTTCCATTTAATACAAGGTTGGGATGCACATCTCCACTCTTTGGTTTGGTTATTGCTTGTTCTATATTATAAATCAGTAAAAAAGACGGTGGTGGCCTGATAAAAATTCCCAACCCAACTATCTAACACGTGATACTTAACCACAAGAGGAAAGACTATTTGATTCCATTTCTCTATAAATATATCTTATCATCAGAAAGCTCCTAATGAATTTCTTATTCTATCTTCTGAATATATTAATTGTATGTTTAAACTCTCTATATAGTATTCATTTTTCTGTATACTTGCCTTCGTTTAAAGGAGTAGAATATAGTGTAATAGGAGTTTAAAGTTATTGTTTCCTTGTATTATATTTTCCTTTATCCCTTTAGCTTCTTCACACCTCTCACTGTTATTATTATCAATATATGTAGATAAAGCATAAGACTTTGATTCGAATCACTTTAAATTCACTCATTGAACCTTGCCCACCAATTCCATACTTTAAAACTGTCCCAATAACCTTTTATTTTTTTGATGAAAACAACACATCACACTGACTTATAATGACTTGTATCATACATATATCAAATATTATCAAATCTCTTTATATCCTTCAAATACATCACTTGCTAATTCTAATATATAAACATACTGTATCAAAATATAACAATTGACTATCATTATCCTTATACTTTGATTTAAATATGTATAGTAATAGTCCATACATGACAACGACTTTGACAAGTCAAGAATTATGTTCTATATAAATAAAGTTTATCCATTTCAATACTCTTTTTTTTCAAAATGAATAGCACAAAAGTTCTCTGAAAACACCTCTGCTCGTTCAAAACTTGGTCTATTAATTAACTTTGAAGCCTGTTCCATGATGTAGCTAGTCTTATGTTTTGGCGATTCCGAACATTTTCCATAGTCTTTCCAAATACAGCATTATTCATTAATTTATTATTCATTGAGAGATCAATTCCTACAATTTTGAGTAAAATGAAAAATCCTATTCTGTAATGCTATTGGATTACGGATTTACAAGACAAAGTTCAAGATATTATAAAATTTAACAACTATGAAAATGATGAAACACACATTACCTTCTCTCTTTACATTCAAAGGAAAAAAAATCACATTATCTTTCATCAAAATTTATCAAGATTAACCAAATCACAAACTATATAAGAGAGAAAATGTTTAAACGTATGCCTTGTAAGAGATGTCTACCTCCTTTCACACAAAAGATGATTAAATCAACAATTCGAAATCGTTGTAGTAAATCATAAATCAACCGTAATCAATTTACCAAAAGCAGGTCAAACATATCATTCAAAGATTTTAACAACTTTCTATTAAAAAACAGTCCGTTTGTGATAATATTGCTGATTTTGGAAAGTATCCTGAAAAGATAGATACTGTTTCTCAAATCCGAAATTAAAATCATACACAAATAAAATATAAAAAAACAACTCCTTGTGGTTTTCTGTATTATATCAATTCATCTGTTGGTGATGAATACAACAAAGTAGAAACTTTATAGAGGAGAAGGATGCCTAGAGGATTTGTAGAATGATTGGAAAAAAGGACTGTATAAGACTAATGAGGAAATAATGGTTAAAACTATAAACCAATGTCATTAAGAGAGGGAGAGGAAAAAGGAGATTTGAAGACAGGTATCTGTAATATTTTGAGGAGAAATTGAGGGAGACGTCAAGGTTGGGATCACTTGTCATCTTACTGGGAAATATTGAGGTCCCAGTCATTCCCGTTGTAATATTTAATTACAAACCCCAAACTTTAATTCCTGTCTTTTTCACAACAACGCCTCACTATGACACATGCTCTATTTACGTAAATATGACACTTTCAAAAGAGTAAACCCTGCGAGATATTTCTGACCACTTCACAAACACAGATCAAAAACATCTCATTCACAAAAAACCCAATTCATACAATCCCCATAACAATATCAGACTATTATTGACACATACAAGTTAATATGGCTAAGCCATATATCTAAACTTACGCATCCAAATATTAAAAATCTTTACCGATCTTAAATACATTTTCCAATCAGAAGGATTGATCTCTATATCACAAAAGGGAATAGTATCCGTATGACTATATGCATTTCATCTTGAGAGTTTTTAAAGAAACACAACTTCTCAAGAGAAAGTTTCTTATGGCAAGGTTTGAATACAAACTTCATATTTTCGATAGAGTATTAACCACAAGCTAAAAGGTTTGGGAGAAGTTTAATATTTAAATAATTTGGGAATTTCATGATTTGTTATCTTTAAAAACTGAATTGTATGTTATTGGCTGATGTGTTTGAAACTTTTAGAACAGTCTGTCATTTAATAAAAATTATATGGATTAGACCCCATTCACAGTACACAGCACCGGGTTTGGGCTTGGAAGTGCTATTGTTAAAAAATGACAAACAGAATTTGGAATTAATCAGATGATATAGATATTGCTTTTAATGATAGGAAGGATAAAGAGGAGTGGAACTATCAAGTATGTCCAAGACATATGCTGAAAGCAATAACAAATATCTTCCTTGATATTTATAATAGATGAGGACAACTCTTACCTGATGTATTATGATGCTATACAAGTTGTATGGGTGGGCCTGTTCTCAATCTTTACCTTATGGAAAACTAAATGGGTTAAAGAAAAACCATTATGAAAAGTTTTAGCAAGACATTGTTGTCTCCTCTCAAAAAAGGAATATGGATGAAGCTTGAAGTTGGTATATTATTTTATAGGTTTGATTTAAAATATCCAGAAGACTTCATCACAAAATAAAGAAGCCTACGCTTATGCCCTGATAGGAAGTCAAGAAAAGAATGGCTTAAGTGACTTACCAACAGCCATTTAATTATAAAAAGATAAATCTCCAGAAACAAACTACTGTACCTACATTAACATGATAAAGAAAGTTATGTTTGATCAAAGGAACTGGATCTAATATTTATCTGCCTGGGTGAGAGTACGAAAATTCAGTAGGGATTTTGAATTGTAAACAAAGTCAATTGGTGAAGAAGTATTATTGATTTTATACACAAAAAATGAGAAACAGAAGCAAAACAGAATTTTGAGGATATCTTATAAAATTAGATGAATAATGCATGATTTGGAAAGACTATGGAAATTGTTCGAATCGCCAAAACATAAGATAGTACATCCATGAACTAGGCTTCAAAGTTAATAATAGGACCAGTTTTGAGCGAGCAGAGGTGTTTTCAGAGAACTTTGTGCTATTCATTTGAAAAAAAGAGAGTCTATTTATGAAACTGGATAAACTCTATTTATATAGGACAGTAAATTCTTGAGCTTGTCAAATCGTTGTCATGTATGGACTATTACTATACATATTTAAAATCATAAGTATAAGGATAATGATAGTCATTCGTTATATTTGATACAGTAGTTTATTTTAGAACATTAAGACAAGTGATGTATTTGAGGAATAGTAACAGATGATTTTGATAATATTTGATATATGTATGATACAAGTACATTATAAGTCAGTGGATGTGTTGTTTTCATCAAAAATAAAAGGTTATTGGGACAGTTTAAAGTTATGGAATTGGAGTGGGCAAGGTCTGAGTGAATTATAGGTGATTGAATCAAAGTCTTATGCTTTATCTACATATATTGATAATAAATAACAGTGAGAGGCTGTGATAGAAGCTAAAGGGTATAAAGGAAAAATATAATACAAGAAACATATAACTTTAAACTCCCTATAATACAACACTATAAATTCTAACTCCTTTTAAACGAAGGCCAGAGTACAGATAATGAATACTATTAAGACGAGTTGTAAACATATCAATTTAATATATTTAGAGATAGAATAAGAAATTCATTAGGAGCCTTCTCTTGATTGATAACGATATATTTCATAGAGAAATGGAATCAATGAGTCTTTCCTCTTTGTGTTATCAGTATCACGTGTTAGATAGTTGGCGTTGGGAATTTCTTTATACCAGGCCACCGACCGGTCTTTTTACTGATTATAAATATAGAACAAGCAATAACCAAACCAAAGAGCTGGAGATGCTGCATTCCAACCCCTTTGTATTAAATGGAAAACCATAAAGAGTGAGAAATATACATAAGTCTCATTGAAGAACATAACCGGGAGGTAAAGTAAATAAGAATAAAATAAGCGGATAAATTTAATTACAAATTAAGTTCGAGAGGATGTAAATAAAAAAAATCTAATATGCCTTTGAATGGACTGAAAACTTTGATGGTATCAATTGAACATGGAAAAACAACTTTACTACAATCTCAAAATGATATGTGGCGCTCATACGGTGGTCTCAAATTAAGAGCATTAAGAGAAGTTTATTCATTTCATTTTCTGATCTCACAAAAAATACTTAAAACAAAAACTAAGTTCCAAAGTAAATCTTGTGTGACATATTACTCGATGGTGATGAATGATAATAGGAAAATTAGTTATTACCCCAATAGCTAAACGATGGGCACAAATATTATTTGGTTCCGCTCTTTTTTGAATGCAATGAAAATATTGAAAGGAAAGAAGTGCTTTAATCAGTAAGGTCTCAATTTTACATTTGCTTGTATGGGAGAGGGGAAGGAAATCAGTCTATTTTGCTTTGGAGGGGGCTAAAGTCAGGAAAAGTTTCCCTTTGCCCCCATTTCATTTGAATGGCTGCCTCCAGAACCCTATACTCTACTCACATTGGCTTGGAAATAGACGATTTAATTTACACATTTTTTTTGGTTATCATTTTCACATGGACTTGCAGGACATTTGAGTCATTAAACACAACTGCAGGTTTTTCCCTGAACAGTTAATGCGGTCAACTTGGCTGTGGTATCACTTTACTTCAGGCATCCACCTTCCATTGGACATCGACACCCACCTTTTCTTTAATCGACATTTAGATGCCCACCTTCTTCCATCGGATCGATACCCGGTTCAGCAGCTCTATGACGCTAACTGGCTCTTCGTCGCTGTCACGGCTGCACAGAGAATAGAGGTGACAAATTACCTGTGAGGTTTTGTGACGAGCGCTTCACGATTTTTGCTCGGTTGTTCCGGCAAATCGGCTGCTTTCTGGCGGTGTTGTCCAGCACCCAAACATGGCATCGTAAGCCAGCCGTGCTATTTGGAGGTTGCATCATATTTCTTATGGTGAGGAGAGAATTGGATCGCAAGACAATGATGGTTGGAGGTCACTATGCCAGCAATGCGCCAATAGGCAGGCTGGATTTGGCTGAAGTCTGCTTGAGGCTCGCACCACCACCTGGTCGCTATTTAAAAAGGATGGGGCGACTGCCCTTTACTGATTGTCGATCGGGTGTGACAATCAGCTCCCTGATAGCTTCTTGACAGCAGAGAGAGGTCTGATAGCTCCGTTGGTCGGTGAACAGCTCTGCATGGATTGGTGACACTCTATACAGCTCCTGACGGTTTGGTAGACAGCATCTGATAGCTCCTGATGGTTCGGTGACAGCTCATGATAGCTCCTTGACGGTTGGGTGACAGTGCTCTGATAGCTCCTCGTGATGGTCCGGTGACAGTCATGGTATAGCTCCTGCATGCGTTGGTTGACAGCCTCCTGGCGGTTGCTTTGGTGACAGTCCTGACGGTTAGGTGACAGCTGCCTGACCGGGTTGGTGACAGCCCTACGCGTTGGTGACAGGAATCTAATAGCTCCGGATGGGGCGGACAGTTCGGATAACTTCTGACGGTTGGTGACACCGGTCTGATACTCGTTGACGGTTTGCTGGTAACAAGCTTTCAGGATAGCTCTGACGGTCGGCCAGAACAATACGGTTGACAAGCTCCTGACTGGTCGGTGGACAGCTCCTGGATGGTTGAGGGTGACAGCTCTGATAGCTACTGCGGTCGGTGACAGCTTCCTGATAGCTCTGATGTGTATCTGGTGGACCAGGCTCATTGATAGCTCCTTATGGTTGGTCACAGCTATTGATAGCTCGGATGGTTAAGGTGACAAGCTCATCGATAGCTCCTGAGTGAGTTGCTGGTGACATGTATCTGATAGCTCGCTGACAGTTGCGCTGACAGCTCACTGATTATGGGTGACCGTGCCTGGACTGGTTGGTGACAGCTCGTGATAAGGCTCCTGACAGTTCGGTGACAGCTCCTGATAGTCCTGACGTTGGTGACATCTCCTGACGGCTTGGTGACAGCCCATGACGGTTTAGGTGACAGTTCCTGATGTTGGTCCTGATGGTTAGCTGACAGCTCTTACAGCTCCTGTTCCAGTTGATAACAGCTCTTTGACAGTCGGAGAAGGCATTTCAATAGCTCCTTGAATGGTCGGGTGATAGTCCTTGTGATGGTTACGGTACAGCTCATATAGCTCTTGATGTTGTGACAGCTCCTAGTAGTTGCGTGACAGCTCCTAGCATAGGTTGGTGACAGCTCTATCAGCTTCTTTGAGAGTGGTGACCAGCTCCTGATCGGTTATGGTGACAGCTCCTGACGGTTCGCTACAGCTCCTTCAAGCTCGCTGACATTTGATGTCAGGTCTTGACGGTCGGAGGAAGCTCTGATAGCTCCTGGCATGGTCGGTGACAGCTCCTGATGGTTGGTGACAGCTCATGATAGCTCCTGATGGACGTGGATGACAGCTCCTGATAGCTTCTGACATTAGTGACGCGTTTCCTGATGGTTGTGACAGCTCCTGACCATTTTGAATGTGAAGCTCCTGACGGTCAGGGAGACCGCTCTTGATAGCTCCTAGTGGTCTGTTGACAGCTCCGTGATGGTTTGGTGGTCAGCTCCGGATTGGGTTGGTGACAGCTCCTGATGGTTGGTTGACAGCATCTGATAGCATCTTAAGCTGGTTCCTGACGGGTGTTGCATGACAGCTTACCTTACAGGCTCCTGTTGGTATGGTTGAGGAGCAGCCAACTGCCGTGTCTCGGTGACAGTTGGACCATTCTCGCTGGTTGTGCTCAATACCTGCTCTTGGTGTACCCTCGTTCTTGGTGTTCCTGGTTCCTGGCAGCGCTGACGACGTGATGTCAATTGGTGTTTCAGCCTGTCTGTGCGGGTGGTGCACAGCAAGGCAACGGCGCTGCAGCGACCAACGCCACGCTCACACATTTGGGTTGTTTTAATCGATTTGCACGATGACTTCTTGCCTTGGTAATCCGAGACCGGATTTTCTTTTCCCGCTGAATGATCTGGCGTGGGGTACCATGTCTTGTCTTTTAAATTGCTAAGTATGGCACAGTGATAAGCATCTGCTCTCTCGCATCCATTTTTCTATAAGAGTGCTTTGTTGACTTTTTATTTGTTTTGAGGACTATTGTTGAATTGAACATTGATTTATTTGGAATTCATCCATTTAATGAGAAAAAGGAAATATAAGTTGTTGAGCTTTATTATTTATTCTAATATAAATTCCTTATTGATGTCTTCAACCTGTCCGCGCTTGTCAATTTCCTTCCAGATGAATTCCAGGCACTTAGTCTGACCTAGCTTAGACTGCGGAGGTAATTTACCAAACGTAATTAACCTGTCATATGTCGGTGCAACCACGCGGTAAACCTCGGCCGCATTAACTTAACATCTAAATCAAGGATAGATTGGTGCTCGCCGAGCGCCGTTCCCCCGGTCAGGAGGGCCACGTTGACTCTAAGTATAAACGGGAAATTAGATGGTGGACGACTGGAACTCGTGGTTAAGCTTGATCTGGCATTTGTGGTTGTTTAAGACAACCCACACGCCACCACAAGTTAGATTTGAGCGGTGGCCCACAGGTCCCGGTTCTTATGGAGGAGAACTAGAGAATCTAACCCCCCATCATATCATTTGGTATCCGTGGCATAACAATATCATTTCTTCTGCAGTCTGTCTATCTGTCCCATCTGGGCGTGGGCCTTCAAAATTCAAATTGTCACCATTTTGTTTTGGCTTCGTATCGATTTTCAGGCTTCGTTGGCCTCCAGTGTACATTTGAGACTGAACAAAGCGTTATTCTATCAATTAAATAAAGGTACTATTTTGAGGGAAGCAAAGGCTACATTTTGATACAACTCGTTGCAGACGGAAATGAGGTATGCATGTTTTGTTTGCAAGTAATTAAAGGCAAAAGGCAGTCTACTTAAAAATCACCTCAAAGGAAGGTACATTTTTCCATAAGGAGAAGAAGAAAATAGTGGGGTCTTAAAAAAAGAATAAAAAATAAAAAAATCAAATCATATAAAATAAAAAAACTTGATTTTTGACGCCTAGTTATTCTTACTCAAAAGCATGCTGAGGACGGATTTATAAACAAACTATTTTACATGTGCATGGGAATATGAATTCTACAAATTTATGTGAAGCTAAATTAAACATTAGGAGGCCGGCATGAAAAGCATGATTAGCGTCGTGAAATTTGTCTGCGTGCGCAATTAATTAGTTCAGGAGGAAATTTCAGAGACATATTTGTGTTCTTCTTTTAGATTTTCGCACTTGATCCCCATGCTCTGTTCCTTTAATAGTTATTATGAAAAACTGTTATGTTGCTAGAGAACTGATGCGGATAATCGACCAGAAGGCGATACGGGAAGTGGGACAGGTGAGAGTAAGAAGAAGACGTTACGTCGGAAGCATTGTTTGTTCAGGGGTTTTTTTGCTAAAGTGACACAAAAGTACACCAGGAACTTTTTTCAGGGACTTTTCTATTGAAAACTTTCTAAAACTTCAACAGCACCAGACCGCCATTTATGTACATTTTTAGAAAATAATAAAAACAAAACACATTGAAATGAGGGAAGTACATTTCATTACAACCAAAATAGTTCGATGATTCGTACGCTCCTTCCCAATTCCAGATCCAGTGGATGCATGTGTATTCATTGCTGGACGCAGTTTTAATCCCGTTTTTTTCTTGTTTGTTTGTTGTTTGCGTCATGTCCCGGAGCGACTATCTCAGCCCATCCTTTGAGCTTGAAAGCTTGAAATTGTGAGGGACAAACGGTGAAGGATGTTGCTTTTGCAGAAAAATATATTCTTTAAAATCTTTGATATAAATCAACTTGAATTGATTAAATTACTTATATTAGTTAACGATTAATTTATTTCTCACTGGGTAATATCTCAGGCACCTTTTGAGCTCAGACAGCTGATATTTGGACACACAGTGACCCCAAGTGATTTGGCTATAAACAGGATTTTGATTTATTGATAAATCAGATAAGTTGAGTATTAAATTACCTGGTCATTATCGATTTATTACTTAATTTTATTTTATTTCTCATCTGGCAATATTTCAGGCAACATTTGAGCTTAGAAGGTGATATTTGGGACATGACAGTGACCAATTGAGTTGGCTACTAAAGGGACATTTTTAACTTTTTTTTTTTTTTGTATACCTTTTGAGGCTTGTGTGGAGAGCTAACCCACTAACGCACATCAAGGCGGCATGAGACCAAGAGGGTGGGAGTGGAGAGGACAAAACAGTGCGGTTAACAGACACATTAGGAGATCTGTGGAAGGGAGAGGGATGCGATGGGGAACATGGGGAATAGAAGGTGGACATTTACAGGGATTTCAGGACAGGGAAACGCAGGGAATTGAAGGAATGGGGAATTTTTATGCATTTAGATCAATTATTTATATTTGTTCGATTAAGTTACTATTTCAAACAAAGTCACCGATTCGGGAATGGAAACCAGTGGTGGTTTATTGTCTGCTATCAGCCAATTGAAATAATTAATATTTATGCATTATTTTATTCTTTTAATTATTGCAATTAATCAATTCAATTATTGTACACCGCTCACCTCCAATTTCCCATTCTCCATGTTCGCTGGCAACGCGGCAGTCGCTGGGCAACTCGTAGGCGCTCCGGCGACTGTCACGCGTTGTGGGATTTGTATTTATGTAATTTGCCATGGGCGCGGGCTTGTCGTTCCACTACTGTTACTTTGAATGTACCGCTTCTTGTTGAAGTCTTTTGTAATTTAAAAAAAAAAACAAACTGTCCTGTTTGTCGGCGTTTTTAAGTATTGACTGTCGAGGATTTCCGATTCAATTGGCTGCGACTGAGGATAAACATCTATCTCCATAATCATGATTTGACCTCATGGGGGAAGATGTTCAAATAGGGATATTGTGGTAATTTAGAGGCCGACGGAAAAGCGGATGGTAAGTAATCCAAAGCGGGTGTTTATTATATTTATATTTACTTTTATCAAATTGTTGGTTAAAACTTGGATAATTCGACTGTCAGCTGTACATCAAGAATACAACAGAATACTTGAGACTAGAGGTTATATGGGCTGGAGTAAATCTGATAAGGGACGCGGCATTCCCAAGACTAATACATACCTTCTACTCGGTCGGTGAACAGCGACCTTAAATAATGGTAATTATCGTGTTAAGTAATGCCCTTTGCTTTTCAATGAGCATGCAGCGAGCGGGTAGGCAAGGGAGAGGACAGAGAGTTGGGGTTCGGAGGAAAAGTGGAGGGTGGGGGAAGCAAAGATGGCAGAGTTAGGAGGTGGAGGGGGGGGGGAACATTTTGGTGTCATGGGAGTGGTAGTTGATGACTTGGGGGTTTGGGAGGTGGGTGGGAGGGGAGGGTGACTTGAGGAACTTTGAAGTAAATTTACATTGTGTGGACATGCCACGGGTACCTGCTAGTTAGTAATATACTAAGCATAACCTCCCCGTCGCTCTCCACTGATTGATTAGTAATCAAAAAGACAGCATGTTGTACTTCACAAACATATTGCATAGTCCTATCTGTGACGTGTCTATTGAGGGATGAAAAATGAAGATTAATTAAAATTACCAAAAAAGGGATCTTTTAATAATATGTAATTGTTGTTTCGTGACTGTGGTTGTTCTATGTGCTCCCTATGTGTATACTTTGAGAACTATTACGACTAATATAATTTTGTGTGCTCCTCCTTCTGTTCTTACGACAAACGGTTCCTGCTTGTTTTAGAAGTACATAAATGTTACTGTGTGAACCACTGCATTGGAACTTCCGATTTCCGCGTATTCTTCGCTCAATCCAAAAGAGGGCCTTTTTCATTCGAGAGGGCCTTTCTTTAAAACAGGCTCGTGTATTAAAACAACAAAAAAATTTGCGTTCCAAATAATGCTTGAAACACACACAGACAGACTTTTAAAAAGCAAGAACAGCTGACATTCTAAAGCTCAAGTTCCACTTCTTTCTCAATCCCGAAAACACGGGCTTTTTACAATGAAGAATCTCGTTGTGATATTAAAACGGACACGGGAATTTCTGGCAAACTCAATTTGATTTATTAGCTTTCCCAAGCAGGAAAATAGATTATTAGTTTCAATGGTACCATTCGATTATTGCTCGACAGGTCAGGACCCTTTATAATGAAGTGAATGATGGACACAAGTAGAGATTCGACACAGGCTTCTCCTTATTCGTAATAAATTAACTAATCCAAACTAATTCATATGGTATGCTCAACTCAATTCAACTAATTACGAGTGGACCAATATTGCATCTTTTGAGTGCATTTCTCACTAAGCTCTTGTCAACCCTATGCCTTGCATTCTTACTCCAGAAAGGATACCACATTAATTTGGCAAACGTTCAACAAAAAGTGCTGAGGAAGTCGAATTAACTGGTGCAGTCATCTGCTTGTGGGGTGGCATTTTGGATGGCCACCAAATAGTCTGGTGCTTTTTTGCGCATGCCTCGCATTTTGCTCGAGGGGCAAGTCTACGTCAGATGTCATTGATGTGTTGACGTAACCCCAAAATGATGTATTATTCAAGGACAATACCTCCATACAGTGGAAAAATTATCATTCACCAGTTCGAAAATTAAAGACTGTCTCTGATTCTGGAGTGGAGAGGTTTCATCTCATATCTTCATAATATTGGAATTTACAATCACAATGGACAAGCCTTATTTGGCAAACGTGGAAGGGGATACCTGGTATGCATATGGAGGATCCAGCAATGGGCATTGTCGCTGTCAGCGGATATGTAATTAATGTTTTAAGTACAAACGCCGGACTTGTAGTTAGGGACATGGATTGCGCACGCTGCTCGAGCTGCATTCGGCTTATAGTTTTCCACTGCTTTCCATCCCAGCAGAGACGTACTCTGATAAAATTCCTTCCAACTACTTGTGGATTGATGTGTTGCCAGGCCGCACATCAAAACAGACGGCAGTCCTTGTGTAAGTTGGGATCTGCCATGACCACATTTGTTGAGGGATTGCATGTTTCTGTTGTTGAGCATTGCGTGACATTGTTGAGCAGACATTACATCCATTTTTCAACATGAAAGAACAGTGTTAAACCTACACTCTGGGGGCAGCGGATGGTGATTACACACTGCCTTACGCGTCAATCATTCTCGATATGCTTCATGGATTCGCCCTCTCAGCATAGTCAAGACGTCAGTGTTGAAATGCATTGGTACGATATATGGGTGTCGTGAAAAGTGCTCGTCCAGGCCTCCAGGGCAGCCTCTCTCCACTTCATGAGAGTACTCCCCATCCACCCTGCAGCAGGGTTCACATTCAAACTACATGCTGGATTAGTTGTGTGGAAAGAAAATGTGTTGATTATTAGAGATGCTTATTTTAAAATGGATTGATGTGCATGTTTCTACTCACTGCACTACTTCTAACCGCAACCATTGAGAAGAAACTGTCTACCTTCGCCACCCATGGGTTACTATGGACTCATTGTTTCTGACCAATTGTTTCAAATTCACAAGTGCTGAGTTTTGGCATCTACTTCATGCATGCAAACAGTATATGATTAAACAGTCACTCGCATATCACCAGGCCTCCAATGTTTTGACAGAAAAGGGGGTGATAGTGTCAAGTCTAATCTGACCGAAGATCAAGTATTGAAACTCTTGCCAGGAAACTGAGTGTGATTTGTTCAATATTTAATAACCTCCTCACCATGCCAGCAACGAAACTCCTGCCAAGTAAGCTCAACGGACATCAACTTAAAACTCCACTGATCGACTTTGTCCAGACCGCACTGCCCTCAAGTGGCAGGGACAGACAGATGAAACAAAAACTGCAGCGATTATTTACATATAATTTAGCATGTTTTGTTCAACTGGTGTGCTGGAGTAGAGATGAACTTTGGTTATCATGTTGCCATTCGAACCCCTGCTTCATTTGATGTGGAACTGAGCTAGTGGTGTTTCATGAATGAGTATTAAAACCAATTATGCAAAAACGCTATGTGGAAAGAGTTGGGAGTGATTCTCAATATCTCAACACATCAGTTAGGTGACCACACCTATTTCACTCAGCCTGGTGTTGGCTTAATGGTTAAGGTGGCTGGCTTCAGATCTCGGGGGTCTTGAGTCCAAGCCACTGTCAATGCTGTTTTGAATTAATACCAGGTGAGTTGACTCAGCACTGTCATCCTTCTGAGGTGGTAAAATGAGTACCAGCTTACTGATAACAGAGGCATGTATCATTTGGAATCGCGTGTGCCCCCATAAAATAATCCAGCCAAGCAGCCACAGGCGCACACGAGTAGATAACCTTAATTTTTGCTGCCCTCCACTCCAAGAAACTTCCGATGGTTTTTCAATTATGGAACCAACTCTCGAGATAACTACAACTCCTACTGCTTGTTTGGGACCTGAAACTACTCCGTGAATGCTCCAGCAACAGTTCTGGAGGGCTATGATCTTTGTTTTAGGGAATCATAGGTCTCATAATGAAGAGTGCCACCTTGAGTGTGTCCAATACTTTGTAACCAAACTCGAGTGATGTAGTGGTTAGGAGGTCCACGTCCAATCGATCTGGGAGGTCTAGCAGTTAGAATCCTTTGCCAAATTCTATCCCAAAGACTTTAAAAATGAATACGTACTCAGTACTTGTTGATTGCTCGGCACAATTAACAAAGGACACATGATGAACAAACCTTCAGTTGGCAATTACTAGAATGCAGGCTTTGATGGGGACTAATAGACCTCTCCTGCTTTGAAGTTCCTTTTAAGGAACTCTTTTTTTAACATTCCCCCAGGGTTTTTTAAAAAAAAAATTTTTCCCCCCCCCCCCCCTGCATCGCTCGAATCGAGTGTACAAATCCTGCATAATCATGAACCTTGAACTAGTTCTTTATTACTTGAGAAGAAGAAACAGCCATACATATGTTAGAGGCACAATATTCCTTCAGTAACACCTAATTGTGACATTAGCAGTCTACGCAAATGCTACCCAAGGCTTTTTGGATAACTCTGATTGTGTTTGCTTAGTTTCATGAGACTTTTGTGGAGGGAAGTTTACAATTGTTCAGTGAAACGTGTGTGATACAAGTTCCGAAAGGGCGACATTACAATCATGCAGCAGGATGTGTGGGTTGCATGGTTTGCTGGTTATAATTTTGTTTTGTTCTTCACCTTGTGTTGCTGTTTTGAATCTGTTTAGGCCAAATAGCAAGTCTTTGACAAACGATGTATATTTACCTCAATATTCTTGTCTGCAGAATAAATTGACAGTTTCCGAAACAGAGGACTGTTGAAACAGAAATGGAAATCCGAAACAAATACAACACCAAAAAGATGTCACACGAACACATGGCTCATCAGCAAGTGTAATGGAGGTCGGTGTGTGGTGTGTGTGTGTGTGGTCGTGTGTGTGTGTTGTTTGTGTGTGTGTGTGTGGTTTATGAGGACGTCTATTTGGTGTTGTAGTTTGATTCGTGTGGGTCATTGTTGAGTGCACGAAGAAACATGCAAGGAAGGCGAACATATTGCTGTGGTTTTGTGGTTGGATGGGAAACACATGAAAGTGTGGATGTGGATGCCAATGCCAGGCAGTAGTCACTCCATTGAACATGCACAAGTGATATGCGTACTGGGAATCGGTGAACACATAATGGTTGAGTGATACGGTGTTGTGAGACATCAGCACTCACTTATGAGAGCAAAGCTGTCTTACTTGTAACCGGTGAGACCCTTGCCACTGTGCCAGCCTCAGGAGACAATACTGACATGACTGGGCCAAAGTCAACTGTGTCTGCCGGCCAGCCATTGAAGCTGTTTTTCTTTTAACTGTCTTCATCTCACTGTTGCACCTGATGTAGTGTTATATGAGCGATCGGAGCGATACACTGTCCATCGTGATGAAACCCGAGGCCCTAAGGGTCGTGATCTGCTTCTTGTTGTTTGGTGTGTCTTTCTGCCTCACCTGATCGATCAGTTGGAGAATCAAGAGGGGACTATAAAAAGTTTATTTTTCTCTCATATAATCATTGTGTTACAACCATCCTCAGAGAAATGTTTCATCCATGTCTCCCAATTATTATGGATGGATAATTTCTGAATATTTTGACAAAAGTTAATGTTTATCATTAAATATAGGCACAGACTAATTACAAAATATTTATTAAATTAATACTTTCTGAACTTTTGTTAAGCAGCTACCCTTTGCTTCATAAATACTAGATATATTTCTCAATGCTTTTCCAATATAAATGCGGAAGAACACCTATCTGTGTCGAAGAATAACGAATCAATTGGTAAAAACTGCTCGAGAATCAAGGGAGACATTTCTACTCGGGATAAGTTCTAAAAATATTATTATTTTCCTCCCACAAAAACATTAACAACACCACCACAACCACGACGACGACTACTAAACCTCCTCTTTTCTCTTCTCAATTAACTGGCTGCATGTGGATGCCAGGCTGTGTGTGTGTTTCGCACCGTGGTGCCAGGCTGTGTGTGTGTGTACCTGTACATGCCCAGGTATGTGTGTGTGTGGCACCTGTGGTGCCAGGCTGTGTGTGTGCACCTGTACGTGCAGGGCTGCATGTGCCATGAACCTGTGCTGGGCAGTGGGAGCACCCCAGCTAACCGGTAAGAGTGAAAGCTCATGGTGTGCTGTGTGTGTGTGTTGCATGTGTTGTGCTGCGCTGGGATGGAGCTGGTATGTGTGTGTGTGTGCGCTAGGATGGCATGTGTACCTGTGTGCCACACCAGGCGCTATGTGCTCGTTGCATTGCCAGGGATGTGTTCAGAGTCTCGTACCCAGCTAAACAGCCTCTCTGAGAGACTTAACCATGTTATTTCCTCAAAAAGGTAATGTTGTAATTAAACAGGATGCTTGGTGGTCATTCTTGGGTTAGCCAATTGGGAACATTGTATCCAAACCTTCAGGTTTGTAAATGTAGGATTAATAAATGTAAACATGTCCTATTTTTACCACTGAGTAATAATTGTAGAATGAATGGCTAGATCTTCTAAGTTAAAAGGAAAACCTTAGAGGACAATGACATTAAAACTCAAAGATAGTTTATTCATTAATTGTAGGAAATGGTGTCGGGAAACTACTCCAAAGGGGTTAATGGAAGTAAATTTACACATCACGAGCATCACAATAAACCCAAATAAAGTTACAGTTGTCCACTACTCACGCTTTATTGTCACTACACTTTTTGAAAAAAAAAGTGACAGGGAGATAATATATTGACTCCGTCTGTCTGTCTGCTCTCTCCGTCTGTATGTATCTCCTAAACCGGTGGGCGGAAAATTCACCCAATTGGTGGTTATTGATCACGAAGGTTGCCAAGCAGTATAATTTTCTGTCCCTACCCCATGGGGCGGGGTCAAAAGGTCAAATACAACAAAAAAAATATCAATTACGAGCACATTTTTAAATTGGAACTTATGTAATATGCATCAACATTGGGAGCCTCCATTGAAGATATGTAACGTCCGATAGCGTGCCATGCGCAAATCGCCACGCCTTCTCGCCAAGAAGCAGTTGAAATGGCCAAAAAGTTCACAAGGAATGGAACCCAATTATCAAATTTGAGTTAAAAAAATTTCTTCTGTTTTGACCGTTGACCCCCCAAGTTCCACCCCTGGGGCATAACCCCGAGGTCAAATCCAAAAATGTATAACAATGTTCATGCGTCCACCAATGTGATTGCATCATAGAGTTCGATTGTTTTGATGCAATGATCATGCAGTAGTTGATATGCATTCATTGTAAAATGTTTTAAATGATATCACATAATATGAATTTTTGGGGTGTTCCTTGAACCTTTTGACTCGCCCCAAGGGGCCAGGCACATAAATGACACTGCTCTTGACACATCTGTGCCATGTGTATGAGATATAACTACCAAGTTTTGTGGAATTTCATGCCTAACTGTTATATGAGGGAGGAGTGGGCGTCGCATGGACAGACAGACGGACGGACAGACAAACGGGAGCAATTACAATTTTCTGCCCCCCCCCCCCTTCCATTTTTTTTTTTTCAAAAAAAAGCGTATGAGATAATGATGAGTAATTCACAAATAATGGCCAAAAGTAATATCGCCTGCAAGAACAGATTGTAACTGATTGGTTAAGAATTCTCAGAAATATAGAACATCATGTGATTCATTGATATTCAGATAGAACTCAGATCCAATAGCTTCAAAAAAAAGTTGAAAGGAGGATGCACATACTAGCATGTGAACTTAACCATAAAAATGTACAAAAAAGAAAACTAAATTTAAACTTTATTAGTCGAAAAAACAATGACATAAATCAAATTTATATTGAGAAAACAAAGGAGCTATGAATTTTATCTTCTTTCGTTGTTATTCAGCACAAGACATGCAGAGGTAGCAATCATTGGCTAGCATGTATGCACCTCTGATGCAATGCCCTCTGCTTGTTTAGGGGCTAGGAATGTGTAATTTGGGGATTTGGCCAGGGTGCTGGCAATAGCACTCACCGACTCTATCGCGAAGACACACATGGGGAATCTTTAACAATTCCAACCAACTAAATGCTGGCAGATGGATATTCCCGTTTAACGTCCTCCGATAGGAACGGCACACAACAATTGATGAATTACCCTGTACCGTGTGAAACACCGGGATGACAGTGTTATAGCTGTGGTCGGGATTCAAACCCAGCGTTGAGGACAGCTTTGAGGCGAGTGTGCCATACCTCTAGTCTTTCCTGGACAGCCATAAGCTATGGCTATGAATGCATGAATGTTGAGAAAATATGACAACAGGATGGGATGGATCATTGATAACTCTAACTGTTCAAACCTGTTTTCATCCACAACGATTAACAAAAGCGGTGAAAGCTAATGTCGATTTCAACTGTGATGTTCTTTCCACATTGAACACAAACATTTTTTCCCACATTGTTTATAACACACAGAAAAAAACTTCTGAGTGATGCGTGTGTTGCAAATTCTTGTAAATCGTTTTTGTAAGGCTCACTTGGCTGTGCCTGGATGCGGTTTGTGGGCAAGAGGAGCAAGCAGCTTGAAAACCCGATTCCAACTCAGGTTCCTCCTGACCTGATGGCTCCAATGCTGAATCTTGGTCTTTTATTTGATTACTTTTCACATTGATCTATTAGGATAGTACAGCAAATATTTTATGCATCTACATGAATCGTCAAGAGCAACATTTATATCGATTTACCATGAACACCATAACTCTGCCGACTGTGAGTGCGATTTCAAAGGCAAATCATATAGAGTTCAGTTTGAGAATAATAGTGAAAAATGAAGGAATCACACTTCTAGTTTGCACGTTAGTTCGCTTTGATGAGTTTACAATGTGAATATAGAGCTGCATGAGGAGTTAAATTAAGGTTCTTGCACAATATTACATTGATCTCATATTCCGCAATCTTTATGAATAAATGTCAGTGTGCTTCCTCCACAACTCCAAAACTATGAAACTAGCAGCCTGAAACTTTCCATGCCATACCAAGAGACTCCAAGGTAGTGCATGAATGAAAAATTGGGGTTTGCGTAATTTTAAACAACCTTTTGAAGATAATTAAACAGCCTTATTAAATATCTTTTCAGGTTGTCATCCTTGTCAGCTCCTGATATCACCCTCTGTCAGCTTGCTGTGGTCTTTAATTCAAATCTGTTTGGGGCCTGCTCAACAATACCTTGACTTGGAAACAGGCCGCAATGGCTTTCTAATAAACGACTAAAATGATCAAATAATTTTTCCACTTTCCTCATCATATATCATACAATCATCATAATATACCTATGAATCAGTGAGATACATCGCAGATGCTTAAAAACGCCAGGAGGGACGCTAAGTGTTTCATTGGCTTATTTCATTCATAACAATGCAATATAAAAACCTCATTCCAACTTAATAGTGAGCCAAATTTCAAGAATTATTAAACTGCAGAAATTACCTCAAAGCAGCAGGTTTACGGAATGCGACAAAAAAGTATTCATTGTCCAATCAGGACATTATTGACACCTGATTATCAGGACGGTGTGTCCGTGAGTGTCGTCTCGGACGTGCCCACGCGGTGGTCGTCATCTCGGTAGGCAATTTTTAGTTGACGAGTTAGAATAGAAAATGTAATATTCGACATAATGTTTTGTATTCAATCTTCAGTTTTATTTTTGCAGATCGTTTTGGATTATGAACAGTAATGAATTCGTAATTAACCGCTCATTGACAAGTCTCCTTTCTCCTCACCTACACACGTTATACCTCTCCCAAACGCGCCCTCCCCATAAAAATACACTCTTCAGCATAGACCAGTACCTCATTATATCATCAAATGCCAAGAGTGAAAGCAATGAAAAAAGCAAGAATTCACAAGGTGAGAAAAAGCGATGAAAATAGAAACGAAATACAGCCAAGAAAACCTATAGAAAACCAAGACGCCTAAGGGTAGAACAACGAATAGCCAAGATCTTGTTTGAAAAAAATAGCCAAGAGTGGTACACTGCTCATCAGGAACATTTAATAAAGCATTACAGCATGAAAATGTGATAAGCTCTAGAAATCTCATTATACCTGACAAATTTCAATTTTAAACCGCAAATTGAACTTAAGCAGCAGTTACCACTGCTAAAAAGTTAGTTGATTGTCTAATTTAGACATACTTTGATATTTCAGTTTATCTTTCAGGAGGTGTTCAATTTGACCGGATCGGATGACTGTCCATCATGCACGAACAACTGCCATGTGTCTGTATGCCAGCGTTCGAATTGGTAGCGAACGCCATATCGATTACCTTAATTAACGATTTGGATGGAAGGAAGGAAAGAAAATGCAGAGGAAGGGATGTAATGGAGGGAGAGAAGAAAACGGAAGGGAAATGGAAGGTATGGATCAAACCAAGATTTCTCCTCTCATAGTACCCCCTCCCACCCCTCTCGTACCCATTCTAATCAACTCTCCTCGCTTCACCTACTTCTCTTCGCTTCTCTCCCTTTATCCCACTTCCCATTCTCACACTCCCCCCGCCCCACTCCCTCTTCTTTAACTCTCTTCTCTCTCTCTCTTCATCTCTCTCGTCTCTCTCTCTCTCTCTCTCCGCCCCCCCCCGCCCCCCCTCCACCTCACTCTTTATCGTATTCCCGTCAAGCAAAGCGATGGCAGTTTTATTTGCTAAGGTATATTATAATATACACATGACTCCCCACATCACTGAATATTTGGATGTGTATCATCTCTCTC
>CM068960.1:30368168-30379834 GCA_035128595.1 Eptatretus atami
CTTTTAGAAATTCAAAAGAATTTTTTATTGGTTTCCTGTTGTAAACAATATTTTGCGATCAGGAATACAAGAATCCTGAGGGTGTTAGCGGCTGTGGATTCACAGAACAACATATAAGGTCTTAGTTCAGTTATCCGATAAGTCCGTGTTCAGTTAGATTTCCCACCGTTGTTTTAATGGCAATTATCCATGTGGACAGGCTGTGATCTTTAGTTTAGCCGTTTTTCTTTACTATCGTTATTTTGGACCAACCGCCATTACTACCGACCGCAAAGCGCCACCACACAACAACCAACGATACCCAACCACCTTACTCGTCAACCGCCAACATCCCGCACAGACAACGAACAGACGCCTTCAAACAACCACCTTAACACCACCCGCCAACCACACCCCCTCACTACCACCAAAACGCCAAGCCACACCACCCTCACGACCACCCCGAACGCCACCACACCACCCACGCATTTCCACAGCACGGTTGCCAGATGGCCTGGCCTTCGTCGTTAGGAAAGCAGGTGATCCTCCGTTTCCGACCCTCCCCACAACAATGGCCATCTTCGCTGACAAACGCGGTGGATTTCACCCTGCAAGGGACAAGGGTGAAAACGCCAAGCAATGAAGCAGGCAATGGTGCGAGCGTCCCCAGATTTTTGGCGGGAAAACGCTTCCTTCTGGAAGTTTCCCGCGTGGTTTCCTGGAAGGACAGGTGGGAGTTGAGAAGGGGCGGGGCGTGGGTATAAAAAGGTGGAACGCGAGCGCGGAGAAAAAGAGTGGGAGAGCGCACAGGAACACGAGCGCTGAGTATAATGGCGCTCTTCTCTCTCTCTCTCTCTCTCTTCTCTCTCTTCTCTCTCTCTGCTCTCTCTCTCTCCGGTCGCTGAGGATCGGTGAGTGAGGTGGCGCTCCGGACCGATGGTCTCTGGGTCGGTCGTGGGGACGAGAACAGGAGAATCGAGGTCGGAAGATGGCGTGAGGAGAGAGAACCGTGAGGGTGTCGAGCGCGAGGTCCGGGCGCAGGAGGCGGTTGCCCCAGAAATCACACACGGTCACATTTCTTTCTTTCTTTTCTGGGTTTTTTTTTGTATGTGTGTTTGTGGCGCCATGTCCGCAAGTAGAACCTGTTGTTAAGTGCTTTGTGAATACTGACGGTTGTAGTGCTTTGTCTTGCTCGCGTCTTGTCCCTTCCCGCCAATTCCATTGCTTTTCTGTATATGTGCAGTGTTGGTGTTTTGCATACCTGACTGCCATACGTGTGAATAAATTGCGTGTTTAAATGTCAGCCCGCTTCGTTGTGTCTCTTTCCCAATTTGAACTCTATCTTGCTTTCAGAATAAGCGGGCTTTTTGATAGCCGATATTAAAGAATTTCGGTCCAACGGGGCCTGCGCGATAAATACCCCCGCTCGGTAATCCCAAAACGAAGCGAGCTGCTTAAGCGCTCGTTTCCAAGCGGCCCTGTTGAGGTACAGTCTCTCGTAGTCCTGCCCGCGCGGATTAATTATGTATATCGACAATTTCGGCGATTGACCCTGTAGCGGTGCGGGTAGAATATTGACTAGGCTGTGGTGTGCTCAAAACACCCCGTGGCTGGTTTTCGGTGTTTTTGATCCGGAAAGCCGCGATGGATGTCCGTTCGGTGGGCGAAGCGGCCGCTATTGGTTAGGCGCGGTCGTTCGCAGCTGCGGGTGAGAATCACAAAATTGTAAAAATATCCTGCGCAGACAGTAACATCTCCGTTTTGAAAATTCCTCCTAGAAAAAAGTTTATGACGCTTTCAAATATCTCCAGCTAATGGAAATCGGCCTAAAAAATTATTTTCCGCAAACTAGGCAAGCCTTTTGAATTCCTGTTTGCGGGAATCGAACAGGGCATTAAGCAGAGATGAAATTACCGCACATATGATACATTCATATGACGTCATATCAATATTTATGACGTCATTCCTATTTTTTCTGAATTTTTGTTTACAACCCGAGTTTTCATGGGATCTTCGTGAAACTTGCATGTATATCAGAAAGCCCACTCGCAGACAATAACCATCTCCGATTTTGGAATTCTTCCTAGAAAAAAAAGTTGAGTCATAATATCGCCGTAGGGAAATTACCTATACCATTATCTCCGAAATAGGCAAGCTGTTGGAATTTTGTTTGCGGAATCCAAGCCAGGCATTAGCACAGAATAATTAATCGCAAACCTGATACATCAACAATGACGTTATATTCGTTTTTTAATGACGTCATTAAGAGAAGAGGATCTTAAGCTCATTTGAGCTTGTTTAATTCTTTTTTTCATTAATTTTTTTTCATTAATTTTATTCATTTATTTATATTTTCATTTATGGATGTTGTCCGACGATTCTGTGATTTTTTTATTCTGGTGTACTGGCTTCAATGTTCATCGGCAATGCAAAATTTCAGCTTTCCTACGTCTCCCGGAAAGCAACCAATCTTAATATCAGTCATCAGTCAGTCAATGTTTGAAAGAGCTTTTATATATTAAGAAGATAAATATCTGAACTAGACGCTGAGTTGTTTGCATTGATCAAAAATCCCGAAGAGTACTTGACTGAATCGGAATTGATTTTTTTAATAATTTTTTCGTTGCCCGATTTTATTAACGAAAACTTGATACTACAACACAGCGGCGAATGGTGAGTAAGGTGGCCGAAAATTTTTGCGCTATCATGTACCATTTTGGCTGTTTTCGGGAAATACATACATACATCATACATACATATATACAAGATGAGAGTTTTTAGTAATATATAGATAACAACCGAGCAATAATAAATAATTTAAATACCAATTATTAAAACCCACAATGATACTTATACTAATTCAACTTTTGAACTAGTTCTATTCCACCCCAGTATTCCTGTCTGATTGTGCTTCACAGGAGAGCCCTAAGTAAGTCATCTTTCGCATGAACGTTTCTGAGGCCAGATGTCATTCTGTTATTTGTTGTGGACATTAAAATCTCTCACTGAACGTTCTGTGGCAGAGTGGTGAGCTATGTTTTGGTTGATTCATCCATCTTTAGTTCATTGGTTTGCATCATTATTGAGGCACAACTGTGCTGCTGAATAATTGCTCCTGCAGCAATTATGACAGGAATTCAGATTTGTTTAAGGTGCTTGCTGCTGATAACTTGAGTAATCTTTGCAAAATGCCTGTAGGATCTTTTCACATCCACCAACTATTGCTAGTTGATGGAACACGCTATTAATGTCCATTCAAGGATTGCAACTTTGTGATGCAACACACTGCCTGCAAAGCAACTAATACAATAGTTTCATAACCGTGTCGGGAATCAAAGCCAGACAGATAACTCACGGCAAATGCGTGACCGCTCTGCAACATCCTGTTTGGACTGAACCCCCCCCCGAAAAATGAGGCCCCGCAGTGTTGCTTCACAGTGTGTAAGCAGGCATGATTGACTACCCTACCTTTGTCCTTCTTGCTGGCAAAATGTGGTCTGGCAGCCAGCTACTGGGAATCTTGGCTTATATCAAAAGCTTCACAGATGAATCCTCCAAAAAATCAAAAACGTGGAATTTGCTTTAGAGCGATTAATCTTCAATAAAAAAGAATGATGAAAGCACTGGTAATTACTACAGGAAGGAAAATAAAATGTTTTGAGGCAGCAGTTTTGATACCGTGAATCCGACAATGGCCTCTTTGGTGAAGACTCCACCACTGTCAAACCATAACACTGTCATCCCTCAGATCGGCAAGCAGCAGCCTCTTCACTCTCTGCAGATCTGATAAAATCACAAGCTGGTCCAAAAATGGAACATGTTTTCATCCTGCAAATCTCACACTCTCACGATGGTCTTCTCTGAAAAGGACCGTCTGGAGCCCTCCCACAATCTACTTTCTCAACAATCTTCTTGAAGAAGTCTTTTCCATTCAAGCTTCTAGGTCTCATTATCTGCCATGATCTTTCGTGGAAAAGCTACATTTCAAGCTTGGCCTCCAAGCCCAGTCTCCAACTGGGCATCCTCCCATCATGCAAAGTCCTTCTTTTGCACACCTGAGTTCCTGACCATATACAAAGCTTTTCCGGTCCACATCCTGATGGGTACTGTCTCTCCTCTGGGCTGGTGGCTTCCGCCTCTCACCCTTTTCTCGGCTTCAGCTGTTGAAACCAAGGCATTTAGGACATGTCATCTTCCGTGATGAAGCTGTCTTTGTCTCTTAGCTATGCTGATAGTTCAGTGGTCTTTCTGTCTTCTACTGCCTCCTCTCTGGCCTCGTCCCCTGCTTCTGTCTGTGATCTGTCCGCCCCCCATATTCCACAGGGCGCTCAAGGTCCGCAGCAAACCCCTTCTGGTGAAACTACCAAATCAAAATGCACTGCTCATCCTTCCTGCTTTCATTCCTCTTTTTTCCCGCCTCTGAACGCAAACTACCACACTGTCTTCAATCATCTCTTCCCTCCAGTCTTCAAACAACGGTTCACCACCATCTCTTATCTCCCCCATCCAAAACCACAATCTGTTCTCTACCTCTCAACCCACCAAACCACCTCCTTCAAATTCCTGCTTTCCTCCTGAAAGTCCGTGTAGTGTCCATACTTGTTTACCGTGTACCCCCGCCCGTCCCATTCCTTTTCCACAAATCTCCTAATGTCTCTGTCCCCCAACTGTTTTTGTGCTTCCCTCTTCCGCCCTCTCTTGTCTCCTGCTCCTTGTTATATGTTCTGTTGTGTTAGCTCTTATACGAGCCTCGACAATGTATACCAAAACAATTTCTGATGCTTAACGAAGGTGTATTGACTGGCATTCAAAAGCTGTGCTATAAGGGGGTCTACAGGGCGGTTTTTTGGAGCCAAAATACGGTACTTTGTTCTCTTCTTCCGAACGAAACAATTTCAATGAGCTTCACCACAACCTTTCATCATCCATAATGGTACGCAAAGTGGGTCGACCGCATCAAAATTTGCACTCATTAGGGGATCACCGAGGGTGGGAGGATGGAGGGTGAACCGCCGAAAAGAGGTATTCTGTTCTCGTCTCCGAAACTAACACGCACGATTTTTGATTGAAGCAACTTACCACCGTTCATTCCCGTGATATACCAAAGTTTATCAACTTGCAAAAAATCTGTGTGCAATTAAGGGGTCAATGGGGGAGGGGGGTTCTTGACCCCAAAAATATGTATTTGTTTCTTCTCCGAAGTTACACCTATGATTTTGATGAAACTTGACACAAACCTTCATCACCTGTGATTGTGCATAGTTCGTTCACGAAAGATCTGAGGCGGGTCAGCGGGTGGTTTTTGAGTGACTGTTGCTTCTGATCCAGGTGAGCTTCAACAGGACACGTGTTCTTATTTTTCCCGAGCTATTGGAATGCATTTGTACTTTGCTGGCTTTTCCTTTACTTGAAAATCCAAGATTTTCAAGTATCTTGGTCAGTCAAATTTTGTTATTCTGTCTGTCTGTTTATCGCCTGCAGGTCACCAATTTTTAAAACCGATCCTTCACGAAACATCAACCACATGGTAGAGTTTGCCATAATGAAGAAGCCTATTGTTTTTGAAGAAAAGGTTCAACATGGACCAAAAGGTAACAGAATCGGCCCAAGGTCAAACAACTAATGTGGTATTTTTCCTAAAATGCCCAATTTTCATCGATTGACGTGAAAACTTTGAAGAGGAATTGCATATCATGTCACTGAATTCAACCACCAATTTTATTTTTATAGGTCAAATTTGTTTTTTTTTGGATTTGCAAGTAGCATGCTCTGCACGACGTCTTATTGTCCAATAGCCCTACAGGTCACAATTTAAACTGATCTTCACGAAACTTCACCGCCTGGTCGATTCAAGCGATTCTAATTCACAGCCGATTCAAATCAACTTTTTCTCCCTTGTTCCCTTTATCCCAAAGCTTTTCTATTTTCTCTCTTTTTCTCCTTGATTTATTGATGCTACCGGCATACCTTCTGTCAATGTTGGCGCACATCGCACGTCCCCTGTTCACCGAATGACCAAAGCTGTGCATGCGCCTGACATACGAGCCTTTGTTTCACGCTCCCGCGCGTGCGACCATTTTCCCCAGCTGTGCTTGCATTGAGCGTCTCCTTTGCAGCAGCAGTGGAGCACTTTTTGATCCATTCGGTGGCTGAGGGTCCATTTGGATGGTCGTTCACACGTCTCACCGGTGTTTCTTAAAGAAGAACAATGTCAAAGGAATGCTGTGCCTTCACGCTACACGCATACTAGCACAGCTAATTGCCTTATGCAATCTTAGAATGCACTGCCACCTGTTTATTGGAAAATATGCAACAAAGAGTTTCCGCTATTTTAATAATGTCAAATATCTTGTAATCTTATGCAATTCTTTTGATCTGTGCAACAGGTTTCATATAAGGTGTGGTGGCTCTAGTAACTAAAGTAATTTGCATAGTTTTGTGTGATTTTAATCCATTCCCTGGCAGGTTTGGATCGCTTCAATGTTTATTCACTGCGTAACGCACGACTTTGTTTTCTTGTGATTGTTTGCCCAAATATTTTCTTTGTTATTGTTTGTTTTTGTTAGAAGGTCATGTTGGTTGAGGTCATCCCAAAAAAGCTGATTCTGCTGGACTTGAAAACATTGATTTCTGAATACAAAACTGTACAACCATGGTAACGTCAAAGCAGATGGTGGAGAAATTTTCACAAGTTGTGGTCACTTTTTGATTTTTTAAGAGCTTTTTTTTGAAGATTGATTGAAAGATTGAAAAGTCCGAACTTGCTAATTAACCATTTCTGGTTTCTGGTAGAAAAGTCAAATGTGATAAAATTATGATTCAAAATATACTAAATCTGAGCTTTTAATATAAGCAACAATTGCTAAATGTTTCCAAATGCACTACAAATATTCACCAGGAGGAATACGTCTTGCTTTGTAGTACAACCTGATTAAATTAATCGGAATCATGTCAGTCATTATTCTCCAACCACTGCAGGTCATCACAGAGGCACCTGTTTTTAAAAATTTATTCAACTGCAGCCTGTGGCTGCTTGGCTGCATCATTTTCTGGGGGTGGCAGCTGGTGCCGCTGATAGGGCACTGTGATAGGTCAGAGCATTTTATGGTGAGGAAATTTCATCTGGAGAGGTTGCTACCTCTCTCAAGGAAGCTGCCAGGTTCTCAAGATGAACAAACAAACAAAAAAAATCCAAAGCAGCAAAATACAAGTCAATTCTCATTCCACTTTGTGAGGAGTGTCAGCATTACTAGGAGATTAACCACTCAAATTTAAGAATAGTCACATGGTAAAATCTTGACTACAACGAATATCAATCCAACAGAGTTCTCCTTATTCCAATACTACGGACGCATCACCCCAAAGTAATTAAAACTCCACCACCAAAGGTGGAATGTTAGGTTTGTTTCACCTCTGTTTGTCTGTCTGTCTTTTTGGCTGTGAACAGGAATATCAACAAGTAATGGACGGATTCAGATGAAACTTTATGGACAGTTTGGTGTGTGACAACGATGAAACTGATTAGTTTTGGGTAAAGATCTGGATCTGGATCCTGGATTTTGTAAGTGATTCTATCACCATTTGAGCGACAGGGCGCATAAACTAAATATATAGCACGATATCTCAAACAGTTGTGACCGATTCAGCTGAACTTGATGGACAAGTTTGGGTGTCTGACAAACAATTGTTTCATTATGGTGAGATCCATGATTCGGATACATAGGTTAAAAATTTTTTTAAGTGATTCTTACCATTGATAGGGCCAAAAAAGAAATTAGCACGGTGTTTAAAAACTGTGGCGGATTCGACGAAACTTAGTGGATGAATTGTGTAGTTGACAAGACAATCTGATTATATTTTTTGATAAGGTACGCGCGCTGCAGATCCGGTCTATCAGTGGATACAAACATAAACTGTTTACCCTGGCAGAGGTCACCTGCCACTGAGTGCCGTCAATTTTAAATCATGTAGTTGTGTAATATCATCCAAAAGTTTACAATAACACTTAAATGGCAGCACTTATTTGAAGGCATCATAGTTGAAGGTTGTTTTCATTCAAAAGTAAAAGTACAGTCAAAATTATTACATCCAAAAGGATATATCCATCCATCCATGGGAAAAACCCATAATCTGTGCAGGGTGTTGGGTGCTGCCTAAGCAGACTCCCTTGTTATTGGACCAATCCTGGACGGGTTCACCACTCGACACAGTATACAGCAGCTGGCACTCATTTTGCCCGAACTCGGAAAGGATGACAGGCAGAGTCAAACCCACCTGGTATAATTAACAGCCAGGGGGAGTTGAACTCAGGATCATAGGATCCTCAATCCCCCACTAACCATTAAACCAACACCAGGCAAAAGATATATACTGTACCCTGGAAATATTGTAATACAGGTAGGTGTCAATGTTGGTCAAAGAATAGCACATTATTTTGGACTTGATGTTTTCAATAAGTAAAACAATAATTTATATATATAAATTGAATCTGCAATATGGCATTAACAGTTAACGAGCATCGTTATAGGATGAGTGAGTGGCAGACACAAAAAGCAATTACTTCGCAAAGAAATGTAGATCTATAAATGAAGAAACAAGAAGATGACAGAATACAATGGAACACAAATAAATAAACAAGAAAAGAGCCCAATAAGGAAAACAAGTTTAATAGACGTATTAATTGTACTCAGTTAACGACCTAGCATACTGTAATAACATCTGAGTTATATTAAATTGGTAATTTCTATTTCGCAAAGATGTATCCATTAAAAGTATGTAAAATGAGTCTAGGACACATACGTTTCTGTCTTGAGGTTTCAACAGCTTAATGAGGCAGCTTACAGACAACTTGTATACTGCTTGATCTTTGACACGACATAACGAGGAGTGTGCAAGAAGCAAAGTGAGGCAAGACATGCTGATCATTTGTGCCACCTATGTGACAGTGACTTATAAATTGACCATGCAAATGACAAACTACATGAATTGATATGTGTGAAGAGAGAGAGAGAAGAGAGAGAGAGAAGAGAGACGAGAGAGAGAGAGCAGAGAGAGAGAGAGAGAGAGAGAGAGAGAAGAGAGAGAAGAGAGGTGAGGAAGAGAGAAGGAGGTGTGTGTGTGTGTGTGTGGTGTGTGGTGTGTGGTGTGTTGTGTGTGTGGTGTGTGTGTGTGTGTGTGTTTGTGTTGCGTCAAAGACGAAGGAGAAAGATTCTGGCAGAATTTTTCAACAAGCATGTAAACAGCAAAGAAAGAGGAATTCACAGTGCACATAATTTTTAAACTTTAAAGGGTTTTATTGGCAAGCCTGCATCCCGGGACCTCCACATGGCTATCACTGTGCAGGTGCTCATCGGTTTTGGGCCAGCACAAGGCAGGCAGCTTTGAATCAGTCTGCTGGACGGGCTCTGCTGTCCAGATGGCATGGCGACTAAAATTCACCACCTTGACCGTTTTGGAATGCAGTCTCCCTTAAATCTGACTTTCACCCAATAAAACGATTGAAGAGGGTGTAGGTAATTCCTTTACTATTTCATTGTGAACTGCAATGACATCAAGACTGGCAAAGCAGACTCAGTCCTGCGTAGAACTAGAACACGAGAGGTAACTTAACATTTCCTCATATAAACTACTTTGTGACATTGCAGACAGTCTGTAAAGATGGAATAATACTTAGACCTGCATTTATTTTAGAAGGATGGAAATGCTAATGGTATGTCATCCTTATCCAAGATTTTTGGCTGCTCGTCTTGATCACAAGGACTTCAGAAGACGCTCAGTGTGGAACGATGTTCGTAAAGGTGTGGTAACTTTAATCTACAGAGATTTAACCAGCCTGAAATGCACCAGAAATGTAATCGCATTTGCCCAAGCCAGAAACTCAGATTATAAATGGCGGTGTATTGTGCTTCGCTTATGGTGCTGGCCCATTTCTTTCAAGGTTAGTAGTGTTAGCGACCCAGGGAGATCTTCCGAAACGAAAACTGATGCAAGAACAGAGAACGAACGTGGAAGAGAAGATGGGCTAGACTGTTTAGAAATAGTCTGAAAAATTGGAACGCCTATTATGCATGGTATGCAAAAGCTTTGGGCTTTTGTCGAATGTTTCAAAATGGCCAAAGTTGTAAAGAGAGTGGCATAGGATAATAATAACACTGCAGAATGATGATGATGATGGTGATATTTTTGTTGTTATTGCTTTAATTGGTTCGTCATCATAAATCAAGTGTTTGCCCAGTTATCATTGGAATGTTTCTGTTGTTATCGTCATCATTTTCATTATTAGTATCGTTTGAAGTTGGAATAGTTTGTTGGAGTTGTCAATCTGTCAGTACTTCCCTGACCTGCCATAACTGCTGATCTTTGTCTCATTATTATGTGACCAATGGCTTCAAATACATTTAATTTTTTTAATAATTCCTTAGTTCAGTTATGCCGATAAGTCCGTGTTCAGTTAGATTTCCCCACCGTTGTTTAATGGCAATTATCCATGTGGACAGGGCTGTGATCTTTTAGTTAGCCGTTTTTCTTTTACTATCGTTATTTTGGACCAACCGCCATTACTACCACCGCAAAGCGCCACCACACAACAACCACGACACCCAAACCACCTTCTCGTCAACCGCCAACATCCCCACAGACAACGAACAGCGCCTTCACAACAACACCTTAACACCACCCGCCAACCACACCACCCTCAACCACCAACGCCAGCCACACCACCCTCCGACCACCGAACGCCACCAACCACCCACGCATTCCACAGCACGTGCCAGAGGCTGGCCTTCGTCGTAGGAAAGAGGTGATCCCCGTTCCCCCTCCCCACAACAATGGCATCTTCGCTGACAAACGCGGTGGATTCACCCTGCAAGGGACAAGGGTGAAAACCCAAGCAATGAAGCAGGCAATGGTGCGAGCGTCCCCGATTTTGGCGGAAAACGCTTCTTCTGGAAGTTCCGCGTGTTCTGGAAGAAGGTGGGAGTTGAGAAGGGGCGGGGCGTGGTATAAAAGGTGGAACGCGAGCGCGGAGAAAAGAGTGGGAGAGCGCACAGGAACACGAGCGCTGAGTATAATGGCGCTCTCTCTCTCTCTCTCTCTCTCCTCTCTCTTCTCTCTCTCTCTCTCTCTCTCTCGGTCGCTGAGGTCGTGAGTGAGGTGGCGCTCCGGACCGATGGCTCTCTGGGTCGGTCGTGACGAGAACAGGAGAATCGAGGTCGGAAGATAGGCGTGAGGAGAGAGAACCGTGAGGGTGGTACGAGCGCGAGGTCGGGCGAAGGAGGCCGGAGCCCCAAGAAATCACCACACGGTCACATTCTCTTTCTTTCTTTTCTGGGTTTTTTTTGTATGTGTGTTTGTGGCGCCATGTCCCGCAAGTAGAACTGTTGTTAAGTGCTTGTGAATAATAGACGGTTGTAGTGCTTTGTCTTGCTCGCGTCTTGTCCCTTCCCGCCAATTCCATTGCTTTTCTGTATATGTGCAGTGTTGGTGTTTTGCATACCTGACTGCCATACGTGTGAAAAATGTGCGTGTTTAAATGTCACCCGTTCGTTGTGTCCTCTTTCCCCAATTGAACTGCTATCTTGCTTTCAGAATAATAGCGGGCTTTTTGATAGCCGATAAAAGAATCGGGTCCAACGGGGCTGCGCGATAAATACCCCGCTCGGTTATCCCAAAACGAAGCGAGCTGCTTA
>CM068960.1:30413563-30432525 GCA_035128595.1 Eptatretus atami
TCAACTCAAGGGCAAACATCTAAAATCAATTTTCAACTGAAAAATCATCAATTTACATCCGATTAACTTGAAAATTAAACAGCAATTGCATAGTCCATCACTGAATTGTGAAAGCAACTCTTTTTGAGGTCAAAAGGTCAACTCATGGTCAAACTTCTAAAATCATCAAATTGCAATCTCAAAAATAATCTATTCATCCAATTGACTTGACCTTTGATTAAGATTGTTAATTTTAATATTAATGAAACGGACAATTTGATGTATCCATGACAACCATTGGAGGGGGGTGGGGTGGATTTTGTGAATATCGGACGATGCACGACGTCTTTTTCTTGCTTGTCTGTTTGTTTGTCTGTTTGTGTGCAGGATATCTCATAAAGTTGTGTACGGATCCGGATGAAATTTGGTGGGCAGGTTGAGTGTGTGACAAGGACAAACCGATTAGATTTTGATTAAGATCCGGATCCAGATCTGATAATTGCCCTCGCCGAAGGAGAAGGTATTGAATTTGGGTCCGTTTGTTTGTTTGTTTGTCTTCAACCAAGGAAAAAAAATGAAACTTGGCACACAGCAAGTACTCCTCATGGGGAATGTGATTTTTTATGGCATCAGAGGTGACTTCGTTATGATGTCATAATTGCATAATAATGCTACATCTGATTAGTATGAAAAATGTTGAGGGTCATATCGGGATAAAATGGTCCACAGGAAAAAATTTGATGTCATCGGTCATGTGATTTGGCAGCCAATTGTTGTTGTTTTTAAACCTTCAAAAATCTTCTCTGAAGTGGCTGAACAAATTGAGGCAAAACTTTACACGGATGGCCGCCTATCCATGAGATACAAAAGGTTCACACATATGATGTCATAGGTCACATGGTTTGGCAGCCATGTTGGATTTACCCTGAAACCTATAAAAAATCTTATCCAGAATGGCTGGACAGATTGAGGGGAAACTTCACACAAATGTTCCCCAAGCGTTGGGTGTACAAGATTGTTTAGAAATAATTGATAGGTCACATGGTTTGGCAGCCATATTGGATGGAAGAAAAATATTAAATAATGTTTTCTCTGGAACCGCTTAATCAATCGACGTGAAACTTCACAATTCTGATCTAGTAGTGATGTGGAATACATATATGAAATTTCAACTTGATCGGACACATGGTGTTGAATCTGCCTGTCATCCATCTGAGATCGGCAAAATGAGTGCCAGCTTCCTGGTGTCCTGTGGTGGAGTGGAGACCCATCCAGGATTGTACACAATAGCCAAGGAGGCTGCTTAGGGCAGCAACAATGCTCTGCACAGAGTATGGTCCCAATGGGTGGATGGATGGACACATGATCTGGGTTTTATTTGACTATTTTTTTTTGAATAAGCTCAGTTCGCTGTTCCTGGATGGAATTGAGGGTAGAGAAGTAGCAGCTTTAATGCGAATCCTATCCAGTTTCCTCCTGATGACTTCATGTTTGCTTTATGATTGTTTGGGCTTCCTTCTGATGACTCAAATGCAGGACTGTACCTATTTGGCCTTCCATTTGATTTGAATTGAACTTATTTTAATCCCATTCTGAATTAAATTGAATAATAATAAAGAAACATCATGGATCAGGGTCAGGGGTCCAATCAAAGTGGGGTTGCATCAAAGCGGGACGTGGCGGTACCCGGTCATCACTGCCAGCAATTATAAAGTGGCAGTATTAATTATGTCTCTTATTAATTACAGAACACACCTGAAACCACAAATCCACACAAAATATCCACACAAATCCGCAAATCCACACAAATCCGCACAAATGCCACAAAATACACCACACAAAGCTGCACAAACACCACGGAAAAAAGTCTTAGCGAGAGTCTACAATCTCTGATTGCTCTTTTTCTTGTTTTTCAAGTGATTCTTCACCATTGAGAGATCGGGCCAAAAACGATATATAGTATGATATTTCAAAAATGTATTGGGCCCGATATGTTCTCATGGATCAGGCATTGTGTGGCGGAGGTATGCGCTCCACCGAGTGACCTTGTACTAATGATCATGTTTTATTGCTAACATGAAGTGTTATAATGATCATGTTTTATTTGTTATGGAGACCACATTTGCAAAGAGACCTTCTGATAGTAGATGTGTCCACTTGAACCCCTGATGTCTCTTCCAGTTCTTGTGTAAGTTCAAAACTTGATGTTTTTTTTTTCTTTTTCCGAAGGAACTTATCTTTAAGTTTTGCTCATCTGTTTTGCCTTCCAATCCGTTTTTTTATCTTTTTCACTTCTCCAGTCTCATTATGATTCTGTATTGTTGCTGGAATGTCATATCTGGGAATAAGTGTTTTGCGGGATATTTCTCTCTGGGAATTTCCTCCTTGGTGTAGAAATGTTATTTTCAGTCTCGCCAAGTTTGATATTTTGGGCATGGTGTGTGTTTATATTACCTACAAGAGAGAAATTATAAATTGGCGAAAATAAAATGTGGTGGCGTACAGAACTTTTGCGCATATTGTACTGTATATTCCACATATTCTGTTTAACTCCTCTCTCTCTCTCTTTTGCTCTCTCTCTTCTCTCTTCTCTTCTCTCTCTCTTGCTCTCTCTCTCTCTCTCTCTCCTCTCTCTCTCTCTCTCTCTCTCTCTCTCCTCTCTCTCTCTCTTCTCTCTCTCTCTCTCTCTCTCCCTCTTCCTCTTGCTCTCTCTCTCTCTCTCTCTCTCTTCTCTCTCTCTCTCTCTTTATTAATATCTCCTTTTAATATCATTTTTCACATTTGCTCTCTTTTCTCATCTTTCCTTTGACTTTGTCAAATCTATTTTTTCACAATTCACCTCCCCTTCCCCAAAAGGCTCGATACGAGGCAAATAAGTTTGCAAAATGCAAATACAGTAAATGGGTCAGTTGATGTGCCCATCCGTGTGCTTGCTAAACAAGTCCAGACTCACAACTGCTGCCAAAACACTTTGCCCAAAAGTCAGGAGAGTCCGTCATTTCCCTGAGCCATCGGAAGCGTTGGCGGCGAGGCATGCTGTACAGGGGCAAACAGCTCGGTTGTTAATTTCATTCTAAACACAGCGAGTGTTAAATAACAGGATGTTCGTGGCCGCGTGTGCTCGACTCGCAGTTTAGAGCGCGCGGGCACACAATGGGGTCGCGCTCTCTCTCCAACGGGTAAGCGCATTGTTCAAAGGCAGGAAGGAAGACGCGCGTTTCCACTGGTTCTCCCGGGACTGATGGAGCAGGCGCGTGGCACAGGCACCTCACTCTCCATTACAGAGTCTTCCCCACTCATGGCCCAGGTGCAAGTACATCCCGGATCTCCGAGCACCGTGGTTGTTCGCAGGAGTGTTGGTGGGGGGTGTTGGGACAACCATAAATTTTGTATAAATGGCAAGGGGCGGTCCCCATGTAGCAGAAATCACGAAAATTTTAAAGTAGTATATGTGAGACAAATGGTCTTTCTTGGTGTTACACAATGTATGTGCAAAGGGGAGACTTGGGGCCCCAGCCCCTCCTTTCATTGTTGCGCCCCTGACTATCAGCGAATAAAAACATTAGGTGTTTCCTCTCGCGTGTGGTCAATGCAATAACATGGACAGCAAGCGTGCTGGTGGGGACCAGGAAGAATCAGAATGGTTGCATGCAATAGTAAAGTTAGAAAGTCAGGTTTTCAAATACATCTACTTCTTCATTACACTTTAAATGTACTGGTTTGTAAGTTACACACACACACACACACACACACACACACACACACACACACACACACACACACACACACACACACACACACACACACACACACACACACACATCTATTTCCAAGTTATTGTAAAGTGAAAGTTCAAGTATAAAGTTGAATTATATTGCACCTATAATGCAGACCCCATGTTGCATCTATCATCACCAAGGGTGACTGACACTGCAGAGATAGCAATCAGTAATTCACACATACAGTGGGGAGAACAAGTATTTGATACACTGCCGATTTTGCAGGTTTTCCCACTTACAAAGCACGTAGAGGTCTGTATTTTTTATCATAGGTACACTTCAACTGTGAAAGACGGAATCTAAAACAAAAATCCTGAAAATCACATTGTATGATTTTTAAATAATTAATTTGCATTTTATTGCATGAAATAAGTATTTGATCACCTACCAACCAGGAAGAATTCCGGCTCTCACAGACCTGTTAGTTTTGTCTTTAAGAAGCCCTCCCATTCTCCACTCATTACCTGTATTAACTGCACCTGTTTGAACTCGTTATCTGCATAAAAGACAGCTGTCCACACTCAATCAATCAGACTCCAACCTCTCCACAATGGGCAAGACCAGAAAGCTGTCTAAGGACATCAGGGACAAAATTGTAGATTTGCACAAGGCTGGGATGGACTACAGGACAATAGGCAAGCAGCTTGGTGAGAAGGCAACAACTGTTGGCGCAATTATTAGAAAATGGAAGAAGTTCAAGATAACAGTCAATCTCCCTCGGTCTGGGCTCCATGCAAGATCTCACCTCGTGGAGCCTCAATGATCATGAGAAGGTGAGGATCAGCCCAGAACTACACGGCAGACCTGGTCAATGACCTGAAGAGAGCTGGGACCACAGTATCAAAGAAAACCATATAAACACACTACGCCGTCATGGATTAAAATCCTGCAGCGCACGCAAGGTCCCTCTGCTCAAGCCAGCGCATGTCCAGGCCCGTCTGAAGTTTGCAATGACCATCTGGATGATCCAGAGGAGGAATGGGAGAAGGTTATGTGGTCTGATGAGACCAAAATAGAGCTTTTTGGTTTAAACTCCACTAGCCGTGTTTGGAGGAAAGAAGAAGGATGAGTACAACCCCAAGAACACCATCCCAACCATGAAGCATGGAGGTGGAAACATCATTCTTTGGGATGCTTTTCTGCAAAGGGACAGGACGACTGCACCGTATTGAGGGGAGGATGGATGGGCCATGTATCGCAAGATCTTGGCCAACAACCTCCTTCCCTCAACAAGAGCATTGAAGATGGGGCGTGGCTGGGTCTCCAGCATGACAACGACCGAAACACACAGCCAGGGCAACTAAGGAGTGGCTCTGTAAGAACATCTCAAGGTCCTGGAGTGGCCTAGGCCAGTCCTCCAGACTGAACCCAATAGAAATCTTTGGAGGGAGCTGAAAGTCTGTGTTGCCCAGCGACAGCCCGAAACCTGAAGGATCTGGAGAAGATCTGTATGGAGGAGTGGGCCAAATCCTTGCTGCGTCTGTGCAAACCTGGTTAAGAACTACAGGAAACGTCTGATCTCTGTAATTGCAAACAAAGGTTTCTGTACCAAATATTAAGTTCTGTTTTTCTGATGTATCAAATACTTATTTCATGCAATAAATGCAAATTAATTATTTAAAAATCATACAATGTGATTTTCAGGATTTTTGTTTTAGATTCCGTCTTTCACAGTTGAGTGTACCTATGATAAAAATTACAGACCTCTACGTGCTTTGTAAGTGGAAAACCTGCAAAATCAGCATGTATCAAATACTTGTTCTCCCCACTGTAGAATGCTGAAACAAAGGTAAGAGGAGAGTATTAGTGTAGTGAATGGTAGGGTTTAGGGAGTTGGGTGGAGTAAGGGTGTGGCGGTGGTGGAGGGAGGAGGTACAATAATTTCTACAAATGTCGAAATTAATTTTTTTAAACGTCATGTGCCTTTTTCTTTGGAATGGCTTCTGTTTGGCTAACAGAATGGCTAACAGCCACTCTCCCATGAAGCCTAGATTTGTAAAGTGCTGCAGAGACCATTGTCCTTCTGGCAGGTTCTCCCATCTCAGCCAAGGAACTCTAGTTCTATCAGAGTGGTCATTGGGTTCCTGGTCATCTCCCTGACGAAGGTCCTTCTTGCCCGGTTGCCCAGTTTGGTCAGACAGCCAGCTCTAGGATGAGCCTGGGTAGTTCCATATTCTTTCCATTTCCTAATGATGGAGCTCACTGTGCTCTTGGGAACTTTCAACTATCTAGAAATTGTTTTATACCCTTCCACAGATTTATGCCTCCTCACAATTCTATCTCAGAGTTCTCCGAACAGATCCTTGACTTCATGGTAGAATTTCTGCTCTGACATGCAATGCCAACTGTGGGACCTTAAATAGAAAGGTGTGGTTCTTTCTAAATCATGTCTAATCAATTGAATTGGCCACAGGTGGACTCCCATCAGGTTGTGGAGACATCTGAAGGATGATCAAAGGAAATTGGATGCACCTGAGTTCAATGTGGAGTGTCATAGCGAAGGGGTGTGAATACTTTCTGAAGGCACTGTACATACAGCACTTGATTGACTATTCTTTCACAGATGTGCTATTCGGCTTCATGTTATTTGTACTCTCTGCATCCATGAGAATGCTCCCGTGAATAATGGTTCAAAAAGGATCATAATGCTTAACTTCCTGTCACTATTGTGGTTCTACAATGCTAGAAGATTATCTTGAATGAGTTATATCACCTGCAGGTGCACCAGGAGTGGTTACTGAACTCTTGAAAAGCTTCATGTGGACTTCACTTTGTTGGCTTCCTGAACATCTGAACAAAAAGAGATGAAAGAACATCGTTTCTGCTTTATCACAAAGTTGCTCTTCAGTGATGTGGAGGTGAATGTTCTTCTACTGATGTTTTTTTTTTAATATATGGCCGTACTCTTTACAGAATGTTGGTGCTGCTAGAGCAGTTTCTTGGCAATGGATTGGATGGTTTGTTATTGCCTTCCCAGCATTGTTTATCTGTGCTCTATCCTTTTAAATGCTGAGCATCAAGCAATGAAGCAGCAAATGCCGAACGTTTTTAAAGTCTTTGGTATGACTCAGACTGCGTTTGAACCATCAACCTCCCAGGCTCGAAGCAGACTCTCTAACCGTTACACCTCCAAGTGTGCTTCTTCTACTGTTAACATAACGTGTGATATGGGATTTTGGATCTGATTATTTCTGGGAATTGTTGTTTAAATGTAAGAATGTATTTTACACCACCATTTGCTCCATCCCCACCCCTCACTGTTTTTTCTATCCCCGTCCCTATTGTTCCTTTCTGGATCCATACCTGCTGTAGATTCGTGTGGATACTAAAACTCCCATGGTACTTATCAAAACAAGCAACTGCCATTGAGCCACTGTCATGTAATATGTGAAAAATATTCAAAGAGGAGCTCACCTGTAACAGACTTTTTGAGGTTTTTTTAATTTTTTTTGTACAGCGTTGTATTGTCGCCTGGTGTTGGCTTAGCGGTTAAGGTGGCTGGCCTGGGACCTAATGGTCCTGATTTTGAGCCCCTTTTATTTCACCGTTGAATTAATAACAGGTGGGGTTGACTCAGTCTGTCATCCTTCTGAAGTTGGTGAAATGAGAACCAGTGTATTGAAATAACCATTTGGGGTAACCTGTGTCAGAGTGGTGACCCATTCAGGACTGTATGTACTCCTTGCCAATGAAACTGCTTTTACAGCTCCATGTGCCTTTATGGTTTGAAAGGAATGGTATTGTTGTTGTTATTATTATGATTATTACAGTACTGTATTACTCAAAGGTTTGATATCACTCGTACCGTACTGGTTTCCTTACTTTGGATTTCTCAGCGGTTGATTTTAGTTTTTTATTTGGGTAGATAAGTGTCGCGATGGTTTGGTAGCTGACGGTCTAATTACAGTAATCTCTCCGAGCAATGATGCACCATTTAGAGCTGCTCACCGCAATGGTGACCCTGTGCCAGAACCAGTCAGTATGTACGGTTGAATACAAACTTGTAACCTTAATTATTCGGTAATCGAGTGATATCCAAGCCTTCCTCCCTAAATCTCCTGTGCCCAGACTTGATGCTTCTTTGAATCCAAATTTTTGGTGCTTTGCATTTTGTATCTAAATTATTATTGGTCATGGTGCTCCTTTCATGGTTTCAGCAATGTGGTTTAAAAGCCACCTCCATCACTCTTCCCCGCAATGGGTGTGTTGGTATGCTTCGTGGGACAACCAAATTAGACGTAATGTAAAAATGACCCGTGTGGGATTCCAACTGCTGAGGTTGTTTGTACAATTATATCAAATACTGTCCATATTCCAAAACAGGCCTGTGGTTACTGGAAGGGACGTCCATCCATCCTCAAACACAGACTTGTGGTTACTGGAATGGACATCGGCCCACAGTGGTGAAAACATCCACGATTGCTCTGCACAAGAAAGAGGTGTTTTTTGGAATGAACAAGGAAATTTCCTCAGTTAGACGTTATGGGTCTGGACATTGTGAGTAAGTCATGTCATAAAAAGGTGTACGTATGCAAAACTGCACCCACAAAATTTGAGCTCTGTAAGAATGCAAATAAATGCAATAGTGTTGCTATAATGCGATCCATGACATTTCATTTGAATGGTGTTTCACCACAGATATCCTCATGTGCAGATGCCATCTGCACGCCGTCTTGGCCTATCGGCATTGTCTGCATTCCGACAGATAATAACCGGGTGGTCCCTTATCTCATCAGCGACATTGTCTCCTTTATCTCCTGGACTTGCTAAATGCATTTGAGGGGTACAATGCAGGGATGAACCCGGGAGGGAGTGGGATGGAAGGGTGTTCATGCGTGTTCTCAGTCCAAGGCACAATTGCTGTTTAAGAGAAGCAATTTCAATGGAACTTTGTGTTTTGTTTCATCACGCTTCTTTTTTTATTTTTATTTTTTCCAGGAACACCACTGATTCATTAATACAATCAGTGGTCAGCCTATACTATGACGTCACTAGCATCAAGTTTTCCAAAGACTCCAGGAGTCGAGCCAGAAAATAGTCACAACAACTTCTAAAGATGTTTTCTTTTAATATGGAGAGGAGGAGGGGGGAGGGTGGCAGAACTGTGGCTTGGGGGTCAGGAATCTGCTTGGTGGATGATGAGAACAGGCCTTATCACAGAGTCCAGATTTACTCGAGTAGGAGATGGCGGCTCTTTGGTACGATTGATATGCAGAAGTCAAAAGTGCAAATGTCCTTTTAGTCTTTTTTTTTGTCATGAAACATTCACTTCTTTTTTTTCCCCAAAAAAATTCCAGCACCAACAATGCAAGAGTATAAAAAGGAAAGGTAATTTGGCTCAACGTGGCAGTCTCCAACCCCCATCCTTAAAAAGAATACATCACAAGCATCATGTTCGGAAGAAAAGACAAAGGTGTTGGAGAACTATTGGAGTGTTTGTGATGAAAGGGGAAGTTAAAGCAAGCATCGTGAATCATCAGAAAAGGAAGAAGGATTTTTAATTTATTAATTTATTTATTGTGGAAAACAGAGTATAAGTATTCAGATTGATAAGTGTAGGCAGCTCATGATTAATGCATGAAAAAGCTGCTTACTCAACATAACCTTTTGTACCCTTTGCGTGCAAGAACCCTATTTACATTGCTGGAAAGAAAATTACCGGAAATTCTGAGATTTTGATATTCTATTGTTGACTTTGTCAACCTATTGTTCTCCGTATCATACATTCATTGTTCGAATTCCTTTGCTTTAATCCTGGTATGCATCACTGTCAATATGGGTCTCTTCATATACTTTTCTGCCGTCATCTTTCTCACATTTTAACTGTCTGCCTATTTACCGCTTCAACTTTCCTGAATATGTTCGGCCAATGTCATTTAGGAGCCATACTTGGGCTTCCATTGTACCTCTGACCTTTTTGCATGCAGTGGTAACCATCAACATGTGTGGTGGAGGATTCTGTTGGCCTGAGATAATCTTCTTTGACTTTGCAAATGACTCATGACATCTCCAGATGTTTATGTTTCCAGAAGACTTTGCAGGTTCTTTGCTGCCGTTGTCATGTTCCATTGTGATCCATTGTCCATTGGTCGGTGGTTACCCAGTTATCTCATAGTTCTTTTGGCAAGTTGTTAAAAAAAAACCGAGTGGCTTGTTAGCGAAATATATGAGGGCTTTTAAGAGGTGGTGAAAGTAGATCACGTTCTCCCTTTAAGTCATTAGAGAGCCAACTGAGTTCTTATTGACACTGGTAGTAGCAACATTGACATCTTATGTGTGGCTGAATAGCTCAGTTTATGGAATACTTGTCTTTGAGCAGTCTTGTGCTTGGACCGATTCACCGTGGAATCTAAAATTCACTGTGGAAGTATCAGCATGGGGGTGTTTCATGTTTCAAGTGGCAACCTGATCGAGGAAGAACGGTCAAACAAGGAGTGGAAGAGGCATCAAGTCGACTAACTGCCTTGGGTACTTGCACTCATTTTCACATGTGCACTTCAAATATCCGATGCTACGTATCTTTCAAGATGAGAAGACATTTTGTCCAATGTTCTTGCACTCACTTGTGGACCTGAGATACAGTGGTATCATTCATGACGATGAGAATGCCTTTTGGCAACTACCCTAGACAAATGACACATTTCCTGTATGAACATAATACTTTTCCCAATCGGTACTCTTACTTGTTCATAATCACCATGATGAAACCTTGTGGTTCCATATATTGTGAGCCCCCCTTAAGATCAATGGAAGATCAGACTAGATGAGCATGCATCAATTCTCATTACACCTGTGAGTTTATCTTGTGATAATTGTCTATTGACACACGATTTGTCCATCAATTGTCATGCTAAGAATGTCTATTTTTAGATGTGCTCATCAATTTGCATTGGTCCATCATTGAATGGTAAGTCATTCCAAGTGGGTAAACACTTTAAACCTGACGGTTCATCGAACACATCACCATGCGCAGTCTTGAGAGAAAAAAGAGGAGGTGGCCAGGTTCTGCAAGCAGCAAATTTAATTGGTCAAGATGAAGTAAAATGCAGTAACATTTTGTCCAAGTGCTGGTAATGTTCAGTTTAAGTCGGGGTTACGATCCTGGAAAACACAACTTACGCTGATCAGCTATTTCCCATAAGAATGAACTAAAATACAGGAGATATGTTCCAGCACTCCAATTCTCCATATGCAAAGTCTTAATCACAAGTTATACAATTTATGGAGGAAGAATAATTTTACATAATAGAGGAAAGTAAGTACAACATATATTTACACACAAATAAAATTTACACCTCTCTTGTCCCTAAATTGGTGGACTTCAAACATCCAAAGTCTCTGCTCCAAGCTGACAACTCTCAATCCAGGCCACTGCCGATAAACCAGACATTATCTGTTTAACAGAATCCTTCCTCACACAGGATGTTCCTGACTCCTCTCCCTGGCTATTGTCTCCTCCGGTTTGATCGACCTGAACCCCGTCCTGGCGGCGGAGTCGCTCTTTACATCAAAAACTCAATTTCTCACTCTGCGTGTGCTGCTCTTACACCACCCCAAACCCCAGGATCATCTCCTTGACAAAAATGACCATTCAAAAAAAAATTGTACATTTTATTCATTTGTGTTTGTGTTCAGATAAAAGTTCTACTGTGTTCAAAATATAACATTCAATTGAAATTAAGTTGTTCCTCGATCATAGACTTGCGTCTCTAGGCAGACAGACAGACAGACAGACAGACAGATAGACGAAGTGAACCAATTGCTTCATCCCACTTTTCACTTCGTGCATGCAGGGTAAATATATATTGGTTGTATATATATTATATTCTGTTGTAGTATATATATATTGTAGGTTGTATATATATTGGTAAATATATATTATATTCACTGTTGTAGTTGCTGTTGCAACATCCTAACGCGCATCACCACGTAATATCTCTAGCCGATAAATAAAATAATTGTGGTCTTCTCTATTATGTTCATTCAATTTTTTCTCTTGTAGTCATTATTACATCATATGTAATTATATTCTTGTTCTGTTGAAACTCGTCTGTTTGAGTTCCACATGTTTATTGCTTGATGTACTAAAGGTAAACCTTTGTGTATGAGAGTATAAGTTCAATTTTAGAAATGTTGCTTGTTACCTCCACCACTGAAGGTGGATGTAGGTTATGTTGTCAACCCTGTCTGTTTATTACTTGGCGGGAAAAAAAATTTGCCAAGTATGTTTGTCTGTCTGTCCGTTTGTTTGTCACAATTTTTGGCCACATTTTTCAAGCAATCGTTCTGAAAGTGTGTGTGTGTGTGTGTGTGTGTGTGTGTGTGTGTGTGTGTGTGTGTGTGTGTGTGTGTGTGTGTGTGTGTAGGTGACCAGCCAAGGATAGTAACACTTAATTTTGGTGAAAATCCGAATCCGGATCTGGATCTGAGAATTTTAAAAGTGATTCTTCACCATTGAGTAATCGAGCCAAAAACGATATATAGCACAATATCTCAAAAGGTTATAGATAGATTCGGCCGAAACTTGGTGGACAGGTAGGGAGTGCCACAAGGAAGAATTGATTCATTTTTGGTGAAGATCCAAATCCAGATCTGGATATGAGAATTACTTATTATTTAACTTATTCTTCACTATTGAGAGATGGGGCTAAAAACGATATTGCATGATATCTCAAAGAGTTGTGGACGGATTCAGATGAACCTTGGTGGATGAATTGGTTAGGTAACAAGAACAAGCTGATTCCATTTTGGTGAAGGTCTGGATTCAGATTTGGCCTTTCAGTGGGATACAAAATGTCAAGTATTCAGCCGGGCAGAGGTATGTGCTCTACCGAGTGCCATTCCGTTTTACCAAGTTGTCGCTCTATGAGTGATTTTTTAAAAATTTGTTTCTTTGTCTGTGAGCAGGATATTTAAAAATATTATGGACGGATTCGGATGAAACTTGGTGGACAGGTTGGTTGTGTTGTGCAACAAGGACGAATTGATTAGATTTTGGTGAAGATCTGGATCCGGATCCAACGACTGGAATTTTAATAATGATTCTTCACCATTGAGAGATCGAGCCAAAAATGATACATAGCACGATATCTCAAAAAGTTGTGAACGGATTCGGACTAAACTTGGTGGATATGTTGGGTGTCTGACAAGGAAGAATTGTTTCAATTTTGGTGAAGATTCGAATCCAGATCTGGATCCGATAATTTTTTAATTTTTAAAGTGATTCTTCACCATTGAGAGAAAGAGCCAAAAACGATGTGTCGCATGATATCTCAAAAATGTATTGTGGCCGATATGTTCTTGTGGATCAGGCATTACATGGCGGAGGTATGTACTCTACGTCTCTACCAAGTGCCCTTCTAGTTGATTATATTTTTCAACCACATATTCCAACGGTTTTCTTACATTTCAACATATACATGTATTCTTCCAAACAAAGATTCCTGCCTGGGAAGGAGGAGCTCGAATATTGTTCGAACAAAATTGGTTGCTTGACTCAATTTGCAAGCTTTTGTGTTAGTAAAGTATTTCACTTCTTTATACTTCTTTGAATTCAAACATTCATCCTCATCTTTTTTTTCAAAGAACAAAAAGACTATAAAATGCTTTATAGCCACAACTAAAATACTTTATGGGTTTTAAAAAGGCACATGAAATATCATCTCAGTGCTCCTCAGGTGTTTGCAGTCGATCGAGATGAGGATAAGTGAACGACTCTCCAGGAGTGTTGCAGGATTGAGGGTTAGACATGGTGCATGATCCACCTGATGGATTTTGTAAGTAGTATTTGGATGTAATATGTTTGATTTCATGATTTTCTAGAAGCTTGTACATTATCCTTTGTGCTTTGGTCTTTTCGTGTCCATTTGTGCCTCAAGGCTTGTTGCTCTTCACAGATTGCTCTCTTCTTATTATGTTGCACCAGACGACCCGTGAACCCGTTGGGTTCCCGTTGTGACAGCGGTTGATTAAAAAAATCATTTCAAGAAAAAAAAAGCAACTCCAGCAAACTATACCGCTGAGGTTGTTTGCATTGATCAAATAATCCCAAAGAGTATTTGACTGAATCGGAAATTGATTTTTTAAATAATTTTTTCGTTGCCCGATTTGAAGGAAACTTGATATTGCGCGTAATGTAAAAAAAAAAAACGGAGAAAAGAAAGTCGAAGAAATTATTGTCCGTAATCTTCGAAACACAATTTTATTTATTAATGAACACGGAAGTATTAGATCAAAATAGCGATGTTGATATTATACTTAAAAATAAATCGTTCTTTGTCTATACCAAATGTTTGAGATTTTAAAATAAATCATTTCAAGAAAATAAAGATAGCTCCAGCGAACTATACGCTGAGGTTGTTTACATTGATCAAATTCTCCCGAAGAGTACTTGACTGAATCAGGAATTGATTTTTAATAATTTTTTTCGTTGTCCGATTTCAACGAAACTTGATACTGCACATCGCAGGAGAATGGTGAATAAGGTGGCCCTAAAATGTTTGCGCTATCGTGTACCATTTTGGTGTATTTCAGGAATATATCAGACGTATATATATATATATATATATATATATATATATATTATATATATAATATATATATATATACACACACACACAAGATGAGAGTTTTAGTAATACTAGTACGGGCCCGTAGGTGAGTGCCAGTATGTGCAGCCCTCTCTCGCCCCCTCTCTCTCGCCCCTCTCTCTCTCTCGCCCCCCTCTCTTGCCCCCTCTCTCTTGCCCCCCATCTCTCGCCCCCACTCTCATCCCCCCTCTCTCGCCCCCCTCTCTCCCCTCTCTCCCCCCTAGTCTCGCCCTTCCTCTCTCCCCTCCTCTCTCGCCCTCTCTCTCGCCCCACTCTTATCCCCCCCTCTCCCGTCCCCTCTCTCGCAGATATTGGTCGACAGATAAATGGCCGTAACTTGGGAACCGCTCGTCCGATTAATATCAAACCTCGAAAAGGCACATCCGCGGGTCCCCAGCAATATTCCTGGCAAGTTTCAATCAGATCGGACCGTCAATCATGCAAAAAAAATAAATAAATAAATAAATAAATAAATAAATAACTAAATAAAAACATTACTTATGACGTCATTTGTGATGTCATAGCACCGTGTCTTGTCATTGGTCGACAGATAAATGGCCGTAACTTGGGAACGCTCGTCCGAATGACATCAAACCTCGAAAAGGCACATCTGCGGGTCCCGGCAATATTCCTGGCAAGTTTCAATCAGATCGGACCGTCAATCGTGCAAAAAAAATAAAAGAAGAAAAATAAATAAATAAAAAAAACTAATTGTGACATCATTCGTGATGTCATAGCACCGTGTCTTGTCATTGGTCGACAGATAAATGGCCGTAACTTGGGAACCGCTTGTCCGATTGACATCAAACCTCGAAAAGGCACATCTGCGGGGCCCGGCAATATTCCTGGCAAGTTTCAATCGGATCGACCGGCGGTCGTCGAGAAACCGGCGGTCAGACAGACAGACAGACAGACAGACAGACAGACAGACAGACAGAACAGACCAGGACGACAGACACACACACACATTGCTGGAATTATAGATAGATATAGATGTGCAGGTTTCATTTAGGATGACCTCCTGTAACAAGGGAAGGGAAACGAGTCAACCACAATGAGTGGACTCGCATATCATATGTAGACAAGATCAGGTAGGGCGGAAGATTATCCCCACGACCCCACCCTAAAGGTCATTAATGAGCCAGCTGGGGTTTTTACTGGCAATATAATAGTAATGTGGCCTATTCTCCTGCTGCGAATCCAAATCCCTAATATAGCTGCCTCCAGCTGACTCTGCACTCACCAACTTCTGGAACCCCAGTTCAATGTCCTCACCAACAAGACACTACTGTGCATCATTAAATGTCATCCATTCACACTAGTTGTGAGTTTGTCAGGCTATAAATGAGTTTATAAACAAATAAACAAGAAACCAGCATACATACAAATAAATGACGAACTATAAGTTACGATAAGTTAACAAGTTGTATCCTTGTAAAAAAAAGAAACATGTGATACAGCCTGCGCTGTATATTCCGAATGCAAGACGAGAGTGAATTTTTTTTTTGAATCAATGTTACTTCAAATGAAGGTTGATGCCTGCATGGTAAACTCCTCAAAACTGTGGAACCATGCATTAAGAAAGACCTGAAGTGTGAACAGGATTAAGAAGGTGGAATGACAAAGGGATGAGGTGGGCGGTGGTGGTGTTTGGGACAGTGAAGAGGGAGGGGGTGAGCGAATGATTAAGTAGTCAGTATCATAACCCAAGAGAAGGATCTTGTGCAGAAAAGCCATGAACCAAGTTGGTCTGGTCTTCAAGGCCCCATGGGATGCGATTACATTCCAAGCGCACTTTGCACTTGAAATACCAGCATTATGCAACTAGCAAGGTTCACGTCCCTCTCTCTCTCATTCTTTACAAATGGGTCAATAAAGAGAAGAGGCTATAGCAACGGTTTAGGGATGCAAAGGGCTGGACAGGATCCCCTGGGATTCTGCATCTGGTGAGATAATACCCTCAGCCTGGCCATACGGCCCTGGAAACACCCCCTGTTTATTTGGACTGCAATTAGTCCGAGCCATTCATTGCCTCCTCCCAAAGATGTTTAAGACCGTTTTGTTATCTCTCCTTATTGTCCGAAAGTGTGTACACCAACCTGGTCTTGCAAGGCAAATCTGAAGACACTTTATCCACAGTTGGTAACGGAATGAGATTTTTTGAAAACGACTGTCCATCTTCACGTTGGTTTTGTTTCACAGTTCAAGTTTGGGCTGAATACAAGGCTTGTGTCAATTATTATTCTCGTCACACCAATTATAACTCCTATAAAAGACGATTTTGTGCCGAGTAGTCCGGTTGGTGTGGCCAAATCTTGACGGACCGCTCGACTCTTCGTTCACACATCTCCAAGAACTCCTTTCCACACCTGAGTTTTATAAATGGTTTTTTTTTCCATCATCACCTCTGCCACCAAAGGTCGATGGGGTTTATGTTTTCACCCCTGTCTGTTTGTTACTTGACAATTTTTTTTTTTTGACAAGTATGTTGATCGCTTCCGTTTGTCTGTACGCTCACCTTTAATCACCTACGGGTCACAATTATAAACCGATCTTCACGAAACTTCACCAAATGGTGGAGTTGGTGGTCTGACAGAATCCTATTTATTTTTGAGGTCAATAGGTCAACATAAGCCAAAGGTCAACAACTTAGGTGAGATTTCTAAAATCCTCAATTTTCATCCCATTGACTTGAAATTTGAAGAGGATTTGCATATCAGGTCGCTGAATACAACCACCGATTATTTTTGAGGTCACTTTCGGCCAAAAGGTCAACATAGGCCAACATTTCTAAAATTGTCAATTTTCATCCAATTGACTTGAAATTTTAACAGGATTTGCATATCAGCTCACTGAATTCAACCACCAATTGTCTTTGAGGTCAGCATATGCCAAAAGGTCAACAACTTAGGTGCGATTTCTAAAATCCTCAATTTTCATCCCATTGACTTGAAATTTGAACAGGATTTTCATATCAGGTCACTGAATACAACCACCGATTATTTTTGAGGTCACTTTCGGCCAAAAGGTCAACATAGGCCGACATTTCTAAAATTGTCAATTTTCATCCAATTGACTTTAAATTTGAACAGGATTTTCATATCAGGTCATTGAATTCAACCACCAATTGTCTTTGGGGTCAGCATATGCCAAAACGTCAACAACTTAGGTGCGATTTCTAAAATCCTCAATTTTCATCCGATTGACTTGAAATTTGAACAGGATTTGCATATCAGGTCAATGAATTCAACCACCAATTATTTTTTAAGGTGAAAAGGTGAACATAGGCCGAATTTCTAAAATTGAGAGATTGCACCAGAAACGACATATAGCAGGATATCTCAAAAAGTTGTGAACGGATTCGGACGAAACTTGGTGAGCAGGTTGGGTATGCAACAAGGAATAATTGATTCGATTTTGGTGAACATCCGAATCCAGATCCGATAATTTTTAAGTGATTCTTCACCATTGGGTGATAGGGCTAAAACAATATATATATAGCATGATATCTGAAAGAAATTATGGACGGATTCAGACGAAACTTGGTGGATATGTTGGTTCGGTGATAAGAACAAGTCGATTAAATTTTAGTTCAGGTCTGAATCCAGATCAGTGGGATACAAAATTTAAACTAATCAGCCTGATGGAGGTATGCTCTTTCCCTACCAAGTGGCTGTTTTGGTTTGTTATGGCATGAGTTCAGGTGTTAGATACTATGTATACCTGGCTCGTACGAGTGTTATTCCTAACTTTATAGTAGTGAGATGCACGCATTTTATTTATGTACCACACAAAGGAAGGGTTCAGTGTCACACAAAGAACCTTCATTGGCATTCCCTATCTGAGCACATAGCTCATCCTGCTGGAATCCCAGGATTCTGTTCCATGGAGAGATCTTAAATGTCTCAAAGTCATTAAAAGGTAATGTGAAGAGATCAGACTGGCTGTGCAAGTACACGTGACTACTGTCAGATCAGGTCAGGTATGGGAGCATGCGCCGGAGCAGCGCATTGTATGGGAACATGTGCTGGAGCGCCGGAGCAACAAAGCACGGCAGATGACTACTGTGCTTTGTTGCATTTAGATAAAGATCCACAAAATAGTCGTTTTTTTCTTCCGAAGGATGTATTAAATATTCGACTTGAGCAAGAAAATAAAGCATGCCAATGGAGCAGCCGGCTTCCGTTATCCTCTGCTTTGAAACTGTATATCAGGAGGCGTCAATGTGCGCTCCACCTGGACCAGGCCAAAATGTCTTTGCTTTTGCCAAACAGAGATTGGAGTACCATGTATGAAAGACACAGAGAGTGAGTATAGCCAGTCCTACAGGTACTTGGCCTGCATACTGTACAAAAGTGCGTGCGCACATTATACGATCGATCATGATCGCCTCTGCGTGCGGCCATCTGTGGGTCTTCACAGCGTTTAGAAATATTTTAAAGTTTTAATGCAGTTCTTGAAGAGGAATTACATCTGTTGTTTATTTGAAAATATTTTAGCACGAACAGAATGGTGCATATGCGACCAAACACGTTTGAAATTTGGGCGCAGGATATGTGATGTAAATATTGTGTCGAGAGCCGACGGAGCGCAAACTGGTGGTGGGGAATGCAAA
>CM068960.1:30493517-30506228 GCA_035128595.1 Eptatretus atami
GAAGGGAGGAAGAGAGGAGAGTGAGAAGAGAGGAGAGAGGGAGAAGAGAGTGGAGAGAGGGAGGAGAGAGGAGTGAGAAGAGAGTGAGAAGAGAGTGAGGAGAGAGGAGAGTGAGAAGGGAGAAGGGGGAGAGAATGAGCAGAGAAATGAAAAGCAAAACGAATATTTCATGATAGAAGTTATCAAAGTTTGATAAGGTATTGTCCAGCGTGGACACTTCCCAGTCACACAATCGTGAAACATCACTTTGTCGGGAAAATGCACACAAGCCGCGGTCTTGCCTGCTTGATAGCACGACCGAGCTTTAAACAAGCTCATTTTAGTCAGCCACAAAACCTGAGCAGTTGACCAAACAATCCTTTTCAAGAGCATGGTTTTTAAACGCAATGTCGATATCAAGATTTATATTACTTAATTTATATACAATTGTATAGCGATTTTCCACTGTGGGATGTCCAAATATTACCAAATCAAGCAATACACTGAAATGCGGAGGACAGAGTAGTATGCAGTAACTTACGAAATAAGGATTATTAAATATCAGGACACGTTCATGAAGATAGACGATTAACGAAAAAATAATAAAATAAAACTATTGTTAACATAAAGTAACTACTCTAATAGGCTTAAACACACTCACACACATACAGCACAACCAGGCAAAGGCTTTGTTCAATTCAATTTTTTCTCACAGGAAGGAACAACACGGAGAGATAGCAGGGCCATACCGACGAGTGATTGTGCACAGTAGCACAAAGCAAGTGTGTGCAGTGAAAGAAACAGTCCACACCACGGAATGTCCTGTCCAAAACAGTTTGAAAAACCCCCCTTGGTTTTCCCTCCAGTATTTAAATGCTCCCCCTCCCCTCCTCCTCCTCCTCCTCCTCCCTCCTCTCCTACCACTCTTGCCCTTGCGTACATGGCTCAGCCACTATGACGATGTTTTCATGCCGTCAGCCAATCAGGCGACACCGCCCACGGTTACTGGCCCATTGGTTTGGTAAGCTGGTGTTGACTGCCGCAGTAATGAGGGTCCTCCTGAGGGGCAGCTGCCCCAGAGTGATGACATGAAGCGGTGACACCAATGCCCCTTGGGATCTGTGCAGATGCAGAGGGAGTGCGACGCAACCTATATAAATACCCTATATATCACGGGTCCCTTCGCCTCAGTTATTCTCCCTTGGCCGCCTGCCATTTCAGACAAGGACAGATCACGCGCGCCACCCTTAATCTAGATAACCTCTACCGCAAAGAACACTCTTCCGACGGGAAACAAAAACAGGACAATTTAAACCAAAAACACAAAAACCACTTGTTTCAGGTAAAAAATGATCAAATCTTACAGAGCGCAGCCGATCCAAGCAAAAAGCCATAGATTTAATTTATTGACCTGTGTAACACACACAACCACACACACACACTACACACACACACACACACACATGGATCACACGCAAACACAATTTTCTATAACGATGATAATTTCCAAAGCGATGTTTGAATGATAACAAAAAAATGGTGAACTTAACTTCTACCATAAACTTTTAAAGCAGATGCTCATTGCAGTCAAGGTAGTTAAAATTAAAGAGTAGCAATGTCAACCAGGTAATGTATTGAAGCCTGTTAGAAATCCGAAGATAAAAACCGCACAGGAAATGCAACATTTCAAGTGTTAATACACTGCAACAGTATCTGCTGTTCCCTTAGGTGACCATATTAACAGGAGAAGTAGAAGCTGTATTGTTGCTGTTAGCCCAAAATGGCATCCTGTATTGTGCTGTAAAGACGGTCAAAAAAGTAAAATCAGATAATGAGTTCAGAGAGTGTAATGTTCTCAGTAGACAAACCATTTTACCTACGCTGTTTTGCTTTTCCTGCCAGATGTGGATTACAGCATCTCTATGACAGCATCAAAGTGACATTTCAAAGGTAAACAGTTTATGAGGGTGCTGGTTTGTTGGAAGAAAATAAATTATTGAGTTTCCCCGTTTCAGCATTCAAGTTGTACCCGCTTGTCTATTAAAAGGGCCACAAGGGTAGAAAAAAGCATCAATTATTGCATCAAAGCAAAGGTTCGTACCAACTTATGCACACACCAAACCAAATTGTAGCTGAGAAGCCTATCAATTTTGCTGAGGCTGGCCAGGTTACTCTACCGGTAAATAAGTTTTTTGAAAGCACCCCATTTTTCCAGTTTTACTGAAATTTTAAGCAGTTTAAAACGTTTCAAATGTTAACTGTAACTCTGAAAATTAAAGCATAAGAAACAAATAAACAATTGCAGATAAAAAAATAAATCATGGAATCGTTTTGTTTGAAGACAAAATTTAATCTAGATTTTTGATTCATCAAAAGTAGCACACCTTTTGCAGATATAACAGCCCGAACATTACTCGTGGCATTCTTTCTACACAATGGAAATCAACAATATGTTCGGAGTTGTTCTTCCCAACACTGTTGCAGAAGTTCCCCACAAATGTGTTGCAACTTGTAGGTTGCTTTTGGCTTTCACCCTTCTGTCTAGTTTCATCCTAAACCAGCTTGATGGGAGTTTTAAGTCTGGAGACTGTGCTGCATATCATGATTTGAAGGCCTAACCGTCCTTGTTTCTTTTCTTCTAAAAGGTAGTTCTGACATAGCGGAGGTAATGTTTTGGGTCGTTATCGTGCTGTAAGGATGACCCATGACCAAATAGGCAATAGACATGAAGGTAATTGGATGGCGCTGCAAATGCTATGGTAGCCCCTTTTGTTCAGGGTGCCAGTCACTCTGTGTAAGTCACCAGACCTCTGGATCCAGCAAAAAAGAGCCACAGATCATACAACGGCTTACCTCCTCCATGTTTGACAAGTTGGATTGACACACTGGGGAACTCATCCTTTCGTCCCCTATCTCGATACGGCCGTAACAAAAACCCTGCGGTGACGAACCGAAGATTTCAAATTTTGTTCATTCATCCATAAGACCTTCTTCAGTTTACATGTGTCATGGCGGAGCTTCATGGCCCAGGCAAGACTTTTTCTTATTTTGGCCATCTTAGCAAGGCTTTCTTAACCTACCACTCGACCTGTCAAACCTACAGTTCGAAGTCTTTCATTCACAAGTTGAAACTGAGACTTCACTTGCTTCGACCCAGTGTTAAGCCGTGGCTTGAACTGCTGTCTGTGAGCCGCCTCTCACGTAAGCTGTTGATACTCAAAGAAACTTGTGCTTCTTCTGATTGTTAGTTGTGGAGCTTTGTGTCTGCCAGACCTCCTTCCTGTCATGTTTACTCCAGTTTCCAAGTGCCTATTTGAATAGTGTAGGAAACTGTATCACTGACACCTTGGCTACTTTGCAATTTCTCTAAAAGGAAAGATCCTAACACTTTTAAGGGTTATAATGTCTGCTGTCTCTTTGTAATTGCCTTTTTCTCCTATTATGATAGCAATATACTAACTTAAATGCATGTGAATATTTGCCAATATAATGCTTCAGAGGGTGGAGCACACAGTCTGTTCCCAACACTTATATTATACAAAGGACAGAAGTTTGTAAACCTAAATTCAACAAAAGTTGGGACACCTGTAGGAAATTGTTTGCATCACTTCAAGGCTTAATTTATTTCCATTAGCTGTAAAAAAAAAAAAAATGCAGAACAGCTGCCGTTGCTAACCCTACTTGTTTCTCTGAAAAGGGCCTTTTAACACTCTGAAATTTCATTATTTTCCCAGTTTTTGGTAAACCTAAATTTTTTTTTTTTTAACTCTGGCAGTTTTTACCGCTTAGCTTTTGGTAACCATTTCAAGGTTATTCATGGAGAAGGGAGAGGGGGAGAGATGGCAGAGAAATGAAAACAAACGAATATTTCATGATAGAAGTTCATCAAAGTTGATAGGTATTGTCGCGTGGACACTTCCCGTCACACAATCGTGAACATCACTTGTCGGGAAATGCACACGCCGCGGTCTTGCCTTGCTTGATACACGACCGAGCTTACAGCTCATTTTAGTCAGCCACAAACCTGAGCAGTTGACAAACAATCCTTTTCAGAGCATGGTTTAAACCAATGTCGATTATCAGGATTTTAACTTAATTTATACCTTGTAGCGATTTCCCTGTGGGATGTCCAATATTCCAAATCAAGCAATACACTGAATGCGGAGGACAGAGTAGGTATGCAGAACTTACGAAATAAGGATTTATTAAATATCAGGACACGTTCATGAAGATAGACGATTAACGACAAAAATAATAAATAAACTCTTGTTACAATAAAAGTAACTACTCTAATGGCTCTAACACACTCACACACATACACGCACAACCAGGCAAGGCTTTGTTCAATTCAATTTTTCTCACAGGAAGGAACAACACGGAGAGCATAGCAGGGCCATACCGACGAGTGATTGTGCACAGTAGCCCAAAGCAAGTGTGTGCAGTGAAAGAACACAGTCCACACCACGGAATGTCCCTGTCCAAAGACAGTGAAACTTGTCCTCCAGTATTTAAATGCTCCCTCCTCCTCCTCCTCCTCCTCCTCCTCCTCTCCTACCACTCTTGCCCTTGCGTAACATGGCTCAGCCACTATGACGATGTTTTCATGCCGTCAGCCCAATCAGGCGACACCGCCCACGGTTACTGGCCATTGGTTTGGTAAGTCTGGTGTTGCTGCCGCATATGAGGGTCCTCCTGAGGGGCGCTGCCCCAGAGTGATGACATGACAGCGGTGACATCATGCCCTTGGGATCTGTGCAGATGCCAGAGGGAGGTGCGACGCAACCTATATAAATGACCCTATTCACGGTCCTTCGCCTCAGTTATCTCCCTTGGCCCTGCATTTCAGACAAGGACAGATCACGCGCGCCACCCTTATCTAGATAACCTCTACCGCAAAGAACACTCCTTCCGACGGGAAACAAAAACAGGACAATTTAACCAAAACACAAAACCCTTGTTTCAGGTAAAAAATGATCAAATCTTACATGAGCAGCCGATCCAAGCAAAAGCCATAGATTTAATTTATTGCCTGTGTACACACACACAACACACACACACACACTACACACACACACACACACACAGCATCACACACCGCAAACACAATTTTCTATCAACGATGTAATTTCCAAAGCGATGTTTGAATGATAACAAAAATGGTGAACTTAATCTTCTACCATAACTTTTTAAAGCAGATGCTCATTGCAGTCAAGGTAGTTCAAATTAAGAGAGCAATGTCAAGCCAGGTGAATGTTTGAGCCGTTAGAAATCCGAAGATAAAACCGCCAGGAAATGCACATTTTCAAAGTGTTAATACACTGCACAGTATCTGCTGTTCCTTTATGGTGACCATATTAACAGGAGAAGGTAGAAGCTGTATTGTGCTGTTAGCCCAAATGGCATCCTGTATTGTGCTGTAAAGACGGTCAAAGTATCAGATAAGAGTTCAGAGAGTGTATGTTCTCGTAGACAAACATTTACCACGCTGTTTTTGCTTTTCCTGCCAGATGTGGATTACAGCATCTCTTGACAGCATCAAAGTGACATTTCAAAGGTAAACAGTTTATGAGGGTGCTGGTTTTGTTGGAAGAAAATAAATTATTGGAGTTTCCCCGTTCAGCTTCAAGTTGTACCCCGCTTGTCATTAAAAGGGGCCACAAGGGTAGAAAAAGCATCAGATTTTGCATCAAGCCAAAGGTTCGTACCAACTTGCACACACCAACCAATTGTAGCTGGAAGCCTATCATTTGCTGAGAGCTGGCCAGGTACTCTACCGGTAAAAAGTTTTTGAACACCCCCATTTTTCCAGTTTTTACTGAAATTTAAGCAGTTTAACGTTTCAATGTACTGTACTCTGAAATTAAAGCATAGAACAAATAAACAATTGCAGATAAAAAATAAATCATGGAATCGTTTTGTTGAACAAAATTTAATCTAGATTTTTGATTCATCAAAGTAGCCACCTTTTGCAGATATAACAGCCGAACTTACTCGTGGCATTCTTTCTACAATGGAAATCAAATATTGTTCGGAAAGTTCTTCCCAACACTGTTGCAGAAGTTCCCACAAATGTGTTGCACTTGTAGGTTGCTTTGCTTTCACCCTTCTGTCTAGTTCATCCTAAACCAGCTTGATGGGGTTTAAGTCTGGAGACTGTGCTGGCCATTCCATGATTTGAAGCCTACCGTCTTGTTCTTTTCTTCTAAGGTAGTTCTGACATAGCCTGGAGGTATGTTTTGGGTCGTTATCTTGCTGTAGGATGAACCCCTGACCAACTAGGCATAGACCAGAAGGTATTGCATGGCGCTGCAAAATGCTATGGTAGCCCTTTTGGTTCAGGGTGCCAGTCACTCTGTGTAAGTCACCGACTCTGGATCCAGCAAAAGAGCCACAGATCATCACGCTTCCTCCTCCATGTTTGACAGTTGGTTTGACACACTGGGGAACCATCCTTTCGCCTACTCGACGGCGTACAAAAACCCTGCGTGACGAACCGAAGATTTCAAATTTTGATTCATCAGTCCATAAGACCTTCTTCCAGTTTACAGTGGTCCACTGGCGGAGCTTCATGGCCCAGGCAAGCCTTTTTCTTATTTTGCCATCTTAGCAATGGCTTTCTTACTACCACTCGACCTGTCAAACCTACAGTTCGAAGTCTTCTCTTCACAGTTGAAACTGAGACTTCCTTGCTTCGACCAGTGTTAAGCCGTGCTTGAAGCTGCTGTCCTGTGAGCCGCCTCTCACGTAAGCTGTTTGACTCTCAGAAACTTGTCTTCTGATTGTGTTGTGGCTTTGGGTTGCCAGACCTCTTCCTGTCAGTTTCCTCCAGTTTCCAAGTGCCTTTTGATAGTGTAGGAAACTGTACTCACTGACACCTTGGCTTACTTTGCAATTTTCTAAAGGAAAGACCTACACTTTTAAGGGTTATAATGGTCTGTCTGTCTTCCTTTGTTAATTGCCTTTTTCTCGCTATTATGATAGCAATATACTACTTAATGCAGTGCAATATTGTCCAAATAATGCTTCAGAGGGTGGAGCAACACAGTCTGTTCCAACACTTATTTATACAGACAGAAGGTTTGTAACTAATCAACAAAAGTTGGGACACCTGTAGGAATTGTTTGCATCAACTTTCAAGGCTTAATTTATTTCCATTGCTGCAGAACAGCTGCAGTTGCTAACCCATTACTTGTTCTCTGAAAAGGGCCTTTTTAACAACTCTGAAATTTACATTATTTTTCAGTTTTTGGTAACCTAAACTTTTTTTTTAACCTCTGGCAGTTTACCGCTTAGCTTTGTACCATTTCAGGTTATTCACTGGACTTGAACTGCTTAAATTTCAGTAAAACCTGAAAAAGGGGGTGTTCTAAAACTTTTGACCGGGTGGAGTATATGACCAGACTATGGCAGACAAATAATTATATAAAGAAGGGTTGTGGGGGGGGGGGGAGGAGGGGCTGTACACATGGCATTGTGCAAGATAATTCATGACACCAGAATTCATTCCCAGAGGGAGTGGATATTTACTAGTTAATAAAATAGTTCATATTGAACAAAGTTAATAAGATCAGAGTTAATAAAATATAGGTATTTACGAGTTTATAAAATATGCCATAATGTCCAAAATTGAAACACTCTCAAGGTGGTTTTATTTAACCAGACAAAAGGCACTTGAGATGAGTAATGTGGAGCAAGATGGGCAAATCAGAAGGCACATCCAACTCCGATGACATTGTTTGGTGGACATATACTCAGGTCTTCTGAGACAAAGTCAAAACAAAAACATGAGAATGCAATTTGAAGAAGACAATCAAACTTTACTTTGGATCACCATGTGAGGCACAAGCCCCAAGGCGTTTCTTGGTGCCACAATGTTCTCATGCATAGTTCACATACCAACTTGCTTATTGATAGATTTTACATTGTTTTCTTTTTTTGCATCTATCGCCTGTATGTTTGCATGCAATCCCTCTAGTCATGCTTCCCAAAATATTGGCACCCACTCTCTTGTCAAAAACATTGTTAAAACTAGAGAGTTTATAGAACACCTTATCCTGCACAGTCTTAAAAAAAAAATGACATGGGCAGGGTCTGCAAACAGCAAATTTGATTGGTCGAGATGACGGAAAATGTCGCAATGTTTAATATTGTCCAAGTACTGCTAAACCTAAAGGAAAGGTTTTTGAAAGTACCAATAAGGCGAGTTGTGTTCTAACGTGAAGTATATAATTAATTTGAGATTAAATAAAGATTTTAAAGATTGTACAAATTTTGTTTTTTTAGGAAGTCTTTACACCACCTTATTTAAAATATTAAATTAGTTATTCGTGTTTGTTGTTTATGTCCTTTATAACGTCCTTAAAAACAGTTAGTTTCCTGTTTGGAATGATTTTCAATTTCATTTGACTGCCAGGCAGAGTTAAAATATTATCTCACTCCTCCCTGCGTATGCACGATCGGGCGAATTCAGAGACAAAGTACAGCTACACTGCAGGTTCGTTTTCCGATTCATGTTCCGATTTGTGTTCAAAATACCAGCAGAGTACCCACCCGATGGGCGATCTTGTTCCAAGCATGCAACACGTTCTTCTGATGCATACCTTTATTTGGGTGGTGGATAGGCAACTGACAATTCTGTGTAGGCAAAAAAAATTAGAACCCATGACGTTATGGGCATGAAGCAAAAACATACCTACTGCTTATAATTCAAAACACCTCCACTTGCATGGGAAAAATTGTGGGACAGGAAAACTACTGTAAATGGTGAAGACTTGTAATACCCTCCCCCACCTGGAGGTGCACAACATGATACACATTTACATAGAGAATTTGCATCCCTCCCCCCCCCCCTACCCAAGACCACAGACAAAGATAAAAACACCCCTATAAACTAATTAACCTCCACCATCGAAGATCGGAGGTTACTGTTTTCACCCCTTTCTGTTTGTTATCTTGCCAAAACGAAGTTTTGCAAGATATGTTAGTCAGCTTGTATGTTTTTTTTTTGTTTGTTTTGGTCTGTAATCACGTATAAAAAATTCTGCAGAGCACAGTTATCATTGGAAATTTTGTAACTTCGCATATCAGAGGCCTATAGAGGTCCCTTTCAGCGCATAAAATTTTGAAGGTCAAGGCCAAAGGTCAAGGTCACTTTGTCGCAAATCAGGGGAGTCGACGAAACCCTTATTTTTGAGTAATTTTGATCGGATCGTCTTCAAACTTCATGGGAATTAAGTTCATGTGTCTGGCATTCAGCTGATTAATTTTTGGTGGCGATTGGCCTTGACCTTCATGGTTAACGCCTAAGGTCAAACATTTGACCCCGAGGTCAAATTTTCATGTTTTAGGAACCATATCGTGTAGTACCTCAAATTGAACACCTCGATGAGTGCTTTCTAGATATATCAAGCTTGAGACATTATGACGTGATTTGGTGACGTTATGAGGCAAACGCATATTTTTTCATGGTTACTCTGTAGAACGATTCTCATCGGAATCTCTCGTAGGCAGATATTCCTCAAGGAGTCGCTCCTGGTGGATAGCAGCTCTGTTTACCTCAGTGTGACCTTAAAGAAGTCACATGTGGTCACCTTTTGGCAAGATACGGATCACCCTACGGGTGACATTGGTTTATTTGTTTGTTTGTTTGTTTGTGAACAGTATTACGGAAAAACTCCTCGACGGATTTCGACGAAACTTGTTGGGGGATTAGGTATGGTCCAAGGATCAATGGATCATGCCATTAGATTTTGGACGTGGTTCAAAATCCAATATGGCCACTATGGCGGCCATTTTGAAAAAAATATTTGAAATTTTTTTTTTTGCATTTCTACATGTTTAAGTGATTTCCAACCCCCCCCCCCCCCAAAAAAAATATTTTTGCAACTTTTTTTTTCAACAATTTCGATTTTTTTTTTTTTTTGCATTTCTACATGTTATAAGTGATTTCCAACAAAAAACATGCCAAAATTATAATTGCGGCTGATTTGGAACTTCAGGAGGATATACCCACGTAAAATCAATTTCTGTCTCAAGGAATCTAGTTATGACGAATGAATTGAGTATGTAAAAGGGAAAGTTGCAAACTATAACTCTGTGAGCACTGTTGACGTCAAATTGAATGAATAGGATATCAGGTTCACTTGAGTGACCTAGCAGTATTGGCGGCGGAGGTTTTGCACTCTACCGAGTGCTCCCCCTCTAGTTGGGGTCATGCTGATCCTATGTAGCAAGTCTGGATGGAATCGCCCCACAACTGTGAGTAGTAGCATGACAAACAAACACCGGCCCGTGAATTATTGCGAAGATAAGGAGAAAAGGGGAAGTGATTGTGAATTTAACATTCCATCTTTATTTACTTTTCATGGTTCTTAACAAACGGGAACAGGAACAACACAGGAATGATAGGCCGAATGGCCTTCTCATGTGCCAAAGTTCCCTGTGTATCTTTGTGTTATGTTGTTAAGAACAGGAAGAAATGAGGAGGTGAGGACAGAGAGTTGGTGGTAAGAGTGCATGGAGTTGGAAGAGGGAGATTGAGACATTGGGAGGGGGGGGGTTGGAGACGTGGGGTTGGAAGGGGGATTGAGACATTGGGAGGGGGGGTAGGACTTGGAGTTGGAAGTGGGATTGCGTACTTGGGTTTGGGGCACTTGAGGATTTGAAGAAGAAAAGGGGAGGGGATGACAGAGTTGGCTTGGTGGAGGAGGGCAGAGAGCGGATAGAGTTGGGATCGAGGGGTTTTAAGTTTTTGAGGTGGGTGGGGGTCTAGTTGAGGACATTGGGTTGGGAGGGGTTTGAAGATTTGAAGAAAAGGGGAGGGGAGCACAGAGTTTGGCTGTGGTGATATCATTGGGGAGGGGGGGGGCAGAGAAGTCAAGTTGGGAGAGGCGTTAAGGACATGGGATTGTGTGGGGGGGGGGTGGGTTAGGGACCTGAAGTCACATTTTACATGATGCATTGCTTCCATGGTCTGTGATAGTCTTGTGTATATTGAGTAAGCCATTGGGTCCATCAGGCCTTTTGGGTCCTCGAGGTATTTTCGGTCCTTGGGGTCTTTTGTGTCTTCTCGGTGCTTCAGGTTAAGTATTTCAGATTACAATTGTGGGTGACGTCAGTTCAGCTGTTCAACCAATGGGTGAAGAGCGGATATACATCCATCCATACATGCATACATACATTCATACTACATGCATGCATACATACATACATACATTCATATATGCATGCATGCATACATACATACATACATGCATTCGTTATATACATACATATATACATACATAACATTCATATATACATACATACATATATACATACATACATGAAGACCACAAGGGGAAAACCAGAGATGTCACTTTTTATAAATTTCAGGGTTATTGCACCTGCCAATAGTTGGCAACATAAGGTTTCCTCTCACAATATTACTTTAACAAATAACCAGGGGTGTCACATAATTTATATGGTATAAAGTTTAGCCGTGCAATGAAAAACAAGTGTTGTCCAAGCTGAACAAGTAGAAACCAGAGTTGTCAGTACTTTAGTCCTGGTTATCTCCCTTTCATTCATGTTAACTGTTCCACCATAATATTCAGAGTTGAGAAACTAAAAAATGAAAGGTTGTAAAACTTTCACAGCATAAACTCTGAGCACTACAATGGCCTATTTGGTTATATAATGGGCTCCGTAGTTGTGCATATCGTGGTTCAAGCCTGGTCAAACCTTTATTGTGACTTTTATGGGACCCACGCCGTGGCTTAATGGTTAGCGCGTCTGAGTACCCATCCTCATTCGATGTACCCACCGCCCAATCAACCTTGCTTAGGTATATGAGGGAGTCACATGAGTGACTTCGGCTATCGCGGGGGTGGTTTATCCTTGGTTTCCTCCCGGTTTTCCATCATATTAAGTAGTACGGAGTAAGAAATGGAGAATCCGTCGTCATATAAGCGAAATACCCTTGAGTATGCGCTTGAACACCAATCAAACAAAAAAACAATGACTGTTTAATGAAAAAAATAATCTGTGGATCACCAGTGTCATGTAATGTATGCAATAACCAACAAGCATGAATTTGCTACACATCCTGGTTAAAATTGCATGGCAATTATTAAACAAGGAATAACCAGTGATGTCAGTTTGCAACATTGATTCGTTCTTTGCTCTTAAATTAAATAACACAGAAGCTTGGCAAATGCTACATGCTTAATTTGATCGGCCAATGATCACTCTCCTTTTACTGGAAAAGAAATCTATATGACAGTTATTAAACAGTCCACCAAAGTTCTTGAAACTTTGTTTTTCAGTTTCTTCAAAATTGACTTATCCTGACATCTCTGGTTTTCCCCTTGTGGTCTTCACATACATGCATTCATATATACATACATACATGCATACATACATGCATTCATATATACATACATACATACATGCATTCATATATACATACATACATACATACATGCATTCATACATACAGTGGTGGTGTTAGTCATTTGGAGGCCCCATGCAAGACTCAACTAGAAAGAGCAATCAGAGATTGCAGACCCTCGCTAGAACTTGTTTTTTGTGGCGTTTGTGTACTGGTGTTTTATGTAATTAATAAGAGACAAAATTATAACTGCTGGCAGTGATGACTGGGTACCAAGACATCCCGCTTTGACCAGACACCTGACCCTGAACCATGACGTTTTTTTTATTATTATTATTCATTATTCAATTGAATTTAGAATG
>CM068960.1:30515490-30529820 GCA_035128595.1 Eptatretus atami
TTTATCAATCAGCTTGGTTTCACTCCCAAGCAGCTGTCAACTTATCAAATTTCCATGTACTGCTTGCTTGAGTGGCTCAGACCACTTGTGTAGGACTCTACAAGCCGGAGTGGGAAACACCTACACACTCCGCAACTATGCTCCGCCTCAGGACCCTTTTCTGGTTCTGCGGTTGTGTGATGAAAATGTGAATTTGGGTGGATTTTCACCCTTCCCCCCCCCCCCCCCCGTTGTTGATTTTTCACCCCCGTTGTGTGATTTTCACCCTCCCCCCCCCCCCCGTGTGTTTTTACCCTCCTCCCGTTGTGTTTACCCTCCCCCCCCACCCCCCCCCCCCCCCTGTTGTGTTTTTTATTTTGTAGCACAGCTGAGGCGTTAGTTTCACCCTGGGACACGTGTTCTATTTAAAAAATGCAACGTTCCACTGTGCGCATGGGTTATTCCATTACTAAGAGGGGTTTAGATCGTGCAATATATTGTAGTGTGGATTTGTAAACAATTTCGCATATTATTATCATGAGGAATTAGGCAAATTATTGTGATATGTGTATTGTGAACATTAAATGTAGTTATATCCACTGCTTTCTACTAATAACTAAAGTCACCCTCTAATTTTCAATAGTTCCTGTCGAGTTAAACATCAGGAAAACATTTAATAATCGGACTCATTACGTCACAGTACTTTCTTTCCTTGATATAAGCATTCCCTCTGCGCTGTGTTTATCACCACCACAGGTGATATTTGTCCCACGGGGCCTTCTCGAAACATGTGAACCACAATCAGTCTGTGGGAGGGGGGTGGGTGGCCTTGTCTCTCGGCTAATGATGTGCATGGGATGCACACGCCGAACGCCGCCCGTAACAACAGTACATACATAGCAACAATCAATCACATACTCTTGCTCCATTATCTACTTAATTCCAGCAGTGTGTGTCTGTGTCTGTGACCGCTGTTCGCGAGCAACCACTGGTCCGATCTATTGAAGACTGCCAGGTATATAGCTGGGACCTACTATGTGTCTTTCAGGTGATATTAACGACAAGTGCTTCCCCAGTATGGCCATTTATTTACCAAAAACCAATGACAGGAACAATGTTCTGCGTAGGCTGCCGACGGGGAAAGCGCATTTAGTTACCGTGCGTAGGAGTGGCAATCGTGCAATGCAGCGAATGTCCATGGCAAGCAAAACAGGGGTAACTTGATTTAATTATTATTATTAACTCTGATGTTAAGTCACATGCATTGTACTATCAGATGAAAGCATAAATTCGTGAATGCTGTGAACATTCCATACGGGCACCACCACTTCCGATAGTGATGAGTAATATCCTAATAATTCTCGATTCTGAGCGCATATAGATAAACACAATGCCCAATCCAGTCGCGTTTACAAAGCGAGGAACGTCCTTGTGGTTGTGTTTCACCGTCAACTTTATTATTTTTGCACCCGTACGGCCAGGCACGTCTACGGGCACGCCATACGTAATACCATTCAATTGAAATGAAAGTGTCTCGGATCATAAACTGACGTTGTGACAGACGGTCAAAGTGAACAATGGGCTAACCCTAGCTTTTCCCTTCACTGCATCGTCATAAGAACAGCATTTTGGCGATACTCAGAGTGATTTCAATACGCTTGATGAAATGCAGTGATCATAATGACGAATGCCACGGTGCTTCGTGGCAAGTTGATGCATGAGGTCACTTTCTTATTGTTTACTGATAACATTTTATGTCTCCACTGACGGATCACCAGAGGTCTGCGGTTTTCGGTTTGTCCGCCGTCCATATTCATCCGCGCAATTTTCTGTTTTCTCTGTAACACTTATCGTTACGACACAAATTTAGCATATCGCATCCAGCAGAATGTGACCTATCAGTGCAATGTTTAAATAGATGCAGTGTCGTGTGCAAGCCTTTGGGAAAAAAGAAACCTTTGACCTATCTCCGAAACCGCTCCACGGAAGAAAATGAAAACTGGCATGGATCGAAAGCAGCGGTTTGATATGTCAAAAAATCACTTCGTTATGACGTTAACGTATTGCTAGAGTCAAATGCTGTTATGGATCAGCATGAAAAAATTTTGAGGGGTCATCTCTTCGGCTAAGGATTGCAAGGGGGAAAGAAATTGAGTCATCGTCACGGGTCGGCAAGCCATATTGTTTTAACAGAAAAACATCAAAATTATGTCTCTCGAGACTGGCTGAACAGAATCTGCGGCGAAACCTTGCAGGTAATGATCGCCGTATCCATGAGAGCAAAAAAGTCTCCACCTATGACTCGAGTAGTCAACAGTGTGGCAGCCGGTGATTTTTTTGATAGAATAAATCTTAAAACTGCTTTTTCCAGAACCTCACAGATCGAGGCGAACTTCACCCGCATGTCCCGCAAACTCGCTGGGATAGCAGGTGTCATGACAATTAATTGGTCACATGATCTGACAGGCCATAATGGATTGAAAAAAATTCTTGCTCATTGAACCGCGTTCATCAGTCGACGTGAAACTCACGATTATGATAGTAGTAATCGATGGGGATTACGTTTAAATTCATCCTGGTTTGCGCCGGATGGGATGTCACCAGAATTATTATAATATGAATCTGGGTTCAGGATGAATCAAAACTTTGTACAGTATAGTAAAAATGGCAGTAATGTGGGCGTTGCATATCTGTCGACGTTGCGACTTTAAAGAGTGCCCGTTCATTCTATTATTTAAATAGGGCAATGGCCCCTAGGTTCACCGAAGACCAGGAACCACTGGCAGCTGTGGATGACCCACAACAATATGTAAATTAGCCGATGATTGAACAAACTTGTGAAAGCACCAGTTCAGAGATGATTCCTACCAAGTTGCATCTAAATCGAGAAATACGTTTGAGAAGAAGTCAAAAGTATCCATCGGAATCGAATTACCTGTCTGACTTTAAAATACCGATAGAAGGCGATTTTTTATGGGAATTGCAAGCATTAGGAGGCCTTGGCTCAGAAGTTAAGCAAGTTTGGTGAAATAGGACAATTATTTAGCATCAGGAGTAATGAAGTTTGCAGTCAATGTAATCAGAAATCAGTGTGTGCTTCTCACGAAGAGAAAGCAAAACTTTTTTTTAAGGGGTGGGGTAAAGACCCCCACCCCACCCACCCAGAAACGCGTAGACCATGATGCGTTTTATGCGTGAGGCAAGCTTTAGTCCATCAAGGGATTCGAAGTTGTTGGTCAAGTGTTCATCGAATGGATTTCAGAAGAAGAAGCCAAAAAACCTATTTTTTTGGGGGGGGGTCAAAGGTCAAACCTGGACCGCACTTTGATCCCTGTAGACCCTTAGAAAATATTCTTAATGCTGTGAACACACTAATGTACAGCACGGTGATGAACGGGTTTCAGAGAAGAGAAAGCGAATAATCTATTTTAGGGTTAAAGTCTGGACCCCCCTTGACCCCCGTAGATCTCCGAGAGCTGATTCTAAATGCTGTGAACAAAAACACACCATCTGGTGCAGAAGTTAAGTCTTTTTTGGGGGGGGGGGTGAATACCACCCCCCTTCCCCTTCGACCTCGTGGACCTGATTTTCTTAATGCTGTGAACAAATTTCGCAACACACGAGTGTATTGAATGTTCATATCTATGTAGTGGGGTAAAAGACCCCCCCCCACCCTCCCTGACTTCCGAGATCCTGAATTTCTGAATTCTGGTGAACAATTTTCCGCACAATCGCGACGTGATGACGGTTCAGCCCTATTTTTTTTTTGGTATGGGGGGTAGATCACAGACCCTGTAGATCCTGTATGCCATTACCGACCACACATAAGCCTTCACACACATATTCCTCGCCACAAATGCCGGTAAACACCGCTGCTGCTTCAAAACACACCGGACTTTTCTCATTCAAACACAACCATTCAAGCTTGCTTTTCTAGCCTATAGTGCGTAGGCGATGGCGACCCGTCGCAAGGAGTGCCAATAGCCAAGGAACTGCTGAAGCAGCACCAATGCTTTGACAGGGTTGGTCCAATCTCTCAATTTTATGAGACGATTTCAGCGTCTTACTTTCAACGGACTAATAAGGATATCATCGAAAGATTGATGTCGCTTTATACCCCGCCCGTGGTCGGAAGGGGGATATTGTAGGACTGAAATCGTCCGCGAATCTGAAGGTCCAAAGAGTCGGTGGCCTGGATAAGTTTACGGTAATAGAATAAATAATTGGAGCGGTATGTGCTCATGAACGTTAATTTCTCATAACTAATAAAAGTGTGATGTGTGTGTGTGTGTTGTTCGTTGATTGGATCTACATATGTGGGTTTCAGAAGCTGTGAATGGAGTACTCCCAAGGGGTCTCAAAAGTATCCCCCTTCAGTTCTGTAAGGATCACGATTGCACTTGACCAAGCTGTAGAAGTGTTCCGTTTCAAGGTTTTTGTGCCGAGGAACTGCTCTTTCGGATCGTTACTGAGCCAGGCAGCTCAACTTGCCAAAGTTCGTTGCAAGTGATATTCCCAGGAGGTTTTTAAATCTCGTGAGGCTTCGTCACATCAATTCCATGAGGTTCTTCTCATCACCTGGCCAGACTTTGGCATTCTTCCAGTCTTCCAGATCTTTCACTTCATGTTTTGAGGTCTGTGTTTGGTGCATTTTCTTGATTCTGATCGTGTGCCAAAAATCACCGGGTATTAACACCTCATAGCATGCCTTCTCTCTTCGTTTTTTGGCACCTAGTTATTGATATGTATGTGGTCGCAAATGCTTGTTGTCGATTTTCACGACACAATGGGATCGTTAATAGTCGTACGTACTAAGGTCGTTACGTACCCGTGATGAAAACCTCAAATGTTTCAATGATTGCTTTGGTCATTTCCCACAAATTTCTGGAACTGGAATATCAAAGTTTTTGCAGCTGTGCAGCGATTACTTAATAAGCTCTGTTGTGTCCATATGTGTACAGTGTCCTGACACATTTTTTCGTGTTCGGTCATCAAGCATTCCATATCATTCTCTTACTAACCCTCGCCAGCCACCGCATGACCTGTCATGTGTTTTTTTGTCTCTTCTCCCCCACCCTCTTTCTTCCACCTGCTCCCCTTCTCTCACTCCCCTCTCCCTCATAAAATGCAGCACGCCCTCCCACACCCTGTCGTTGGTGTGGTGTCCTTCTCTTCTCTTGCACCCTCCCTCCACAATGAATACAACGTGTGGTTTTTGAGTGTCACTTTCCCCAACCTCCCCCCGTAAACCCTCCTTCCCCTCTCACCTGCCCTCCTTCTTCTCCCTCCCTCTTCTCTCCCCCCTATCCCCCTCTCCTTCCCCGTCCCTCCCACCCTCTCGCGTTCTCACCCCCCCCCCCCACTTGCTTGACCATCCACAAGCGATGGGGTATTTGGCAGTATTGTATAGATATTTATTATTTATATATTACATATACATATATATAAATTTTTAAATATTAATATAGATATTAACATACATACAGTATATAAACACACAACAAACGCTAAGATGGCTGTGTTTGAGTTGTTAGATGCATATAATCAGGACTGTCAGAGAAGCCATCTTGTAAAATTGTGACACGAGCTTGAGCAGGTTAATTATAGACAAGATAGAGTAAATCGTAGCATAAACATCTCTTGTTTGTGGCGGGTGAGTGAGGAATTCCTGTCTATGAACAGCAGCACATGTGTGGAAAGCCATGAGATCTCTCTGGCCATTTCCACCATGGTGGTGGAAAGTGCTTGGAGCCAGAATGGCATGGATAATTTATTGGGCTTGCCCAGTGGTGAATGTCCGTGAGGAAGGATTGCGCCCCAGGAGGAAGAGGAGTTGAGAAAGTGATCAGGAGGATTTATAGGCAGAAGTATGATTGTGTTTCTCTGAAGAAGTTTTGCGTTGACGCAAGGTTTGTATCATCCGTTTTGTTTAGAGGGAAAGAAGTGACCTTGAAACAGAGAACCCCATGTGCAGCACTTCTGTAGGAAGAAAAAGGGCCTGGAGAGAGGACGATGGCGAACCAGAGACTCGTGGGAGAAACAGACGGAACCAGGAGGACTCCTGTGAAACAGACAGGCAGGCAGGGTTGGTTGAGGGCTACTCATACCTCGGCTTTACTGTATTTGACTCCTGTCGTACTGCCTCTCATAATCTCAACGCTCTCTAATTTTTTGCTTTTCCATCCATCTTGTCCACCTGTTGTTTCTCCCCTTCCCCCATTCATTACCCGCATCCTTTGTTTGTCCGTCTCCATCTATTTAACCGCTGCCCGTGTTGGCATTTCTTTTCTCTTCCTCCTGTTCCTTTTGTAGTATGCGATCCGATCGATAGTAATGTTCTAGCTCTCCGACGAGCCTTTGACTCTATACAAAAAAAACCCAAGTATCTCATTGAATATTAGCATAAGTGTTGTGTAACCCCAATTAGCAACGACCGCATGGATGTTGGTCAGATTCCCTATACCTTAGCCTTGTTGGGTCTTACTCCTCTTTTCCTCGCATTTAGCTCTAAACACACCCCCATTGTCCTTTCACACCTAGAAGTGCACTTCAATCTGGTCTGTCCATGTGAACATTGTGTTCTCTTTTCCCGGCTGTGGAACCAGATTCTCCACATCCTTCGAATCTCATTGTCTCCTCCAGGTCTCAAACAGAGTTCAATCACAATTTCAAATCATGCCATTCAAAACCCATTGACTTTCTACCCTCATTAAACATTCCCTGCCGCCCTGTCACCCAATCGCATGGCCCTCCTTCTTGCCAAATTCCATTTTCCTTCGAGAGTCGCTAACCATCTCGTCCATCCGCCATGCATCTCTGCCTGCCCCCCCCCCCATTCTTACCCCACACCCGTTTGTTTGTTCAATCGACTTGGCCTTCAACTGCGTGCGTGTTTCCTCCCTCTCTCAACGTCCTTTGTCCTTTGCATCCGGTCCTTTCAGTGTACCGTATTAAACTTTCCACGAGCCTGACGTGTCATACAATAGAGAAAACAATAATATGATATAAATAAGTGTTTCTTAATTATTGCACAAATCACCGAAAGAGCTGAAATGAACCTCATCACCTTGTTGTGGCCAAGCCCCGTAGGATCACAGAAGCCCTTCGGAACCAGGAAGGATACAACATAATTTTTTTTATGAAAGAACAAAAAATAATTTTAAATAATGAAAGCACATTCTGTCAAGTGTGTAATAAGCCTGCTCCAGAGTATGGCTGATTGGTTAACCATAAGACAGGGTAAAAGGAGACTGAACAGACATGAGCATGTTGCCAACCTAACCTGGATTAGCTCCGGTGTGAGGAGAAATTATTAACTCGAGATGAATTGTTGAATTTTGTCAGTATATCATATAACATGAGAGCACAAGCCACGCAAACTTCTGCAATTGTCAAAGAACTAAAAAAGCAAAGAGTTTGACTAGGTATTTGAAATTCCTGACAAAGACTACCAAATTAAAAGGATCTGCGTTTACTCAGCTTCCTGAATACGTGCTCCCTCGCAGGCTGGAGGAACATTTTCCAAGATGGTGATTGACATTGCGTAAAATGTATGAGTTATGGAGATCACCATCCTTGGCTCGGTTTCACAATGCAATTAGAAAATTGATATTAATTTGGGTTTACTTTTTAACTCTTTTCAAAGGTAATGAATCATTGCCAAACTACTACATGAAAGCAAAAGTTATTTGAAGAATAGCAAATTGCGAGATGGAGATAGCATACTAAAATGGGCACTCGTATAGCGCATACCTTCGCAGGTGAACAGTACATATTTGTATCCCACGATAGATCAGAGTGGATCTGCGACCTAAAATAAATTTCAATGCGCTGTTTTATCATTCTCATGCATAGCATATATACTTGGCGAAATCCATAAATATAAATTTGACCTTTTAAAAATAATTGTGGTTGATCAGCCAGTATGACAAAATTACACAAATCCTCTTCAAATTTCAAGTCAATGGATGAAAATTTGAGGATTTTGAAATTCCAGTAAGTTGTTGACCGTTGGGCCGATGTTGACTTCAAAAAATTGTCTGGCTGAAATTCAGTGATCTAAAAGTAAATCCTCTCAATTGTCAATTAATGTGATAAAATGCAGTATTTTAGAAAATCTCACGTAAGTGTTGATCTTTGGCTATTTACTTTGACCTCAAAAACAAAAGGCCTCTTTGCTATACAACTCTTACCATGTGGTATGAAGTTTGTAAAGATCGGTTTGTAAAGGGACCTCTCGGCGATGAAGCATAATCAATAGGGGAAATACCCGTGGCGCTCACCAGGGACGGCTGGTAAGATAATCCATGGGAACCATGGAGTGCGATGCGGATGCCGCCCCGCAAAATATGCAAATGAGAAAGAAAGTAAAGAGCTCTGGATATTTTTCATGTCATGAACAGATTAATTGGTTATCTGGGTGATGAAAGTGTGCTCAAGTTTCATCGATAAGTTGGCCTAGTCTGGAGAAAGAGCAAATAACATTGATTTGGGGGCAACACCCCCCTTGTTAAGCACCTCAGTAACACCAAATTTAATGCCTCAAACAATCTTTGTCGTACATTCATGGGGTATGAAGGTTGTCACAGTTTCAATCGATAATGTGTTGTGTGTCCTTGAAAGAAAGCAAATGCCTATATGGGGGGCAATCTTCCTGTGACCCACCTTAGACCCTGATTTTTTTTTATTTTTTTTTTAAATGCCCATTAACAATACTTTTCATCTTGGTGTATGAGGTGTGCCAAGTTCAATCGAATATGTCTAGACGGAGAAAAGAGCAATACGATATTTGGGTGCAAACCGCCCCTGTCACCCCCTAACCCCAATTTTCTAATGTCGATGAACAAACTTTGGTACATTATTGGTGATGAAGTGTAAGTCAAGTTCATCGTAATTGTGTGTGTGAGTCTTGAGAGAAAGCAAGTCCTATTACTGGGGGCAATCCCCCTGTCGACCACGCTTAGCCCTGATTTGTTTGTTTTTTAAATGCCATTAACAATCTATGGTTCATCTGGTGAGAGTTGTGCTCAAGTTCTCATCCGAAATTGTGTCGAGTTTTGGAGAAAGAGACAAATACATATTTTGGGGTCAACCCCCCCTTCCCCCCCTTTCACCCCCATAGACCCCAATTATTTTCTCAATATCATGAACATAACTTTGGTACATTGTTGGTGATGAAGTTGAAGTCAAGTTTCATCGTAATTGTGTGTGTAGTTCCTGAGAACGAAAGCAAGTACTCTATTATGGGGGAAATCCCCCTGCGACCACCTTAGACCCCGATTTTCTTTTTTAGACCCCGATTTTTTAAGCCTATAACAGCTTGGTACATCGGGGGAATGAAGATTAGTGGTGAAGTTTCATCGGAATGTGTGCTGTAGTTTCTGAGAAGATCAAATATACTTATTTGGGGCAACACCCCCTCCCCTGTAGGGACCCCTTACCTCGAATGTTTTTAATGCATGACAAGCTTGGCTACATCACAGGTGATGAATTCGTGTGCAGTCGCTGGTCAAGTTCATGAAATTGTGTGTGTAGTTGGGACAAAAAGCAAATGCATAATTTGTGTGGGAACCGCTCCTTAACACACCCCCCTTAGAGCCGCGATTTTCTCATGCATGATACAAAACTTTGGATAATCAAGTGGTGTTGAAGTTGCTAGTAAAGTTTCATAGAAGTGTGTGTGTGTTCCTGAGAAGAAGCAAATATCTCTTTGTGGCGGCAACCCCCCCATAAACTCCCTCCATAGAACCCTCAGACCCCGATCTATTCTTAATTTTTTTAATGCCCATGACAAACTTGGTATGTCAGGGGCGATTGAAGGTGGTGTCCAGTTCATCAGAATGGTGTTGTTGTTTCTGAGAAGAAAGCAAATATCTCTTGGGGCAACCCCCCCCAAACTCCCTCATAGACCCCAGACCCCTACTATTAAAAAATTTTAATGCCAATGAGCAAACTATTGGGTATGTGCAGGGCGATGAAGGTTGTGGGTCAAAGTTCATCAAATTGCATTGTAGTTTCGAGAGAAAGAAGAAATACCTGTTTGGGGAGCAACCTCCAAGGAACCTCCCTTAGGCCCGATTTTTTTTTAATGTCCAATGATACAGCTGTTGTCATCAGACGTGATACGTTTGGTAAAGTTCATGAAAACGAGCCGTGTAGTCCAGAAAGAAGTTGAGTAATTTGTGACGACTGCGGACGGATGACATAAGCTGTCCCGGAACTAGTTCCATGTGAGCTAAAAACAAACAACAAAAGAAAAAAGATCATGCAGAGAATGAGCTGCAAAATTGCACGCCAGCCCCATCCCAACGGTGCCACGGTACATAAATTGTCCATTTCATTAGATTAAATCGGCAATCTTTAATTCAAAGCTCGGTCAATGATGAAGAATTATTATTTCAGATTGAAATTGATTGATTTAGACGTTTGACCTTGGTACATTTAAACCTGTTACCTGCAAAAATAGTCACTGTCCCAATTCAGTAATGCAGTATGCAACTCCTTAACCTTCAGAAATGATGTAAATTGACAATTTTTTGTTGAAAATTGATGGATTAGAAAGTTGACTTTGAGTTGACCTTTACCTTTTAGTCTCAAAAAAGTGGTTTCCCAATTCATTACGCATCTGCAAATCCTGTGCAACTTGTCGAATTCAATCAATTAAAAATGACGATTTTAGAAATTTGACCTCAATGATGACCTTTGACTTGATTCAAAATCAATCGCTTCAGTTGAGATTATCCTCTACAGCTTGGTTAAAGTTTCATGACGATCATTTGGAATCGGACCTGTAGCGTTTGATCAAACAAAAAGACAGAGATAACTAAAATCCACTGCACCGATATCTTGGCAACATCGAAAATTTTCAACAGACAAACCATGGTGAAACTATGCACCTCCATTCCGAATTTCCACCACTACAGTAGGCGGGGGGGGGAAACCAGGTAATAAGGTTAAGGTTTAATGTACACAACATCTAGAATAAATGCTTCATCTCTTCTTCGACCATTGGAGTGTAGGTCGGTAATATGAGCAGTACTTCGTGTTGGTAGTGTTTTAAGTGTTTATCAAAGTAGACATAAGCTTTGTTGTGTAACAATTAATCATCAGACGAATTGACATGTAGATTTCGACGAAATCCTTTTTTCTGATAGAATCGAATCCTTCTAAGTCCTCTGAAAAAAAAATAAAAAGTAAACAACTTGATTGGTCCAAATAGTTGTAAATAGTGGAATTTTAAAATCAAGAAATAAGTGTCAATATGCATTTAGAATTTGGGTCCAAAACGCCAAAGATTCGATATCGGTCCAATGGCATTGATTGCTGACAGACTCCAATGTGATTGTGTTAATTGACCCGAAATAATCACCTGTGATAGTGCAGAAGAAGGCACACATATCTAAATTGTAAGTTTCAACCAGCCATTGATATTGTGACACCCCTGCCTCACTTCTCCCTCTTATCCTCCTCCTCCTCCTCCCTCCTCCTCCTTCCATTATCATTCGCACAACATCACAACACAATATTGTATAGCAGACTCCAGCGCTCACCCATAACACAACAACGGTTTGTGCTTCTTGATGGCCCATCTGCGCAAAATAACCCACCTGAGTCATACCAAAAATTTAAAGAAGTATGTGTGCTGTCTTCCTGACGCTCAGGCCTAATAGACAGCACGACAACAACCTCAAAGCTTGATACTAGTGCAGGCTGAATGCCAGATGACCTCCACCTGCATTGAAGTCCGTGTCAGAGAACACATTATCTATCTATACTATACTAAAAACTCTCATCTTCAAATATATGTGTATATAGTATGATGTATGTTGTAATGTTCCTGAAATACAGGCCAAAACCTGTAACTCGATAGCGCAAACTTTTTGGCCCCACCTTACTCACCTTCTCCTGCGTGTGCAGTATCAAGTTTCGTTCAAATCGGGCAACAAAAAAAATTTATTAAAAATCATTACCCAGCCGAATCAGCAGTCAAGTACTCCTTCGGGAGATTGATCAATGCAAACAACCCAAGCCAGTTAGTTCGCTGGAGCTATCTTTTTTTTTTCTTGAATAGGATTTTTTCATACAAACCCCTGTCACAACGGGAACCATGTTCACCGGGTCACTAGTCATATACTAGCAGGACCTGCGGAATATCCCGCACATTGTAAAAATGACTTCAAGTGTTCAACCCCCCCACCCCCACAAACCCCAAGTCATCAAATCCCCACCCAAACCTGAATCCTCAACCCCACTCCCAACCCTTAAGGCTTCAATCCCTCCCCACTCCAAGCCTTTCAAACAAACACAACTCCTCAACCACGCACTCAGCAGCAAAGCTCTCAACCCCAACCCCCCCCCAAACTCTGTCCCATCTTTGCTCTCCCCTCCCCTACCAAACCCAACCACGCTCTCTGTCCGCTCCCTAATCCCTCAGCATTCCCACATCGATCAATACATATTTATTCATTTCCTCATTGAAGCACAGCGGAATACTTAAACTTTACATGCCATCACTGACGTCACAAAAAAAACCGTGATGCAAAAACACCACTGCATGGCTCCCACACGGCATTGGCCATCACGGTCGCCTGTCTAACTCTAATCCGTGAGAATATACAGAAGACCCGCTGATTGCAACTTCTCAAGTTGCAACCACGAGCAGCCTAATTGTGCCAAATGATGACCCAAAAACCAATTATTCTTCTTCCTGATGCATATATACACATCATAAAAGTTAATAATGATGGATGTTTTTCTTTCGAACGTCTCGGCAAGAATCCCGTCATTCTCGACAAGACCTTTATAATGACGATGGATTTTTTATGTCCCTGTCGAGTCCCTAAGAGAAAATAGTCAGAAAGAACAGCAAGGATCACGGAACCTCCGCAGAAAAAATCCTTGCTCGAGAAACGGCCACAGTAGTTATTTGGTGGGGTATGAAGGCAACCAGACCGCTGCCCATTTGCCTCCAAAAATAAAAGAATATCCCTGGTTTCAAGCAAACATGCCCAGCTGCCTATGTGCTATATAATCATTCATTGGTTATATAGCTCGCATAGATTCCAATTGCATGTCATACGCTGCTACTCTTGAGGCTGAAGGCTGAAGGGACGGGGGGGAACTACGGAGGTACGTATGGCCTATCAGCTACAACCTTTCAATATTTGATGATCTTTTAAACAGTTCGTTTTACGCACTGAAGGGAAAAAGGTAGGAGGAGGCATGAACAATTGTGAATATGACCGCTCCAAAGGGTCTTTGGCTTCGGCATAGCACCATCATGTGACCATATGATATTTCAGGTACAATAATTTTGGGTGGAGTCAGGCCATGCGTGTCCCCCATGGTGAAAGCGAGCGTTACACACGGATGCTACGGACGAACAAGTGATCTCGTCACGTTTCACTTTTGTTTGGGATTGTGACGGAACAATGTCAAAAATTATTGTGATGCTAAGTAGAAGAGGATGTGGTGTCCTATTGTGGCATCTTAATGTAATGGTCATTCATTTATTGTATTCTTCTTCTTCCGTCTTCTTCATCCATCACAATTTGCACAACCAAAAGTCAAATGGTCAAAAGAGTCATGATGGAAATCCAAAAGAGGATTTGGTGTCGTATTGTGGCAGCGTAATTGGTGTCATTCCTACTTGTTGGTTGGTTTTTGTGAGATTTCATCCCTCTGTTTTTACATTTTTTAAAATGTTTTTTCTTGTTTCTGCAGTTTTTATCCCCCGCCGCGTGGCGGAAGGGGGATATTATGTTGTCACCCGGGTCGTCCGTCCGGTATTGTCCGTGTCCGTCCGTCCGGCTGGCTTGGCGTCAAACATTTATGGCTGTTGGTGAGTGCGATAAACTATAAACTGTTTGCCATATCGGATTTGAATTTGGTCAAGCATGTACCACTGAAAGGAAGAAACCCTATTGATTTTGGCGTGCGGATCAAGATTGCCAACTGGGGCGAGCCATCTTGAAAAATGTTCAATGGCGGGGATTCCCATCTCTATGGTATATTTAAAGTAGATTTAAAATTGCTTAATGTTAATATATTGTTATTTGGAATAGATGAAATCCATCTATGTTACTATCTAAACTCGACTATGGTATTCTCTACCACTCACCCCTTCATCTAATCTCTCCTTAGCACAGCTGAGGGCGTTTAGTTTCACCCTCGGGACACGTGTTCTGATTTTAAAAAGTGCAACGTTCCACTGTGCGCATGGGTTATTCCATTTACTAATGAGGGGGTGTTTTTAGATCGTGCAATATATTGTAGTGTGGATTTGTTAAACAATTTCGATATGTATTATCATGAGGAATTATGCAAATGTTATTGTGATTATTGTTGTATTT
>CM068960.1:30536342-30554762 GCA_035128595.1 Eptatretus atami
CTTCCCCACACCCTTTGTTTGTTCAAGTCGATCTTGGCCTTCAACTCTGCTGTTGGTGTTTCCTCCCTCTCTCAACTGTTCCTTTTGTCCTGTTGCATCCTGGTCCTCTCAGTGTACCAGTATTAACTCTTCCACGAGCCTTGACGATGTATACAAAAAGAAAACAATAATAGGAATATAAAAAGTGTTTCTGAATTATTGCACAAATCACCAAAGCAGCTGAAATGCAACTCTCATTCACCTTGTGTGGCCAAACTCCCTGATAGGATCAAGAAGCCTCTTGGAACCCAGAAGGATACAAGCAGTAATTTTTTTTTTATGGAGAAGACAAAAAATAATTTTAATATGAAAAGCACATTCTTCAAGGTGTAATAGCTCTGCTCCAGAATGTATGGCTGATCTGTAGACCAAAGACAGGGTAAAAAGGAGACTGAACAGGACAGTGAGCATGTTGCCAACCTAACTTGGATTTACGTCCGGTGGTGGAGGGAGAAATTATTTAACTCGAGATGAATTGTTGAATTTTGTCAGATATCATATAACATGGAGAGCACAAGCCACGCAAACTTCTGCAATTGTTCAAAGAAACTAAAATAAGCAAAGAGTGTTACTGCGTAATTTGAAATTCTGACAAAGACTACCAAATTAAAGGATCTGGTTTTACTCAGCTTTCCTGAATATCGTGCTCCTCGCAGGCTTGGAGGAACATTCCAAATGGTGATTGACATTGGTTAAAATGTATGAGTTATGGAGATCACCATCCTTGGCTCGTTTTCAACAATGCAATTAGGAATAATTGATTATTAATTTGGGTTTATTATTCTTTAACTCTATTTTCAGGTAATTCAGAATCATTGCAAATCCTTTACTTACATGGAAAGCAAAAGTATTTGAAGGAATAGCAAATTGCGAGATGGAGATAGCAATAACTAGAATGGCACTCGGTAGAGCGCATACCTCTGCCAGGTTGAACAGTTTACATTTTGTATCCCACTGATAGATCAGATCTGGATCTGGACCTAAATCAAATTTCAATCGGCTTGTTTTTATCATCTCATGCATAGCATAATACTTGCGAAATCCATAAAATAAATTTGACCTTTAAAAATAATTGGTGGTTGAATTCAATGACAAAATACACAAATCCTCTTCAAATTTCAAGTCAATGGGATGAAAATTGAGGATTTTGGAAATTCCAGCTTAGTTGTTGACCGTTGGCCGATGTTGACTTCAAAATAATTGTCTGGCTGAATTCAGTGATCTAAAATGTAAATCCTCTTCAAATTTCAATTAATTTGGATGAAAATTGAGTATTTTAGAAATCTCACGTAAGTTGTTGATCTTTGGCCTATGTTGACCTTTTGACCTCAAAAACAAAGGCCTCTTTGCTTATGACGAACTCTACCATGTGGTGAAGTTTGGTGAAGATCGGTTTAAAATTGTGACCTCTCGGCGATGAGCATAATCATAGGGGAAATACCCCTGGGCGCTCACCAGGGAGCGGCTGGATAAGATATCCAGGGAACCATTGGTAGGCATGGATGGCCCGCAAAATATGCAATGGAGAAGAAAGTAAAGAGCTCTGGATATTTTTTCATGTCATGAACAGATTTTGGTTTATCTTGGGTGATGAAAGTTGTGCTCAAGTTTCATCGAAATTGTGTCTAGTTCTGGAGAAAAGAGCAAATACATATTTTGGGGGGCAACCCCCCCTTAAGCCACCTCAGACACCAAATTTTTTAATGCCATCAACAATCTTTGGTACATCATGGGTGATGAAGGTTGTCATCAGGTTTCATCGAAATTGTGTGTGTCGTTCCTGAGAAGAAAGCAAATGCCTATTATGGGGGGCAATCTTCCTGTGGACCACCTTAGACCCTGATTTTTTTTTTTTATTTTTTTTTTTTAAATGCCATTAACAATACTTGGTTCATCTTGGGTGATGAAGGTTGTGCTCAAGTTTCATCGAAATTGTGTCTAGATCTGGAGAAAAGAGCAAATACATATTTTGGGGTGCAACCGCCCCTTTCACCCCCTTAGACCCCAATTTTTCTAATGTCATGAACAAACTTTGGTACATTATTGGTGATGAAGGTTGAAGTCAAGTTTCATCGTAATTGTGTGTGTAGTTCTTGAGAAGAAAGCAAGTTCCTATTATGGGGGGCAATCCCCCTGTCGACCACCTTAGACCCTGATTTGTTTTGTTTTTTTAAATGCCATTAACAATCTTTGGTTCATCTTGGGTGATGAAGGTTGTGCTCAAGTTTCATCGAAATTGTGTCGAGTTCTGGAGAAAAGAGCAAATACATATTTTGGGGGGCAACCCCCCCTTTCCCCCCCTTTCACCCCCTTAGACCCCAATTTTTCTAATGTCATGAACAAACTTTGGTACATTGTTGGTGATGAAGGTTGAAGTCAAGTTTCATCGTAATTGTGTGTGTAGTTCCTGAGAAGAAAGCAAGTACCTATTATGGGGGGAAATCCCCCTGTCGACCACCTTAGACCCCGATTTTCTTTTTTTAGACCCCGATTTTTTTATGCCATTAACAGTCTTTGGTACATCATGGGGGATGAAGATTGTGGTGAAGTTTCATCGGAATTGTGTGTGTAGTTTCTGAGAAGAAATCAAATACTTATTTTGGGGGCAACACCCCCTCCCCCTGTAGACCCCTTTAGACCTCGAATTTTTTTAATGGCATGAACAAGCTTTGGTACATCACAGGTGATGAATGTCGTGTGCAGTCGTGGTCAAGTTTCATCGAAATTGTGTGTGTAGTTTTGGACAAAAAAGCAAATGCATATTTTGTGGGGCAACCCTCCCTTACACCCCCTTAGAGCCCGATTTTTCTCATGTCATGAACAAACTTTGGTATATCATGGGTGTTGAAGGTTGTAGTAAAGTTTCATCAGAATTGTGTGTGTGGTTTCTGAGAAGAAAGCAAATATCTCTTTGTGGCGGGCAACCCCCCCATAACTCCCTCCATAGACCCCTCAGACCCCGATCTATTTTTAATTTTTTTTAAATGCCATGAGCAAACTTTGGTATGTCAGGGGCGATGAAGGTTGTGGTCCAGTTTCATCAGAATGGTGTGTGTTGTTTCTGAGAAGAAAGCAAATATCTCTTTTGGGCGGGCAACCCCCCCCCCCCATAACTCCCTCCATAGACCCCTCAGACCCCTATCTATTTAAAAAAATTTTTTAATGCCATGAGCAAACTTTGGTATGTCAGGGGCGATGAAGGTTGTGGTCAGTTTCAATCCAGAATTGCATGTGTAGTTTCTGAGAAGAAAGAAAATACCTGTTTTGGGGAGCAACCTCCAAGGAAACTCCCTTAGGGCCCGATTTTTTTTTTTAATGTCATGAACAGGCTTTGGTGCATAGACAGTGATGACGTTGTGGTAAAGTTTCATGAAAATCGTACGTGTAGTTCCAGAGAAGAAGTTGAAAGTATTTGTGGACGGACTGACGGACGGATGACATAAGCTTCCCGGAACTAGTTCCATGTGAGCTAAAAACAAACAGACAAAGAAGAAAAAGACGTCATGCAGAGAATGATGCTTGCAAAATTCACCCAGCCCCCTCTCCAACGGTTGCCACGGGTACATTGAATTGTCCATTTCATTAAGATTAAAATTGGCAATCTTAATCAAAGCTCAGGTCAATTGGATGAAAATTGATTATTTTTCAGATTGAAATTGATGATTTTAGACGTTTGACCTTGAGTTGACCTTTAACCTTTTGACCTCAAAAATAGTCACTTTCCCAATTCAGTAATGGAGTATGCAACTCCTGTTCAACCTTCAAGATAATAGGATGTAAATTGACAATTTTTCTGTTGAAAATTGATGATTAGAAGTTTGACTTTGAGTTGACCTTTTACCTTTTAGTCTCAAAAATAGTTGGTTTCCCAATTCATTTACGCAATATGCAAATCCTGTTCAACTTTCAATTCAATCAATTAAAAATGACGATTTTAGAAATTTGACCTCATGATGACCTTTGACCTTTGATCTCAAAATCAATCGGCTTCTCAGTTGAGATTATCTCTACAGCTTGGTAAAGTTTCATGACGATCAGTTTGGAATCGTGACCTGTAGGCGATTGACAAACAAAAAGACAGAATAACAAAATCCACTGACCGATATACTTGCAACATCGAAGATTTTTCAAGCAACAAACCATGGTGAAAACATCACCTCCATCCAACTTCGGTGGAACAGGTAATAAGGTTTAAGGTTTAATGTACACAATATCTTAGGAATAAATTGCTTCTCTTTCTTGACCATTGAGTGTAGGTCGGTAAATATGAGTACAGTACTTCGTGTATTGTAGTTTTTAAGTGTTTATCAAAGTAGACATAAGGGCTTTGTGTGTAACAAATTAACTCGAGTACGGATAAGTTGGACATTTTGTAGAATCTCCTTCTGAACCATAAAAAAATAAAAGAAACAAACTTGATGTGTTTCCAAATTAAGTTGTAAATATTGGAATTTTAAATGCAAGAAATAGTGTCAATATGCATTTAGAATTTGTGTCCAAAACGCCAAAGATTCATATTCGTGTCCAATGGGCATTGGCTTTGCTGACAGACTCAATGTGATTGTGTTAATTACCCGAGAATAATCACCTGTGATATGTGCAGAGCAAGGCACACATATCTAAATTGTATTTCACCAGCCATTTGATTTGTGACACCCCTGCCTCACTTCTCCTTCTCCTCCTCCTCCTCCTCCTCCTCCTCTCCATTATCATTCGCACAACATACAACACATATATTGGTATAGCAGGACTCCAGCGCTCACCCCATAACACAACACGGTTTTGGTGCTTCTTGATGGCCATCGCGCAAAATAACCCACCGAGTCATACCAAAAATTTAAGAAGTATGTGTTGCTGTCTTCCTTGACGCTCAGCCTTTTAATAGGATCGAGCACGGACAAACAACCATAAGTTTGGAATACTAGTGCAGGCTTTGAATGGGCCAGATGACCTCCACCTGCATTGAAGTTCCTTGTCAGAGAACACATTATCTATCTATATATTACTAAAACTCTCATCTTCAATATATGTGTATATATGTATGTATGTATGTATGTATGTATGTTCCTGAAATACAGGCAAAACGGTACTCGATAGCGCAAACATTTTTGGCCCACCTTACTCACCATTCTCCTGCTGTGTGCAGTATCAAGTTTCGTTCAAATCTGGCAACGAAAAAAATTATTAAAAAATCAATTCCCGATTCAGTCAAGTACTCTTCGGAGAATTGATCAATGCAAACAACCTCAGCAGTATAGTTCGCTGGAGCTATCTTTTTTTTTTTCTTGAAATGATTTTTTTTCATCAAACCCTGTCACAACGGGAACCAATGGGTTCACGGGTCATCTAGTCATTTACTAGCAGGGACCTGCGGAATATCCGCACATTGTAAAATATGACTTCAAGTGTTCAACCCCCCCACCCCCAACAACCCCAAGTCATCAAATCCCCACCCCAAACCTGAAGTCCTCAACCCCCCCACTCCCAACCCTAAGGCTCAATCCCCTCCCACTCCAAGCCTTCAAACAAACCACAACTCCTCAACCCACGCACCTCCCACAAAGCCTCAACCCCACCCCCCCCAAAACTCTGTCCCATCTTTAGCCTCTCCCCCTCCCCTACCACAACCCAACCACCTCTCTGTCCTCCCCTAATCCCTCAGCATTCCCACATCGATCAATACATATTTATTCATTTCCTCATTGAAGCAGCGGAATACTTAACTTTACATGCCATCACTGACGTCACAAAAACCGTGATCAAAACAGTCACTGCATGGCTCCCACACGGCATGGCCCATCACGGTCGCCTGTCTAACTCATAATCCCGTGAGATATACAGAAACCCCGTGGAATTGCAACTCTCAAGTTGCAACCACGAGCAGCCTAATTGTGCCAAATGATGACCCAAAACCAATTATCTTCTTCCTGATGCATATATACACATCATTAAAAGTAAATAATGATGGATGTTTTTTTCTTTCACAGTCTCGCAAGAATCCCGTCACTTCTCGGACAAAGACCTTTATAATGACATGGATTTTATGGTCCCTGGTCGAGTCCCTTAAGAGAAAATAGTCAGAAATAACAGCAAGGATCCACGGAACCTCCGCAGAAAAAATCCTTGCTCGAGAGAACGCCACATAGTTATTTGGGTGGTGTATGAGGCAACAGACCGCTGCCTCATTTGCTCCAAAAATAAAAGAATAATCCTGGTTTGAAGCAAAAACATGCCCACTGCCTATGTGCATATATAATACATCATGGTTATATAGCTCGGATAGATTCCAATTGCACTGGTCCATACGCTGCTACTCGAGGCTGAAGGCTGAGGACGAGAACTACTGGAGGTACGTGATGCCTATCAGCTACAACCTTTCAATATTTGATGATCCTTTAAACAGTCGTTTTACACTGAAGGGAAAAACGTGTAGGGAGGGCATGACAATTGTGAATATGACCGCTCCAAAGAGGTCTTTGGCTTCGCATAGCACCATCATAGTGACCATATGATATTTTTCAGGGTACAATAATTGTGGGTGGAGTCAGGCCAGCTGTCCCACCAATGGTTGGAAAGGAGCGTTACACACGGATGTACGGACGAACAAGTGGATCTCGTCACGTTTCACTTTTGTTGTGGGATTGTGACGGAACAATGTCAAAAGATATTGTGATGCTAAAGTAGAAGAGGATTGTGGTGTCCTATTGTGGCATCTTAATGTAATGTCATTCTTTATTGTTATTCTTCTTCTTCCTTCTTCTTCATCCATCACAATTCCACAACAAAAGTCAAATGTCAAAAGATGTCATGATGGTAATCCAAAAGAGGATTGTGGTGTCGTATTGTGGCAGCGTAATGTGGTGTCATTCCTACCTTGTTTGGTTGGTTTTTGTGAGATTTCATCCCTCTGTTTTTACATTTTTTAAATGTTTTTTTTTTCTTGTTTCTGCAGTTTTTATCCCCCGCCGCGTGGCGGAAGGGGGATATTGTTGTCACCCGGGTCGTCCGTCCGGATGTCCGTCCGTCCGTCCGTCCGGCTGGCTGGGCGTCAACATTTATAGCTGTGAGTGCGATAACTCATAAACTGTTTGCCATATCGATTTGAAATTTGGGTCACACATGTACCACCTGAAAAGGAAGAACCCTATTGATTTTGGGCGTGGCCGGATCCAAGATGGCCAACTGGGGCGGCCATCTTGAAAATAATGTTTCAATGGCGGGGGATTCCCCATCTCTGATGGGTATATTTAAAGTATTAAAATGCTTAATGTTGAATATATTTTGTTATTTTGGAATAGATTAAATCCATCTATGCTATTAAACTCGACCTATGGTATATTCTACCACTCCCACCCCTCAATCCTGGCTTTTGGTTCAGTCCACGATGTGAATTGCCACATCTGCGAACCGATGCGATTATTGTTTTTTAAAAATAATAAAATGCTGAATATTTAATATATTTTGTTATTTTGGTATGGATTAAATCCAAGTATGTTATTAAATTGTTTTAATACTTGCTTCAGTTGATTTGAGGGATAGTTTGGATATGTATCGCTGTTGGAATGGTTCTGTCCACTGTTCACCCCCCCCCCCCCCTTCCCACGGTCCTGGACTGGTTTGGTTGAGTCCACATTTACCTTTGATCTCTTTTCAAATAGAAGATTAATGTTTTATATTTATTAAGTCACCTGGAACACGTTCTGGGGAGGTTATCGGATGGCTTGCCGTCCGTCCATCCATCCGCAAATACTTGCAATTTCTATGAAACTACACATATGATTTTGATGAAACTTTATACAACGTTCATCATCGTGTAAGTACCAAAGTTTGTTCATGGTATTAAAAACATTGGGCCCTCAGGGGTCTACAGGAGTCCCCCCCCCCCCAAAATGCATTTGCTCACACACATAGGAATGACAACACGATTCTGATGAAACTTGACTTCAACCTTCATCACCAATAATGTACCAAAGCTTGTTCATGACATTAGAAAAATTGGGATCGAAGGGGTTAAAGGGAGGGTTGCACCCCAAAATATATTTGCTTTCTTCTCTGAAACTACACACACAATTCTGATGAAATTTGACTGCAATCTTCATCACCCATGTACCAAAGCTTGTTCACACCATTAAAAAAAAGATTGGGGTCTAAAGGGGGGGTTGCCCCCCAAATATGCATTTTCTTTCTCCTCAGAAACTACACACACAATTCCGATGAAACTTCACCACAACCTTCATCACCCATGATGTACAAAAGTTTGGAATTAAAAAAAATTCCATCGGTATTTACTTTCTTCTCCGTTAACTATTTTGTGGGTCATCCATGCCAACCAGTAGTTCCCAGGTTATCTTATCCAGCCACTACCAGGTGAGCACCCAAGGGTATTGCCCCATGTTTAAATTTTGGGTTGCGTGCACTAGCCCAGAGAGAAAGTAACTTCCTCACGTTGGAATCACCATCATGGTGTCTGCAGTTAATGAGGTAGGTCAGGCTACAGTTTTACATTGTTTTGAGAGGGGAAGAAGAAGTACAAAATGGTGTTTTAGTGATCTCCCGATGTGGTACTTTTGTGATGTCTTTTGGCATCTTTTCTTTTTAAGTCTGGGTAGTTCAGAAAATGCTCGAGAATAAAAGTTATTGGTTTTAAATGCTTATAACTTCCCTCTTGAGGAGTTTGTAAGTGTATCATCGTGTACACATTTTAATGAGCAGCCATTTTTTTGCTGTATTGTCCTTCTATATGGAGTACAACTGTACTCCATGATATGCTTTGGTCAATGATAAACCTGTGTCATTGTGAAGGTGTGCCCATACTCTTGATTGAATATCTGGGCACTCACAATAAGTCTGAAACATTTCTGTTGTGAATGAAACATGGACAGGATGCAACCATTTGACAGGGTGCTAAAGCCTAGGGAAGGAATTATACATTTGGCTACTGTGCCAGCACATCATGGGATGTCTGTCATCCACCAGCAAATGCTATTACACTGAATACCCAGCTCAAAGTTGCAACGATGGACTGCACTGTCATTGATGTTGTTGATGACATACTATGGTACAATTAATCATTGATGCCCCAGTCTGTGAAGCACGATAATGACACTTTAAAGTTGGGTCAGGAATAAAACCCAGACAAGGTAGGTATGCTACCATTTAGTTATCCTGGCAGCTCATAGGCTTGTCTGCTTGAGCTTGATTGACAATTCACATGTATACTGCTATTCAGTACTATGACTCCTGCGTATGCATGTGAGATTCAGTGCTATTACTTACACCCCATCCTCCCCCCAACCCCTGCCCTCAATTCCCCACATAAGAACTCACCTTATATTATTTTCTATCCCTAACTCTGATCCAGAGTATAATACAAGCAGAGGTTGCTCTTATCTCACAGTGTGGTATTAAGATGTAAAGACCAAGTTCAAAATTGTAATTCATACAGAGGGAGGTTTTGTTCTGACTGGTGCATGAAGGTTGGGGGGAAGTTGAAATATCCTTCTGTTTTAATTAAATGTCTAATAAATAATTGGTTCCATCAGAGGTTATTTTTACACACATGTGATGTCTAGTTTAAAGTTGTAAGCCTATTTAGATGATGGTTATTAACGTTTTACCATATTTACACCATGAGGAAGCCAAATGATATTCCAACATCAGACGGGTTTTATTATTCTACACTCATTGTGGGCAAGGTTGACTTTAGAAAAGTAACCTTATGTTCACTACCGGCCTTTTGCTTGAGCTTTTGTAACCTCACTCTGTTCAGCAGATTTTGCTGTTATCACCAAATCCTGAACAAATACTGCAGCGACAAGGGGAATTTGTAAGGAGATTATTTCTTCTTTTTCCAAATGCCAGTGCAAAAGACATGATAAATAGTTTTAAAACAAACACTTTATCTCCTCCAGCCATTGGTATCACATCGATTTTCTCCAGATTTCCGTTGGAGTTTTACCGTTGGGCAGTGCAAAACCATCACTGACATTGTTGTATGTTATGGTTGGCTTTGCAACGTACGTCTGTTATCGCATTCAGAGCATCGGTTGGTTTGTGTACAATTTCCTAATGGACCCGCCAATCTCAACTCGAACTAAGGACAGGATGCGCCTCAAATTCCTCGCCCACCTGGGGTGTCCTTTATTGCAAACATCACAGACTGAGTGATCTCATGTCCAAAGGATGTATAAAACCTGTATACCAAGAAATTTGAAGGATTTTAGCCTGGTCGAAGAGGAGTATAATGCCTGTTTCATGCTGTGGTGTACTTTTTTGGTGCCTACAAGTTCTCTAGGGATCTGGTTTGAGCTCCTGGCCTTTTTAGCATGGTGATGGCCAAAAGCTCTCTTGGGATCTGGTTTGAGCTCTTGGCTGATCTTATATTATGGTGACAACAGGGAGCGGGTGGTCCAACACAAATCGCGTCTGGCCAAAGAAAAGTTGTCAAGATGTTGTTTATTCAAAATCGACGCATTTGTCCATGGCTAACGTTGTTTATTAATGAGGAGTTTGCAATGTATGCGTTTAGAGCAAGAAATATTGGCTTTGCCAAATTTGAAGCCGCCTGACATGAAACCAAAACAGCAGTCATATTTACACGACCATCGTATCAAAACCCGCCACGTGCTTTAACGCAATACAGCTTGGCAGAAGGAAGCTGCAAGCGCCAGCATCCTATGACAGTCTATTTTTACAGACACTTTGCTCTCTTCCTTTGCTGAATGGTCGCGTGTCAGGAAATGGGAAAGCCAAAAGCTTTGTCTTCAACCAAGCCATTGAAATGAGAAAAATCTCCTCTACATGTGTTAGACAAAAATAATTATATGTTAACTGCATGAGACAAAAGAAGCTACTTCATAAGCTGCAGACTGACAAGATAAGCTCCTCTTCAAGTATTACGTAGACCAGGAGATGCTCACATGTGGGTGATAGACAGACAAAAAGAACTTCCACTTTGAGTTTGAGACAGAGAAGAGAACTCCTTTCTGAGTGCTAAACAGACAGAGAAGCTCCACTGTGAGTTCCAGACAGCTTTGAGAACTCCTCTGAGAGTGCTATTAAACAGACAAGAAAAGCTCCAAGATGAGTTCCAGATAGGCAAGAGAACTCTTTTGTGTGCTGTTAAACAGAAAAAGTAAAGCTGCAATTAGAGTTCCAGTCAGAAAAGAATCTCCTCTGTGAGTGCTGGATAGACAAGAGAAGCTCGTCTGTGAGCCGAGGAAAGACAAGATAAAGAAAGACCTCTCTGTGCCCTCTGCAGAAAAGAAGCGCCCCTCCATGAACCCGCACACAAGAAAAGGCACTCTTCCACTCTTATTGGACAAAGGTACCTCCTTCAAGTCTTATTGGAGGCTAGCAAGGGTACCCGGCGTTGCCGAGCAATGTCAGGTTCCTCCTCATGCCCCTTCCCCTCACTCCCATCCCTTCCGCTTCCTCCTCCCACCCCACCCTTCCCTCTCTCCGGTCTCCCACCCCACCTTCCCCTCCTCTCCCACCCCTGCCTCCTCTCATCCCACCTCCCTCTGGACTCCCAAAACCCCCCTTCCCCTACCTCCCCTGATTAGTGGAGGTTAGCTTTGGGGCTTCCCACTCTCTGGAGAACATGTGTAGTGCAAAAATGCAAGTTATCTCCACAGCTGACTTGTAATACCCTCTGCTACCACCACTAGGTGGTGCTACACGATACACATTTACATAGAGAATTTTCATTGACCTTCCCTCCCAAACCCCCGTGGCTATAGATGAAGTCAAGAAGCCCATGTTCGCCACAGGCTTGAACTTGGTCCATGTGCCAAGTTTGGTGGCAATTGGCCCAGTAGTTTTGGTGTGATTGGTGTTACACACAGACAGACATACAGGACAGAAAATGACATTTATTTATTAGATGGTTCTCTGCGAGCCTCATAAGAAAAGGTCCTCCAAAAGTAATAAAAGCTCATCCATGAGCTTTAAGCTGAGAAAACGTGTTGAACGAAGAGTTTTAACATTTCTGACACCTTACATCTTGCATAACATTTTTCTTTCAAAGGAAACGTGGCAAACCAGGTGCTTGAATTTTAAGTCTCTGTAATGGCAGAATGAAAATCAGTTGTCTTCTTGACCAATAAGCTTATACTCCTCTCCCAAAAGCGTTTCGGGTAGGATGTGATTAATTTAACGTCACATAAAACACTCTGCTGTCAATCATCGATTGCAGTTCAGCGTTCTGGATGAACTGTGGTTGATGTAATGAGCCAAAGCTGCTCGGTGCCTGGTTCTCAACTCTTAGACAGGCTGGCCTGCCTTGTTGAACCTTCAGGGATGAAGCGAATCTTGGCACAGCTGGAAGGATACATTGACAAGTACTTCAGCGTGTGCAAAAAGTGTTCTTGTGTTCTCGTATCATGACAGGCGAGTTATGCTTAGGGATGTAGGCTTTACTTTTCTGTGGATTTATTGCGCGTTCGAATGGAATGCTTACATTAAGTTTTCTTTATCGGTGATTGACCACATGGCTGGGCTGACCGGTCAAGCAGCTGTGTGGGGTTTGAACTGGAGCGTTTGTGATGTGACAAGGCAGAGGAGTTTGAGGGATATAATATTATAATGCACTCGTTTTCAAGCAACTCCAACCGTGAACACAATAAAGTTTGGACATTGCACCATTTTGTTTTGTGCGAAGGATGTTAGTGCAGATTCTACATCCAAATTATTCCTCTACATATACATTGTGGACAAAAATAATGGAAACACCAGGGTACACAGGCCAGACAACATATACGCAAAGTATGAGGCTGCCACACGTACGTGACTGGCGCATGAAATGCGCAAACCTCTTCCTTGCAGTCCCCTTGCCGTGTATATATAAGTAAGCTGTGGCCCGAGTCCAGTAATAAGAGCCAGCATGGCTGCAAGAGGAGACCTTAATGACATAGAACGGGGTGTAATCGTTGGTGCGCGTTTGACAGGAGCATCAGTGACATAGGCTACAGAAATTGCAAACGTGTCATGAGGAACTGTTTCGAAGGTGATAGCCTGGAAAAAGAAAGACAGACATCATCATCAAAGGGCAACAGTGGGTGGAAGCACAGAACCAACAAGCGTGATGCACAGTCAATAGAGCAATGGGCACACTGTGAGCCAAACCATGAGTGCAATGGCAGACAAACTGTGTGTGGAGTTCAATGTGGGTCGTGAGCATAATGTGGGTCATGAGCATCCTGTATCATTAGAAACACAGTCAGATTGGACGCAATGGCCGGGTTGCTATGCACAAACTGCTCATAACGCCTGGCAATACCTGTTTGTGGGTCAAGTGGTGCAAGGAGCATAAGCAATGGACTGCTGAGTATGGGAGGAATGTGATATGGTCTGATGAGCTGTCCTTCACCATGTTCTTAATGAATGGACGTGTGCATGTGTGGTGACAGCCCAGGGAGCTCTACATCCCTGGGTGCCTGGTTCCAACAGTAAAAGGTTCTGGCAGTTCTGTAATGGTGTGGGGTGCATTTTCCTGGCATGACCTGAGTCAATTGATTCCATTAGAAGGTAGGGTTGATACAGTGCTCTACGTTATTGTCCTGAGTGATCATCTGCATCCCATGATGCAGAATTTATTCTCTATTGGGAAGGATGTCTTTCAGGATGACAATGCTCCAGTCCACATGGCACGTGTTGACACCGTGTGGTTCGAGGAGCACGAGGATGAAATTACACATCTTCCATGGCCTTCCCATTTGCTGGACCTCAATCCCATAAAGCATTTGTCAGACTGTTTTAAGAGGTGCCGAAGACAGCGGTTTCTGCCTCCATCGAAACGATGTGAATTGGTGGACTTCATTGTGGAAGAATGGTGCCACATTCCTGCAGAACAGCACCAGACCCTTGTTCACTCCATGTCATGTTGTATCCATGCTGTCCGAGATGCACGTAGTGGCCCGACATCCGACTCAGTGACATTCTGTTGGTGTTTCCCTTTTTTGTCCACAACATGTACCCCATGTAAAATAAAAAGAAGTAGATATCTGCAATCACAAAGTGATTGCCAAGGGTAAGTCTCCCCCAGCAAGCGGAGGCCTTCCCTTGGCAATCGCCTGTGATTTACCCTTGGCCCACAATCCAATGACAGCTATGTATTTTTTAGACCACCATATGACTTTGACCTTCAATGTTTAGGGATAGAGTGTAAATTAAGAAAATGATTCCTCATCTACAATAGATCCATAAAACTTAACATCATGAAAATTGGAGGAAAATTATATTATTCAAGTTGTGATCAAAAAGGTGTTTTTTGTTAATTCGGTCAAAATCTGAAAAAACGTAGGTCAATAAATAATCGTATATCAGGTGCACAACTTCAATGCAAGTCCATTATTATAATGCAAAAACATTTTGGAAGGCCAAGTGGTACTTGAGATTCTGTATTGGCAAAATTGAGCGATGACAACAAACACGTTTTTTTTCAGACTGTTCTTTGACCTTCACCTTTATCTCGGATGGGTACGATGTAAATTAATCATAAATGCACCATGCGTTAGACAATCGAACGATGGCAATTTTGGTCCGATTGGACAAACCTTAGTCAAGTTATTGGTGAAAAATGTGAAAATGTCTATGAATTGGGTCATGACCTTAAAATTATGTCAAAGTCAAAAAATTATGTCAATCCTGCATACTTTTTATTCCCATTATTGATGCAAAATTTCATTCCGAAAGTCTCAGCTGGCTCCAACATACAGCTCAGACATTGGCAAAGGAAAGGAAGAAAAACCTAAATGGTGTTTTATTACTCCTTGGAGTGTGAGACCTTGACCTTTAACTCGGAGGGGTATGATGTAAATAAATCGTAAATGCGCCTTGCTCTACACTATCTAGTGAGGTCAATTTTATTTATATTGGACAAACCTGAGTTGAGTGAGGTGAAAAATGTTAAAATAGCTATAATTAGGTCATAACATTAAAAATTAGGACAAGGTCAAAAATATGTCAACCCACATACTTTTTATTCACATTATTGATGCAAATTTTCATTCCGAAAGTCCGATCCAGCTTCGAAATGCAGCTTGGAAATTTTGTAAATTAGGAGTGCAGGAAAAAAAATAACAAAATAGAATTATTTAAAAAATTCTAAATGGTGATTTCATACTCCTCAAGGTCTCAGAAACTCTGTGGTACCCTTACAAATCTGGGGCACTAATTGTATAAACAAACCCTACACCAGCAATAAGCCTCCCCCAATCCTATGGGAGGAAGCTTCAATTCCTTATCAGATTATATTTTATTCTTTCACTTTTCCCTGTCTTTCTCTGCATAATTAATCTTGTGAAAACTCCAACCGACACATCGACTTGCATCCCACATACAAAGCACTACACAATCAATTACAACGTCAACACACACAGCAGTCATTCAATTGCAAGGAAGCCTTATGATTCGCTTGGACTTTGACCAATCCATGATGCGAACTGTCCCCAATGGAACTTAACGGTGTTTCCACCACAGCACTCTCAACGCCTCTGAGAAAGAGAACTAGTTTGTTCTTGAAACGTCAGGCTTTAAATAAATAATTTAAATTTGAATTATTTTATTGCCCAGTGTGCTACTTCTTTCTTTCTTATCCACTATGAACCCTGAGCGCCAAATTCTTACGACATTGTTATGTATATAGATAGATATATAGATATAATATATATATATATATTTAATATATATATATATATATATATATATATATTATATATATACAGTGGGGAGAACAAGTATTTGATACACTGCCGATTTTGCAGGTTTCCCACTACAAAGCACCGAAGGTCTGTAATTTTTATCATAGGTACACTTCAACTGTGAAAGACGGAATCTAAACAAAAATCCTGAAAATCACATTGATGATTTTAAAAAATAATTTTGCATTTTATTGCATGAAATAAGTATTTGATAAATCAGAAAAACAGAAGTTAATATTTGGTACAGAAACCTTTGTTTGCAATTACAGAGATCAGACGTTTCCGTAGTTCTTAACCAGGTTTGCACAGACTCGAGCAGGATTTTGGCCCACTCCTCCATACAGATCTTCTCCAGATCCTTCAGGTTTCGGGGCTGTCGCTGGGCAACACAGACTTTCAGCTCCCTCCAAAGATTTGCTAATGGGTTCAGGTCTGGAGACTGGCTAGGCCACTCCAGGACCTTGAGATGCTTCTTACGGAGCCACTCCTTAGTTGCCCTGGCTGTGGTTTCGGGTCGTTGTCATGCTGGAAGACCAGCCACGCCCCATCTTCAATGTTCTTGTTGAGGGAAGGAGGTTGTTGCCAGATCTCGCGATACATGCCCCATCCATCCTCCCCTCAATACGGTGCAGTCGTCCTGTCCCCTTTGCAGAAAGCATCCCCAAGAATGATGTTTCACCTCCTGTTCATGGTTGGGATGGTGTTCTTGGGGTTGTACTCATTTCTTCTTCCTCCAAACACAGCGAGTGGAGTTTAAACAAAAGCACTATTTTGGTCTCATCAGACCACATGACCTTCTCCCATTCCTCCTCTGGATCATCCAGATGGTCATTGGCAAACTTCAGACGGGCCTGGACATGCGCTGGCTTGAGCAGAGGGACCTTGCGTGCGCTGCAGGATTTTAATCCATGACGGTGTAGTGTGTTACTTATGGTTTTCTTGTACTGTGGTCCCAGCTCTCTTTAGGTCATTGACCAGGTCCTGCCGTGTAGTTCTGGCTGATCCCTCACCTTTTCATATCATTGAGGCTCCACGAGGTGAGATCTTCATGGAGCCCCAGACCGAGGAGATTGACTGTTATCTTGAACTTCTTCCATTTCTAATAATTGTGCCAACAGTTGTTGCCTTCTCACCAAGCTGCTTGCCTATTGTCCTGTAGCCCATCCCAGCCTTGTGCAAGTCTACAATTTGTTCTTGATGTCCTTAGACAGCTCTCTGGTCTTGCCCATTGTGGAGAGGTTGGAGTCTGATTGATTGAGTGTGGACAGCTGTCTTTTATGCAGATAACAAGTTTAAACAGTGCAGTTAATACAGGTAATGATGGAGAATGGAGGGCTTCTTAAAGACAAAACTAACAGGTCTGTGAGAGCCGGAATTCTTACTGGTTGGTAGGTGATCAAATACTATTTCATGCAATAAAATGCAATTAATTATTTAAAATCATACAATGTGATTTTCAGGATTTTTGTTTTAGATCCGTCTTTCACAGTTGAAGTGTACCTTGATAAAAATTACAGACCTCTAGTGCTTTGTAAGTGGGAAAACTGCAAAATCGGCGATGTATCAAATACTTGTTCTCCCCACTGTTATGATATATGTATATGTATATACAGTTAAGCCCAAAATTATTCATACCCTTACCAAATTTGGAGTACGTATTTTTAATCGTGTTATTTGAGGAATGAGTTTCTTCTGGCTTAAGTTACATAGAATGTGACAAACAGCTGAAAGAATCACTGCAAGAGATATTCAAGAAATACATTGTTTCGGGGGTATTTTATTGATAGATTAAAAAAAAAATGTCATGTCCAGAATTATTCATACCCACCCCTTCCCTCTGGTTCCAACAGTAAAAGGTTCTGGCAGTTCTGTAATGGTGTGGGGTGCATTTTCCTGGCATGACCTGATAATCAATGGAAAGCCTCTTTCTGTTTGTGATTACAGCCTTCAAACGTTTTTATACTTGCTCACAAGGTTTTGCATGTCTCTACAGGGATTTTGGCCCACTCCTTCGCGGGTCTCCAGGTCTTTGAGGTTGGAAGTTTCCTTGCATCACTCCGGTCTTGAGCTCCCTCCACAGATTCTCGATTGGGTTGAGGTCCGGACTTTGGCTTGGCCACTCTAGAACATCTACATCATTATCCCGGAACCATTTCTTGACTGACTTGGCGGTGTGTGTTTGGATCTTGTCCTGTTGAACGTCCAATGCTCCCGAGGTGAGTTCTCTGCGGATGTTTGATGTTTTCCTCAAGGATCTTGATGTACTGCTCCTTTTTCATGATGCCATCCACTTTGACGAGATTGCCGGGCCCACTGGCTGAGAAACATCCCCAAAGCATTATGCTCCCGCCTCCATGCTTGACGATCGGGATTGTGTTCTTCGGGTTGTATGCTTCCCCTTTCTTTCGCCAAACGAAAGCAACATCTCTGTGCCCGAAAAGCTGCATTTTCATCTCATCCGACCACAGAACTGAGGACCAAAAGCTTTGATCTTTGTCCAGGTGAGCTTTTGCAAAGGCTAGAAGAGCCTTTCTGTGCATGGGATGGAGGAGTGGAGTCTTTCTTGGTCGGCATCTATGGAGACCCCCCTTGTGCAACGTCCGCTGGAGTGTCTGCCTTGATATCGTGGTCCCAGACTCGCCAAGGTTGTTCAGGAGAGCCTTAATAGTGATCTGTGGAT
>CM068960.1:30625922-30638518 GCA_035128595.1 Eptatretus atami
TAAATGTCCTTGTTTAAATGTTCACCTGTTCGTTGCGTCCTTTCCTGTCATTGACTGCCATACTTACGTACGGAATATTAGCTGGCTTTTAATAGCCCATAAGATAATCGGGTCCAACGGGGCCTCGCGAACATACACCGCTCGGCAAATCGCAAACAGAGCAAGCTGCTTAAGTGGCTCGTTTCCAAGCAGGTTCCGTTGAGCTGTAAATCCCCGGCATTTCTGTCTGCGCACATACTTAGGTAAATCAACAATTCGGCGATCGGACGCTGTCGTGCGTGGACAGAATAGTTGGCTGATTTACGGTGTGATTAAAAACACACCCGTAGCTGGATTTCGGAGGTATTTGGATATATTTTTTTGATATGAATGATGTTTGTAGTTTGTCGTCTGGTGGACTACATTGTAGTGTCAGAGACACCACAGTGTAAAATGTAGACACACATGACATTCAGAGATATGTGTTCTAAGCCGCTATTCTCGCATTTCATGGTGAGCTCTTTTCTGAACTTTGTATTCTTTCTCTTCATTTGTAGTATTCAAGATGCATACAGGAGGCTATGACGAGGCTCTCGCTCAGTGATGTGTCAGGAGAGATAACGCTAACCCACGCACACGCGCACACAGAACAGCACGCATGCCATTATCACTGTAGCTGCTCTTATAGCGGTGTGCTTTTGCCTCTTCGCTTATATGGGATTGTCCATGATCCGTATTTACCGTTATACGAAAGTAGACTGAACACGCAGATCACAGATGTTATTGGGAAAGAAGCTTACCATGTTCAAAATTATTACCCAAAGTGATCTCAGGAGGGTGATGGCTAGGAGCTGTTGATTAGATTTGGTCCAAAATCGTCAAAGTCCAATGTCCATAGTGAGGGTCAAATACCATAATTCCCGTAAATTCATGTGGAGAAATGAGTATTTTGCTTCGGCTCCGAGCGTTACGAGTTCGTTTTAAACTTCCGATTTTAATTTGTTCCTTCGGTTTTTTTTGCGATCGGCTTAGAGACGCTTAAAACTCGGTTGTCGAAATTCTGGTAAAATCGATGTTTTGAGGACCGTTTTATAAAGACTTGTCATAAAAATATTTCACTCGACACGTGCACGGGTTCGTTCAGCGTGAATGCAGTGCTGCTCAGAGCAGACGCGTCGTTGAGTCACGTAAAGGCTTTGTCCGTGCTGCGCGCTGACGGTGTTTTCGATAAAGATGGTGTTAATAAGTCATTTTTTTTCCGCAATCAAAGGTTATGCGGCGCATGCCTGACTCGCTGAGCGTCGGATTAGTGTAAAGATGTTGGTTTGGATGGCCGAATATTACGGTTTTGTGACTGTTGATAAAAATAATTGCGTGGAGAATGGAGAGTTTTTGCGTTCGGTCGTACGTTACGATTTTTGATGGTTTGGTACAGAATCTCGTAGAAAACTTCTGGTTTGCGTCGCTACCTTCTCTAGAAGAGCAGCTTTTATTAGACAAGGTTCAGACGTTCAAGTTGACGATTTCGTAAGTACCTAGTCTATGACTGCTTGTTGTTGTGTTTGTTTGTAGGCACGATAACTCGAGAACGAAGAATGCTACCAATGTCAAATTACAATACCACGTGATTCAGGAGGGTGATGGCTATGTGGAGATTAGATTTTGGTAAAAATCGGTCAAAAGGTGCAGGTCACAAGTGAGGTCAAAACATAATTCCGTAAATTCATGTGGAGAAATGGAAGTAATTTTGCTTCGATCGACGTTACGAGTTCGTTTAAAAGCTTCGATTTTAATTTTGTCTTGCGGTTTTTGCGATCGCTTAGTGAGCCTTAAAACTCGTTGTCGAAATTCTGGTAAAAATCGGATGTTTTGGAGACGTTTTATAGATTTATAAAAAAATATTTCACGTCGCCGCGTCAACGGGCGTCAACGTGGTGCAGCATGCTCGAGCAGGACCGTCGTTGATCACGTAAAGTTTTTCGTGTGCGCGCTGACGTGTTGTTTTGATAAAAAGATGGTGTTTAAAAGTCCATTTTTTATCCCTAATAAAGTTATCGTCGGCAATGCCTGGATTTCGCTAAGCCGTCGGATTATATAAAAGATTGTTGGTGGATGGCCGAATATTACGGTTTTGTGACCTTTTGATAAAATAATATTAAATATTCTGCGTCGAGAAATGGAGATTTTTTTGCTTCGGTGCGACGTACGATTTTTGATGGTTTGGTAACAGAAATCATCGTAGAAAACTTCTGGTTTGCGTCGGCTACGCTTCTCTAGAGACAGCTTTTATTAGACGAGGTTAGAGGTCAGTTGAAAAAAAAAAAAAAAAAACCGAAAGATTTTTCGTAAAGTAACCGTGTCTATTGACTGCTTTGTTTGCTCTTATCTTGTTTGTTTGTGTAACAGTATTAGGAAAAACTCTTCGGACGGATTTCGACGAAAACATTGGGGTGGGACTCGGGGGTTGGTATGGTCCAAGATGCTATGCCATTAGATTTCGACTTGGTCACAATATCCAAATGGTTCTAGCCGCCTATGGCGGCCATTTTGAAAAAATATTTGATTTTTTTTGTTTTTTGCATTTCTACATGTTTTAAGTGATTTCCCAAGCAAAAATATGAATTTGTTGAGAGAAAATAAGAATCAGAAAATTTTAGAACTTTTCAAAAAAAAGATTTGATTTTAATTTGAAAAAATATTTGAATTTTTTTTGCATTCTAGCATGTTTTTAAGTGATTTCCACCCCCCCCCCCCCCGCCAAGAAAAAAAAATTTGTTAGACAGAAAAAGAACCCAGATAATGTTGCAACGTTTCTTTTTCAAAAAAAATTTCGTTTATTTTATTTTTTGGGGCATTTCTACATGCGCGGTTCGATCTAAGTTTAGTTTAATTCAATCGTGGTTCAGTAGAGTCTGAATGCCATTTTGACTAGACAATGAATAGGATAATCAGGTCATTAAGTGACCCAGCAGTATTGGCGGCGGAAGTTTTGCCTATACGCGAGTGCTGCCCTTCTAGTTTATTCTGGTTTTTCAACAATTCAAAAAAAAAAAAAAAAGAAGGACAAATCACATTTGGGTGACCAATGATAAAGTCTGCCAAAAACTGCCTATCAGACCACAACCCAAAGCCAACCTCTTTCAACCCACCACTCCCAAAAATCACTCATCCCAAACCACCTAAATCAACGCGCTCGATCCACAACATCCCTAAATCCACTCACGCCCCACTAACCGCCCCATTTCCAAAGGACCGTACATTGCATTCAAGTACACGATTCAGCTTCGCCTTCGGCATTTTACGAGCTGGAGTTTGTAAAAAAAAATGTTATTTTTTTATATTATACAGAATACAGTATTGGAAATGTGTTTTTTAATAGAAATGGATATTTAAACTTGAATAAGTCCGAGTTTGTAATGCGCAATGTTATCCCGTTGTTTGTGACGTCCACACAGACTACAAACTGCAGACTCACGTACAAGTTTGTAACTGAACAGAAGTAACCGAGAAGCTTCCACGCTGGAAATAATTGATCATCCCAATGCACTGTGGCCCAACAGTTCGTGGCCCGACAAAATAGGCGTGACACATGATCGAATGGCCGAGTGCAATCGAATGCACAGAGATAACATTCGCCTTGAACATCCGACATGTGCAGACATTTGGAACAAATTCAGAACACGAGGTCCTCCGTTAATGGATTTGAAATTTTGTCGCATCACGATCACGAGAATTCACTCGAATCAAGGGAAAGAAATCGCGATGCATTGCATGTGTTCACCTGTAAGGAGGTCTGTGGGAATGACACGGAGTTCGGATCCCACGACTGGGGCTTCTTTGTCCACATCTAGTGCATTTTATCACAAAGTTTCACTCCAAAAATAGCTCTGTACTGCTTGGATATGCTAAAAACACACAAACTTTACAGCAAGTGAGATTGTCAGAGAATGAAAAGGTGACAAGTCTCGACAAGGACATACATGCGGGCGTATCCCATTATGGAACGCATAAAAAATTAAACACTGGTATTTCCAAACACGGACCTCTGTCTTACAGGAATACATGCACGAGGTGGAAAACAACGCGCAACAAAGTACGACTGGGCCACCCGGACGGTCAATACGACTGCGTGTACAGATGATCACACACACACCGGCTCTTGGCATAGTAACAATCAGGCGAGTGAGTGTCGCGTACAAATCGTACACTGACATGTTTGATGGGTGAAAGAGAGCGTGAGGCAGGTGCATCACAGGTTAGCCTCAGGGTTACCTACGTGCATGTTCAGTTGCTTTGTTGTGTTGATTAACAAGGCAGGTGGATTTCAAATGGTTCAACAAAGTCTGGGCCTGTACAGCGTTTGGAAAGGATGCTGTCATTTTCATACGCAGCCCTGTGGTTTTACTGGTTGCTCATTTTCTGGAAGCGCAGCTGCGCCGCTGATGCAGTGGCCGAATAAGGTTCGAATCTGAATGCGGACGGTCTTGAACCTAAAATCTCATCGCGCTTGTTCTTGTCAGCCTAAACCAACTTCATCCACCCTCCTTTTTGTCATAACTGTCCAACTTTTTTTTAATAATATCAATGCTAATAATCGGCGTTTTTTTCTCCCTCTCTCAATGATGAGGAATCACTTTAAAATATATATATATTAAAAAAAAACATTTAAAGCGTCAGATTCTCGTATCTGGATGATGGATCCGGATCCTTTCACCAAACAGAATTAGCTCTTCCTTGTCACACCACCCAACCTGTCCCACAAACTTTGTCCGAATCTATGCATAATTTTTTTGAGATATCCTACTCAGAGACAAACAGACAAACAGACAGGGTGAAAAACATAACATCTGTCCATCGTCGTGTTCGGGCATAAATCTACCACAACAAACTCTTGATGTGTGAAAAAGCAACAACGTAATCATATTGCTTTTGTCACACCAGTGTGTACCAGTGAAAAGTCCATAACGCTGATATCGTCAACAACAATGAAACTTTCATGGCAGGAGCAGAGCACTCCGCTAGGTCACAGCTTCCCAAAAAGATTTACAATTCAAAATTGTTTTCTTTTTTCTCCTCCAGTGTAATAAACCACAACGGCGAGTGGCCTTGAATTTCTTCGAGCATGCGTAGAGGATACAACGAGTGGTTTACCATTGCCTTTCCCAGTGGGAGGAACAGGGTGGGGCGATTTGGGGCATTGTTCAGTGGTCGCAGACAGACGACGACCTACTCTTTTTGAAAGACATGAATGGGGGGGGGGAGGCTCTCTAACAATGACAAGTGATTTGCTGGCAGCAGGACGTGCCGGCTAACAAATGTGCATTGCAGGACATTCAAGAGTTACAAAACCCTGCCTGTGAAAGCATGAGGTGTAGTAGTATGGCTCTGCTTGGAAAATCGAAAGGTGAGACGACGAACGCAAGGGTGAGTGGCATGACTTCGAGCGACGCTCACTGAAACGTCCCATGACAAATGGAAGAAATGCAAACTCATGTATTTACTCTATTAACTCCTTCAGAAGGTTACTATAATAAACGTAGAATAGGACTACAGTTGAGGACATGGGGAAGAGCAAGGTGGGCACTTTCCAATTTCTTCAACAGGTCTTCTGGTTGCGCTGAAAGGTAAAAAAGAACAACCTTCACTTGCCAACTCTTCATTAAAGTAAGGCACAGGGAACAAATATTCTGAACTTTGAGTTTATACTGTGGAGTAAAAGCCAAAGCAGTATTTGTGGTTAAGGAGGACGTCAACGTGCTTTCACGTCTTCCACAAAACAGCGCCGACTCGGTTGCTGCAAGCCAAACAAAGAAATCTAATAGATGTTCATCTTTGACGCAGTGACTGCCACTGAACAACAAACATCACACGTGAAAGCAGGGACAACCATTTGTACAATATGGAAATCGTCACTGGATCGACTGATTCTACTCAAGCACCCCCATGAGGGAGAACAATGAACTATGTAACGGGAGAACACACTCACACACGTGTGTGTGTGTGTTGTGTGTGTTGGGTGTGTGCTGTGTGTGTGTGTGTGTGTGGTGTGGTGTGTGTGTGGTGTGTGGTGTGTGTGTGTCCAAGTAAGATGTGAGAAAATGGTCACATCAAGCAGGTCAGCAAGCTTTGTGTCTATATCATGAGTGCGTCAGCAGGTGAGAAACTGTAGCTATGTTATGTGCTTGGAAACAGGTGAGAAACTGCAGGCTATGTACGTGCTTGGAAACAAGGTGAGAAACTGCAGGCTTGTACGTGTTTGGAAACAGGTGAGAAACTGCAGGCCTATGTTACGTGGTTTGGAAAAGGTGAGAAACTGCAGGCTATGTAAGTGTTTGGAAACCAGGTGAGAAAACTGCAGGCTATGTACGTGCTTGGAAAGCAGGTGAGAACTGGCAGGCTATGTACGTGCTTGGAAAAGGTGAGAAACTGCAGGCTATGTATGTGCTTGGAAACAGGTGGAGAAACTGCAGGCTATGTACGTGGCCTTGGAAACAGGTGAGAAACTGTAGGCTATGTACGTGCCTTGGAAAACAGGTGAAAACTGCAGGGCTTATGTACGTGTTTGGAAGAACGGTGAGAAACTGCAGGGCTATGTACGTGTTTGAAAAGAGATAGAGAAAACTGCAGCTATGTAAGTGTTTGGAACAGTGGAACTGGCAGGCTATGTACGCTGCTTGGAAACAGGTGAGAAACTGTAAGGCTAATGTACGATGCTTGGAAACAGGGTTGAGGAAACTGTAGGCTATGTACGTGCTTGGAAACAGGTGAGAAACTGAAGGCTATGTACGTGCTTTGGAAACAGGTGAGAAACTGTAGGCCTATGTACGTGCTTGAAACAGGTGAGAACAAACTGGCAGGCTATGTACGTGTTTGGAAACAGGTGAGTAACTGGGCAGGCTATGTACGTGTTTGGAACGGTGAGAAACTGCAGGCTATGTAAGTGTTTGAAACAGGTGAGAAAACTGCAGGCTATGTACCGTGCTTGAAACAGGTGAGAAACTGCAATGCTATGTACGTGCTTGGAACAGGTGAGAAACTGCAGGCTAATGTATGTGCCTTGGAAACAGGTGAGAAACTGCAGGGCTATGTACGTGCTTGAACAGGTGAGAAACTGTAGGCTATGTACGTGCTTGGAACAGGTGAGAAAGCTGCAGGTAATGTAATACGTGTTTGGGAAACAGTGAGAAACTGCAGGCTAATGTACGTGTTTGGAAACAGGTGAGTAACTGGCATGGCTATGGTAAGTGTTTGGAAACAGGTGAGAAACTGCGAGGCTATGTACGTGCTTGGAAACAGGTGAGAAACTGAGGCTATGTAACGTGCTTGGAAACAGGTGAGAAACTGCGAGGCTATGTACGTGCTTGGAAACAGGTGAGAAAACTGCAGCTTGTACGTGCTGGAAACAGGTTGGAGAACTGTAGGCTATGTACGTGCTTTGGAAACAGTGAGACAGCATGGCTTGTACGTGCTTGGAAACAGGTGAGAAACTGTAGGCTATGTACGTGCTTGGAAAGACCAAGGTGAGAACTGCAGCTTATGTACGTGCTTAGGAAACAGGTGGAGACTTGCAGGCTATGTACAGTGCTTGGAAACAGGGTGAGCAAACACAAGTGAATGAACACATCAGGTGAGCTATGCGAGAGAAAAGAGCAATTATCAATTTGCAGAAGCGAACCAACCAAAGCATGATACGCACGCAACAGAATGTATAACAAACGCGTCAACCATTTACTGAATGGACCATGATAAATGTTTGACTACAATGAGGACACCATCAGCTCGTCATAGAGCTGCCAGGAACATCGTGAACACTTCAAAACAGAGCAATGAGACCCAACAAGGACACCAACGGCTCGGCTCGTAGGATTTAAGCAAGGGCACACAAAGGCCACTTAGGCACTCCAAAGCGGACCCACCCTTGCAGTGTCGATCAATGGGCAACCCGATGGTTTTGGGTAACACTGAAGATTTTAAAGTCACCTGCTGCAACACTCATCCTGTTGGGGCAGCCATGGGCCAGTACAGAACAAGAAACAGGCGTAACCGGCAGGACGCATGGGGCCATTCTGACGAAGCAGGCAGAGCTGTGTGGACCCGAGGCAGCTATGGGCCGCATGCGAACACCCCGGCCGAGCCACCACCCTATGGGCCCGCGCCGACCCACCAGAGACCCGCCACACAGCAAAGCCTGCGTGACCCACGGAGCCCCAACAGCAGTGGGATTCGCAACGACCACAGAGACGCCCCACAGTGGGGCTCGCGCAATCCACAAAGACCCACCACAGCAGGCCTGTGTGAGCCCATACGAAGACCCACCACAGTGAGCTTCGCCGCAGACGCACAAAGACCCCACACAGCGGCTCGTGGCGACGCACAAAGACCCACCACAGCGGGCTCGTTGCGACCCTACAAAAGACCACACCACAGTGGGCTCGCGCGACCCAACAGACCCAACCAACAAGCGGGCCTTCGTGCGACCCACAAAGACCCCACCACAGCGGGCCTCGTGGACCCAACAAGAACCCACCACAGTGGGCTCGCGCGACCCCACAAAGACCCAACCACAGCGGGCTCGTTTGCGACCCACAAAAGACCCAACAGTGGCTCGCGCGACCCAAAGACCCACCACAGTGGGCTTGCGGCAACCCACAAAGACCCACCACGCAAGCCTGCATGAACCCATGGAGACCCAACACAGTGGGCTCGAGCACGAGTCCCACAGAGACCACGCACAGCAAAAGCCTGCGTGACCCAAGAGACCCACCACAGCATGTCGCGCGCCCCAACAGAGACCCAGCCCACAAGCATGCTTCGCGCGACCACGGAGACCCCCACAGATGCTCGCCGCCGCCCACAAAAGACGCACCACAGGCATCTCAACAGGCGACCGCCACGGAGAGACCCACCACTAGCTCACGCTAACCTAGGACCACATATGTCCTTTTCACTCCTCACCATCACACTGGTGGCCATTGAATGCCCCAGATGAAATCGGGTACAATGATGACAGTAAGCTCGACTTGGTTAAGGTGAGCTTTCGGAACGTGTGTCCACCCGCCGCCTGCTTCCCGAGACTGTCCCCCGCTCGGTCACGGCCAGTACGGGAACTCGGCGCTGTCCTTAGACCGTTCCCGTTCCCAATCATCCCTGGTCAACCGCGCCTTGTTCGCCCATGGCGCAACGCAACGCCGCTAGGCCTAAGACGCCCGGTCGATATCACGGAACCAGTTATCTGAAGTTTCCATGACAGACGAGCGATACCCGGGTTGTGAGCTCTTCGCCTTCCACCAGAGACGAGCGGCCTGACCGTGAGTCAGGCGGGGAAAGAGGGGCAGCGATCGGGGGTGCGGTTCAGGAAAAACGAGCCGACGTGACTGGAAGAATAATGTGGAGGGGCCCTAACTATCAACAACGTGGCGGGCCTACTACTTACAAGCAAACGTGGCGGGGCCTAAACTACTCAACAACGTTGGGCGGGGCCTACTAACTCAACAACGTGGGCGGGGCCTACTACTCAACAACGTGGGCGGGGCATACTACTAGTGGGCGGGGCTACTACCTCACAGCGTGGGCCGGGGCGCTACTACTCAAACAAGCGTGGCGGGGCCTACTACTCAACAACGTGGGCGGGGCCTACTACTCAACAACGTGCTTACGGGGCGGAGCCGAGAAACCCGTGGGCGGGCCTACTACTCACAGCGTGGGCGGGGCCTACTACTCACAGCAACGTGGGCGGGGCCTACTAAACCTCAACAACGTGCTTAACGGGGGCGGAGCCGAGAAACACGTGGGCGGGGCCTACTACTCAACAGCGTGGCGGGGCGGAGCCCGAGAAACCGTTGGGCGAGTCTCAGTGTATTGCGTGGGGTTGAGACGCAAAAGCACGTGAAACGATGACTTTGACGTCACGATGTGATTATTGCTTGCTTTGCGATTTGAAGATAAAGGGCTGATCCCACCCATTTCGCGTCTGTTTAGATTTCGCGATGTGGTGGATTTTAATTGGAGAACATGAGCTTTCGTCATCTCGTCAAGGAACACCACTGAGGGCTGGGAGCAAGGAAGGATGTTTAAATAGATTTATTAAAACAAACGGAACCTGTCATGTCTGTCACGACATTAATTCCTCATTCTTATTCTTATTCTTTATTATTGGATTCTGCATGTGGGGGGGAAAAGGGGTTGTTTGTGACTTTAGACGTTTAGACCTTGAAAATGATAAATAAAAGGTTTCCATTCGACTACGATGGTGTGTGACTGAAAGTCATGAAATAGGTAAAGCATATAATATATATAATATATATATATATATATATATTATATAACAGGTTCATTTTCGATACGTTTTGACCATTAAACTGATAACTTATTAAAAGGTTCCATTGTGACATTTAGACCAACAACAAGATATAGTTTCAGATAAGAATCGTCTAGCGTGACGTCATATATCGTCGTCATCATGCATGCATCAATCATCATAATCGTCATCATGCGTCATCATCATCATCATCATCGACTTGATGATTACATATATATATATTAATCTCTCACCCCTCCTCCTCATCTCTGCCTCTCCCCTTGCCATGAAAACTCACAGAAAACGTAATGAGAGAAAACATGTGAAGATTCTTTCAAATTAGTTTAGGGAAATTTTGGCAAAATTGTACTTGAACCATTCTGTGAAAAAATTGCTTACGCAAAAAAATTTTCTTGCACATAACGTATTCATCTAAGTGAAGGTGTCGACTTAACACCAATCAATTAGTGCAAACCAAATCCTTGTGGAAAATTCTGGGGAGCCAATCAAGTTCGCGTGCTCAGAGGGCCTGAGCAGTGACGACCTCATCAAGGTATTCATCAGGAGTGAGCATGTCCCTAGACCAACAAAGGCATACTCAAGCTGCATCATACGGAATGCTCATACCTTCGCAAGTGCAGCGGGCCACATCAGTAACGCAAAGGGAGCAAAGGCTGTATGTACAGCTCTGATGGCATCAGCGACAGGAGAGTCCGCATGTTCCAGGAACTATCCAAGTTCACTTTGGTACGGCACCATGTAGTGCAGTTTCTCAATGACGCATGAATGGTCCGGCACATGGACCGACATCAGATAGAAACCACTACTCCATGCGTGAGGCAAAATCCTCCGGTGGTCCGAAAACAGGCGCTTTCGGAATGGTTTCTCATAAGTCTTGGTTCAGACCTCTGACCACTTCTCGTTCATTCACCCAAGGAGCTAGAAAGAAGCATGGTCACAATGTGGGGTACCTGTCACACCGACGTTAAAAGAGCCCCAAATGAGAGAGATAAGCATGCTGTCAACAACCATAGTGGGTGGTTGAGGAAGTCAACCCTTTCGATGCCAACATGGGACAAGAAGACTCTGGTGTCCTTCTTCAACTGGTTTTTCAGCAGCACTCCCGAAGGACCAAAGTTCAACGGCTGATCAAGCAGAAGAAGTTGCAGAGCCATAACAGGCTAAGATGGATGGGAAAACTGTTTTGTGGATGAATGGTTAACCAAACCAAGGCCAAATCACTTGGCAGCCTCAGATCTGGACCCCAAAGTCAATGGCGAGAAGCTTGGTCATTGACTCACTGAAGCTATTCAAACCAGCCTCATCGTCATCAGTTGAGCGTGAAGTCAAGACCTAAAAGAAGATCTGCGCTTTGAGTCTGACGCCAAAACCGATGTTGTTTGACAAAAATCAAAAGTTGCGAAAGCCAGACAAGGCTGCCCCAAATAAAGGTCCTGAAGCATGTGTGGAACCTGTCGAACAACCCCCCTGCACAAGCGTTGGTGGTTGATGGTGGGTGCTCCTGCACAAATGTCAAGTGGGAGCTAACCTTACTTGGAAAGGAATGTTTGCCAAGAGTACCGTCCGGTTTGTGAAGTCCAATGGGGAGCCATCGCCTTTCCGGATAACGGTGGTCTTTGACGGATATGGCATGCCTCCACCAAGGACCATGACCACTTGAGACGAACAATCGAATGCAAATGCTGTGACATTCAGATCGTCTGGATCTCAAAATCATCATTGCACAGAAAAGTCCTTCGATAACAGAAAAACAAAGCCAGCTCCGTTCTGGCTCCCTTGCTGAGACATTCAGTAGGAAATGAATTAGTGTACAGGCAATGCCTCCCGATGATGCCGACACCGTCCATCGTCCGCTGCAGCTCTAGATGAGGCAAGAGAAGTCCCCTGTCGAGGTTGAGGAGCTGAGGCTACTACGTCCTGGTTTGCTGAATTCATCAATGTTCAGACCATGCCGCGATCTTCCCTCCGACAGCAAAGAAAATTTACAATGTCGGAAAGATCCGGGAGGCCGCTCCAGGAATATACCGGAGGTATCCTCATCTTCTTTGGCACAGCTTCTCTGGCTGCGATACAGTGTCTGCAATTTTTGGGTTTGAGCCAACGCAACTTTGCTAAGCAAGGCTTCTGCAGAATGATGAAAGCAGAGAGGGCAATGGATAGTGTTTATGGACTCCGAGCTGAGAAAGGTGATATTGTTGTTTGATTCCCCCACTGCCAGGCGTGCGAGCGACCGTTTTAACTAATCGCAGCCGCGCGCCCACCGGACGTGGCAATCCTAGTCGCAGCTTTCGGATCAACC
>CM068960.1:30659117-30673747 GCA_035128595.1 Eptatretus atami
TTCACTTTGTCTTTATCATCAGTGGAGTACTGCTCACCCATATGGTCTGGCACCCCAGCTTCACCTCTCTCTCTCTCTGGAATATAAAGATCTCTGCATTAGTATCATCTACCATTAGTATCATGATGACATGGAAGCACAAGGACTGTTACTCAATCAGTGTTTTTTTTTTTACTCCCAGGCAAAAATAACAAAAATTAAACATTCCTTTCCTGTTGTAATTCTCTGCAGACTATTGTCAGATAACCTGTTACCAACTGTAGTATATGAGAATACAACTCTCATATACTATAGTTCTAACTGCAGCATGTTTTCCTGGGTGCCTTTTCTCTCGTCTTGCTCCCTCTGCCCTCTCTGCTCTCTCAGCCCTCCAACCCTTCCCAGCTCCTCCAGGACACATGCGTTCTTCCAATAACCCTCTTCTGATTCCATCCATCCATCCATTGGGACCATACTCTGTGCAGAGCGTTGGTGCTGCCGAAGCAGTCTCTTGGCTATTGGTACAATCCTGGACGGGTCGCCACTCCAACACAGGATACCAGCAAGCTGGCACTCATTTTGCCGACCTCGGAAGGATGACAGGCAGAGTCAACCCCACCTGGTATTAATTCAACATCCGAGTGGGATTTGAACTCAGGAGCCTAGGATCCCAAGCTCACCACACTAACCATTAAGCCAACACCAGGCAAAGGAGCATCCTCTGAGCAAAGACATTGTATAGGCTTCAACAGTCAGCCTGGTGTGCTCACTTTATCTCTAATGAAACATTCCAGGGTGGGCAGAAACTTCAAAAATATTCTCCTAAGTGAATGTCCTTTAAAGAGTTCCCTTTTAAACAAGCTAAATGACCTCAAGCATTGTCACTAGGTGCCAGCTGTGTAAATAGGTTTGACATTTACTGTCAATAATATATATCTGTGTGTCTCTCTCTTTCTGTGTGTCTCTCTCTGTCTGTGTCTGTGTCTGTGTCTGTGTCTCTCTGTGTCTCTCTGTGTCTCTCTGTCTGTCTCTCTCTCTGTCTCTCTCTCTCTGTCTCTCTCTCTGTGTCTCTCTCTCTGTGTCTCTCTCTCTGTGTGTCTCTCTCTCTGTGTCTCTCTCTCTGTGTCTCTCTCTCTGTGTCTCTCTCTCTGTGTCTCTCTCTCTGTGTCTCTCTCTCTGTGTCTGTGTGTCTCTCTCTCTCTCTCTCTCTCTCTCTCTGCTCTCTCTGTCTCTACAGGAAACAACTGCTTTTAGGAGGAACAAAGAAAAGGCAAACCACATAACTTTAAAGAGGAGACAAACACACTATTTATAACATAAGGCAACACAGAAAAAAGTATTTCAAAAAGAATAAACATTCCAAAGTTCAAGTATGAAGAAAACAAAATATATACTCCATAATGTTGCACCCCTAGCTCTATAACAATTTTTACTGATGATGAATGCTGTGATATTTTTGAATTAAACAAATATTTAAGTCAGTCTAAATAACGTGAAAATTTCAATTGTAAGTTGTTTTTTTACATACAAGACATAATGATGAAAAAAATAGATGGGGAATGATGGCTTAATTTTCAACAAAGAGAGACAATCGAGTGTTTTTGTGTCTGACGACAGATTTGCCATATGCTACATTAAAAAAAATGTAAACTAGATCGGCAGGGCGTAGACCGCATGCCTCCGCCAGGCTGAACAGTTTACATTTTGTGTCCCACTGACATGTCAGATTTGAATCTAGACCTGAACCAAAATCGAATCGGATTGTTCTTGTCACCTAAACAACTCATCCACATAGTTTTGTCATTGAAAAGAAAGAGAAAGAAATCCCAATCACTCATTCGCACCATGCATTTCCACATCGCTCCAAACACACCAACCCGCTGGCTACTACTCACCCGCAATACACTTCTGCTCTTAGCAGCAGCTCACACTACTCGTGAGCTGCCTCCTTGCTGACTACATCCTCTAACTAAACGTCGTGCTCACCACGTCAGCCCTTAATGTCATATCAAGGCACTGTTCCTTTAACGCTATCACCGTTAGCTAAGCTACGTCCCCTCTTCACATCCAAAGTCGTCACATGTCTTCTAAGATCCCATTTTTCCATTTCCCTTCCTAAATCATCACTACAATCCCTCTAACTAATCCATTCACGGCCCACTGAGGACTTACCCCTGCCGCCATGGAGCCGGTGAGCTAAACTACATTCCCCCTAGCTAGTTTCCATTCCTGTGCCCTGGCTAAGGGGATCTTCCACCCCTTTGCCTGGGAATCCTGTTCACCGAAAGCGAGGCTTGCTTTTGTTAATTTTTTTTTTCAAATTTCGCCCGCGCAGCACAGCGCGGCAACCCACAGCTCGCGCACTTGGCACCTGCCGTGACGTCATGCAGGCTGCACAGTGTTCTCGTCCCTCTTGACGGTACCAATCTGGCAGGGATTCACCCTCCTGCCGGATTCCAACCCCACGTGCAGCCATGACATCACCCTGCGCACCCCCAAAAGCAAACCAACCTCGCACTCCGAGGGGCTCCCACAGCGCAACACATGTGCTCTGCCCGTTGGAGCTTAACACAAGCTCGCGTGGAGAACCCGTCCGGTCCAAATCCGAAATCCTGCCTAAACTTGTCCATCCGCGGGATCGGCAAATCCACCGCTGGCGTTTCCGGACCGGGCTTCACTCCCGCAAGCGAGCACGTGGCGCCTCGTGCGTTGCACGGCCCGAACCTCGCGCTCGCTGCTGGGTGAACCCGGCACGGTCCCATTCCAACTACAGCCGCTACTCGGCTTTTGTCCCTCTGTCGCCGTTGTCGTCGCCATTCCACCCACGCACACCTGCGTGTTACGACGCTCACTCTCCATTCTATCACACTCACACCGGGAGACGCGCTGCATGCTCACGCATGCCCACTGTCATCTCCCTCACATACCGCGACCTCACACACACGGTCCCCTCGCACTCGGCCGTTCACTCACTCGTGCCATTTCCCTCACACAAACCATACCACTCACACACGCGGGGGCACTCGCCCGCGGTGCCTCATCCACACACGGCGTGCTGGGAAGCACGCACTTCGGCACACTCGCCACCCCACACTCACACACGGGGTCGCTTCCACACACGGGGACGCACTCACGCCTTGCACCACACACACCGGGACAACACACTGCGGATTGGTGTCCCCACAAGGGTTCCGGGGCCTCTATACCCCCAAGCTCGGCGTGCACCCGTCCGCAGCACTCGCCTCCTCGAAACTCGCTCGACCCGACCGAACTCACCTGGTCGTGATCAGCTTCAAGGGGCAAACTCCCTCGCCTCGTTCCTGGAGGAGGCCATCCAACGCTTGCACCGGGTCACGAGACAGTCCGCAGCTCCCCCATTTATCCTCCACTAACTCTGTGTGTGTGGTGCGTCTTACCCCGTCTTTATCATGCAGTCTCTCCTCTATTTTTTCTATCTCTGGCAATAACTTCTACTTCCTGGCTCCTTCTGAGTCGTTCCTCCTCTCGGAACTTCCTGAGTTCTTCGTTCTCCCTCCGGAGTTTTCCAATCTCCGTGGACTCTTAATCTTGCTCCCCGTTTTAGTTGTTCAATTTCAAACTCGAATAGTTTTTGTTTTCTCTCCCACTGTTCCTCCTTCTCCAGTTTCGTTGTTTGCTTCATTTGGTTAATCTCCTTTTTGTCTTTCATTCGCTGTTTCTTTGTCCATCTCCTCGCACTCCAGCCTCGCCTTTTCTTTCAATTGGTCCTGATATTCCTGTTTTCTTGTTACCTCCTTCTGCAGTTGCTTTACCCCCAAATAGTGTTTCCGTTTTTGCTCTTCTAACTCTTTCCTCAGCTCGCTCTCCGCTTGTTCCCCACTTATGGATACTCAACTCTATTTTCCCTATTTTTCCCTTCCATTCTTCCTTTAATTCTTCCCAAAGCCCACCGATGTCCGGCGTAGGCGCGCTTGACCTCGCCTGCCATGCCCACGTGGTTTGAAACGGCTGTTGGAGCGCTCGCCTCGTGTTGCGCTGAGGGGCGATCACGCCGCCATTATGCGACCCAGTTTGCCAGCAAAGTCCGTGCTCAGGTAAATCGGTTAGCTCCCCGGTAGATTATAATTACAAGAGGTACCATCCCGGGCCATGGATCCTACATTACTACACACATACATTTCTACCCCCGGCACCCGCTCGCCTTGAGACTCCATCTTATTTCTCGTAAGGGGTTAATTTTAAATCGCTCGTAATTTGGAGGGAATCGGGGTCGCTCCCCTCACCCCTGAACCGATTCCCGTGAATTTAGCTTGGAGACCGAGAGTTCGTTTCCCGCTCTCTGACACCAGTGTTGCGATTTCGCGCCCGCCGGCGTGCGAACGGCCACGTGACTCGAATCGCGGCACGTCGCCCACCGGACGGACAATTCAGTCGTGACCCTCTTGGAACTATCGCCAAGGAGCTAGTCACGGGTGGGGTTTAACCTCACCACAACCCAGTCCACATTCTACCCGCGCGAAATAGGGTGAATCGCCGAAAGTCGATATACCTAAGTACTCGCACGGGTAACCTACCGAGGGGTTGTACCACGCACAGGTCGACTCCGGACACGAACCGCTTAAGCGGCTCGTTCCATGCTACAGGGATAACCGAGCGGAGTTATCGTCGACCTTGACGGTTCAGATTAATTATCGGGCGTATCAGGCCCACTACGAACCCTTTTACGCGAAGCAAGATGGAGATTCAACAAAGGAAAGGACGCAGCGAAACGGGGAACAATTCAACACAAAAGCACATTTATTTCACACACACGCGGATAGCACACATATACAGCCATACAGTAATCACAAATGCACATATAGCAGTTAAAACAATAGAAACAATGCAGATTTACTACCGACTAAGACCGACACACGGCAACACTTAAACAGTTCTACTTCACAAGACAGGCGCCTCCCACAGTCATTTGCCCAAAAACCCCAAAGAAAAGAAGTGGCGACTTCCCTGGTCTGGCTGGTGAGTCCCTCTCCCGCGACCGTCAGCGTGGCCGCGCCTGGTCCCGACCTCTCTCTCGGCCGGCGAACCCTCTCCGGCACTCCTCGTCCAGACGCGCAGGTCCACCTTGCAACGGCGCCGGCCGCGTCTCCCGTCCGTGCCTCCGTTCACAGGAAGCCTCGAAGACCACTTAACTTGCTCAACCAGCCGAAGACCAATAACAACAACTACCCTGGAGACAACGAAGACGGGACGCTTCAAGGTCCGTCCTGTCCGCCTTTTGTAGCGCGGCGCTCCGCCCTTCACTCCGCCCCCCTTTTTGGCCCCGCCTCCCTTCGAGCTTCTTGGAGAAGCTTCTCGAAGGGGGCGTGCCTTGCGCTTTCCTCCACCCGCACCGTGCGGGGGCGGGGAGTCCGTTTTTGGCTCCGGGCCAGAGAATTCTTCCCCCAAAAAGAGGCCCCCACCCTTTCTCACCTTGAACCCCGGCTCGGATCGCACTTCCCCCACACCGAGCGCGGAGAATTTACACGGGAGAAAACAGGCGGGAAAACCTGCGCATCCCCGTTGGCCTTTATGTTCCCTCCGCGGAGATCGTAACCGCACAGAGCCTGTTGAATGGCGAGTGGCGAAGATGCAGTAGCATAGATGGTGGAGGTGGCGTGGTTGCAGTGTGGTTGGCGCTGTGTGGGGATGGCGTGGTTATGGTTGAGACGTGGTTGGTTCAAAAAAAATAAAGAAAGACAGAAAAACGACTGACTCAAAGCGTCACAGCCCGAATGAATCACATTAATTCCTCTAAACAACGGGTTTGGGCTAACTATACATGTACTTCAGAAATACCTCACCTACGGGACCTGAATGGTGGTTGCGAATTTCCACAGCCGTAACAATATATATATATATATATATATATTCATATATCTGCATGTATATATATATATATATACATATACATATATATATACATATACATATACATATTTTATGGCCCAGCCGTTGCCTCTGGCAACGGCTGGGCCAGGGTGTAAATACTCTAGTTCTCTCTCGGTATGACTCTGATGAGACGAGAACACAGGAATGAAACGAGAACGGCGAATTCGAATGAGCTAACAACTACAGGAATAAGGTCGAACTAAGAATGAGACGCGAACGCCTCGCTGTCTCGTCTTCGAGTTGAGTTTCCCAGCATGCCGTGCGCTCCTTGTTGCCCGCCTCTCTCGTCGTTGGCCGCAACCATTGGTCAGCAAATGGAGGGCGGGGCATTTGCACAGTTCAACCCCCTCCTGCGCTTGTGCTTTCACACGCCATGGGAAAATTGTCTTCAGAAGTGTCGATAGTGAAAGATGATAGGTGCAACAAAACAAACTTGTTGCCGCTCAAAGTGCCGCTCGGGTCGGCCACCCCGTTCGCCCCCCTCCCCCTCACTACGCCAGTGTCCATATATGATGTAGGGGTAGAACTTGAGTTCTAAAGTGAGAATGCGCCACACAGATGAGGCTGATATCGCCATTTCTTCGGAATGCCGACGGTGGGATTTCTTAGGACATTCGATAGCAGAATCTCTCACAAGATCAATGTTCCTTTAGTCCTTGGTAACACTTGGTGGGTGGCCACTGTTACCTTTATTTTTATTTTTCACACTTCTATGTGCTTGGAAGTGCTCCACAAATCGCTGATTGTTCCAGTGGAAGGTCCATTATGGGTGAACACAGTAATCCTGACAGTATCATCGGTGCACCTGCACGTAGGATTTTGTCCCAAACCACAAGTCATGATATCACCTTCAAGCTGATAGGAAGATACAGAATAGCATGGTCCTTGTATGGACAATTAGCCAATCTCGATGTAATAAGTCGGGACACGTCACCTGAAGGAATGTCTTATTTGTATGTGCACTTGCAGGAGGTGGTATGTGGTAATAATTAGTGAAGGATTATGGTGAAGGAAATTGTATGTATAAACCTCTACTGGGGTGCCGGGAGACTGAGCAAGAGAGGGGTGGGGCTATGAACGCCTCCCGAAGGGTGGAGCCTGGATTGCCTCTGAGGGGCGGAGTTTTTCGTTGCCCCAGGAGAAGATGGCAGAGTGAATAGAGTGGATGGTCTGGAGGCGAATGGCGAACATGATGAGGAGAGCCGAGTCTGAGGTACAAATGGAGGAAAGTCTGAGAGAAAAAGACTGCTGAGGAAAGGAGGTCATCCTCCTTGCCACGTTCATCGACCTGACAGTGTGTCTTTGTCTGCTCATCATATCCTCATGGCCTCCTCGTGGCTGCTCTGCACCCATCCTTCCACCCGCTACCACCAGAGCTGAATCCCCCAGTTTTGTCCCTTTCCCGTCTGTGATTGAGTCTTGTGTGAGGCTCCTTCGTTTCTTTCGATTTTTTTTTTCTCATTGTATATAATTATTTATTATCACTTCCGTGTCCCCTTTTCTTTCCCACCACTACCAGCCATCGTGTCCCTCCACCGTGTCAATCTTCCCTTGTCTCTGGTTTGGGAATAAACCTGTTGGTTTTAAAAAGTTCTCCCTCTCAACCTGCGCGTACATTGTCCGCCATAATTCAGAACGTCTCCACAGGGTTGAAGCTGTTCGGACCATTTCGGGATTTTAACTTCCTGCTCGATGACGAGCTCGACGTCAGTTAAGCCGTTGATGTTACCGATTTCTAAATGGTGATTTAGTCCTGCCACCAACCTCCTGATCAAAAGTAACCCAACTGCAGGAGGACGTCCGCAGACACAGTCGGGCACTAGATATGGATGGCCGTTGGCTCACAAGGAGCTCCTCCACTCTTTGACAGGTTTTGTTCTTCATTCTGCTGGGTGTCCATATCATACACCCTCCTCACAAAGAAACTTGGTGGGGGAGACGGTTTAGTCGCTGACAACCCGACCGTGGAACAGGTTAGTACAGGTTTACATGGTACCTGTAAGCAAGTCATACATCTAATCTGACCTGACCTGACTTTCATCCTTTACACAAACGATTCCAAATTCATTTTCATTAAAAAGCAAAACAAAGACAGCACAGTAACACCCCGCTTTGCGCTGAGGACGCGTTCCTGGTAAAAGAGCGTCAATTGAAAATGTGCTGAACAGGGTCATTATACCATTGTTTATTCGGAGTTGTGTTCCCAACAGGTTATTTCTTAAGCATGAGCAGTATTTGAGGGCTTCATTGAGGTATCGGTAATATTTCTAATTATAATACAGGTAGTAAACATTATTTTATAAATAAATAAATATTATAATAACAAGAATAAGTATTAACAAAAACATAAAATATGTACAAACATGAATAAAAAGAATAATTGCCATCTCTCCTACTCCTCTCCACCTCCGACATGACAGCGGTGGGAAACGAATGATATGGGAGGAGGAGGCTCTTCTTGCTGCAAAAACGAAGGCAGAGTAAACAGCGCTGATTGGCGCAGAGCGTGAGAATACACTACAAACAATGGTGGCAGGTGTGTTCCCTCGGGGAGCACTTCGTGTTATGGATTCTTTCATTAAAAAAAATATTTTAGTAAAAAAATTTTTTAGTAAAAAAAATTCTCTCGGATAAAGAGCTCTATAATGATTCAGTATTCTATGGGGGCAGCGTTAAATGAGGTATTACTATGTATACAGTATATTAATGTTAATCAATACATAAAAGGAATACATTTTAAAAAGTATGATGTAATTTTAAAAATTATTTTTTCAATTAACTACCAAATGGTCAACGACGTCACATATCAAATCTTTAACAGCTCATACATCTTTAGAATTTTACAACTTTACAAGAGATGTCAAAGCAGAATTCCAAATTAAATCGCCCAATTAACAAACTTTACAACATCAACAATATGGTTTCTGCATCAAATAAATTTCAAGCCTTATGTTTCCTGTGCAATAGCTAGCTTTCTTAGCTTGTGCACAAAACAGGTTCTCATAAACGCACTTCCTTTTTCAGTAAAAATGAATGATTAAAGCCAAAACAAAAGCGTTAAAATCTGATTTCAAGGAAAGCTTAATGCACGTTCCTTTCAATAGTTTGAATAAGGGAATCAAATGTTTACATTTGATGCAAGCATGCGGTAAGCCATCAGAGGTTCCACAGAAAGGACATTAATCAGAGATAGAAGAAATGATGTAAAGATGATTGCTTGGTAAGATCTGATTTTCCAGTCTGTTGGAGATTTTTTTTTCCAGTCTCCTGATTGCATGGTCATCGATTATTTTCAGAATTTGAGTTTATGATAATAATACCCTAACCAGTTTTAAGTTGGACGGGAGATTCACAGAGCCACTTATGCAGCTGCCATGCTCTCCTTGGATGGCGGATAGCTTTGATGGTCATAAAACATAAAGTACTGAAATTTGAATAGTGAGATCTCTCAAACTTTAATATTGGTGGGCAATTTAAGACAATCCTGAAACACCTACTATAAGAGTAGGTCTTTAAGTTTGGAACAGTGAGGCCAGATGTGATTGTCACTAGTCCATTGCTCCCGATGCACACTTTGAGTACATTGACCACCTGATATTAACTTTGCAGTGAAACAAACTGACCACACACCAACAGTAGCGGCTGTGCCGGAGCACATTGTCCATCTGTTGTATTATCCCTCAAATCAGCTAATTTAAGGATCCCATTTCAGACAAAATACTCAATAAAAGACCAGTCTCTGATAATTCCTCCAAAAACAGTTATAAAACAGACGCTCATTTAAAACAAGATGGTAAAATGACAATCAATCATAAAAGCTTGCCAAGTATTCAAAGCACTTTTATAAATCAGAGAGAACAGTGATGGGTCTATGATTTTACTGTCTATATGAATAACCCAGTTTGTCGGCCTGACTCAGAATGGAAAAGGCAACGTGCCGCCAAGACAAAGTGTCTGGCCATAGAGGAGCCGTGCAAAATTGAAGTGACACCAAAAGCCATGATTTTGCTGACAATATCCACCAAACCTTGGCCACCTTCCTTCCTTGACCACTCAGGACATAGCCAGTTTCCCATCCCAACAGAAATCTACAAAGCTCTCTCAATTTGTAGCAGAGCGGTTTCAGGGGTAAAGGGAGGGGGAGTGGCATTGGCTCTGTGTCAACACACTGAGGTAGCCAAGTTGTTGATGACCAACACCCTCCCCTAAATGACTGTTAAGTCAGCAAGTCTTTTCATTCAGTGAGCCTTTCATTTAAAGCTTCCACTAAACCTTCATAATTCTTTGCTTGCATTGCTTGAGCACCAATATACACCTCAAGTTCCCAGGCAAAAACAGCTTTCCTTTCCTGCAGTAATTATATGTAGACTACTGTAGTAAGACCTGTTGCCAACTATAGTATATGAGAGTAGAATTCTCAAATACTATAGTTCTCAATGTCATATTTTGCCCGGGGTACTTGATAACATTATAATTCCATCACTATTGTTGTGGTCGTACCAGTAGTGACGTCAGACATGGACCTATCCATAATGCTTGGTTTTTGTTCCAATTTTATTCGCCAGAGGAAGCTTTACATAAATTCTCTACACTCTGACTTGTTGGTGTGTTCTGTCTGAGCTTTGCACAATCATATAGATGTAATCAGCATTGCAGAAACTTTCAATGGCTTCAATAAGGGTCTCCCAAAACCAGATAAAATGTTCCTTAAAGCAATCAAAAGAGGTTCAACAGCTAATGTGTATAATATTCCCGATAAAGGGTATCATTAGCGAATACCTCTTGCAACATTTACCGTTGACTTAACATGAAAGTTAACCTTGACAAGAGAGAAAACATTGTTGTAACACATTTTTATCAATGGAATAAAATCATGCCTGGTGTTGGCTTAATGGTTAGGGTGGTGGGCTTGGGATCCTATGGTCCTGAGTTCAAATCCCGCTCAGCTGTTGAATTAATACCAGGTAGGGTTAACTCGGCCTGTCATCCTTCCGTGGTTGGCAAAATGAGTGCCAGCATGCTGGTATCCTGTGTCAGAGTGGTGACCTGTCCAGGATTGTGCCCAATAGCCAAGGAGACTGCTTACGCAGCACCAAGCTCTGCACAGAGTATGGTCCCGATGGATGGATGGATGGATGGAATAAAATAATTACCAAAAAACCAAATATTTTGTAGAACTTTAGACAATATAAGAAATGGTTAACCCTATACTATATAAGAAATGATTTCTCGATCCAACGGAATCAGACCAATATGTTTTCTCAGTTATTTTACAAAAGCCTAACAAGTTTCTAATGAGAAAATTATTATCATTTATTGTATGTTTGGAACACAGCGGGATTGGTCATTCATTGTGTAGCAAATCTTTCAAAACAAACGGGATATTCGCTGAGCTCAAGCGAAAGGCAGTATTTTATAATGAGATTTTCAAAAGTGAGATAAGGTATTCTTTGGTGATAAGTTGAGGGTTCCCCTTTTTTGGTAACAATCTACTTCCCTGCAACAAATCAAAGGCAATTCACCAAAACGAAATCTTTTTCAAATACAGCGTTCATTATGTCCTCAAAATGGTTCCAAAGGGCCTTGTAACACTCAAATTGAAAGGTTACCCAGCTACTGAACCATAGTGCTTTTACATTTGCCAAAGATGCAAGAGAATTGAGAAGGAAGAAAGTTCTCTTTGTGAGTTGCTCGATACAGGTTGACATGATGGAGAGGACTGTAAAACATTAACTTTAATATCCAAAGGGAAAACATCGACCACATTTTTTGATTTCACCTCGTGACGCTTGAATATTCTCGTTGGGTTGTTTTAAACTTCCATTTTCTCGACGATGATTTTTCCCTCTTTTGGAATAAGAAAATTGCATTGAAGCATCCCGCTTATAAATATGATTCATTCTTTTCCAAAACAGCACACCTTTTGTTTTCAACTAAATCTCTAAGGAGGGATTTTCCTTTCTCCTGCAATGACCATCCTTTTTGTGTCATGGGACTCTTAATGACATCTGATTGTCAGGCCTTAATTTCTTTTCCCCAAGTGATCTTACAGTTCTTGCATAATGACAAAGTAGTTGAGGAAATTGTTGACAAAAACTGCAAACTTAGGCTTTTGCATGATCCCATCATGCTCTTAATCTCTAAAGTTTTTCTTTCTCTGTTGTGGACGTTCCATACCAAATCAAAAGCTTCACAAATCATACCAAATTAAGATTTTATAGCAAGTGAAGTTTATTTTGGCAATGTTTTTTTGCTAACGCAATCGAAAGAGCATGAATGCTCTCTATGGAAATATCTTTCGGTGGATAACACGCAAAGCCATGTTTTCGGGACAATTCCTCGAAGGGAGCGGGGCGAAGCAAGCATGCGAAGGAAAATGCACCGGCACTCCACTCCCCCAGTTTCGGTGAGAAGAAAGTTTAACGTAACAAAGCAAAGAGTAAAATGCCGTATATACAAACGAAGGAAATAAAGGAGGACAAAATGAAATTCTTTCTTGCTCTCTCCCTTTCTCTCGTCTCATATTTCAGATTGTAACACAGCCAGGCAGAGTTTCACACAGACATAAAATCTCCGCGCAACCCTCGTTTTGCCCAGTTGGCCACCTGCATATCTGACCACTGTGACTCATGCAGTATGGATGCTCTCACAAACCGCCAAATAATTCATAATATCCAGCAGCATTTCATCGTTCTTACTCATTTGTTGATAAATCTGATCGACCCTCTCAACATCTATTTCACTTTGTCTTTATCATCAGTGGAGTACTGCTCACCCATATGGTCTGGCACCCCAGCTTCACCTCTCTCTCTCTCTGGAATATAAAGATCTCTGCATTAGTATCATCTACCATTAGTATCATGATGACATGGAAGCACAAGGACTGTTACTCAATCAGTGTTTTTTTTTTACTCCCAGGCAAAAATAACAAAAATTAAACATTCCTTTCCTGTTGTAATTCTCTGCAGACTATTGTCAGATAACCTGTTACCAACTGTAGTATATGAGAATACAACTCTCATATACTATAGTTCTAACTGCAGCATGTTTTCCTGGGTGCCTTTTCTCTCGTCTTGCTCCCTCTGCCCTCTCTGCTCTCTCAGCTCCAACCCTTCCCAGCTCCTCCAGGACACATGCGTTCTTCCAATAACCCTCTTCTGATTCCATCCATCCATCCATCCTTGGGACCATACTCTGTGCAGAGCGTTGGTGCTGCCGAAGCAGTCTCCTTGGCTATGGGGTACAATCCTGGACGGGTCGCCACTCCAACACAGGATACCAGCAAGCTGGCACTCATTTTGCCGACCTCGGAAGGATGACAGGCAGAGTCAACCCCACCTGGTATTAATTCAACATCCGAGTGGGATTTGAACTCAGGAGCCTAGGATCCCAAGTCACCACACTAACCATTAAGCCAACACCAGGCAAAGGAGCATCCTCTGAGCAAAGACATTGTATAGGCTACAACACAAGATGTCAGCCTGGTGTGCTCACTTTATCTCTAATGAAACATTCCAGGGTGGGCAGAAACTTCAAAAATATTCTCCTAAGTGAATGTCCTTTAAAGAGTTCCCTTTTAAACAAGCTAAATGACCTCAAGCATTGTCACTAGGTGCCAGCTGTGTAAATAGGTTTGACATTTACTGTCATAATATATATCTGTGTGTCTCTCTCTTTCTGTGTGTCCTTCTCTGTCTGTGTCTGTGTCTGTGTCTGTGTCTCTCTGTGTCTTCTTGTGTCTCTCTGTCTGTCTTCTCTCTCTGTCTCTCTCTCTCTGTCTCTCTCTCTGTGTCTCTCTCTCCTGTGTCTCTCTCTCTGTGGTGTCTCTCTCTCTGTGTCTCTCTCTCTGTGTCTCTCTCTCTGTGTCTCTCTCTCTGTGTCTCTCTCTCTGTGTCTCTCTCTCTGTGTCTGTGTGTCTCTCTCTCTCTCTCTCTCTCTCTCTCTGTCTCTCTCTGTCTCTACAGGAAACAACTGCTTTTAGGAGGAACAAAGAAAAGGCAAACCACATAACTTTAAAGAGGAGACAAACACACTATTTATAACATAAGGCAACACAGAAAAAAGTATTTCAAAAAGAATAAACATTCCAAAGTTCAAGTATGAAGAAAACAAAATATATACTCCATAATGTTGCACCCCTAGCTCTATAACAATTTTTACTGATGATGAATGCTGTGATATTTTTGAATTAAACAAATATTTAAGTCAGTCTAAATAACGTGAAAATTTCAATTGTAAGTTGTTTTTTTACATACAAGACATAATGATGAAAAAAATAGATGGGGAATGATGGCTTAATTTTCAACAAAGAGAGACAATCGAGTGTTTTTGTGTCTGACGACAGATTTGCCATATGCTACATTAAAAAAAATGTAAACTAGATCGGCAGGGCGTAGACCGCATGCCTCCGCCAGGCTGAACAGTTTACATTTTGTGTCCCACTGACATGTCAGATTTGAATCTAGACCTGAACCAAAATCGAATCGGATTGTTCTTGTCACCTAAACAACTCATCCACATAGTTTTGTCATTAGTCGTCCACAACTTTTTGAAATATCATGGTAAACATCGTTTTTGGCCGTATCTCTCAACACACGCACACAACACACACACACACACACACACACACACACACACACACACACACACACACACACACACACACACACACACACGTGGAGCCTGTGGCTGCTGGTCACATCATTGGTTAGGAACGTGGCTATGTCGCTGATGCAGTGCCCTTA
>CM068960.1:30727232-30744100 GCA_035128595.1 Eptatretus atami
ATAGAGAGAGAAGATGTCTGCGACACCGTAACATGCTTAACCGAGACAATATGGTCTCCGACACCTAACATGCTTAAAACGAACAATATATGGTCTCGACTGGCCCGAACATGTTTTAACAAGATGGATATGGTCTCGACATCGAACATGCTTAATTGAGATGGAATATGTCCGGACACTAACATGCTTACGAGATTGGATATGGTCTCGACAACGCATAACATGCTTAATCGAGATGGAATGGTCTCGACACCTAACATGCTAACGAGATTGGATATTGGTCTCGACACCTTAACATGCTTAAACGAGAAATGGATTATGGTCTTGAACAAGCTAAACATGCTTAAACCAGATGGATATGGTCTCGAACCAAACAGTGCTAACGAGCACGTGATAGGTCTCGACAACCTAACATGTGTTAAAAAACGAGACGGATATGGTCTCGACACTGAACATGCTAAACGAGATGGATATGGTCTCGACAACCTAAATGTTTAACGAGACGGATATGGCTCGACACTGAACAGGTGCTAAACGAGATGGATATGGTTCGTGACACCTAACATGCTTAAGCGAGACGGATATGGTCTCCGAACTGAACATGCTAACGAGAATGGATATGGTCTCGACACCTAACATGCTTAACGCGATGGATAATGGTCCGGACACGCTAACATGCTTAACGCGATGGGATATGGTCTCAGACACGCTACATGCTTAACGAGAAGTGGATATTTGGTCGTCGACACCTAACATGCTTAACGAGACAAATATGGTCTCGACACCTAACATGCTTTAACGAGAAAATATGGTGCTCGACACCGAACTGTTTACGATGGATATGGTCTCGAACATCGAACATGCTAACGAGATGGATATGGTCTCGACAGCCCTACATGATTAACGAGATGGATATGGTCCTAGACACCTAAACAATGCTTAACGAGATGGATAGGTCCTGACAACCTAACAGTTAACGAGATGGATAATGGTCTCTGACACCTAACATGCTTAACGAGGATGGATATGTCTCGACACCACAGTAACGAGATGTGTCTCAAACCGAAATGCAACGAGATAATGGTCTCGCACCTAAACATGCTTAACGAGATGATATGTCTCGACACCTAACATTGCTAACGAGATGATATGGTCTCGACACCTACATGCTAAACGAGTGTTATGGTCTCGACACTAACATGTTTACGAGATGGATATGGTCTCGACACCTAACATGTTTAACGAGATGGATAATGGTCTCAACCACCCTACATCTAAACGAGATGGATCATGGTCTCCGACACCTAACATGCTTAATGAGATGGACTATGGTCCGACACCTAACATGCTTTAAAACGGAGATGGATATGGTCTCGACACCCTAACAGCTTTAACGAGTGGATATGGTCTGACACCCTAACATGCTTAACGAGATGGAGATATGGTCTCGACACCTAAGCATGCTTAAACGAGATGGATATGGTCTCGACACCTAACATGTTTAACAGAGATGGATATAGTCCTGCGACACGTACAATGTTTAATCGAATGGATATAGTCTCGCAACACCTAACATGCTTAACGAGGATATGTGTCTCAGACCCGGAACCATGCTAAATGAATGGATATGGTCTCGACTACCTAACATGCTTAAACGCGATGGTAATGGTCTCGACACCTAACATGCTTAACGAGATGGATATGGTCTCGACACCCTAACATGCTTACGAGATGGATAATGGTCTCGGACACGCGAACTGTCTTAACGAAGACGGATATGGTCTCGACACGCCGGAACATGCTTAAACGAGATGGATATGGTCTCGACACCCACATGCTAAACGAGATGGATATGGTCTCACACCTAACATGCTTAACGAATTGGATATGGTCTCGAGACACCTAACAGCTAACGAGATTGGATATGGTCTCGACACCTAACATGCTTAACGAGATGGATTGGTCTTGACAGCTAACATGCAACGATGGATAGGTCTCGACAACCTAACAATGCTAAACGAGATGGATATGGTCTCAGCACCTAACATGGCTTATATGAGATGGATATGTCTCGACACCTTAACATTGCTTAACGAGATGGGATATGGTCTCGACACCTTAACATGCTAAACGAGATGGATATAGTCTCGACACCCTTAACATGTTTATCGAGATGGATATGGTCTGCAACACTAACATGTTTAACGAGAATGATATAATCTCGACACTAACATGTTAACGGATGGATTGGTCTCGACACGCCTGAACATGTTTAACGAGATGGATATGGTCCTCGACACCTAACATGTTTAACGGATTGGGATATATTCTCGACACCTAACATTTTAAACGAGATGGATTAATAGTCTCCCACACTTATACATGTTTAACGAGATGGGATATGTTCTCGACACCTAAACATTGTTTAACGAGAATGGATAGGTCTCGAGCACCTAACACTGTTTAACGCGAGAATGATATGGTCGACATAACATTTAACGAGATGGATATGGTCTCGCATCCTAACATGTTTAACGAGATTGGATATAGGTCTCACACCGAACATGCTTAACGAGATGAGATATATCTCGACACTAAACATGTTTAACGAGATGGATATAATCTCGACACCTGACATGTTTAACGAAGATGGATAGTGGTCTCGACACTTGACATGTTTTAACGAGATGGATATGGTCTCGCACCTAATCAGTGTTTAACCGAGATGGATATGGTCTCGACACCTAACATGTTTAGGCGAGATGGATATATAGTCTCGAGCACCTAACATGTTAACAAGATGGATATGGTCCTCGACCTAACATGTTTTAACGAGATGGGATATTGGTCTCGACACGCTAACATGTTTTAGCGAGATGGATTGGTCTCGACACCTAACATGTTTTAAAACGAGATGATATGGTCTCGACACCCTAAGCATGTTTAGCGAGATGAGATATAGTCTCGACACACTACATGTTTACAGAATGGATATGGTCTCGCACCTAACATGTTTAATACGAGATGGCATTATGGTCTCGACACCTAACACTGTTTTAAACCGGAATGGATATAGTTCTCGACACTAACATGTTTAACGAGAGATGATATAGTCTCGACACTCTAACATGCTGAACGAGATGGATATGGTCTCCGACACTAAATCTTCGTTTTTCTCGATTGCTAAACAATGTGAATGAACTGGTCAAAGACAACCAAAACCAGTAATTGGCGCAAATGAAACAACAGCCTCCTTTGCAAAACCATTCGTATTTTTAAATACTTGTTTTCACAAGATCGCAAAACTTACACCATGCTTTTACAAAACACTTAACATAAACATCTAACACCTAGCACAACAATACACGCGAGAAGTTTATTGTTGTTCCAATTGAATCCATGTTACACTGAAAGCAAACGATTACCAATGCTTTATTGATACAGACTGCACATAACATGTGGCAAAATGCAAAATTGCCTCAATTTTTCGATCATCTATCGGACCTTAATCATGAATAAAATGAGCCCAGGAAAACTCGCTCAGTTGGCGAGAGAAAATGGAACAGGCATCTTGGTCCTCCTCCTTCTTCTCGTTCTCGCTTCTCCTCCTGTGAAAAATTTGTTTTTAGAAATTTTTACAAATTTGAATGAAATCTGAAATATCTTGGATCATTAAGTATTCAGACCCTTTTCTATGCATTCCAAATTGAGGTTCAGGTGCATCCATTTCCTCTGATCATGCCTTAAGAGTCTCCACACTTGAATGAGTCCACTAGGTGGGCCAATTCAATTGAAATGGACATATTTGGAAAAAAAACAGACTCTTCTATATTGAGGCCCCACAGTTTGACAGTGCAAAGTCAGAGCAGAAACTCGCATGAAGTCCAAAGGAACGGTCCGTAGAACTCCCAGATATAATTTTGAGGAAACAATAGACCTGGGGAAGGGTAATAAAAACAATTTCTAGAGTGTGAAATTTCCCAAAAGCACAGTAAAGCTCGCATCGTTAGAAAATGGAAATAATATGGTACTACATAGACTCTTCGTAGAGCTGGGCCGTCCAACCCAACCAGCACCGGGCAAAGAGGACCTTGGTCCAGGGAGGTGAACAAGAACCCAATGACCCACTCTGACAGAACTAGAGATTCCTTGGCTGAGATGGAGAAACTGCTGGAAGGACAAACCAAATTTCGCAGCACTTACAAACTAGGCTTTTCTGGAGAGATAGCCAGACAGCAAACCACTCTGAGGAAAGGCACATGACTCCTACACATGGAGTTTGAAAAGGCAAATGAAAAGACTGAGAGCATGATCAAAAAATATGTGATCTGATGAGACGAAAATTGTAACTCTTTTGCTGAATGTAAGCGCCTACGTCTTGCCGGAACCGAGCACACCTCATCACCCATCTACCACCGATCCCTACCCGTGAGCATGGTGGTGCACAGCATCATAACTTACGGTGATGGCTTTTCAGCGTCAAGGACTGGGAGACTGTAAGGATAGAGGGAACAATTAATGGGAGCCAATTACAGGAAAATCCTTGGAGGAGATACCTGCTTCAGAGTGGCATAAAACCTGAGACTGTGGCGAAGATTTACAATGTCATAGACACATGAAAATCACTCGTGAGTGATCACTTGGCAAAATGGAACGGCATTCGGTAGAGCGCATACCTCTGCCAGGCTGAATAGCTTAAATTTTTGTATCCGACTGATAGGTCAGATCTGAATCCGACCCAAACCCAAATCGAATCGCTTTTTCTTGTCAACCATCACCAACTGCTTCCACTCGTTTTGTGGACAGGTTGTCACAACATTTTTGAGATATCATGCCAATACATCGTTTTTGGCCCCATCTCTTCCAATGGTGAAGAATCTTCTTTTTTAAAAAAGATTCTCATATCTGGATCCGGATTCCGAATCTTCTCCCAAAATTGAATCAATTAGTCCTTTTCACACACCTTCAAACCGGTCCCAAAGTTTCTGGTGGAATTCCATCCATGACCTTTTGAAGGATATTTGTGATATCTATATTGTTTTTGGCCCGATTTCTTAATGGTGAACAACACTGTGAAAAATTCTCGAATCTGGATCCGGATTTGGATCTTCAAGACAAATCGAATCAATTGGTCCTTGTCACACACCGAAGCCTGTCCACCAAGTTTCATCCAATCCATCCACAACTCTTTGAATATCATGCAATTATCGTTTTTAGCCGCGTCTCTCAATGGTGGAAGATAAGTAAAAATTAAATATTTTCGTTTCCAGATATGCATTCGATCTTTCACCAAAATGAGTCAATTCTTCCTTGTGGTAGCTCCCACCCATCCACCAAGTTTCGTTTGAATCCATTCATAACCCTTTGTGAATTGTTGCTATAATGTCGTGTTTGGCCCTATCTCTCAGTGGTGGGAACCACTTTTAAAAATTTTCAGATCTGGATGCAGATTTTGGATTCTTTAACGCAAAATTAAGTATTGCTGTCTTTGGCCGTCATGCTACATGCACAACAAAATTTCAGGAACGATTGCTTGAAACTAATGGCCATACAAATCCGTGTGACAGACAGACAACGCGCAGTCCAACTTAGTTGGCAAAAAAAGTTTTTCCAATCAAATAATGACCCCCAAGCATCAGCCAAAGGAACACTGGATGGCTTCAGAACAAGGAGTGGAAATCCTTAGTTGGCCCAGCCAAAGCCCAGACTGATCCTATTGAGAATCTGTGGAAAGACGAAGATTGCTCGTCACCTGAGCTCGCACATCAACTTGACAGAGCTGAGCAAATCTGCAAAGGAAGAATGGGAGAAAATCCCAAATCCAGATGTGTAAAGCCTGATACAGACATACCAAGAAAGTGGAGCTGTGAATACGCCTGCCAAAGACGCCTTCTACAAAAGTAATTGACTGGGGAAGCGGGGTGGGGGGGGTGAATACTTTATTGATTGCAAGACACTTCGCTTTTCAATTTAATTTAATATGTAGATAATTTCTAAAAAATAGTTTTCAACTTGTTTTTATGGGGTGATTTTGTGTTGTTCAGTAACAAAAAAAATCTCAATTGAAATAACATTTTAAATTCAGGCCTGGAACACAAACAAAATATGAAAAAACGTCGAGGGTGTGATACTTTCTGAAGGCTACTGTGATTACACAACTGTTTTTTAATTGTATTCAAATGTCGAGGCTCGTGGAAGAGCTCGAAGCACTTGACAGATGAGGGATGCTACAGAAACAACAGAATAGTCGAGAGAGAAGTTTGGGTGGGAGGGTCACTAACCAGCACAGTTTGAAAGGACAAAATAGAGGGAGACCTGAACAAATAATGGTGTGGGGTCGACCTGATGAAAGTTTATATACCGCAAGTCTTTCACTAACTGGTTGGCTAGGCCCTGGTGTAAAGACTGAAGGGGCAGGAATTTGTATTTGTTTCTTTCAGGGTACTGGCGATAACGGCATTTTGTTATGTGAATAACTCGCACCATGCTTGGTGAAAATCTGATGGTTTGTTGGGGGGATTTTGATATCCAATTTGTCTCATGGGATCAAGGATGAGCTTCCGAACGAAATTATTTGTACTGTTTGTTAGTTGCAAAATCGAAATTTTTCAAGTATATTGGTGAGGCCGATTTTGTTTTTATTGCTGTCTGTCGTCTGTTTGTCTGTCTGTCTGTTTGTTCAATCGTCTGTTTTGTCTGTCTGTCTGGTCTCTGTTGTCTGTCTGTTTGTTACGTTACCTACAGGTCACAATTTAACCAATCTTCAAGGAAATTTACCACATGGGAGAGTTTTGCAATAAGGAAGAAGCATTGTTTTTGAGGTCAAAGGTCAGCATAGGCCAAAGGTCAAACAACGAAAGGTGGAATTTTCTAAAATCCTCAATTTTCATTCCGATTTACTTGTAATTTGAAGAGAATTTATATTTTCAGGTCACTGAATTCAACCAGCCAATTATTATTGAGGTCAACATGGACGAAAAGGTTCAACAACTAAAGGTGGAAATTTACTGAATTCCTCAAATTTTCATCCCATTGACTTGAATTTGAGAGATTTGCATATTTGGTCAATTAATTTCAACCAACCAATTTATTTTGAGTCAAATTTCTTTTATAAATTTTGCAAGTATCTGTGCCCTGATGAATGTCTTCTTCTTGTTTATACATTGCTGCCAAAAAAGAAAATCGCATCAGAACGCAAAGTCTGAAGAAGTTAAAGTAGATGGAGTAACTCAGAACAAATCAAATAGCCAGAAGATCTATGGTTAAAAAATTGGTAGTGAATAAAAAATTCATGATCCGCCAACTGCTTGGTTGCGTGTGTTCACAAGTGCGGGCTCCTTGGTATTCAGGAATTTTCGGTTTATCACACTCTCTCGAGCGTACTGAATGAGGAGTCCGGAGCCACTGGGATTACGGGTTTCCTGGGTCAAAACTAAGATCCAGACTTCCAATGACATCTTGGATGCTGCTATCTTGTCTGTACACTGCTTGTGATGAGGATGTTGAGTCCACGGAGAGTGATGTTCATATCTCTTGGCAGTGATATTCATGTCTCTGCTGGTGTGAGCCAGAGGTCGATTGACGTCTGGGTCGGGTCTTGGGGAGTCATGGATTCACTGGATCATGGGAGTGTGGCGCTGCCGTAACCTGTGGCGGGAGGATGAAAGTCCGAATCTTCAGGTCCCTTTGTGCTTCCAAATCTTGCTCTGCGGATGTGAGACTTGAGCTCTGACCAGGGATCCTAAGATGGAAACTTAATTCCTTTGGTACCAGTCTCTTCGGAGAAATCCTTGGTATTGCCTGGTCGGATTTTTGGTGTCCAATGAGCGGATGCCTGAGACAGACGCAAAATGAGATTTGTTACTTGCATGAGCGTCAGCTGTGGCTGAACGGACATGTGACTGCGTTTCCGACGCTGATCCTGCTCACCAGATTCTCTCTCAGTGAGGGAGCTCGTTGAGTGGAGGAGGCCAATGGCCGACCACGTGCTTCGTGGTCCAGCAGTTTGATCAGCATCTCAAGGAGATGGGGATGGGCCAGGAATCTGGCCTGGTGGATGGCAGATGGAGTCCCTGAGTACTGGTGGAAGTGGACGCAGCGACGCGCTGCTATGGTGCATGCTCCCATACTGACCTGACTGACCAGGCAAAGGGTGCTTAACTCAGCAAAGTAAATTCCGAGATAACATATTAGCCAATAAAGTGAATTCTGTCTCAAAATTCCGAGGATGATATTTAAGCAGATATCAAAAGTGTAACACATTCACTCTGTAATGTCACACTGAAATCTCGATCGCAATCGATCGTTGAGCTTTGACATCACATTTTTCATAGCCTCGAAGGTCGCGTTTTGATCACCTGATGATGAACTCTGTGACTGCTCAAGCATGCCATGTTGTGATTCAGGGGTCCATCAATTAACATCAGGATAGATTTTCACAGAGTTAAAAATAATTCGTTCTTATTGTTTATTCATTAATCATAAAATATTATTCAGCGGTTTGTAGTCTGGGACTTGTGAGTTGTTGCATTGTGTTTTGTGTTCTCTGGCTACTCCAAATCCTCTATCGCTGGCACATGCTCGAACTCTTGGTACCTTGAAATGTAATAACTAATTATTGACAATTTGGACTCAAAGGTCTACAGACCCACTTGTAATGCCAGAAAATAGTCAATTCCTTTTTCGCAAATGTCGTAAATTAATAATATTTTCAGTGATATAATTGCGGAATGGCCCTCTCCCTCTCCTCTCCCCTTCATCCTCTCCCTCTGTGAAGACCTTAGAGACCAGATGAAGACCCTGAGACCCCGAGGTCTAACCGAATGCCAACTAGTGAATTAGCAAATAGGCATGCTTACTATTCCAATCAAAGTTATGTCTTGATATTGAGATTCGGTTGAAGTAGTTCCTGATTGAAAGAAGTTCACCATTAAAGGGCCTGTTGCTCCTATCCCTGGTCCTTTTTTTTAATTTTTTACCCCACCCCAATGCTGCAGCATTCTCCTCTAACTGCCCACACTTGAACCTTCTGGCGCTAAGCCGCGTAGGATTTCGTTCCCATCCATGTCTCAGTTGGCTAAAGTAGTTTCTTCAATTTGCATCTTTATAGCTACATTGATAGCGCTGGTGGCTGTTGGGTAACAAAATGGAACCTTCTGATTGACGTTGTGGTCGAGATTGGTCTAGACTCCTCTATATATAGTCAACTGGGCTCAGTCAGTTAGTGTGTGGTGTTTGTGTTTTGTTTTGTGCAGTGTTCCTCCTCCATAACTCCAAAACCATGAAACTTAAGTGGCCTGAAACTTTGCATGGCATACCAAGGGAACTCCATGGAGTGCATAGATGGAAACTTGCGTTTTGGGTAAGTTTTAACACCTCTTTTGAGAATATATAATAATGGCTTATCTCCATGAGAGGCTTTATCCTTGGTCAGCCCAACTTTACCTCGCAGGAGTCTAGCGCCATTTTGGATCGGCCTACTAAATATGCCTTGCCTTGGAACAGGTTGTAACGGTTTCTGTAGCGATCAAGCTTCATCCCTACGAACGCTGCATAACTCGTACATCGCGGATCTCATCCTACGAATCGCTGTTGCATTGCTAATCGCTTGACCAAGCCAGACATTCTCTTTATCAACGCGAATGTTTGTAGTTCATGGCGATACACAGCGTTTGCTCAAAACGTCTGTTGGATGTGCTTGCTTGAGTGCTTAAGACACTTGGTGAGTGCTCTGCAAGCTGCTGAGTTGGAACTTCTGTTTTGTTTCTTTTTAGTTGCGCCTTATATAACAGACCAGATTGTGGTTTATTTCAAAATTCAAGAGGGGGGAATTGGTGTACTGAAACTTATAGTGGGGAGGGGAAGGGGTGTAGTTTGGCCACCGGTGTTCCTGCTGGCAATGCCCGGGTACCTTTGCTAGAACTATACTATATGTTGGTGGTTTATACTGTATGTTCAAGACATGATGAAGTGAGCAAGTGGGACTTGCTCGTGAGGAGTTTCCCACGAGACACCACTCATTAATTTGGATGCTAATGAATCACCAAGAAATAATAATCGGGATTGTTGAAGAGGATGTCATACACACTCCTGAAATTATGGAGGGCATGGTGTTACTTGATGTTGGATATTAGCAATCAAGGAAGCAGTTCTGCCTCGAGAGACGCTATCCCATCCCCTTGCAGGCAAAACTCGGGTATTTTCTTCATGTTTTGAGTGTGATAGATAGTCGAGGGTTGGTCTCTGTTTTCTGCTGTAGAACAGTTTATTGATGCGTTTGGTGCATATTGGAACTTTTGGTCAGTGGTGATCCTCAGGATGGTTTGGGAGAAAGATAAGATGATGGAGGTTTCATCCAAAGTGAATACCAATAACCATAATGCTAGTGATCTCTCTTTAGGCCTTGTAGCATGGTTATTGTGTACACTGGGGTCCCAAAATGAGGAGAAAGCTTAGAAATTTAACCAGTTTTAATAAGAATAACAAATCTTAATGTTATATAAAGCCAAGTTGTCTGTCTTTCAGAAAATGTTACTTTGCTATGGGTCCTATGGATATAGGTTTGCTTACAAAGCGTGTTTTTTTTTATCCCAAACATCAAGGCTATTTTTTCCATTTTTAATTTGCTCATTTTTTAAGAATGGGGTTACATGTATGATTGTATATGTTGGTCCAAATGGTTGAAAATGCATTTTTTTGTTTGATATATATCATTATACATAAGAATAGAAGAATTCCTCGAAATAGTACATTTCTTATGACCTTGCTGCATATCTTGGCACCTTAAATGTGTAAAATATCACATTTTGCAACTTTCCCCCAGTCATAGTGAAGCTAAAACTTATTCCAGAAATTTGAAATGCATCTGATAGAAACATCTTAAATAGCAATTTACTTCTGCATAAAGTGATGATTTAATGGCAAGTTTAACATGGATCATTAACTACATACAGTTTTTTAGGTTCACGTCGCATGATTGGGTCAAAAGTGTTAGAAGTACGTAAGCAATTGCATTTGTACCCAAGCTGCTACAAAAGTATCTGGTAGCTATAAGCTTGATTTTATAAGCCATGGAATAAGTTTAACCAGATGGCCCTGATATAAAAATCAATACCAAAGGCCAGTTTGTGTTCAGTAGACAGAACAATTCAAAAGTTGTAGGAAGTACGTAACGTTTTTTCGGAAATCTGCACTTTTAATCCTAAGATGTTAGTTTTGGTTCATCACAGCATGTATTCTATGGTTAAGTTTATGTGCATATATATTATGACCTGAAATGAACACTGATCAATTTGATCAATTTGTTAATTTCATATGACTGACCTCTTTCATATGACTTTCATTTTTTTGGTCCCTGCCGTGTCCTAAAGTGTACGTATACCTTTGCTACAAAGTGCTTATGAAAGATGGTCATAAACCCTGGAACACTTGCGTGTCACAAATATATCCTTCTGTGTGATCGACCTGTTGATTTCTGGTTTCTGTTACATCTGGAAACTCCATTTTTACTGTATCCTTGTATTAATTGATGAAGCTTTCAAAATAGAGGAACGTGTGAAACCGTTTTCTCTGTGGTTGCTGCGTGTTGTGGGGATGTGTGTGTGCATGAAGACATGAAGGAAATCCGATAAAATAAACGGTTTCTGTATTTTGAAATAACAGCAAAGCGGTGAAATTGGTAAAGCAAAATGGGATGTGCTAGGTAATATTGTTTACGATCTGGAAGCCATTTGCACAACAAACAGACAGCAGCCCCCCGCAGTTCAGTTATTTCGATAAGTATGTGTTTATAGTCAGGGTCCCTCCTTCTGTCATGGGATATTACATGTGGTGCGCTGCGAAGTTTCTTTAATAGTTAGTTTTTTTTTTACATCTTTGAAGCCGCACAGCGCCACAAATCTTCTTCGCTCATTCGCCGTCAGCCCGACTCCACCCCTTGTCCAATCATGGAAAGCTCTCACCTCAGGGCTGGCTCCGCCTTAGCAGATGGAGTGTTCGGCCGACCAAATGAGGGCAGCCACTAAGTCGCCACCGACAACCCTTCGTCGCAATCAGAGGCGAGTGGGAGGGGAAGAAATCCCTGCTGACCTGGGCAAGAAGGGAGTGGTTGTCAAGGAGGAGTGTACGGGAGTCTCGTGGCGAATTGGCTTGGGTCTTGGTCGTGGTGGCATTTTCGTCTGCATCGTGGTGGCTTTAGTCTGTGGTCCCTTTCGCGGTGGCCCCTCGTGGTGGTGGTGACCGAGCAGCACGGGTCGTGGGCTCGTGGACTTCGGGTCATGGGTTCGAGGACCACCGTGGTGGGTTGGAGTCCGGTGTGACCCGCACGAGGCGGAGAAGTACCCGACAAGGCCCCTGGTCCCCAGCTCGGCCTTTCCTCCTGGGGCTGGTGGGACCGAATAAAGCCCCATGGGGTCCATTTCTTTTGGGTGTGTGTGTGTGGTGTGTGTGTGTGTGTGTGTCCGTGGCCCGTCTGTAAGTAGAAATTGTGTTGTGTTTTTGTTCATTGTACATTTTCCTGCATATTCAGATAATCTTTGCTGCTTTGTGCCCCCCCCCCGATAAATAAACCCCCCAATTGTTCAATGTTTCCAGCCCGTTGTCTGTCACTTTCTTTCATTGACCAGCACGGTGCGTAATGAGAATTAGAGAGGCGTGTGCCGTAAGTTGTCATTGGGGACCGGGCGCGGCTCTTGGTAACTCCCGCTGCGGTACGCTGGACCCTGAGTACATTAACAGTACATGCGACCGGTTCGGACAGAGGTTGGCCGAGGGTGTGGTTGTCCCCGGTAGCTTAGACGTGCGTGAGTACTTAAGGTAAATTGGAATTAGACAGTGGAACCTACCTCACGCCGTAAATATTGGCGACCACCGGTCCTTAAGTGACCCATGACCTTTCGGAGTTGTCGGGAGTCACGACCTAAATTCCGGGTGTTCGGTGGGTAGACTGCTCTACTGGCTCCCCTGGTGGGTCGTTTATATCACCCAGCCGAACTCCGGCCCACAACAATAATGCATGTAATTTTTCAAGGAAAGGTGTGCACGTCGTCACAGGTATGTGGTTACATAATGTATTAGTTAGGTAAGGTAACATGTGAAAGGATTATGAATCAATCCAGTCCAGTCCCTCGTTTAACGTGTAGTTAACGTTCTTGAAAGTTGCAACTTTAACTGAAACGATTTAAGCGAATACAGTTTCCCCATAACAGTTAATGTAAATGGGAGGGGGTGGGAAACGGCGTAGGGTTAGAGGGAAAAATTTTTAATCGTCAGACAAAAGACATGATTTAAATAAGAGAGTATAAGTTTTAAATAATATTAAACAAACAATTGAATAAAATCATCTCCAGTTGCTCTTTTTTTCATCATCTCGTTGCTTCAAAGTCCTAATGGTTCAGATCTTCTCCGTGTGATTGCAGAGGTTGTGTGACGTCGACTTCTTTTCCCCTCATCAAAATCTTTATGAAAAAACGTGGAAAACATTAGTTTGGTACTAATTTGGAGGTAAAACGACTTAAAAACGGAACGGTGAACGACTTTAAACGAGTATTTTCTCAATACATCAGAGAATTAATAACGAAACAATGTTAACCGAGACGATGTTAAACAAAGACTTACTTTATAGCGAATGTAGTGAGCTTCATACTCAACGCGTGCACATGAGAAGAATAGGAAACAACAAACAACAACAACAACAACACATACCCTGGCAATTTGGAATCCGTTGTCGTCGGCTATGACCCTTTTGCTTCCGGGTTTTTTGTTTGGGGAATGATGCGTCCGGGGAGATAAAGGCATCGTCGGAGACATGAAAAACCCAAATATCAGACATGGTGTATATTCCTCCACTGATTTTAATAAAGAAATCTCCCGCATCATCAAAAAAAAAATTTTAATCGTGATTTACATTATTTGATCGCTGATCCCGAATCCAGCCGAAGTAACGGAAACTGCAGCATCGAATGTAAAGAAATTCTACGTTTGCTTCTCGGCTTTGGCCTATTCCATATTATATTAAAGCAATTATGTTTTGATTGTTTGTGACCCTAACTTCTCTGAGCTCTTCAAGTTAATCGCCTCAAAACTTTATAGGGGAACATTTTTTTTTTTACCAGTTCAGTCACCTCGAGGTTTAAAACAGTCATTTTCTCACAGTTCATAAATTATAAACACCCGACGTGCCACCTGTCACAATCTCCACAAGGGTTAGATCCATATATACACCTCGAAGACCCGCTCCCTACGGAGCCGTCAAGGGGGTCATGTTATTATATTTATGCCTATTTTACTCCAAGGGGTCCCAGGATTACACACCCAAAAAATGGTTTGCGATCGGTTCAGACGTTTTTGCGGTACCTGGGAACAGACAGACACACACAGACACACAACAGACACACACAGACACACACAGACACACACAACACACACAGACACACACAGACACACACAGACACACACAGACACACACACACACACACACACACACACACACACACACACACACGAACCACAGACACACAGTGAATTATCGTAAGATGCTTCATAAAAGGCCATTTTCTTTCGGATTTCAGCCTGGAATACCGCCATATTTGGTGAGGTGGTAACCTCCGATCATCAAATATGGTATCAAATGTGAAAATAACTGTCAAATAGGACGTTATCATAATGGGTGAGATCGGTGAAGGAGGAGTCACGTGACCTCTCAAATGCACTAATCATTCAAAACTGAACATAGTACAAATATTTCGATTCAAAGGTAAATTTTACTGTTCATCAAGACGTAACTCTCAAAGGGTGAAAAGAGAAAGTTTTTGTAGAAAAAAATAAAAGGTTGCCATCTTGGCTAACTTCACTAAATATACACCTCAAAATATACATGCATCATCTATCTATAATTCCAGAGTGTGCTGTGTGTGTGTGTGTGTGTGTGTGTGTGTGTGTGTGTCTGTTGTGTCTGTGTGTCCTGTGTGTCTGTGTGTCGTGTGTCTGTGTGTCTGTGTGTCTCTGTGTGTCTCTGTGTGTCTCTGTGTGTCTCTGTGTGTCTCTGTGTGTCTCTGTGTGTCTCTTGTGTGTCTCTGTGTGTGTGTGTGTGTGTGTGACCGCTGTTTCGTGACAACCGCTGGTCCGATCTAATTGAAACTTGCCAGGTAATATTGCTGGGGACCTGATATGTGCCTTTTCCACACACACACACACACACACACACACACACACACTGCTGGAATTATAGATAGATGATGCATGTATATTTGAGGTGTATATTTAGTGAAGTTAGCCAAGATGGCAACCTTTTATTTTTTTTCTACAAACTCTCTTTTCACCCTTTGAGAGTTACGTCTTTAGATGAACAGTAAAATTACCTTTGAATCGAAATATTTGTACTATGTTCAGTTTTTGAATGATTAGTGCATTTGAGAGGTCACGTGACTCCTCCTTCACCGATCTCACCCATTATGATAACGTCCTATTTGACAGTTATTTTTCACATTTGATACCATATTTGATGATCGGAGGTTACCACCTCACCAAATATGGCGGTATCCAGGCTGAAATCCGAAAGAAAATGGCCTTTTATGAAGCATCTTACGATAATTCACTGTGTGTCTGTGTGTGTCTGTGTGTGTGTGTGTGTGTGTGTTGGTGTGTGTGTGTGTGTGTGTGTCTGTGTGTGTCTTGTGTGTGTTGTGTGTGTCTGTGTGTGTGTGTGTGGTGTCTGTTGTGTGTCTGTGTGTGTCTGTGGTGTGTCTGTGGTGTGTTCTGTCTGATTCCCAGGTACCGCAAAAACGTCTGAACCGATCGCAAACCATTTTTTGGGTGTGTAATCCTGGGACCCCTTGGAGTAAAATAGGCATAAATATATATAACATGACCCCCTTGACGGCTCCGTAGGGAGCGGGTGCTTCGGGTGTATATATGGATCTACCCTTGTGGAGATTGTGACAGGTGGCAGCTCGGTGTTTATAATTTTGAACTGTGAGAAAATGACTGTTTTAAAACCTCGAGGTGACTGAACTGGTAAAAAAAAAAATGTTCCCCTATAAAGTTTTGAGGCGATTAACTTGAAGAGCTCAGAGAAGTTAGGGTCACAAACAATCAAAACATAATTGCTTAATATAATATGGAATAGGCCAAAGCCGAGAAGCAAACGTAGAATTCTTCTTACATTCGATGCTGCAGTTTCCGGTTACTTCGGCTGGATTCGGGATCAGCGATCAAATAATGTAAATCACGATTAAAATTTTTTTTTTGATGATGCGGGAGATTTCTTTATTAAAATCAGTGGAGGAATATACACCATGTCTGATATTTGGGTCTTTCATGTCTCCGACGATGCCTTTATCTCCCGGGACGCATCATTCCCCATGACAAAAAACCCGGAAGCAAAAGGGTCATAGCCGACGACAACGGATTCCAAATTGCCAGGGTATGGTGTTGTTGTTGTTGTTGTTGTTGTTTCCTATTCTCTCATGTGCACGCGTTGAGTATGAAGCTCACTACATTCGCTATAAAGTAAGTCTTTGTTTAACATCGTCTCGGTTAACATTGTTTCGTTATTAATTCTCTGATGTATTGAGAATATACTCGTTTAAAGTCGTTCACCGTTCCGTTTTTAAGTCGTTTTCCTCCAATTTAGTACCAAACTAATGTTTTCCACGTTTTTTCATAAAGATTTTGATGAGGGGAAAAGAAGTCGACGTCACACAACCTCTGCAATCACACGGAGAAGATCTGAACCATTAGGATTTGAAGCAACGAGATGATGAGAAAAAAGAGCAACTGGAGATGATTTTATTCAATTGTTTGTTTAATATTATTTAAACTTATCTTCTCTAATTTAAATCATGTCTTTTGTCTGAGATAAAATTTTTTAC
>CM068960.1:30773221-30825555 GCA_035128595.1 Eptatretus atami
CGAGACTATATCCATCTCGTTAAACATGTTAGGTGTCGAGACTATATCCATCCCGTTAAACATGTTAGGTGTCGAGACCATATCCATCTCGTTAAACATGTTAGGTGTTCGAGACCATATCCATCTCGCTAAACATGTTAGGTGTCGAGACATATCCATCTCGTTAAACATGTTAGGTGTCGAGACCATATCCATCTTGTTAAACATGTAGGTGTCGAGACTATATCCATCTCGCTAAACATGTTAGGTGTCGAGACCATATCCTCTCGTTAAACATGTTAGGTGTCGAGACCATATCCATCTCGTTAAACATGTTAGGTGTCGAGACCATATCCATCTCGTTAACATGTCAGGTGTCGAGATATATCCATCTCGTTAACATGTTAGGTGTCGAGATATATCCATCTCGTTAAACATGTTGGTGTCGAGACCATATCCATCTCGTTAAACATGTTAGGTGTCGAGACCATATCCATCTCGTTAAACATGTTAGGTGTCGAGACCATATCCATCTCGTAAACATGTTAGTGTCGAGACCATATCCATCTCGTTAAACTGTTAGGTGTCGAGAACATATCCATCTCGTTAAACATGTTAGGTGTCGAGACTATATCATCTCGTTAAACATGTTAGGTGTCGAGAATATATCCATCTCGTTAAACATGTTAGGTGTCGAGACCATATCCATCTCGTTAAACATGTCAGGTGTCGAGACCATATCCATCTCGTTAAACATGTTAGTGTCGAGATTATATCCATCTCGTTAAACATGTTAGGTGTTGAGACCATATCCATCTCGATAAACATGTTAGGTGTCGAGACTATATCCATCTCGTTAGCATGTTAGGTGTCGAGACCATATCCATCTCGTTAAGCATGTTAGGTGTCGAGACATATCCATCTCATTAAGCATGTTAGGTGTCGAGACCATATCCATCTCGTTTAGCATGTTAGGTGTCGAGACCATATCCATCTCGTTAGCATTTTAGCTGTCAGACCATATCCATCTCGTTAAGCATGTTAGGTGTCGAGACCATATCCATCTCGTTTAGCATGTTAGGTGTCGAGACCATATCCATCTCGTTAAGCATGTTAGGTGTCGAGACCATATCCATCTCGGTTAGCATGTTGCGGTGTCGAGACCATATCCATCTCGTTAAGCATGTTCGGTGTCGAGACCATATCCGTCTCGTTAAGATGTTCGGTGTCGAACCATATCCATCTCGTTAAGCATGTTAGGTGTCGAGACCATATCCATCTCGTTAAGCATGTTAGGTGTCGAGACCATATCCATCGCGTTAAGCATGTTAGGTGTCGAGACCATATCCATCTCATTTAGCATGTTCGGTGTCGAGACCTATTCCATCTCGTTAAGCATGTTAGGTGTCGAGACTATATCCATCTCGTTAAACATGTTACGTGTCGAGACTATATCCATCTCGTTAAACATGTTAGGTGTCGAGACCATATCCATCTCGTTAAGCATGTTAGTGTCGAGACCATATCCATCTCGTTAAGCATGTTAGGTGTCAGACCATATCCATCTCGTTAAGCATGTTAGGTGTCGAGACCATATCCATCTCGTAAAGCATGTTAGGTGTCGAGACCATATCCATCTCATAAGCATGTTAGGTGTCGGACCATATCCATCTCGTTTAGCATGTTAGGTGGTGAGACCATATCCATCTCGTTAAACATGTTAGGTGTCGAGACCATATCCATCTCGTTAAACATGTTAGGTGTCGAGACCATAACCATCTCGTTAGCATGTTAGGTGTCGAGACCATATCCATCTCGTTTAGCATGTTAGGTGTCGAGACCATATCCATCTCGTTACATGTTAGGTGTCGAGACCATATCCATCTCGTTTAGCATGTTCGGTGTCGAGACCATATCCATCTCGTTAAGCATGTTAGGTGTCGAGACCATATCCATCTCGTTAAGCATGTTAGGTGTCGAGACCATATCCATCTCGTTAAGCATGTTAGGTGTCGAGACCATATCCATCTCGTTAAGCATGTTAGGTGTCGAGACCATATCCATCTCGTTAAGCATGTTCGATGTCGAGACCATATCCATCTTGTTAAACATGTTGTGTCGAGACCATATTTGTCTCGTTAAGCATGTTAGGTGTCGAGACCATATTTGTCTCGTTAAGCATGTTAGGTGTCGAGACCATATCCATCTCGTTAAGCATGTTAGGTGTCGAGACCATACCATCGCGTTAAGCATGTTAGGTGTCGAGACCATATCCATCGCGTTAAGCTGTTAGGTGTCGAGACCATATCCATCTCGTTAGCATGTTCAGTGTCGAGACCATATCCCGTCTCGTTAAGCATGTTAGGTGTCGAGACCATATCCATCTCGTTTACATGTTCAGTGTCGAGACCATATCCGTCTCGTTAAACATGTTAGGTGTCGAGACCATATCCATCTCGTTTAGCATGTTCAGTGTCGAGACCATATCCGTCTCGTTAAACATGTTAGGTGTCGAGACCATATCCGTCTCGTTAGCATGTTTGGTTCGAGACCATATCCATCTCGTTTAGCATGTTAGGTGTCAAGACCATATCCATCTCGTTAAGCATGTTAGGTGTCGAGACCATATCCATCTGTTAAGCATGTTAGGTGTCGAGACCATATCCATCTCGTTAAGCATGTTAGGTGTCGAGACCATATCCACTCGTTAAGCATGTTAGGTGTCGAGACATATCCATCTCGTTAAGCATGTTCGATGTCGAGACCATATCCATCTTGTTAAACATGTTCGGTGTCGAGACCATATTTGTCTCGTTAAGCATGTTAGGTGTCGAGACCATATTTGTCTCGTTAAGCATGTTGGTGTCGAGACCATATCCATCTCGTTAAGCATGTTAGGTGTCGAGACCTATCCATCGCGTTAAGCATGTTAGGTGTCGAGACCATATCCATCGCGTTAAGCATGTTCAGTGTCGAGACCATATCCGTCTCGTTAAGCATTGTTAGTGTCGAGACCATATCCATTCGTTTAGCATGTTCAGTGTCAGACCATATCCGTCTCGTTAAACATGTTAGGTGTCGAGACCATATCCATCTCGTTTAGCATGTTCAGTGTCGACCATATCCGTCTCGTTAAACATGTTAGGTGTCGAGACCATATCCGTCTCGTTAAGCATGTTTGGTGTCGAGACCTAATCCATCTCGTTAAGCATGTTAGGTGTCAAGACCATATCCATCTCGTTAAGCATGTTAGGTGTCGAGACCATATCCATTTCGTTAAGCATGTTCGGTGTCGAGACCATATCTTCTGTTAAACATGTTAGGTGTCGAGACTATATTCCATCTCTTAACATGTTAGGTGTCAAGACCATATCCATCTCGTTAAGCATGTTAGGTGTCGAGACCATATCCATTTCGTTAAGCATGTTCGGTGTCGAGACCATATCCATCTTGTTAAACATGTTAGGTGTCGAGACTATATCCATCTCGTTAAACATGTTAGGTGTCGAGACCATAATCCCATCTCGTTAAACATGTCAGGTGTCGAGACCATATCCATCTCGTTAAACATGTCAGGTGTCGAGATATATCCATCTCGTTAACATGTTAGGTGTCGAGATATATCCATCTCGTTAGCATGTTAGTGTCGAGACCATATCCATCTCGTTAAACATGTTAGGTGTCGAGACCATAATCCATCTCGTTAAACATGTTAGGTGTCGAGACCATATCCATCTCGTTAAACATGTTAGGTGTCGAGACCATATATGTCTCGTTAAGCATGCCGGTGGGTTTCCATATTGCCTTTATTAATTGATTTTGTTACTGTGTCCCCATCCATGTGTTTATTTATTCAACTTGTGTTGCGTTTTAAAATGTTATCTCTCTGGATTTTGAGATGCGGAATTCGCCGTTCAGTTGTAATCAAATTCCCCTGTAAAACCAAATGGCCGCACGAATTGCTAAATTCATTGTGAATGGTTATATGGCCATGTAGTGATTATAATTACTACACTTACTGATTATAATTATCCTATTTCTCAAAAAACAGCACAGGTAGATCATGACATCGATCACAAGCAGAAAACACAGATAGGACCGCAGAATGACTGTCGGACTAATATACGATGGAAATACAATTGCAAAGTCACATCATTGGCATATTAAGCAAAATATTTCTCATGTTAATGAGAAAAGATCTCCACTTAGTCTTGAATGGTTACATATTGTATGTCACATACAAACAAACACCATCCATATGGCTATTCTCCTTGCATATGGCATCCTGGCTGCCAGGTAGCTATCATTTTGTTGGGGCACAACTATTCCACTGAGGCTGTGCCCCGACACCAGTATACTGGTGCTCATTTCGCCAACCTTGGAAGGATGACAGGCTGAGTCAACCGCACCTGGTGTTAATTCAGCAGCCAACGGGGCTCAAACTCAGGACCCAAAGATCCCAAGCCAGCCACCCTAACCACTAAGCAAACACCAGGCTTAATATGGCTATTGATTTGCAACGAGGAGAAGAATATGCCCTTGTGGACTATCTGCTGACATGAATCATCTCAACTTTGGATGGTCAAATAGGCTAATTAGAAATCAAGTTTCATTAGCACCGAAATAACTTATGCAGACCAGCACCTCACACTCACAGATGCACTCCCGTGAGATCTTGAGTGGGAACAACAAGGAGCCACGAGTCCGCTTACGAAGTGCAGCTACAATTATAAAATGGAAAGAATGATATAATGCTAATTGGAGAGGATAAATCATTAGTCTTGAATGGTCTCATACAAACACCATCAACATGGGTATGGAATTGTGAGTAATATTTATCAGAAAATGTTTGCATCACTTTAGACTCTCTCGGGGATGCTCCGCTCTTACATCTGGTTTATTAAGCACAATGAGGAACATTGCGCACACGTTAAATACTAAAGACAAGCCACGAAATGTATCTAGTTAGGTTTCCCAAACTTGAGCATATTAATCCTCATAATCACTACCCAAACCAGAATCTGCCAAGAGCTCGTCAACCACAGGTTCAGTGTCATCATTGCATCCAAGTCAAGTGCACATCTCTGTGCATGCGAGTTTGTCATTGTAGCACGAACAGGAGTCCAAGACGCAATGTGTTTTCTTGAAGCAAATTAATTATTTTGCATCGTCCATCAATGTCCAACAGGCACGTTCAACCGTCACTCTCTTGCCCAACAATGAATAGCGGCCTGAAAATTCACCCGTCGTGAGTGTAAAAGCAGCGAATCAGATGTTGGTGGCAATGCCCACTTGGTGGCAAGTTTGCTGGGTGAAGGCATAACATCTCCTTTCCTTCACTTTTTCTCTTTTTCTCCTTTTCCTCACTGGCTGAGGCCACTCCGTTGTGTGCTGGCACACCCCGTTAAGCATGTCGTGGTTAATCGGCTGAAACAGAGATGACGATGAGATCAACAACTGATGACCCAATCATCAAGGCATGCTTGTTGTACAAGTCCATTTTGAGAGTGCCAGTATGTCATCCTTATGACATTTTATGCAACCCTTGTATTTTTGCTGTTCTGGTGAATTAAATATAAATCGTTTCATAATAAACAAACCTATGGACTTCCATAAACAAATGAAATGAAAACACATTCTAGCTACAAAGCTTTAAAGAAAATGGCAAGGGACTTTCCGTTGTTGAAGATTTCCAATCATTTTGGTTTGCCAATGATGACAAGCAAAGTTTGTGCTCGATGGCACTTCCAAATTTGGAATGAACAATAATTTTTATCTCTCTACTTGGAATAAATACCATTATCATTGATTTGACAGAATTTCTGCCCAAGCATTATCAGGAATATTCCATATTGCTATACATGCTTTAGTTATAAACTACTAAGTGTTCCAACTACAACGAATGATGTATTTTGTGACCCCAATTATTCCAGCCTTCTTGTGGGGTCGTCTGGGGAACTTTTTGGCCCAAGTGTAGCATTGCCGTTGGCTAGACCTGGTGTTCGACTGAGGTTGGTAGAAATTATCAATTTCTCCAAGATGCCGGTGAACCGGAGCCGAAGCAATCTTTAAAGTCTTCTACCGACTAGAGCCGGCAGACCGGTCGTCCAGCTTAACTGCCTTTCACTGCTTTATCCTTTTTCTTCATTCAGTAACAGAAAAGTTGCATTTACTTTATCACTCCCAAGGCAGGTCATTGTGTCATGGTGCACAAACTGGCAGGACATTCAGTACGAGTGACACTTGAACATTTTTGAAGGGAAAGCACAGCTGTGCAATTAATTACGCAATTCCTCAGTTGAACAGTCTTACAATCCAAACAAAAGTTTATTTTCCCATTCAAAAACAATTGTAATTTCATGGTACATGTACAAACTGTTCATCCAATTAAGATATCATAATATGACATGGGTATTTCAATTTAGAGAAGCCAGGACATCTGTGAAAAGAACATTATGTTTTTTTAGCTATATCAAATATAAACTCGTTCACTGACCAGGAATTATGTGCCACACCGGCTATTGCCACATGGATCCTGACCAACAGGAAAGTGTATACCACATACCATTTTGACTATGGTCAACACAAGCAGATGCGGAGAGCTAGCCGAGACAATTACACGTTGAAAAGCATGAACTCTTCTGGCTTTGCATAAGATGATAGATCAGATTCTGCTATTCACTACGACCCACTCTCCTATGAACATTGCATTCTCGACCTGTTTGGCCAACTCACAATGCACTATATTCATGCGTCTTCATAGAAAGGGGGTAGAACTCAAACAACTACAAATGATGAGAACCTTTCCTCCAACTAACATCGTGTTTCTTCACAATAAAGTTGTTGCAATTAAAAAATTTCTCCTGCTCGAGTCACCCCCAAACTGATGATAGCCAACTGTCAAAATATTAAACCTCTCAGGGTAGCGCAACACCAAGTCGAAATTTTGCAAGAAGGTGCTGATCGAATCAACATTTAGGCTAGTTACATCTCATTCAAAACCACCAAGGATCAATGGAATGTTCAATTTGTACAAAAGTATGAAATTTATAATGTTAAACTTTTTTGGGGTTAAAGTAACTTGTTTTACTGCAATGCTTCCAAAAACTGGTGCGGCATCTCCAAACTGAGAACTGAATTATGTGGTGGCCATTTTGAAATTTGGTGGCCATCTTTAATTCAATTCCCAGCACATTCTTGTGTCCATAAATTCCTTCACCCTGCAAAAACCCCTCATTGGACACCCAAAAGCTCTTTTCCGAGAAATTTGAAAGTTGATAATTTTTTATTAAAAAAATATTTACATCGCCATCTTGGCATAATGGCAGTCATCTTCCATTTCCTCTTTCCAAGAACGTGTCGTCCTGAGATGAATACCTGGACCTCCAAAATCCCTTACACTTTATTGGACTCAAAAAATGTTTTCCTGCATGACACCTAGAACCTGAGAAATTTCCATTTAGACTTTGTCAGCAGACACTTTGAAGCTGTTCACCTTCAGGTCGTTCCCTAAACTTTTGGGAGGAATCCCCAAGATAGTTTCTATCAGCTCCTTTCATAAGGATGGAAACCCCTTCCTTTGTCCCTGAAAATTGGTTATCGCCTTTGCCAAGACTAATGAAGGAGCTTTTGTCAATATTACATCAACCTGTCAAATCCCATCTTCAAATTGAAAACAAGGTAGAAATGTCTGTCCCCCCAAAAAAGAAAAAGGAAATTAATTACAATCTTAAAATCTGCTTTTGTTACAATCTTATATATTGTTGTGGTTCTAAAAAAAACTGCATGCCTCTAAGGCAATGGCACCCAACATAGTGATCCCTAGGCAATTATTTTGTTAGTCTGTGCAGTTAGACGTTCCCCTCATGTCTAGTGGGTTAACGGGACGAAGTGCATTGTGTGGGTCTTATAGTTAGGTCTATAAACTATCTCTGTCTCCTCTTCTGATTTCTAATCCAACCCTTTCCTTTTAGCCATGGTACAAATCAAACAAGCAAGCATACACACCATGCAAAATGCGATGAGTAATAAGCACACAACAATGCCTCCCGTGGCTTGGAACCAAAAAAGCAAACTACACACTATACTGCACGAGCATCGCACACCATTAATGCATTCAAATCTGCATGCCAATTTCCAACCGGCATCTCACCTTGCTTCACCCCTCGCTCACCAAACCTCACCACTTCGACCACAAACGCCTCCCGCACACGGGAAAAATATTCCTGCACCTCCTCATACCTGTCTGTGCATCGCTAAAATTCGCCACTATACAGAGGAGTGCTGCATGACTCAGACTGCCCTCGGACCACGCGATGCAGGGCCAAGCAACGGACATTAATAGCTCGCCGTGGATGTCCCAGGTGAGCACGAAGGATTGATACAACCCTCGTCCAGTCGCAAGAACATGGAAAGATAGAGGCGGTGAGGAGGGGTAGTGGGAAGGGCGATCCGAGAGTTTGGTATGGGGCCCGGGTGTGCATTTTGGCTCATGAGAGGGGGGCCGTGGGTGGTGGGTGTGCATTGCTATTCAGCATTCAGACTGCACTCAGAGCACGTTCAGGGCCAGGGTGCCAGCACCTACCCTATGTTGAGTCAGGAGCTCCGGGCCATGTCGAGCCAGATGGGCAAATGAGACTGTTTCCGGCCCTGGGAGCCTGGCAGGTGTGGCTAGGGCCGCTGTAGCCCAATAGAGAAGCAGGATTTGGGTCACAGCGCGTCGCTTTCGGGTGGTTACCCCACCCTTCGCCCGGGGCTTATAAAAGGCAGAGTGCAGAGCCATTTGCTCTGCTCTTCTTTGCCCCCTTCTTCTCTGCTCCTTTCGGCTCTTCGTTGGCTGTTCTTTGTTGTCTCTGCCCTTTGCTAGCTCTTCACTCACTGTTGGTGCACGAATGCGGGGACGTGCTCCTTCTTGAGGACCAGTGCGGAGCGCACGTTGCCATGAGCCCCAGCAAATGACTTAGCCGGAGATAACACGTCATATCTCGAGGTGGGAACGCTCAGGCAGAGTTTCCCATGGAGGTACACACCACACTAACAGACCTATGCATGACTAGGTTCAGGATCTTTTGCCTCACACATCTTCTCTCCCCTCTCTCTTTCCACCACTCTATTCCATCTCCTTTGGACGCACGAAAGAGCATCATTACTGACTCACAATCCCATTTTCCTCTGGCACAACACCACACCTCTCACTCCCACACCTTGGACACCACCAGTATGCCTCCCTTCTACCTCTCCCTAAGCATACTGTGTTGCATTGGTCTGCCGACTACACCAGGTGTTGCGAGGCCGTTTATCCTCATCTTCTCTTTTTCTCTCTGGGCTATATCTAATCTTCCTTGGGTTTGTGTGTGTGTATGTGATGGCGCCTGTCCTAGTTTAAATTAAGATTGTAGAAGTTCTAACGGGATAAGTCTGCTCTGTGTCTCCTTTTGTAAGATTGCTTGCCTTTTGTCGCACCCCACAAATTCCTTGCTATCTCCTGCTGTACGTACCAACAAAACCAAATTTACTGTACCACATACCTTTCCTCGCCATTGTTAATAAATGCTTGTATAGAAATGTTCCCAGCTCGTTTTCATCTTTTCCTTCATTGGTCCAGCATGGTTCGTACTCTAGTCTAGCTGGGATGTTATCCCCCAACGATCTGTTTTCTAGCCAGTACGTTCTTGGCAGTTACGCTCGGCTGCAGCCGATCTACAGGGTGCCCCGTCCCAGTCGGCCATCTTGGATCCGACAGCCCATCAATATGGTTCTTCCTTTTCAGGTGGTACATGTGTGACCCAAATTTCAAATCGATATGGCGAACAGTTTATGAGTTATCGCACTCACAGCTATAAATGTTGACGCCCAGCCAGCCAGCCGGACGACCGCCCCAGTCGGCCATCTGGATCCGGCCACACCCAAAATCAATAGGGTTCTTCCTTTTCAGGTGGTACATGTGTGACCAATTTCAAATCGATATGGCGAACAGTTTATGAGTTATCACACCCAAGCTATAAATGTTGAGCGCCAGCCAGCCGGACGGACCGACCGGGTGACATCAATATCCCCCTTCCGCACGCGGCGGGGATAAAAACGGTTAGAAAATTTATATGTTAGTTTATTGATATGGTAAAATACGGCAAAATAAATCTCAAAATCTCAAATTTCCTGGTTTTCTGTGGGGCACCTGTAGTAAGGTGATCCGTTTGAGCAAGGCGTACCGAGGGCGTGTCTCCCAGTAATTAAACCACATGACCTTTAGGTAAACGGTATCAGATGGAAGACCCTAAGTCACGTAGTCGAGTTATTGGCGTTCATGGTCGATTAGCGACCCGCCGTGTCACAAAGTTATTCGTGTGCGACAGCCTGCAATTCGGGAGAGTCTGGTGGGAACCCGAGATCGCTCACCCCTCGTGGTCTTCCTCGCCCCTGACCCCAGGTCCGCAACAATATAAAGCTCTTTCTTTCAGAAATAACTCACTGATATAAATGATTAATACTTTCTAGCTGGGCTAAAAAGTGGAAATTTGGTTCAAAGTTCCCGGTTCCTGGTTCAAAGGGGAAATAGTCAGGCGGCATTTGTTCATATAATGGCACTACTTCATTTTTTTGCCAACTCCAGTTTCTTTACATATTCATAAGGTTTAGGTGTAAATAAATGGAATTCAACTTGTTGTCAAGTTTCTATGTAATTTTTTCTTGAAATGCCAATGCTTTAAACTTTCGCATAATTCGGGTGCAATAATATGGGAAACTCATGTGTTAGATACATTGCAAACTATATTCTGCCAGAATATTTATTTTTTACACAATTTTTTTTATTTATAAACAAATTTAATGCCACTGTGTCCATTTCATTATTTTAAAAGCTAAAAAAATGCATAACTATTTAAATTGTATGATCATAATACTACGGAATCTTATCTCTCTTTCCAGATTCAAGACAACTGGTGAGCTGTAGGTACATCTGTTGACAGCTTGATCATATCAACTTTGAAAAAATGGATGAACGCATCATTTGCAAAGAGTCAGGCGGTGGTCCCTATTCAGTTGCAAGTCAAAAGTCCTTAGAGACCATACAATCCTTTTGTGAAGACTGGACTAAAATCGGACAGAATTTTGATATTCTAAACCGAGTGAGAGATCTGATATTTTCTGATGACACCAAACACATCTACCTAGAAAGTGTTACCAGTCTCTGTGCCATAAAGGTAATCTGGTACGACTCAAAAGAAATATGAGGATGACACAGCATCAGCTGCGGAAAGTAAGAAACGCGGGAGAACAAGCATTGAGCCTTCTTCATCTAAAACGAGAAAACATTTGATCAGGAGCTTTGCATATTTTGCCAAAGCAATGAAAATAGTGCAGTGCATAGTGTTTCCTCCAGTGACATGGGGAAAATTTTTGGCAATCAAGGAGTCCACTAAAAGTGAGGAAGTTGCTGCTAGACTTGCTTATCTTACAATGAAAAAGATGCTTTGCTCAAAATATGAAATATCATTAATTGCTTGAGAAATGAAACAAGAGCTATGGGCTCATCCACATCTACTACTGACAGCTGTCAATATTTTATAAGGCAGTGTGTGATATAGAAATAACACAAATTGTAGAGTTTATGATTAAAGATGATAGTGAATCAGAATTTCCTGCTTTGACATGAATTCTGGAGAGGACACATATAAACTCCTTCTTGAAGAACAAGGTGTGACAACACACCCTAAAACATCTTACAGAAACATATCAAGAATATCTTGCTGGAAAAGTACCAGGAATAGACTTTGCAAAGCGTGGACCGAAGCCAGAAAAAATTTTCTCACACTGACCAAGGAAAAGTTAATGACGCAAATGCATGAAAACGTCGGAGAGATGAGATGGAAACAGTGTTCAAGGCATCTCAGATTATTCGCAGGGAAATCACAGAAATGGATGACTGGCATTTTACTGGATCATTTTTGACTTCAATACGCCTATGAAGCTACAACAATTTCTGAAATGGGTGATCAGTGCGCCCTCAATACGAATCTCAATGTAACTCGAGAGATTGAAATAGAAAAATCCTCGAGAAATCTTGCTCAACATATTATATCATCATTTAGGTCGAAGCGACAAGTGAAATGCAAAGCAAAAGCCGATGGCAAATTTCAAAAAGCGAAGACAACCCCACTTTCAGTTGGTCTTGCTAATAGGTCCAGATCTTGATGTAGAGACAGCTGAATAACCTGCAAGTTGCTGTTACCTACGATGGAGCGGACAACAACGAGAATGGCAGCAGTCATCGTGGATGACATTAACACCAACACGCAAGGTGTCCATATTCCTCCATTTGTAAAGCAGGGAATCAGACCACTGTTTGCAATTGATAACATTGACCTGGGAATTGATGCAGGTTCGTTTCATGGTGCTGATTTGTTGATTGCCCAGAGATCAGAGGATGGTGCTCCTCTCATTAACAAAATGACCTGCAAACTTGACTTGACCCTATTCAAGACAAAGCCCTGAAAAACCACCATTAGATATGCCATATATGAACTGTGATAAGCCAGTAAGTCCGAGTGTGTCTCATCAAGTAACCTACATGTTAGACACCTGAAACAGCGATATCTACGACGTACACACAGTGAGGACACTATTTGCGTTATTTTTGTCGCTAGCCCTCTGTTGGCACCAGATAGCTGGATAAACGTAAAGATGCAGATTCTTGGACTGAAGTTGGATTTTAGCCTCAAATGAATCAGTGGAATTCAATCAAGGAATTGTGTCTTCGTCAGTACGAGTACCGTCAGATCCAATCTCAGAGTGAAACAATTCTGTGTACCACAACATGTTTCCACAGCAGCCAGGTCTACTTCAAGTGAACCCCAGATATTCCTCCAAAGATAGTAGCACGAGCAATAGTGCATGTAGAACACTGCACAGAGAGAATGTCATAAATCTCCCACCTGCGTTCACCTTCAATTCGTTGAATTAACGACAAGACCACACAGTAGGCAATGCATTTGGTATTGTTGCTCCATTGTACAGGAGAAGTCCAACGGAATGGCCAGTGCTCCAATGGCCAAATGCAGTAAAGCTCAAGGATTATAAAGAAAACTGGTGCATCAGGCTTGGAGGTCTACATATAAACTATGGCAGCACTGAAGTGCCTGGGGAAGTACATAGAAGGAAGTGGCATTGATCTGGCATGGGAAGAAGCTGGTATCTATGGATCAGCTACAGTACGCCAAATATGATGGTCGTCACATATACAGATGCATTGAAGCTCACATAGTTACACTGATTGCACTTTTCACCATGTGCATACAGGTAATCTTCTCAGAAGACGAAAGAGCATTTCTTGAGCACCACATCAGCCAAGTACTTGATGCCTTTGCAGCATATTTAGATGGAAGGACTGATTCCACTTTGGAGGAATTCAAATCACAAGTGGCTGAAATGCATCAGACACCTCTGCCTGTAATGTTTTGAAAGGCTAAATGAGTGAAGGAACAAGCAAAGAATCTCCAAATTCCTAACAAACTACATGAATCAGGTTGAGGTTCTATTGATGTTTACTGCTGCTACAAGACGTTCAATTGGACACTTCATTTGGCTAAGGTGGAGGAGCTGTTGCCTTATTTTCATGCTCATGACCAGTACAACTATGGACGATGGGGACCACTCTATGTTGCCGACATGTTGGAACTGCAAACTACAGATCCTGAGACATGGAAATTTTTAGATGAAGGCAACTTTTCTATTACAAAACACATGTTTCCTTTCACTGCGATTGATCCAGACCATGGTATTGAACAGGAGCACAAGAAGATGAAGGTCAAAGGAGGGTTTATTGGCATCACAGGCAAAGAGCATGCCATGGAGAAGTACTTCATTATAGCCCCCACACTATGCGAATTGTACAGGAATTCAAAGACTATGCTGGAATCGAAAGCGGCAGCCAAGTTCTCTTCACCATGAACTTGTTGGAGCAAAAGGTACTAGGATCATTTCATCTGCAGCAAATGTTTCCAAGGTACTTGCTAGACAGGGCAATCCCTTTCTTGAACGTGATATGTTCAATCTTGTTACATCTGACAGTGTGTGCAAAAACATTGAAAACCGTGACAAATTGGGGCACGAGGCATTGGAAAAAATTGTCTCTACTCGGATGGTGGAACAATCAGTCAATTTCTGGGATGCTCAAAAGAAGAAACAACTGGTCGTACTTCAAGGATGTAGGAGCTACAGTACAAACTAAAGTCAAAGGGCAGTTGGTATCATTAAACACGAGAGGTCACTGCTGTCTCGATTACTTGTCGTGTGCAAGACTAGAACTGACTTTTCTGTTAAGGATGCTATTACAGAGTTTGAATTCAGTGTAGCTCCACCTTCCAACTTTCATCCAGATGGATCAATGATAATGCTCTCAGACAAATCCAAACTGGTATCTGCAGTTATGAATGTACCATTGCCATTGCCAGACGACCTGGCCATCTCAGAACCAGAGAGGGATGCATCCTCAGTCCTGATAATGACGCAATGTGTATAGTGAACATGGTGCCAAAAACTCCTGAAATGTCAAATGCCTTGCACTTTGCAAAGAGGTTGTTGACATTGTGGCTGACGAGTGATTCATATGAGGAGGTCAGGATTGTTTTTGATCAGTACCTTACGAGTTCTCTCAAGGAAACAACTCGTCAAGAAGCGAACGGTTAAATCAACACCAGTTCACTATCATGTTAATGGCAACACCGAAATAAGGAACCTGAAGACCTTTCTCTCTCTATGTGAACACTACGGCAGAGTTGACAGAGTATCTGTCAGATAAACTCATCAGTCACTACCAAAATAAGCCAAAGAGAGTGATAGTTATGCACCATACAACAATGAAAGATAATCACTCTTTGTCTGACATTGTTAGTATGCCGAGATGGCAATGGGTCAGCACAACCTTGAGGAGGGTGACCAGCTTGTTCTTCTGAATGCATTTGACGTCATGGACAAGAACCCCCAATCCACCCTGGATGTCTTCTCAGTTGACACAGATGTTTTTGTTCTCCTTTTAGGTCACTTTCCATTGCTCCAAAGTCAACATTACTTCTCAGAAAAAAAGAGTGACGGAATATCCATCCAAGATTGCTACAAAGACTTGGACCCAAGAGGACAGAAGCACTCATTGCATGGTATGCTTTCAAGGGAACAGACAACACTGGATCATTTGCTGGCAAAGGTGTATTAAGTCACTTCAAAGCATTTATGCAAGCTGATGATGAAATTCTGAAAGCATTTACTGCATTTGGGTTGACACAAGAGATACCAACATGTATCTTTGATCAAATGAGGCGATATCTGTGGTTACTATACAAAACCTCAGACATCAGTAGAAATATCGTTGGAGAACTTAGGTGGGCATTATTTGCACAAAAATGTAAAGAGGGCCAGCAGCTACCCCCAACTCGAGGAACTTAGTGCCACACACTTCCAGAGCTTTCTATATGGATCTTGTGTGAAGTTATCTAAAGCACCTTGTCCCAAAATACCCTCACCTACGGACTACTGCTGGGAGTCAGTAGAGGTCACCTCAAACCAGTCTTCTGTATAAATGCACCAGCCCCAGAGGCCTTGTTAGAGCTAAGGAAATGTAAATGCAAAACTGGTTGTAAGGCCTAAGTCACATTTGCTCTCGGCGAGGATACGGCGGCCGTACGCCCTCTGAATTGACAGAAAGTGCGGCGGTCGCAGAGTTTCTGCGGTGGCCTCAGGGTGGCCCTACGCTGTTTGGTTATATTTTACAGGCCGTAGGGGTCGCCGTGGAATTATAACGCGGAGTTATAACTTTTTTCATTTCTACGTTCGCCGTAGCAATTCAACAAGCCGAAACAAAAGAACTGGTAAAAAATAAAAGAACCCACTCGTACCGTCCGTCTGGCCGCACGTTCGCCTTAGGACCCCCCTGCGGTCCCCCCTGCAGTCGCCTTGCGGGCACCTTGCGTCTGCCTTGAAATTCATGTCCGCCGCAGGAACGCCCTAAGGTCACCGTGCGACATCAAATCAAAGACCGTACGGCACCCCCACATTTTCGGTCACCACAATTTATAAATACGCCGTGCGGCTCCCCGAAAATAAAAACATATGTGACTGCTACATTGTGTGACCGTGGAAATACTGCGGCCGCCGTATAATTGCTAGTGCCGTAGATTTTGGAGACCCCATGGCCGCCGTGGCAAATGTGACTTTGTATCGATACTTTGGATAGGTCAATACTGTATCAAAAATGTGTCTGAGAACTTGACAAAAGTTGAATTTTGTCCTTGATAAGTGGACAAACCTAAAAAAATGAGAAACCAGAGTTGGCAAAAAAAACGAGGTAGAATACAATTGCTGCCTGACTAAAAGTTTATAAAGTTTAAAATGTTTTCGACCACAAATGCACGATTACAGTTTCATTGAAGATGCTTACCAAATAATAAAAAAAACGACACCACCAGCTACCATTTCCAATTTATTGAAGAATGCATTTTAAAGTCTCTTAACCATACAATACCATATCGTGAACCCCCCCCCCCCCCACAACAACAACAACAAAATCATGTACCATTTCAATTTTGTATTAAACAAACACAGCACAAGTAACTTTGCAAAATGAAGATGATGATGATTATGAGATGAATATGAAGATGATGATGATTATGAAGATGAGGTGTGCTGGGTGTAATAAGTCTTGAAAGTTGCAATTACCCCCTGGTTGAGCGGTTGAATGAGGGAGGTGGTGTTCGGCGGCAGGAACATGACCTCAACGTTCGGGTGAGTGCCGTTCAGGTCCATGGGGGTGGCCAGGAGTGTTTTCAAGCAGCAGGAGTACCTTGAACGAAAGGTTCTTTCCTGCAAGGTTCCTCTCAACCTGAGGAACAAAACAGGTATGGATCCAGTCGATAAAAATTTCAAACGTCACCCACGCCTTCCTGTTTGCCCTCCAGTATATGGGCAGCGCCTGCTTGTTTTTGTTCTTCAGCACATGCGGGTTCAGGGAACTGTAGAGCATCATGGGCTTTACCATGAAGTCCCCTTCGGCGTTTACACAGAGGAGAAGGGATACCCGGTCCTTTGCGGCCTTGAAGCCTGCTGCTTTGCTCTCGCACTGTGAGATGAATGTTCTGGTTATTGGCATATTTTTCCAAAACAAACTGGTCTCATCAGCGTTAAAGACCTGCTCCAGCAAGTAACCCTTCTCCTCGATGAGGTGCCACTTGTACCCACCGCGCTCGTGTTTACACCACACGCACCAGAGAGATGGTCATGCAGGAGCTTTGCCTTCTCCCGCATCAGTGGTCTGCTTAGAGGCATACCCTTATGAGTGTTATCCTCAATCCTTGGGAGCCATTTTCAAAGAATGAACGGAGCGAAAGGCAATACACAGGTCAGAGAAATGGGACGAGAATGATGGCGATCCAGGATGCGGTGAGAAGTCTGCACATTGTTTATGGGGGATTTTTATGGGTGATGATGTATTCGGCAGCTGATAATAGATGTGGTGAGTGATGTCATTGTGTAATTAGTCCGTGTGTAGCTAGCTGCTAATTACACTGACAGATATGCTGAACATTTTCATTCTTTAACTCACAGGACGTGATGTCTTTCCTATCTGCAGGCAGATTATGCTGACTGTTTTTAAAATGTAACAACTCAGATGGTGCTGTTTGTAGCGAGATGGTGATTTCCACTAAGATGCACTGAATGTTTCCATTGTGTAATGTCCATATGTGGCAACCTGGTAATTACTGGATACATCAAAAGATGCTGTAAGTGTTTTCATTCTGTAAATAACTCAGGGGGGATGGCTTCGTAGGGAATGATGTGTTCCACTGGTGAGACGTCCCACGAAGCTACAATATGCGTACAGGAAGCAGATCATGTTCATGGCTCGTGGAAGATATGTTTTTTGTGTATGTACAGTATTGTACTATACGTACAGTCCATCCAGCTGCTTTGTGAGTGGCTCGTGGAAGATATGTTTTAGAACTGTTATGCTCATGACTCATGACAAAATAAATAAATAAATAAATAAAAAATCTCCACGAAATCCACAAAGACATGGCACAATTTCCCACGAATATAGGAGCATGTCACAAATTACCAACCGTGAATATGCGGAAGCCCCAAATGTTGGAATCGTGAATGTTGGGGTCTATGTGTACGCATATAATAAAGGTGTAGCCTTGCTTTACTTTTTTTTGATTGAATACCACATGGCACCTTAGACTAAACAAGCTCAAATGAGCTAAGATCTTCGTCCTCTTAATGATGACGTCATAAAAACGAATATGACGTCATTTGATGTATCAGGTTTGCGATTAATTATCTGTGCTAATGCCGGCTTGATTCCCGCAAACAAATTCAAACAGCTTGCCTAGTTTCGGAGATAATGGTATAGGCGATTTCCATAACGGCGATATTATGACGTCAATTTTTTTCTAGGAAGAATTTCCAAAATCGGGAATGGTTACTGCCTGCGCGTGGGCTTTCTGCAATACATGGCAAGTTTCACGAAGATCCGATGAAAACTCTGGGTTGTGAAACAAAAAAATGTCAAAAATAGGAATGACGTCATAAAAATTGATGACTCATAGTGATGTATCATATGTGCGGTAATTTTTTAGGCGATTTTCATTAGCGGAGATATTTTGACGTCATAACTTTTTTCTCGGAGGAATTTTCAAAATCGGAGATGGTTACTGTCTGCGCAGGGATTTTTACATATATACCCAGTTTCAGGAAGTTTCGATGAAAACTGGGGCTGTGAAACAAAAAAGTCCACAAAGTAAAATCTCTTCAGAAGAACAACAACGTGAGTAAGACTTAGAGATCCTCCACGAGGATCTAAAAACAACACTTCCTGAAGAGTTTAAGTGCATGTCCAGAAGTGATAATCTAGACACAATTACAAGACATGCACAAAACAGAAAACATCTGTGAAGGCAGTTGACGACTATGACAGTCCCAAGTCGATTACTCTCCGCTGACCTGAAAGGACCAGATTCCGATCTAACACTTGTACGATGTCTTTCAATCCAGGCAAATCTCACATTCGCACATCGTCTCTCAAGAAGGATCATCAAACAAACCTACCAATCTATTTCTTCAATCAACCGCTGTAATAAGTTAATTCTCTCAAACTTATGGCTCTTGGCATGAGATACTTTTTGTGGTCAGACCAGACATCAAAGCTGGCCTCAAATGTAGCTGCATACTGGGCATCATCTCTGGTGACAAGTCCTCAGCCAACATAGCACAAGACCTTAGTTCACTGCAATAGTATTCTCCTTTATGGGATGTTGCCCATGTTTCACACATCTCTCTCGTAGATGCTGTTAGGGTGGAACTAAAGCTCAAAATCACAATCACTGGCATCACCCACAAAGAAGCAGAAGCACAGGGCCGACTGCTCCCTCATCACAGACAAGTTGGTGGCCTTTCTATTTTCCACCACCTCTCCTCCGATATTACTGCCCCTGATCTTTCATCCCTCCACCAATCCCAGGCCTCTCCAGGTCACATGCATCGTTTCAGCAAACCCCCCTTCTTCTGAAACTCCTAATTCTGGCTTGATCTTCACCTCCGCTCCTTTGTTCCTCTCATTTATATCTGGTGGAACTACTTTCCTCAACCTCTTCAATTCCAATATTCCTGACAGGTCTTCAAGTTGGCTGTGCATCACCATCGCAGGCTATCCTCCATTCCAACCCATGATGTTTTCGATCCTCATTAACCTTCCCCTCCCTCGACCATTCACTTGCAGATTGCTGTGCTATCTTCCTTCTACTCTCCCTGTTCGATAATTATCTTTAGTCGCACCCACGCGTCGTCCTACTCCATTGTCGGTGCAATGTCTTCCCCCCCTCCATGAGCCAAGATTTTGTATTAAAAATATGAGAAATGCATTGAAGACAACAGAGCTGTTCAGAGATTATTGGTATATAGGTCCAGATGCTCGATGATAGTTTCCTTTCTTGCGGTCACATCCACATCTTTCTGCTCGTCCGCTCTTTAGCGTCCCACCTTTCACCAAAACCGTTCTTTAAATCTTGAGATAGATGTATCTCGTGTTCCTCATTGTACCCAAAATTCTTTACCTGTTCATATATTCTGTTGTATTAAGCATTGATGTCCCTTGCGGTCTGCATCCTTCCTCCAGATTTCCCTCTCCACACACTTCATCTTCCTCCAGTTACTCTCTTACCCCCAACAAATAAATTCATTTTAAACATAAACTAAAAAACCTTAATTTCTCCTGCCCCCCAACCCTTAGTTTTTCATTCCCTCTTCCATTGCTCCCTTAATTATTAATTCACTTTCATTCCCCCTTAATTATTCATTCCCTCTTTCATAATACTCATGCGCTTATCTGCGTAATTTACATTCTGTGTGCTCCTGTGCACAATTAGGATTAAGTTTAGTAATCCAGAAGGTACAAACACTGTCCTCCATATATACATCTCCTTTTTTTCCATTCCAATCTCCAACCAATTGATCAATTTCTTTCCTCCCGTTCTTCCACTTCCGCTGCATTCGTGCTCTTCCCATTTTTCTTCCTTCATTCCTTCGTATGCAGGACAAGGATGCGGGTAGCATCATTGGCTGAGGGCATGGCTCTGCCTCTGATGCAATGCCCTCTACTGATAATTATGGCAGTAAATTGTAATTTGTTCAGGGTGCCGGCTATAGCTCGCGTACTTATCATGAAGGACGCCGTGGGATCTTTAACATCCACAACGAATGCTAGCATATGGGACGCCCATTTAACGTGCACCCGAGAGATGGCACACACATCGATGAATCACCCTTCCTGTGAAACACCGGGATGACATGACAGTTTATAGCTGTGTCAGGATTCAAACCCAGGCTAGACAACTGAGAGGCAAGTGCGTGTCCCGCAAGGCCATCCTGTCAGCCTTGCCCCTAACCATAATTGTGTGTGCTCTACCGGCCTTGAGATTCAATGACTCCATCTCTGAGGCTCTTTCTTCAGACAGGAATTCTCTGCCGTCCTCCCATCCCAGATGTCTCTTTGAATGGATAGAGACATCAATCGTCACCATGTGAGTTGGCTGAGAATCAACAGTCCATGTTATTGCAGCCAAGTTATTTTGCAAAACAGTTGTCCTTACTCAGTTCGTATGTTTTCCATTCATATGCTTTCAAATGGCAGTCATTCTTTGTTTTATGTAGTCATGTCGGAATATGCCTCGAGTCCATCCTACTCCTCCTCTTCGCGCTTACGACCGTGTCCTTGTGGAATAATTCTCATCAAAGCAATGACATGCAAGGTGGTTTGGGTTGCAAATGTCACCTGTTTTCACCAGAACAGTACCAAGTCTGATCCACACAACAACAGATCAGTCAGCTTTATCCCCATAAAAGTAAAGCGATGGAATGCATCATTTCTGCAGACCTCAGACATTATCTCTTCTCCAACTCTCATATTTGATCACCAGTTCAGTTTCTGCCCCTGATGTTCCACCATGAATATGTTGTTTCTTTTAAGTAAACAACGGATGGATGTACTAACTCCAAAACAAGAGTTTTGTGCCATCGCTCTGGACATCTCTCAAGCGTTGAGTAATATCTGACACCCAGAGTTGCTTTCTGAAGTGTCTGCAATTGGTATTCAAGGACTCCTCCTTGAATAGATACCAAATTTTCTCCATGAGCAAAACGAATGGGTTTGCTCTTTATCGCAGTCTCGTGATCTCATTATTGAGGGAAGGTAACATTTTATGGTTGACCTTCCTGCTCTCCATCAATTAACTCTCTGCTTCCCTGGGGAATCCTCCATAATGTTTTGCTAATGGCTTCACCCTGTGCACAACAGTCCACCACTTCTGAAAGGGAGGCTGTTGCAGCACCAGTTTCTGCAGATGTGGAAAAAAAAGAGGTCATTGGTTTGTGACTTGGAACACGTCTTTAAATATAGGAAAATATTATGCTCTCACACTGTCCATCCACATTGATCGGCTTTTGAACCGCACAGTTTACTTCTCTGGCCAACTATTGGCACAGTCCCTGGGGCTCCTCGGCCTCAATCTGTCACATCTCATCTTTGGTGGACTGTATCTCCAACTGGCCTCGAAGGCTAGCCGATGCCTTGGTGCCTTACTCAGAGTTAAGTCTCTTCTGAGCCACTTGGGGCTCATTCGTGTATAAGGCCTTCATCCAAAGTACCATGGAGTATGGGTCCACACTCTGGGCTGGTGCAGTTGCTTCTGATCTTGCTCCCTGAAGGTCATCAAATCCAAGGCTCTTCATTTTGTTTGGATCTTTTGGCAGGAGGCCAAGATTCAGGATTTTATTTTCACCCACTGCAGGCAGGCTGGTGGACTCTCAGTTTTCTATCTTCTCACTTCTGGTCTTGCCTCCTGCCCTCTTGTCCTCCAGTCCTCCCCAAGCCTATAAGGGAGAACTTGTTCAATCAAAATCCCGCATCTCATTACCATCCCCAATTCTAAGCTGAATGCTCACCTCCTTGGCTTCATCTCTCAATTCTCTCATCTATGGAACAGACTCCCGATGTGGTTTTGTGCCTCCACTCCAGTCCCATCATCACCTCATGGTTTCTCCCTTACCCACCCCTTCTCTCTCTTCCCACTTGCCTTCTGCTACCCCCTTTCCTTTCTTTGACTCATCTGCTGATGTGCAATATCTTTGTCTCTCTCTTCCCTTTGATCCCCTGTAAGTCTGTGAACCTCCTGTCCTCTGCCATTTAGCTGCTCCATGAGCCTTGGTTTCTGTGTACAAAAATAAATAAACAAAGGAATAAATAAATAAAAACGAACTGCATAGAAATTGCAAGGGAGACCAAGAAATACCACAACAAACATTTACAATTGGAAGTTGTCTGAGGTTCAATAAAATCCTTTACAGAGCCATTGGTTAATGATGTGATAGTCTGACAACCTGAACATGTTCCACTACATTAACTTGAAAATATCACAACTTGGTTATCAAAACGTGATCCTAATACGAAGAAAAGAAGGACGCTTTGGGCACTGGGATGGCCCCTGTCTGACTTTTGGTACCCATGCTTAAAGGGATTCCAACTAATGCGACGCACGTAAAAATACACAGGCACACAAATTCAGTATAGTATGGAATGTTGTCGCAGCTGGGAGTCTGTTAAATGAGTTAGCACTGTGAAATGGATAAGGGCAAAAGAATGTTACTCCAAACCTTCACGACCAATTTATGTAGAGAGCAATCAAGTAGAGCGCAGTGTGTAGTTCTCATGGGCCTCGATGCTCAGAAACACTACATTGAGAGGAGGAGAATGTCAAAGGACATTACCATGGATCACCCAAAAAAGAAGTTTGAATTTAGACAAGTGAATACAAACAAGTAGAATGAATAACTAGTCTTGCTTGTGAAGGTCGGCACTAGCTTTGCTTTGATGGCTTCATCAGCACAGCAAAAAAAAAACTTGTTTCAATGGAACTCATAAAAGGAGATCTGAAAATTACACGACACTATAAATGCAGAAATAGAAAGGGAAGGTTATGAAACAATTAAATACATGAGAAACATCAAATGTAGAAAGAATAAGGGTCAAAGATAAATGTCGTTCATAACCACTGTGTATCATAACCTCTGCGTATCATTTGCTTAAGAAGTAGATTTATCAACCACTCACGTGGGAGTTCAAACTCAGACAATGGGGGAAAAAATCTCACGGCAATACCACCAGGCTGGTACAACAGTGATAATGCCTGAGGTGTTCCTGGAAAAAAAGAGCAGTCCTTGCTACAATGTTGCACAGCGCACTCGAGTTGGCCATGCCAGCATTGGTGTAAACACTACAATTGTTGGCCTTGCTGGGCAGTAAAGCAATCATAAGAAGTCTGGGAAATAGAATCAGGGTGCTGGTAGGGCAAATGTACAAAATTGGAAACAATGGACAGGCTCGGGTCAAGCAGTTCAGCAAGGGACAAAATTCAACATGGTCTGCTGTTGTTTTGCTCTTCTCCCTTGGTCATCATCTAAAAGTGTGGTCAAACATGGGGCTCTGAGTGCATTCTTGAGGTGCTCTAAACCTATATTATAATCCCCCAGCAAAGGGAACTATGACCTGGGTAGGACCATATTATTGACCATATAAGGTCCAAAATGGGTTGGTGATAAGTGCCATCCAAGTTGTCCTCAACAGCCATGGATCTTTAGGTTGAGCACACCTCCTTCCCCTCCCTCACCCCCTCCTCTATCTCTCGCTCTCTTAGGGTCAAAAGGTGTGGGCCAACACCGGTCTCCAATTGGTGCCAACATGTTGCTGCTACATTAAAAAGGCATTAACACTTTTTATTCCACTTACAACCTTGTTCGTACCTTTGGAGAGTCATCAAAATTCCAGAAAAGAACTTCAAAAGTGAACCTATTACTCCACAGCAGGTTCAATCTCGTCCGAGTACAAGAAGTCTGGAAACGAAAGTAAAAACACGACATCAGACAATTCTTCAGGATTCATATTACAAATCGACAAGTCTCATGGACAGTGTATAACTTACCAACCTGCCTCTGATTGTGTTGTCCCGTTTGCTGTAAGAGGGTGACCATTACCATGCAGTAAAATGACGTAATCAGACGGCATGACTGACCGTCATCTCAGTTTCTCTTTCGCTTCACTTCATTGCATAACAGTTCATTGTCGCACTGTGCATCGATGCTTTTTCCCACATGCAAGAAATTCCACCAAATTAAACGATAAAGGTCCAAACTCGAAGGGCATTTGGTAGAGCGCATACCTCCGCCACGTAATGCCTGATCCACGAGAACATCTCGGGCCCAATACATTTTTGAGATATCATGCTATATAATCGTTTTTGACCCAATCTCTCGATGGTGAAGAATCACTTTTAAAATTAAATAATTCTCGTATCCAGATCCGGATTCGGATCTTCACCAAAATCGAATCAATTCATCGTGATCACACACAAACACCCAACCTGTCCACCAAGTTTCTTCCAGATCCGTCCACGACTTTTTGAGATATCGTGCGATACATTAGTTTAGTCTGATCAATGGTGAAGAATCACTTTTTAAAATTCTAGTTGTCGGATCTGGATCTTCATCAAAAACGAATCAGTTCATCCTAGTCACACAACCAGCCTGCCCACCAAATTCCATCCGGATCCATGAACAACTTTTTGAGATATCCTGCACCCAGACAGACAAACAAACAGACAGAGAGGGGTGAAAACATAACCTCCTTCACTTTCGGTGGTGGAGTTAAAAACACTAATGCCATAGGCTTACTGACTAGTGGTGGAACCTTATTTTGTTGTTGGTGGGGACCAAGAATGTCTCCACTCCATGTTGGCTCACTTTGACTCTGGCATGAAACGATGGATTCAGCTCTCAGCCTCTCACCACGTGTCATAATCTTTTTCAACAAATCAACTCCCTCCCTCTGGTATCATTCCAGGAGCTTTGTTGCAATAGCCACACCAAGTTTCCTTTTGATAAAACATGATGTTACACACCAAGGCTTTCAGCGGTGCTGCCAATGTGTCCAAAATACGAGAGGTGGTCAATTAGCTCGACAAATGAGATACTGTAACTTGCAATAGTCCAAGAAAAACAAATGTTTGTATATTTCTTTTCATTGTACAAGTGTATATAATCGGTAACGTTTTGAATGCCCCACTGAATTCAGCTGTGACAAAATAAATCAGCTGTGATGTGAAGACGTCACCCTTAAAACTGCAACCCAGCCTGGTGATACTCAATAATGGTAAGTGTCCTTTGACAGTTCATAAAACAGATCAACTGGATTTTTTGGAAATGGTGAACCCAACATCTGTGTGTCGAGTTAACCCAGTGCTTTGGGTTAATTGCCAAGCAGATCTCAGCATGCTGAGCGAAAGCAGCACTCCAAAGTTCCCGATATAACCGCTGACAAGGCAGGCGGTGCGTTCACACAGCACATTGTTCCTCAAGTCGTACTCCACGGACAGGCCTGGCGTGAGACGATCCCAACGCCATATTGAAGGCAAGCCAGGCAATCAGGCTAAAGGGCCTCTGTACACTATAAGAATTGCATGCTCTGTGGAGAGATTAAGGAATGGGTTTGGTAAATACTTTTGACGAACTGTTTCAAGTAGAACCTCTGGGAGTCCCAAGTGCTACTTGGTTCTTAAAGCTGACAGTACATTCATTTTCATTTCTACCCTCTAACATTTTCTATTTCTAACATTTTCTATAACTATGCTTTGAAGTTGTTCATTCCAGGAAGGTGACCGCGACTGGCTAAAGGTTAATGAACAACAATCTGAAATCTGTGAGTGCATTTAGGCCTACTATTTCATCTGGCTCTTTTGCCAGTAGAGTGGCACAGTTGCAGATTTGTCACTTTTAGCACTGCAGTGGCACCGGATGCATATGCACATGATTCACTGATCATTGGCAGCACACAACTGTTCAAAGGAAAATGCCAAAAACTCAGGCCAAAAACAGTTCGCTTTTCCGAGAAGTTTGGTAGCATGAATGGGTTGGAGTTGTTGGTCATGCTTTTTATACCGTCCTCAGCAAAGGGAGACGGCGTCGAGGGAGAACTTCTCGGCCTTGACTTCGTGCACATGTATGATGTGGGTGGGTCAATCCACTGAGATCTCAATGTGCCCTCACTTTGACCCTCAGTCTGGCCAGTGCTTCAGCTCCGACTCCTTTCATGCTACTCTCACCAAAAGGGTGCCCCAACATCATTAAGAACCAATTGGGAGTATTCAACCGATAGAAAGTAGTGTGATCGACTCGAACGTCCCGGTGCCGTCAGACGTCAGAATCTGCCGAAGTGCACGACGCGATGCAAGTGACAACACGGGGTGAAAGAACACCAACAAGGAAGTGGAGTGGAATTTAATTTTCATTATATTAAAAATGTCACCAAATATTTGCCATCGTTGGTGTCATTATATTATTATCATCATCATCATCATCATCATAATATTCACCTGTACGATAAATCTGAACAGAACTCAGTATAAGTATATACCTTTGGTTCTATGCATCAGAGTGAATAATGCTTTGACTCTCAAATAAACACAACAAGGAACTTTTTCAAAAAGGTCAAGAGATTACTATGCATGGTCAGATAAACACAGTGAAGAATATTCAGAGCATCTGGAAAGATAAGGATATACCTCTTAACTTACTCCTGAAAGCAAGAGATCCCCCCCCCACCCTCTTGCCACATAGGCTCAGAGTCATGGTTGATGAAACAAAGTGATGAGAATAGAGAGAAAATAGATGTTTGAAATTTGTAACTACAGAAAAAGGGCCCAAGACTTTGTAAAGCAAAAAATAATAAAAAAATACATTAAACGCGTGTACAATATGATTGGTTGAGAAAAGAACAAGTGAATGGATAATGCAGAAAGTTGGAACACAGAGTATTATTGTGAGATGTGATCAAAAACACAAGATGACTGAGAGCGGGAAGATGATAATAATAAAACAACAACAACAACAAAAAAAACAAAAAAAACAATGGCAATCATCTCGGAAGAATTTCCCTGCAAGGTAATTTGAAACGCTCAAGCGTACGTGCAGGCACACTCTGCAGACACACTCTGCAGACACACTCTGACACACCTAAATTGATCTACGTTCGTTTGAACTGATTTTTCTTTTTCTCTCCACCGTTCAAATTAACCATAAATTTGCATCATCATCACATTTTCTATCATTAGGATAGTCAATAAACATCAAAAAACAAACATTCCAGCACTGATGCTTTTAGAAATGGACTTGTGTGACACACACACACACACACACACACACACACACACACACACACACCATTAACTGGCTCTACTTTTCTTCCAACCAATTCGTGTTTATCTAATTTTACTTCCACGAGAGGTGCTACTTACATTTCTCTGGACTTCAACCAACAACATCCCAAGCAGTACATCTCATATCAAGTGCTTTATAAGAATCCAAAATTCTGCCATTGAAAGCTTCTGCCACGAGTGTTGATGTGTGTAAGTAAATATTTAAGAGCGGACTGAAACAACTCGACTGTTTTCACTTTTCCTTAGCTTAGCCATTGTTTCTAAGCCATGGTTAAAATGGCTCGTTTACATCGGAGGATGCCCCCAACCTTCAGTAGTTGCCATTACCTCACAGTAACAATGATTGTTTTGTGGACGAGAAAATAACTGACGTCCCAGCTTGGGGCGTGGATTTGTGGTCTTGTGCACCATCTGCCGGACATTTCTACAATAACCGAGAAAAATCAATGGGCAGGTGAAAAGATGACAAAATTGCTTTGGAAGATGCAGGAGCTGTTTTTCCGATAAACGAATTTATGAACCATGAGGTGTTAGAAATTGTGAGCCAGTGGTACTAGATAAGACTTGGTCAAGGGGAACCACATTACGCAGAGCGGGCTGATTTGGAACGTCCGTGTACCAATTGCAGCTGAGTTCGGGTTCGACCACTTCAATCCAAAGCTGACCCAGGTCGTACTGGGAGACACCTGAGCTGTGATGCACCACGAGAGCGGCTTTCCCACCGTCATGGCACAAGAGGGCACAGTGGCGAAGTGCACTGTGGGCCGTCAGCAGGAGCGAGAATGTATCACCAGAGGAATACTAAGTTCCACTACACCACATATAAACAGAGTACAGTGAAAGTATATTACCGCATTGTGTTTTTGCATTCACTGTGCTATGCCGGCAGTAAATCTGCACGCAAGTACCCTGATCCTTATTTCAATGCCAATGGCAAATTTGAGTTGAGGCTGCAGTCACTCAGCTTGGTCCAAGAGGAAAAAGGAGTTGACAGTTAAACGGATGCCCCCATTGTTAATTTTCAAGCGTGGCACGTACAGAGTATATACCGAACATCCGGAGGTACACAGGGATCTGATGGGGGATTTGCATGCAGATTTACTGTCAGCATAGCAGAACGCACGATAAAACACAATGGTATTGTTATCATATTTTATTGGAGACACATATGACAAAAATCAAGTTACTACTAAGCAGCAAAAAAGAAAAATTAAATCCTTGTTACAATGTCTAATGCAATTTACTGTTACATTTACTGGGAAGTAAAACTCTCAGAGACCCAACTCCTTAGCAGTGTCCTCTTGAAAATAAATGTAGCGACGTCAATATAATGTGAAAAAGTGTAAAAATGAAAAATCGTTGTGTGCTTGCTTTTGAACCATTCATCTTCTATCTATAATTCCAGCAATCTCTGTGTGTCTGTCTGTCTGTCTGTCTGTGTGTCTGTATGTGTGTGTGTCTGTATGTTGTGTGTGTGCTGTATGTCTGTCTGTCTGTCTGTATTGTGTGTGTTGTGTCTGTTTTGTGTGTGTCTGTCTGTCTGTAGTGTGTGTGTCTGTCTGTCTGTATGTGTGTGTGTCTGTCTGTCTGTATGTGTGTGTGTCTGTCTGTCTGTATGTTGTGTGTCTGTCTGTCTGTATGGTGTGTGTGTCTGTCTGTCTGTATGTGTGTGTGTCTGTCTGTCTGTATGTGTGTGTGTCTCTGTCTGTATGTGTGTGTGTCTGTCTGTCTGTATGTTGTGTGTGTCTGTCTGTCTGTATGTGTGTGTGTCTGTCTGTCTGTATGTGTGTGTTCGTCTTCTGTATGTGTGTGTGTCTGTCTGTCTGTATGTTGTGTTGTCTGTATGTGTGTGTGTCTGTCTGTGGTGTGTGTCTGTCTGTCTGTGTGTGTGTCTGTCTGTATGTGTGTGTGTCTGTCTGTATGTGTGTGTCTGTCTGTATGGTGTGTCTGTCTGTATGTGTGTGTCTGTCTGTATGTGTGTGTTCTGTATGCTGTTGTGGTCTGTTGTATGTGTGTGTGTGTCTGTATGTGTGTGTGTGTCTGTATGTGTGTGTGTGTCTGTATGTGTGTGTGTGTCTGTATGTTTGTGTGTCTGTATGTGTGTGTGTTGTCTGTATGTCTGTCTGTTCTGTTATGTCTGTCTGCGTATGTGTGTGTGTGTCTGTCTGTGTGGTGTCTGTCTGTATGTGTGGTGTCTGTCTGTCTGTATGTGTGTGTGTGTCTGTCTGTCTGTATGTGTGGTTGTCTGTCTGTCTTTGTGTGTGTGTCTGTCTGTCTGTATTGTGTGTGTGTCTGTCTGTCTGTATGTGTGTGTGTCGTCGTATGTGTGTGTCTGTCTGTCTGTATGTGTGGTGTGTCTGTCTGTCTGTATGTGTGGTGTGTCTGTCTGTCTGTATGTGTGTGTGGTCTGTATGTGTGTGTGTCTGTTGTGTGTGTCTGTCTGTGTGTGTGGTCTGTCTGTCTGTGTGTGTCTGTCGTGTGTGTGTGTGTCTGTCTGTGGTGTGTGTCTGTCTGTATGTGTTCTGTCTGTATGTGTGTGTCTGTCTGTATGTGTGTGTCTGTCTGTATGTGTGTGTCTGTCTGTATGTGTGTGTCTGTCTTTGTGTGTGTGTCTGTATGTGTGTGTGTGTTGTTGCTGTGGGTGTGTCTGTATGTGTGTGTGTCTGTATGTGTGTGTGTCTGTATGTGTGTGTGTCTGTATGTGTTGTGTCTGTATGTGTGTGTGTCTGTCTGTCTGTGTGTCTGTCTGTTGTGTTGTGTCGTTGTGTGTGTGTCTGTGTGTGTGTCTGTATGTATGTCTGTCTGTCTGTATGTGTGTCTGTCTGTATGTGTGTGTGTCTGTCTGTCTGTATGTGTGTGTGTCTGTCTGTCTGTATGTGTGTGTGTCTGTCTGTCTGTATGTGTGTGTGTCTGTCTGTCTGTCTGTATGTGTGTCTGTCTGTCTGTCTGTCTGTCTGTGTGTCTGTCTGTGTGTCTGTCTGTGTGTCTGTCTTGTGTTGTCTGTGTGTCTGTCTGTGTGTCTGTTCTGTGTGTCTGTCTGTGTGTCTGTCTGTGTGTCTGTCTGTGTGTCTGTCTGTGTGTCTGTGTGTTGGGTCTGTGACCGCCGTTTCTCGACAACCACGGTCCGATTGAAACTTGCCAGGAATATGCTGGGGACCCGTGGATGTGCCTTTTAAGGTTTGATATTAATCGGACAAGCGGTTCCCAAGTTACGGCAATTTATTTATCGACCAATGACAAGACACGGTGCTTTGACGTCACTATTGACGTCATAATTAATTATTAATTTTTTGCACGATTGACGTCACAATTCTTCTTCTTCTTCGTTTGGTATGACGTCACAATCGACGCTGGGGACCTGAGTATGTGCCTTTTCAAGGTTTGATATCGTTCTTCATCCGTTTCAGTTGTTTCCCAAGTGTTTCCCAAGTGTTTCCCAAGGTTTGAAAGCTGTTTTTTCCCAAGGTTTGAATTAATTGTTCAAATTATTAATTAATCCCAAGGTTTGAATTTTCCCAAGGGAAAGAGCTGTTTCCCAAGGGTTTGAAAGCTGTTTTTTCCCAAGGTTTGATTAATTGTTGTGCTTGGTGAACATTTGTGAATACATTTACAGAGAGGGGCGAGAGAGGAGGGGGGAGAGAGGAGGGGGCGAGGAGAGGGGGGGAGAGAGGGGGGGCAAGAGAGGGGGGCGAGAGAGGGAGGGAGAGAGGGGGGAGAGAGGGGTGAGAGAGAGGGGCGTCACAATTCAAGAGAGGGGGAGAGAGGAGGAGGCGGAGAGGGGCGGGAGAGGGGGTGTGAGAAGGGGGGTGAGAGTGGGGGCGAGAGAGGAGGGGGGAGAGAGGAGGGGCGAGACTAGGGGGGAGAGAGGACGGCAGAGAGAGGGGAGAGAGGGGAGAGGAGGGGGGGAGAGAGAGGGGGGGCGAGAGAGGGGCGTCACAATTCTTTTTCTCTTCATTTGCTATGACGTCACAATTGACGCTGGGACCAGAGTATGTTTCCCAGTGTTTCCCAAGTTATGGCTATTTATGATACGGTTGGTCCGATCTAATTGAAAAAATGCCCCATTCAGTCGTCGTTTACGAGAGCGAAGGAACGAAGCTGCCACATACTGGCACGAGAGAGGGGAGAGAGGAGGGGGCGAGAGAGGAGGGGAGGGGGGGAGAGAAAAATGCCCCAATCCAGTCGTCGTTTACGAAAGCGAAGGAACGAAGCTGCACCTACGGGCCGCACTAGTACATAAATAACAACTAATGAATGCGTATTCCACCCTCCACCCAACCAAAATCGATGACATCTGCTCCTATGTGATGAATACATATACCTGTGGGTGGCTGTGTGAGATCATCCGTTTGTGTCCATTATGCTCCATGTTTTATTTCTCTGCACAGAGACATAGAGAAATGCTAAATATTTTTGTGATTGATAATAATTGATGGAAGTGAAGGAATCAAGATCTCTTTGCGGTTGACGGTTTGATCGAGTTGATCGGTTCTTATAATTTACACTTCATTGTGTAATCGTCCCATTTTCACCGATTTCAAACGCATGTGGAGCAATAAAATAAATTATTTAATTTCAGTAAATGAGCCATCTCTGTTCTGGAGGATTGCAATTAGCTTATCGCTCGGCTATTCCTTTATGCTCGAGTCATAGCGAGAAGGTTACTTGGACAATTGAGAGGACAACAGCTAGGAAAATGGAAACTGGTGAAAGTGGGAAATTTACATCTCACATGTGCACCGAATGAGAGGAAAGTTGAGAAGTTCCAAAAAAACATAAATGGAAGAGGGAGGAGAGGAACGGAGGTAAGGGAGAATGCACGGTTAAGGTGATTTGTTGTGGGGGAGGGAGTGGGTTTTGGTCATTTTTGTGTCCCTATTATTCTCAAGATGTTATATCATTTGACCATGAAACAGACATGTGATCTTATGCCGGCAGTAAATCTGCATGCAATGAAGACTCATGAAAATACACGTCTGGCCATGTTCTTTGTTTGCTGTGTGATGAACACAAGTTCTGCACATCAGAGGTACGACGTCCTGGTAAGGAGGTCCGGTGTGATCTCTTTCACTGTACGGCAGCCTGTGTGCATGACGTGTGAAGGGGAAGGTGAAGGTGGAGAGAAACAGGAAAGTAATATTTTGATAAAGATGTGTATGCCAGAACAAGAAAAAAAAGCACGTCCAACAAATGCACCTCACAAATTAAGATGGCATTTCATAATTTGCTTCTTGATTTAAGAGATCACAAGTATATATACAAGGCAAGGTCGACACAGGAAGAGGTACATAACACCATCCACTCTTGTGTAGTGCCCACATCACATTTTTGAATTATTAAATCTCATTAAGTTAATATATCCATTTATTTAGCATTCTTACTGAACAAAATGACATCTGCATCCAACTAGAGGACATCCATACATCCCTTTGTCTCCTGTCATTGTATATTTGTATTTGGTTACTGTTCCAGTGCAAAGACTGGCCCACCAAATTATTTTTCTATTGGACTTCAACAGGGCTCCAATCCCCAAAAAGCAGTTTAGAGGAAAGAAATGCAGATAGTCGAGTGCAGGCAGTAAGTAAAGCAAGGATAATTCTAGGTAACATAAGGAAGATACTGTTGTAGCCGTCGGTCCTCCAGTTTCCCGGTTTGAACCTGACGGGTCGTATGAATCATAACCACAGAGGTCAGTTGAGTTGGTGGATCTGGGTGGGGAGGTTCTGGTTCCGCTAGCTTGCCCATTGGACCCGCCAAGCTCACCAAGCTCGACGCTATTTAAGCACCACCATCCCGTGCCAATCGGGCGGAGTGAGCAGCAGATGGCTCGTGCTGACCGGGGGTGGGGTGGGGGAAGGTGCGATGATTGGCGTGACAAATTACCCTTGGAGTGGGTATTACTTGATGACCTCAAGAAAACTACAGAGACCAGAATTCACCCATTACCAAGTGAGATTTATTTAAAAACAGGCAAAACACATACATACGTCACAATGTCACCAGTATGCCTCCGCCCACATCATTACATTATTATGCATACTTGTACCAAGTTTGATTTAAATCCCTGAACCAAGATTAAAAATACTAAATAATTCTGTCTGCCACACCATGCATCCAAACTGGTTGAAATTTAAAACTTATATTTCACATGTCTACTCGATCGTAACTGTGACGTTTCACTTCGATTGATGAAGCGGTTCAAGAGAAAGATTTATTTTTTTAAAGAATTTTGTTCAAACCAATATGGCTGCCAGACAATGAGACATTAATTATTCGTGAACACCCTGGCATCCCCAAGGCTTGGGGGAAATGTAAGTGAAGTTTCCCCTCGATCTGTCAAGCCATTCTGGAGAAGAAGATTTTAAAACATTTATTCTTCAAAAACTCATAGCTGCCAAACCATGTGACCTATGACATCATAGGTGGAGAACTTTTTGTTCCTCATGGACAGGTGATCATACCTGTAATGTTTCGCCTCAATCAGTTCGGCCGTTACAGAGAAGAAGATTTTTGAAGGTTTTATGTTAAAAACAATATGGGTGCCGAACCACGTGACCGATGACGTCATCAATTTTTTTTGCCAATTACAATTTATCCCGAGATGACCCTCAAAAATTTTCATACTGATCGGATAAAGTGTTGACATGCAATTATTGATGTCATAACAAAGTCACGTATGACATTACAAACAAGGACAAATGCGTCCAAGAACAGCCTCCTAAAGGTTTTGTCGGCTAAAAAAGAAAAATTTTTTTAAATAACAACAACAACAACTTCCGATATTTCGGCACGTGCCTTGATTAAGCCAATAGCGAGACCCGTCATAGTGTATTTACGTATTTACGAAATAAATAGTGTATTTACAATATATTAAATGGAATAATCTTTAAATAGTAACGTGAACTTTTCGAAACTTTAAAGCAAATGTCCGAATATATTTAAAAGTTCATGATAGACGCTCTCAAAGCACCGTCAATGCGAGGATGTGTACAAGTGTTTAGTATTTAAGGAGATCCGGATCCTGTATATAAAGCAGCCGAGTCCTAATATAAAGGTTTTGTCTTCACAAGAAGAAGAAGAACAACAACGCCGAGCGTTCTTAGAGCAGCGTTCGCTACGCGAGACGCTGCTAAAAATCACACTTGCTTTCCTTGGGTTGTACTTCACAAGTGCTAAAGGTTCAATTTTTCCATGGAGTGGTTTAGGAGATACAGAGGTCCAAATTTTTCCCGTTTTTCCAATATGGCTGCCACCCACATGACTTCTGATGCCATAATTATTATAAAATTCTGCATGAGTAGTTGCATCTATGGTGAAAATTTTGCGTCAATCGGATAAGCGGTTGCAGAGAAAACAGAGAAAATATCCGTGGATGTCCATACGTACATGCGTACAGACGGATGGACAGACAGACGGACGGAAGGACATCCCGAAAACATAATGCCACGAGCGACTTCATCACTGAAGGCATAAAAAGAGACATTTAAGACAGATAACGGAGGACAGAAGTATCGACTAAAGGGTCAAACGGGTTGATAGCGAACGCAGTGAGCTTCATACTTAACGCGTGCACATGAGAGAATAGGAAACAACACCAACAACAACACAATACCCTGGCAATTTGGAATCCGTGTCGTTGGCTATGACCCTTTTGCTTCCGTTTTTTTTAAACGCTGTGCGGTGTATAAACACGATTGGGTTTTATTCTATCTTGTGAATATTACTAACGTGTGCACATGAGAAAATAGGAAACAACAACAACAACACAATACCCTGGCAATTTGGAATCCGTGTCGTTGGCTATGACCCTTTTGCTTCCGTTTTTTTAAACGCTGTGCGGTGTATAAACACGATTGGGTTTTATTTCTATCTTGTGAATATTACTTAACGGTGCACAGCGCATGAGAGAATAGGAAACAACAACAACAACACAATACCCCTGGCAATTTGGAATCCGTGTCGTTGGCTATGACCCTTTGCTTCCGTTTTTTTTTGCTTCTGTTTTTTTTTTGTTTCCGCGTTTTGTCATGGGGAATGATGCATGCCGGAGATAAAGGCATCGTCGGAGACATGAAAGACCCAAATATCAGACATGGTGTATATTTCCTTCACTGATTTTAATAAAGATATCTCCCGCATCATCAAAAAATAATTTTTAATCGTGATTTACCTTATTTGATCGCTGATTCCGAATCCAGGCCGAAGTAACCGGAAATTGCGTATACAGTTGTGAACAAGTTGTTGGTAAAGTCAGAAGCGAATGTAAGAAGAATTCTACGTTCGCTTCTAGTATTTATTTTGTTAGATGAGATCCTGTTCTAGGCGGTGTAGTTGTCGTTGTGAAGGTAATGTTGAGGAATTTTTTTTTTTTCAGATGAGATCCTGTTCTAGGCGGTGTAGTTGTTGTTGTGAAGGTAATGTTGAGGTAATATTAATTTTTTTTAGATGAGATCCTGTTCTAGCGCGTGTAGTTGTTGTTGTGAAGGTAATGTTGAGGTAATATTATTTTTTTAGATGAGATCCTGTTCTAGGCGGTGTAGTTGTTGTTGTGAGGTAATATATTTTTAGATGAGATCCTGTTCTAGGCGGGTAGTGTGTAGTTGTTGTTGTGAAGGTAATATATTTTTTTAGATGAGATCCTGTTCTAGGTGGTGTATGTTGTTGTTGTGAAGGTAATGTTGAGGTATAATGTTGAGGTAATATTAATTTTTTTAGATGAGATCCTGTTCTAGGCGGTGTAGTTGTTGTTGTGAAGGTAATGTTGAGGTAATATTAATTTTTTTAGATGAGATCCTGTTCTAGCGGTGTAGTTGTCGTTGTGAAGGTAATGTTGAGGATTTTTTTTTTTTTCAGATGAGATCCTGTTCTAGGCGGTGTAGTTGTTGTTGTGAAGGTAATGTTAAGTAATATATTTTTTAGATGAGATCCTGTTCTAGGCGGTGTAGTTGTTGTTGTGAAGGTAATGTTGAGGAATATTTATTTTTGCAGATGTGATCCTGTTCTAGGCGGTGTAGTTGTTGTGAAGGTAATGTTGAGGTAATATTTATTCATAGCAAAAAACTTTAATTGATATATTTAAGAATGTGATGTAAGAAGAATTCTACGTTCGCTTCTAGGCTTTGCCTATTCCATATTAATTTTAGACACACACAATCGGAGAGCGTAAACGTCTTTAACAAGACAAAATAGTGACGCATATCTGACATGACATTTAATTACTTATTCGCTTATGCTACACATGAGTCATTTCCACAACAATACTCTGCACTGCTCAATCCTGAGGCCATTCAATACCACCCTTCCCTCCAGGGCTTCAAAAGTTGGCAGCACACCACTATCTCATGTGATGCTCCATCTCAACCTGCGATCTTTTCTACCGCCATTGATCCTCCATAACCCAACCCTCTGACTTGCAAGTAACTGTTTTCTCGTTTTTTTCTCTCTTTTTCTCGTTTTGTCTCTGTCTCTGTCATTTCTTCATTCATTCCCTTGCTTGTTACGTCAACCTGTGGCCACTCCTGACCCCCTGTGATGTCGCTCTTCTGTGCGTTTAGATTTTGTAAAAAAAAAAATTAAAAAACTAAAAATGTTATCAGTTAGTTTTGGTGCAAGAGAGCCAAACGTTTATTTCCATTAGTGATGGAACATCTGTAAATGAGACAATCCCAGAAGAATAATCTATATGTTTATAAAATACTGTGTAATTTGTCTGTCCCCCTTCATAAGGACATTTGAGTCGGGTTCTAAAGGCCAATCTTTTAACATGACTGTGTGTTCATTATGGTCTATTTTTAAGGGGGAGAAAAAACTCTAAAAACATTTTCCATAAATGAGTAATTAAGTCTCTTCGATTGGAATTGTAGTTGGTGACTTGCAAATTGAGCCTCAAACGTGATGTACAGAAGTGTTTTTTTTTTTATAACAATAAATACAAGGCAGAGGGAGGTGAAATTCGCTGCACATGATGTGCAACGCGTGCAGAGTAAGATGAGTGTTCATTTACGTCCGTAGGATGTCTAATAAATAAAGAATACACAAGCACACCTGATGCTAGGCCGAGGCTTCAAACTTTGGCCTGCTCACGAGGCTGTACCGTCGAAACGAAACTTCCCAGAAGATAAAGAAAATGGGATCACATTTGTACATGTAGCATTCTAAAACAACACTTCTTGCTACGACATCATATATTCCAGTCTCCTGAAATATTTTGTTGCCATTGGGCAAAGACTTGCCGTGGTGCATTGGTTCGGTATAAAACCCTGGAACTGACGGGAAGCACTCTCAGACAGTCCTCTGCCGCTCTGTTGGATCAGTCTGTGTCTGAGGCTAGTTTAATAAAATATAGATATTCATGATCTCCCTCGCACCATCACTCTCTGTAACTCGGACCAGCTGGCGCTCTGGACTCTGCGTCTAGTCACTGGCTCACCATGATTACACAGTCCATTGTCTGGCTCCTGCTCTTGACCTTGTGAAGACAAGGCAGTGCCATGCATGTTCTACTACAGTTTCATGCTCTTCTCCACATGCCTTTCCCTCTATACTGCTTGGTGAGAGACAGACAGACACACACACACACACACACACACATACAGGTCCCAGGGGCACTATAGGTGGTTGTCTTGTGCTTTCGTGTTTGGGAATTGTGTTACTTTGTGTCTTGTGTAAAAGGGGAGTGCTGAAGAATGTGATAATTTGGGGAAGAAGAGATCATGACGATGGATGGGGGTGACCTGAGGTAGTAGTAAGCAGCAGTGTTGAAGCACTTGAGTGAAGAATGGGACTGAACAGAATGGGGAAGTTGGTTCTACAGGTGAAAGAAAAGAGGAACAAATGTGTGGAGGTGAGCAGTGAGCCTAGATTTTGTGAGTTTAACAAGAAAAGGGTTAGTGACAGACCGTGTGCACTCTGCAAAAACCTGGAAGAGACAGAGAGAGTCAAGAGAGGGCAGAGGGTGCAAGGCCAAAAAGGAGGTGGAAAGATATACAGACAGGCCACCAATCTGTCTGTGATCCGAAAGTAAAAGGCGTAGACACTCAGCTTTATCGTGGGAGATCCCAATGATTTTGAGGATCTTGATTTCCATAGCATCAATAAGGGCACGGTGTGAGGCAGCGGCATCAACCCAAAGGGGAGAGCAGTACTCCATTAAGCTGCAAATGAAGGCCTCGTAGGTCGTCAACACTTCTGATTGGCTTAGGAAAGATCTTGCACGACGGAGGATGTCAAATAAGCGGCTAGGTTTTGAGGCCATCTTGAAAATATGGTTTTCCCCTGAAGGATCATGATTAATAGCGAGACCCAAAAGTTTGAGTGACTGAACCTCTTCAAGTGGTTTGTTTAGGAAGTAGATGGGAGGGTTTGCCAGACAGTCCTTTTGGAGAGACAGGGAGTGTGTGTGTGTGTGATTTATCAGAGTTGAAATAAATGTTAGACCATCTTTTGATTTTACCAAGGTCTGCAGAGAGGGATGAGGCTGCTGCCTGCCTGAAGGATGATAAATGATATGGCAGAGGGTGGGATCATCAGCAAAGAGATAAGCAGGATTTTCCAGGGAATCGGAAAGATCATTGATGATTATGAGGAACATGACTGGGCCCAAGACACTGCCTTGGAGTACACCAGCCTTGCCAGGGAGAGGAAATGAAAGGATCCCGTTAAGAGAGACACGCCGACTATGGGAATGGAGGAAGTCGGTGATTCATGAGAGGAAGTGGCTATGAATGCCAGAAGCAGAAACTTTTGAGATCAAGGCAGGGTGCCAGTCTACATCACATGCTCGATATATGTCCAGAGAGGGATGACCCTGATCTCATGTCTGAGAGTGGGGAGGGTAGAAGCATCCATTGTTGGGAAAATAGAAGCAGCATGTCCAGGATAGACTGAGCAGGTCTGAAACTGAACTGATGATCAGGTCATTGGAGAATCGAAAGATTTTGATGTCAACTGCAATGATAGATTCCATGGCTTTGCTTATAATTAGAAGCAAGCTAATATGTTTGAAGCGAAGAGGATCAATTTTTGCACCATTTTTTTGTGGATTACGGTGATGTTGGCTAACTTCCAGTGATCGGGTGAAATTTACCAAGAGAGAATGATCGGGTGAACAGAGCAGAAAGAGGATGAGCAAGAGCAACGGAGCAGGTTTTTTGGCTGTCCGGGATCACAGAATCAGAGTAGAGTTTTCCCAGAAACCTCTCCACATTCTCAGGTGAGAAAGACAGTATCCAGGATCAGTTGGAGGTAAGAGGTAAGAGGTAAGAGGTAAGAGGTAAGAGGTAAGAGGTAAGAGAGAGAGAGAGGAATTGGGTTCACAAGATTTGGAAGCACATACAGAATTGAGGCATTCGGCCTTCTCACGATCAGTCAGCTGTGGTCCCATTTGAAACGAGAACGGTACTCGGTGGAGCCCATACCTTCGTCAGGCTGAACAGTTTACATTTTGTATCCCACTAATAGTCCAGTTCGACACATTCAAAGTAAATCTTAAACAACAACATGATCAGAAATTCAAAAACTATTCAAAGCAGACGTAAAATAGGTCAAATGTACTTTTCCTTTCCCGATGTTCCTCATGAAAGAATTAAAGTGTGTAATTCTGAAATCCTAGAGTGAGATTGTGGGTAAAGAACTTGGTTTCCTTCTACAATTATAGATTGTTGCCAAGAATGTCCTGCTCGAAGGCACCCTCATCATCATCATCATCATGTCACGAGAAATGGATGCAGTCACAAGCCAGGTGCAACATGTGCAAAAAGATGAGCACAGAGGTGTGGTAACGTACCTGAAAATGCCATTGCAAGACACAACTCGTCCTGTAGCAGCTCCAGAACCTGACGTACGCCATTCTCACCCTGCAAATGAGAATATTTCAGAATAAAACAACGATGTTTCTCCATGCGAGTTATGCCATATAAGAAAATGAAAGGATTTCAGACATATCCTGTACTATCTATCAATTTTGGCAGAGTTGAGCGTATCGAGACTGAAAATGTTGAGAAAGCGTTGAAGAGAAAAAGACAAGGCTCTCAGTTTACCATTGAGTGTTGCAGAGACAGGCTTGACACACCTATGCTCGATGCACCAGCAATGAAGGCACCCCCCTCGTTATCTCCTGTTATTTTTGGTTCGTGGGTGCCAGCAGTGACCACTATTTTCGTTGTGTCTGTGTGTGTCTGTCTGTCTGTCTGTCTGTTTGTGACTCTCTCCAGAGCATAGCTCTGTGACGTTTGATGCGATCTTGATGAAACTTGGACACAAGCTAGATATCATGGTCTAGTTGTGTCTTTTTGTATGAGGGGCGTCCCACGCCCCTTGTGGGCAGAACCACACCCACTTGAAGTTTTTTTTCTCGATTTTTTTCGTGCAATTTCATTTCCTAGAAGCTGTGCGTAATGTCCATAAGTACAACATATAAAAAATCCGATTTAATTTGGTCAATTTTGACGGAAGAAATAGGTTTTTACGGTAGGGCTTCCTCAATAATGCCCACGAATCATCGTCGCCTCCCGGCTTGTTATTTATTTATCTGCCATGCTCAAGTTTATTTTATCATTTGCAAACACTATCCATCCTCTGTTCTCACTAGGCCTGTGGCATTCACGATGTTAAAGTTGAGATACACGTTCGGTGTGTTTGCTTTGTCAGGGATCACAAGTGGGATTTGTGCCTGAGTGTCATAATTTAATAATATTGCTGTGCTGTTTGTTTTGTTGTCACTATTGTTTGATTATTAAACACCTTGCAACTGTCATGATTGAGGCACTTCCTCGTCATACTATCAGTCCAATTGGATGGAAAACAGGAGGCAACAGTTGGAAAAAAAATGAGGGCTTCCATTTCCAATGTGGAACTTTGAATTTGGCCAATCACCGCTCGGTTATCCAGGGTCACCACTCACTCCACAACCCCCCCCCTCCCCAACCGCCCACACCCCATCCCTCCATGTACATGGCAGATGAGCGAGGGTTGGCACCCCTCATGCATGCAACAGAAGTGAAGTAAATTCCTAAACAGCAAATAAGAACATTAGGGATAGACATTTTTGTATATAAAATAATGGCTAATGGAAGAGAGGTGTCAGAGGGTAAAAAGGCAATGTACTGCCAGGGGGGCAGTTGGGCCACAATTGGCCAATAAAAACAAAGCAATTAATGAACAGGAAAAGACCCTCCTAAAAATATTACATGTAGATTCTAAGTGCAGAAAACTATGTCGAACTTCTTGTCGAATCAAAGCATTCTCTAGAAATTATTTAGAATTCTGTAGATTATAACATAATACCCTATAGTCCAGCGCTACACAAAGTGGTGGTACGCGGACCAGTGCCGGTACGCGAGTCGTTGACTGCCGGTCCGCGGCGAGTTTCCAGTTTCACATTATCATAATATATAACATGTAATGTATAAAATCTTGAAAAATAATATATTTAAGCTGACAAATTCAAAATACGAGAGAGAGAAGTATATATATATATATATATATATATATATATATATATATATATATATATATATATATATATATATATATATATAATAAAATTATGAAAAATGTCAATTTTATTATATTCATTATATTTTAATATTTTTCCGGTATAAATCTATATATTAATACTGAAAGACCAATTTTGTGCTCCTCCTCGCGGTGCGTCACGTTTTTCTCGGTACTGTGACCTGAGAAGTTTTGACACGGTGTTTGTACGTCAAAGTAGACACGTGCACAAATCAGGGGACTTCTTCACAAGGAGTAGTGTACACCAAAAATGTCGTGTACAAGGACGTTTTGTAGGCCTCATTAGGTAAGGCCATGGAGTACATCGACTGGGATCCGGCTCTTACAAGAGCCGCCACTGGTTGTCATATTGGGCTCATGGAACGGAATCCGTCTGTGACGGGGTTTCGGCTAGTTAATATTACTACGGATGTTCAAACAATATTTTCTCGGATCATAAACAAATAATAATATGGCACAAATACGGTACCGGTCCCTGGCACATTGGAAAAAAAAACCTGCTGGTCCGCCACATCAGATAGTTTGAGAAGCACTGCCCTACAGAATTCCAAATAGACACTACATCTCTAGAGATTCTACAATCTGTGTGTGTGTGTGTGTGTGTTCGTGTGTTCGTGTGGTCAGATCATGCTGACATTACACACACACGAGTCATTGAAAGCCATATTATTTTTCATTCATACCTTAAGCAGCCATGTTCATTTTGGTCTTTCTTTATGGGCTTCAAAGACTTCATGATAGGAAACCCCTTGGAACACTTCTCTCCTTTTTGTTTGTTTTACCTTTTGGGAGAAAGCCTGCAACCATTGTTCCTCTAAAAGCCTGGTGTTGACTTTGCGGTAGGGTGGCTGGCTTTGTATCCTAGGATCCTGAGTTTGAGCACCGTTGGCTGCTGAATTAACACCAGGTGGGGTTGATTCAGCCTGTCATCCTTCTGAGGTCAGCAAAATGAGTACCATTGCACTGGTAGAGGGGCACAGTATCAGCGGCACAGCCGCACTTCCAAGAAATGATAGCTTGGCTGCCGGGTAGCTGCCATACGCAAGAACAAATTCTTCCTCGACTTGTGGAGTGGTGTTTTTTCCGCACACACCTGTGCTAATATCGTAAAGTGGGTGAGTGGTACACGTACACCATCACTTGGAAGAGAGGCACAGTTGGCCATTGTGCTTCAATCATCTCCTACGGGCGTCGGCAGAGTCGCTGGTACTCAGCCATCCTCGCTCATGCCTCACATAGTTACCTGGACAGGACCACTCCCAAATTACAATCACCAAATGATATGACATCAGTATTCCAGAACTGAACTTTTTGATTTAGAACCACCTGGTGAGTTCTGAATGCTTCTACCGAGGCTAAGCCAGAACTACATTCATCATTGCAGCAAGTAATGCCAAACAGGCAAATCATCGACTACATTCGGTGAAAACTTCTACACCGTCCTCGAAAAGATGAAAATGATGTCGAATATGGATCACTAGCCAGCAGAGATTTAAATGTCAGCATGAAGACACATGAGTGCGATAGAAATGCGTAGAGTGTTGCGATTGATTGTGCTGGAGCTGCTTTGAAGAAAAATGAGCGATGGACTGACAAATGCAGGAAGTGATGCAATTGCTATTCAGTGGGAAAAAAAAAGTCAAAGGCTGAAAAATTAAATGATATTCAGCTGAATGATGTTCATTTGATCACATTCAACTTAACAGGACTGGCAAGTAAAAATCCCCTTGCATCGTGTTCATCATAACGGGACTCGACTGAACATTTACTCTCCTGGAAATTAACTAGTTCATTTTTCCATTCCACTGATGAGGCTAACTGAAATATACAAAGTGTCAAATAGATAGCTGCAGTCATCATATCATCTTTCCACTCTATCTGGTACTCACGTTTACTGCAAGCCCCCAAAGCACAGGTCGCCCGATGAAGACAGCCTGAGCACCGAGTGCAAGCGCCTTCAAGACATCAGTTCCACGCTGCACTCCACCATCAATGTACACCTCAATTCTGCCAGACACTGCTGCTACCACCTCTGGCAAGGCATCCAGCTGTGGGAAGCAATTACATAAGAGGTATGTTGAAGGTTTTTTTTGGGGGGGGAAAGGGAAAAATAATTGGGGCTGAGGTGGGCAGCTCTTATTGATTGCTGTGAAAGGAATTCTGGCTAAACGTTTTGTTTTGTAGTATGATGATTGTATTTTACTGCTTTGATAATAAAACAAAAATGCCAGTTAAGTATGATTATTAATAGTGGAAATATGTTTAAATATTCTGCTTGCAACTAACGCAAATATGCATATTCATGACCCAGAAGTCACCTGAAGAACATAAAGTGATGTCATCTTCCTTCACTGCTTGTCCACATGTCAGCTGCAGCATGATTCAACGAGGAAGTGGTGCAGTTTAAATATTATCTCGTTTTGTGAACCAGACTTGGTGGTGTAATGGTTCGAGCATCCACTCTGAGTCTGGGAGGTCGGTGCTTCAAACCCCGGCCAAGTCATACCAAAGAGTTAAAAAAATGGTACGCGCTGCTTCCTTGCCTGACGTTCAGCATTTAAAAGGATAGAGCACGGACAATCCTCAATGGTTGGCATCTATGGGGAGGAGGGAATTCCGCCTGAGGAAATGCTGCGTTGAATGCGGTGAGAAAAGCGGTGAGAAAAGCGGTGAGAAAAGCGGTGCCATTGTTATGATGTCACTGGAACCCAGAGTACGCTGGGAAGTGACGGCACTTCCTTCAAGCTCAGTGGCTGTGTTAAGCGTTTGTCTCATCAATATGTCCATATGTGTGTGTGTGAATGTGAGTGTGAGTGAGTGGCAGCTTCATTATGAGCCTTAGACATTGTGTTAACAAGATCGGTAAATTAATGGCCAAGAAATGGTTGAGGACACGTTCAACATCAGGTTTTTACAACTAAAATGGCCGCCAATCGAATCGCGAAACAAAATGATGTGCATATGTATTCCATCATGAATTGTCTCTGTGCCAAGTTTGAACAAAATCTGACCACACATGTCAGAGATATTGCTGGCGGACGGACATACGGATGGACGGACACATGGACGGACGAGACCCAATCCATCAGCCCCCGTTTCGGAGTTAGTCTGAAATGGGGCCTAAACCCCCCCCCCCCCCCCAAAAAAACCATGGTTATATGTGCTGACTTTGTTCACTTGAGAAATGGCCACAGCACATTTTGTTTGTCCACTATCCAACACTCAGTGGGTCTGCACTCTGCAGACCACAACAATCGCCGAGATTTTGAACTCTGTATTCAAAATCACAAGCTAGTCCAATAATTAATTTATATAATTGGTTGCACTATTTATTTAGTTACCAGTGGAACCCACTTCATGAATATTCCCATATTTGTTCCAAGCCTGATTATTTATAGAGGTTGCTCCCCATAAATTGCTGTCACACCACAGGTCACGTGCTTTTTCCCCTGGTGATTAATTTGGAATCTGTTTTTGAATCATCATATGGGAAACTATTGAATCCAAAGGGGTTTGTTCGAGATTGATAATAATTAATGGTTCAGTTGTTATTGTGGTTAACATAATGATTAACAATGTAACAAAAAGAAACAAAACTTGTATGTGCAGTACTTTTTAAAATTAATCTTCAATTACCATATTTATAAAAAACCAAAAACTTGCAATCTGGAGGCACAGAGGAATGGTTGAAAAGCACACATCAGTGTCATTATGAACAATTTATACTTAAATACTCACATCATAAGCGTATTATCAAAGGTGATCTCAAAATAGTGAAACACAAAATGTTATGTGCATTCCTAACAAAAGGACCGAATTACAGAGATAACTAGAGGGTTCAAAAAACACGATACCCCGCACATAAGTGTTCAAGTAAATATGTACACTTCAATTTCAATAAAATAATGACAAGCCGATAGGCGACATGGGTGGTCGCTATATAATTGCATACTAGTCATACAGTTTTTGACGGATTGGGCTGAAATTTTTTAACAGAGGTTGATTATAATGCGCATAAAAGCCTGGAAGCAGATTTTTGATTTTCGAAAAAAAAAAATATATAAATATTTTTCGGATTTTTTTTCAAAAATTTCAAAGTCCCGTTGATAGGCAACGGTGGCGTCCATAGCAACGGTGCTCAAAAGCATACAACTAGATCCTGGTATGAACCTACCAGTCAAGTTTCATTAAAATCGGTTGACTCCTCTGGCCTCCAGAGCCGGCCATTACATACATACAGACAGACGGAAAACCTGAGACTAAGGGTAGTCTTGCGACCACCCAATTATAAAGACTGTTAAATAAAGTTTACCACGACTGAAGCAGTCTTGTACACCATCCTTATACACTGAAGTAAGACGAGGTTGAGTCACGGTTTCGGAGATGGAGGCTTTCGTGATCATCATGGAATGCAACGCAGCGTCAATCGGCATCGGAGATAGCCATATCGGTAACATCATCTTCACCCCGACTCTGCACCCTTTCACATGCCATATCATGCTACACAGTATAGCGATATACTGTATATCATGGTTCTCGGAAGTATTACGAGTGTGATTTGTGTTCCACAGTGTTCAAGTATATTATTCAATTGAAATGAAAGTTTAAAGAGGTTTAAAGGCATGTACAGTACATCAATTCCAGGTTTTGTTGCTGTTTTACCCAGTGTCTATAACATCACCCTATCGAACATGTTACATTAGTTATCCGTGCCTGTTGTTTGTGTCCTTTGTAACATCCTTAAAAACAGTAAGCTCCCTGTTTGAAATGATTTCCAATTTTTACCTCCACCACCCAAGATGAACATGGTTCTGTTTTCACACCAGTCTGTCTGTTTGTTACTTGCAAAATCGAAGATTTTTCAGGTATATTGGTTGGTCGATTTTGTTATTCTGTCTGTTTGTTTTTCGCCTACAGGTCACAATTTTAAACCGATCTTCACAAATCTTCACCACATGGTAGAGTTTGTCATAGGGAAGAAACCTGTTGTAATTGAGGTCAAAAAGTAAAAAGGTTAACATAGGCCAACAACTTCGGTGAGATTTCTAAAATCCTCAATTTTCATCCAAATGACTTGACATTTGAAGAGGATTTTTTATTTCACGTCACTGAATTCAACTAGCTAATTATTTTTGAGGTCAGCATGGACCAAAAGGTCAAGATAGGCCAAAGGTAAACAACTTAGGCAAGATTTCGAAATTCCTCAAATTTCATCCGATTGACTTGACATTTGAAGAGGATTTTTATTTCAGATCACTGAATTCAACCAGCCAATTATTTTTGAGGTCAGCATGGACCAAAAGGTCAACAAAGGCCAAAGGACAACAACAGGTTGGATTTATAAATCCCTCAAATTTCATCCGATTGACTTGAAATTTGAAGAGGATTTTTATTTCAGATCACTGAATTCAATCAACGAAATATTTTTAAGGTCAACATAGACCAAAAGGTCAACATAGGCCCAAGGTCAACTAAAGTGGTATTTCTAAAATCCTCAATTTTCATCCGATTGACTTGAAATTTGAAGCGGATTTTCATATTAGGTCAATTAATTCAACCACGAATTCTTTTTGAGATCCACATAGGCCAAATGGTCAACATATGCAGAATTTCTAAAATTGTCAATTTTCATCCGATTGACTTGAAATTTGAAGAGGATTTTCATATCAGGTGAATAAATTCAACCAGCCAATTATTTTTGAGGTCAACATCGTCCAAAAGGTCAACCAACATAGGCCCAAGGTCAACAACTAAGGTGGTATTTCTAAAATCTTCAAATTTCATCCAATTGACTTGAAATTTGAAGAGGAATTATATTTCAGGTCACTGAATTCAACCAGCCAATTATTTTTGAGGTCAACATAAAACAAAAGGTCAACATAGGCCCAAGATGAAAAACTAAGGTGGTGTTTCTAAAATCCTCAATTTTCATCCAATTGACTTGAAATTTGAAGAGGATTTGCATAACAGGTCACTGAATTCAACCACCACTTATTTTTGAGGTCAACATAGGCCAAAAGGACAACAGAGGCCAAATTTCTAAAATTGTCAATTTTCATCTCATTGACTTGAAATTTGAAGAGGAGTTGCATATTTGGTCATTGAATTCAACCACCCATTATTTTTTGAGGTCAAATTTGTTTTATGGATTTTGCAAGTATCGTGCTCTGCATGACGTCTTCTTCTTGTTTGTTTGTTTGTCTGTTTGGCTGTCTGTGTGCAGGATATCTCAGAATGTTATGGATAGATCCGGATGAAATTTTGTGGGTAGGTTGCGTATGTGACAAGGACAAACTGATTAGATTTTGGTGAATATCCGAATCCAGATCCGACTACTAGAATTTCTTCAGTGATTCTTCATCATTGAGAGATAGGGCTCAAAAATGATATCCATCCATCTATTGGTACCATACTCTGTGCAGAGCGTTGGTGCTGTCAAAGCAGTCTCCTTGGCTATTGAGCACAATCCTGGATGGGTCGCCACTCCGACACAGGATACCAGCATGCTGGCACTCATTTTGCCGACCTCGGAAGGATGAAAGACAGAGTCAACCCCGACTGGCATTAATTCAACAGCCGAGTGAGATTTGAACTCAACATCAAAGGATCCCAAGCCCACTACCCTAACCATTACGCCAACACCAGAAAATGAAAATGACATATAGCATGATATTTCAAAAATGCCCGATGTTCTCATGGATCAGGCATTGTGGGGTGGAGGTATGCACTCTACCGAGTGCCCTTCTTCAGAGACACGACAGAAGTAAATAGTCACCATGATTTTAAAATAATTTATTTATTGAACGTTTGAAGTAAATTTGATCCATTTTAATATTTTGTATATATGTATGTATGTATGTATGTTCCCAAAATACAGCCAAAACGGTACAAGATAGTGCAAAAATTTTAGTGCCACCTTACTGACCATTCTCCTGCGGTGTACAGTATCAAGTTTTGTTCAAATCGGGCACCGAAAAAATTATTCAAAAATCAATTACCGATTCAGTCAAGTACTTCTTCGGGATTATTTGATCAATGCAAACAACCTCAGTGGTATAGTTTGCTGGAGCTATTTTTTTTTTCTTGAAATGATTTATTTCATCAACCGCTGTCACAATGGGAACACAACGGGTTCATGGGTCATATAGTAGATATATATATATATATATATAATAATATATTATATATATATATATATATACTAGCAGGGTACAAGTCGAAGACGGGTAATGTCACTGAAATGAAAGCATGTGTTTGATGTGGGTTACCCACGGATTCAGTGGAGTCAATTTCGTTATGAGAGGGTCTCTTCAGTCGTCTACTGGAGCACATTTTTAAAAACAACATTCCTGTTTTTGTTGTCTGGGGCATGGACATGCTGCCTGCATCTTGATCCAACTCTTGATGCCGCAACATAAAACATCCCATGGGAGAAAACAGATGTACGTAGATCTAGTCCGATGATTTTGAACGACTGTCCTTGTGCTTTGTTTATTTCATGGCAAAGCAAGATCATATGGGAAATTGTAGTCGGCGGAACTGGAACGGCAGGTCACTGTCTGATGGTATAAGCGGTATCCTTGGAATTAATGCATGTTTTCCTGCTGCCGGTCCATTAATGAGGACTACCTCAATCACATTTGGGCTCATTCGGTAGACTGTACAGCGGGTGCCATTCGTAATATTGGGTGCATCCAATGAACGTAGAACCATAACTGGGCATCCCACTTTCAGCTTCAGTTTGTGTGGCGGTTCCCTGATATTTCGATGGAATTTAGGAATTTCACTGGGAAGTGCACCGCCTCCTCAGCAGTGAGTGTACTATTGATGGAATTGTAGATCTTCACTTCTCCTGGAAAGTTGTCAATGATGGTAGAGTTCACAGCGTCCACCGTTTCATTTAGAGGCGCCAGTATCGCTTGTTCAAACAGCCAATTGTTGTCGTTGGCAACACGTTCTGCTAGACCTCCATAGATTGCTTCGACTAATTTGGATGGAGTCTGGTGCTGATGGATTCCTTCTGGCAAAGCGATTGTATCGGGTTTATCTTCGATAGGGTAATCACCGTCACAATGTTCATGAGGAGTTTGGCATATTCACCAGCTCCTGGGTCATTTGTTAGTTGAGCGCGCATGTTCCTGTAAGCCAGTATGTTGTGACGTGGCGCTTCAACGTCTCATCAACTATGTTAGCACGTGTTCCTTGTTTTCACCACGGGTAGTATTTGGCGAAAGTCTCCACAGAACATTACCGGGATCCCACCAAATGGATTTGAATTTCCACGAATATTCTGTAGGGTCCTATCAATGGCTTCATATACGGCCCTGTGTGTCATTGGAGCCTCGTCCACGATAATTGCTCTGGATTCGTTCATCATTCTGGCGATTGTTGTACCTTTTTTCATTGAGCATGTGGTGTATCTTGTTTGTGAACATTTAGGGGTACGTACTTTGAAGGCGGAATGTAACTAAAATATCCTGTAAGTAAATAAGATTGATTTTTGCCGGTTTCTGGTTATAAAAATGTTTTGTCTGCTTCAGTCCCCAAAGCTCATTTTCACCCCTGAATTTCATGAAATAAGCATCAGTTCACCACAAAAATTACATTAAGCCCCCTTCCAGATAGTAAAGTAAATACCTGCCAATTGTCCGGAGGCTACGATGTGATTTGGTGCCGCAAATTGAACCAAAATTTGGCGTTTGTCTTATTGTATATATACTACATATATATTATATATATACTAATATAATATATATATATATATATATATATATATATTAATATATATAAGTTAGCCAATACCACCCTTCGCTTCATTGACAGAAAAAGTAAAGGAGGGTGGAGAAAAAGAGGAGGGAGAGAAAGAGAGGGGTGGAGAGAGAGAGGGGGGGGGGGAGAGAGTGGGGAGTGTGTAGGGGGAAAGAGAGGAGGAGGGGAGCGAGAGGGAGGGGAGCGGGAGGGAGGAGAGGAGCGGGTGGGGGAAAGGAAAGGCAACGAGACGGTGAGAGAACGGAAGCAGACGTGCGGTGGAGCGTTAATTACGATTCATACTGTCTCATCAAAATGCTTCTGCATGGAATAACAGTGAAGATGAAAACAAAAAAATAATGTCTGAAATCCATTTTCTACCGGTCATACAGTATTATAAATACCGCCCGGAGACAAACGCAGTCCGGAAACAAACGCTGCCCAGAGACAACACTGCCCAGACACGTCTGGAGACATACAAAGCCTGGACACGAACGGAGACAAACTCCCGTCCGGACATAAACACCGCCCGACATGTCCAGAGACAACACCCGGACATGTCCAGAGGCAAACACAAACACGTCCGAGACATATACCACCCGGATGCTCCAGAGACAAACACCCATCTGTACATAAAACCACCTGGACATGTCCAGGTACGCCCGGACAAGTCCAGAGACACGCCCGGACATGTCCAGAGACAAAAACAAACATGTCCGAGACAAACACCACCTGGACAGATCCGGAGACAAACACTGTTCGGAGATAAACAAACACTGTCCGGAGATGAACAAACACTGTCCAGAGATGAACAAACACTGTCCAGAGACGAACAACACCCAGACATGTCCCAGACAAACACCACTTGGACAGGTCGGAGAGAAGAGGAGAGAAAGAGAGAAATGTGTGGAGGGTGCTGCTCTGTATTAGGCGGGGGTGGAGCAGAGGATTGACAGACAGAGAGAGAGAGAGAGAGAGAGAGAGAGAGAGAGAGAGAGAGAGAGGAGGTGGTGGGGGTAGGGGAGTTAGCAGGAAGAAAATGTTATGCTTTGAACAACAAACACACCCCACACACACCCACACACACACCACACACAACCCACACACACCACACACACACCCCAGCCGATAGTACAATACTGTATACAACCCAAAAACCTTGAGTATCTTTCACCCTTGTTTTGGGGGAACTTCAATAAACAAGTCATAAAAACAACGTTGCATTTTAGACATTTCAGGGAGATGGACATAAGCATTAATCTTTATAAACAGCTGCCAATCGTCATGTGA
>CM068960.1:30878990-30899415 GCA_035128595.1 Eptatretus atami
TGTAAGTTATAGCACAATCTCCCATTACATCGCACTCCACAATATTGAGCATAACCCAAAAACCAAAGTGTCACAGTAAGATTGGCATGTCCCTTCCTAATGTGTCGGATCACTAATCTAACAAACACATTCACACTCTATGCACACTACTTAACATTCTAATTATGATTTGCACGGGAGGCATTCAATTTTACTTTTTAACACCAATATTTGCATATAATAGGAAGCAGAACATTCAAAGGTTCAAAGTTCACCAAACGTGTTCGCTCCTTCATGCCCCCCTCCCGGCAGTTTGTCTACACACCCCGGAGGGTTTCCTCACTTCTGGCCCTATGGCCTCTCACCAGGTAGTTCAGTCGGCCCAGTGGCTAATCTCACAGAGAGTGAGAATCTTCGGCGCAACGGCCCACAAAATGGCATGAATCTTCGCCGCAACGGCCCACAAAATGATTTCTCGGCCGCAATGGCCTACTGACGAGCAGCAGCAGGGAACCAGCCCTGCATTGGACAGCAGGTGCACAGCAATGGTGGCACGGTGATATCGATGGTAAGCAATGCAGGTTTGGAGGCGTTCTTGAGGGTGCAAGTGGGAGGTGATGACCCTCAAACCAGGTGAGATGGAGAGTACTCCTAACCTTCTTGCCTGACTTGTTTGGCAGGACTTGTTCTGGTATGGTCTTCTTAATAAAATTTATTTTTTTATTTTTAGCAACAGGATGGTGTGTTTCTTAATCAAATGTTATCTTCGTGGGTGTTGCCATGACACACTGGTGGCCTCTCTGGCACTTGGAGAGGTGACCTCGCTGGCCCTTGTTAATAAATTTCCCACCAACACTACTCGTACCAGGTGTCACACATGAATGGTGGCGGAGAAGAGTCATCGAAACCTAACCATTTACTTTTAGCTCTAAACAATGAAACAAACCCTGCTATGGCTAGAATGATCCTAATGACCAATTTTTCCCAACCTGGCACAATGTTCCATTCTTTTAAACCTGGGCAAGGCCCTTATTTGTCTTTTTTCATTTGGTTGTGCCAGGCATACTGGCTGGCCGGGGAGGGTGACTACTACTAGGCCTGTTTGCCTGCTTCCAATCGGTGGGTGGGGGACACCAGCACTCGGGTTCACCTGAGCGTGCTTCTGGCGCTCCTAAAATAAGGGGTGGCTCTCTTTAGCCCCATACTGTGCTCTCCTGGTACTAAAACCCTACTGTGTTTCCTGGCATCTCTGGCAGCCTTCACCTGCCAGGAGCCCCAAAGTCCTGGTGCCCTCTCTCCCGACTCCAAACTTCCAATACCATGTCACACTACAGCCAGTATCCCCATACCTTGGCCTGCACCTACCCCAAGCAGTCCACTGCACAATGGAATAGCAGCGAGAATCCATGTCAAATCCTCTAAGTCCCCCTAACCTACACTAACTTGGTTAGGAGACTCCTACCGACAGGGTACGTTGTTCGCACTCACTCTACTCATCCGCACAATCACGCCATTCACCAAACACTTTAGTCATTCTTCCACAGTGCCACACACCCAGTCCACAATACCATCCAACACCTTTTACTTTTATGTTAACACAAAAAACACCAGTCCTTCAGATCCCACTGGTCATCAATTTAGCTGATACACTTTTTTTATCAAACCCCAATCAATTTGTCACACGGTCGTCGCCACTGGGCACCTCCCTCCATTACTGCCTAATCGTTTATTTCCAACATTCAACAAAAATCAAATTCTCTTCACCTAGCCCCATGGACCTCTGCATGTTCCAACCAGGACTTCAGTCTTCTCAAACAAGCCACTCTTTGTCATCAACTTGTTTCAGGGTGTTTAACGCTCCGTGATGTCTCCACTATATATTATATATATATTTTTAACTTACTTTTTATAATAATAATCACCCAAATCCACTTGTGCACTTATCCCTTTCTATCATCTCTCATTTGCAATCACTCTCGATATAATTTTCAATCAAAATTCTACATCCCCAATTATGGCTGCTTCTTTGTCACTGCAAGGGAGTGAGGAGAAGGAATCCCCTCATTACCCATTACATGACCCGCCGCCTTTTCGCCACGGCTCAAATGGGTCACGTCTCATTGAGGTTGTGGTTCCACCCCCTCCTCTTCTCCAGGTTCGCGGGAAGTCGGTAAACCCCAATCGGGGAGTGGCCTCCCCATCTTCTCTCTAACTCCCTGAAGACAGATTAAACCCACTCAGCTAGCCGAATCCCTCGCTTCCTCAGAGAGTTTGAAGACAAGTGACACATGGCTGGTGTCGCCTGCTGGCCACTTCTGTGTCTAAAATGGTACTTGGGATAAGTGACACACGCCCAGTGCCGCTTGCTACTCATTCTGCGCTCTACCCCCGAAGTTCCTGTGAAGCTTGAGAAGAAATTAAAATCACAATTTATAAAGCCTGCTCCTGGAAATGCACACCTCTAACTGCTGTAAGAACCCATGCGGAGTGCTGTCCCATTATGGTTTCGTCCCCTGTGTCAAGTTCTGTTCCTGGTGCAAAATTTCTATTTCCCCTTGCACCTCCTAACCCTATTTCCTACGTCACCACTCATTCCACGCTCAGGCATCCCACACACAGCAGGCTTCACACATTCCAAGGTTTATGTGTTCACATTCCGCACATTCACCTTTGCCTGTGTTACTGACCAACCGCCTCGCATTCCAGGGTTACATTATTAACGCCACGTGAGTACACACAACGTTTCGGCCCTTGGCACACACACGGTTGCTTAGTCTGGACCTGTGGACTCACAGCATTCATGTCACAGGCACTCCACACACATTCAGGGGTCCGCCTATGTGCCACCCCATCGGATCAGAGTTCCTCATCATTACATAAACTCCAATTCCGATACTTAAGCTCATCATCCGCACCATGTATGCATTGCCAACGTTACCTGCTTCGTTCCAGAGTCACCTCGGTCCGGTCGCTTCTCTCCAGCAGGTTGCTCATCATCGGTTAGCCACACTCCTCGCGGGCTGTCAGCTCCACATGGCTGACCTGCTCAATGTGTTTCATTCATTAACAAACCATATGCTCCCTCAATGTCTCCATCACCAGGATTGCTCTTAATTGGGGTTTCATCCGATGATGATGTCAATCAATCCCGCGCCACCACTAACATTCCTCCCTGGTGTGATGCCCAACATCCCACATTATTGTGCAGTCCTACTTTCCTGGCTCCATTTTCCTTCCATTTGAGTCGGTCTTCCTTTGGCCTTTTTATTGTTCGTTATCTTTCTCGAGCTTTTTCCATCTCCGCGTACTCCAAAAAAAAAATAAAAAAAAATCCTTGCTCTTCTCCTTTAGTTCGTCAGTATCAAAATATACAATGGTCATTTTGTTTCCTATCCCACCGTCTCTCATTTCTTCTTCTCCATCATCCGTCGTTTTCTCTCAATTGATGAGTTTCTTCTTTCTGCTTCATTCGTTGTTCTTTCACTACATCCTTTTCTTCCATCTCATTTTAATCTTGCTTTGGCTTCTAACTGTTCAATCTGCACAGATGTAGTTCCTTACGTTTTCATTCTCCGTTCTCTCTCTTTCCTCACTTAAAACATCTTCAGCTTGTTTTGTAATTCCCTCTCTTTGTTTTGGCGTTTCTGTAACTCAGAAGCATTTTTCCTAATTCCTTTCTCATCACATGCACCTCAATTTCACATTTTCCTACTATCATTCGTTCATTCTTTTACCGTATTCCTGCTAAATTTACACTTGACGTTTTTTTTGCCCAAGTTTTTTTCATTTCCCCCTTGCCACTCCGGGATTTCACAACTGTCTTGACTTTTCAACCAATTCTTCCTTTCTTTAGCTCCAGATATTTCTCTCCTCTTTTATCTTCTGTTCTGTCGGCTTTCTCTTATCTGATTGCCTGATCTTACCTCTATCCTTCAGTTGCTTTCAATTCCCAAATATAGTGTTCACATTTTTCCTTTTTAGAGCATATATTTTCCATTCTTTTTCCAAGTTTCTTTCCTATCCGGAGTTACTAATTTGCTCTTTCCTCTATTCTTTTGTTCTCAGTTCGCTCTTCTCATGTTCCAACCTACGGGTATACACTCTACTTTACTCATTTCTCCATTTGTATTCCTCGACTGGTGGGCTAAGTCATTTTCCAGCCACCGGAAATTGGTTCCTGTGAATCAACCAATTGTTTGTGATTCCCATTGCACATAATTTTGAACCTTCGTCTGCCTCGCCTTGAATAGTGCCTCGTCCAATTTCATTTGTAACTCACTCAATATAATTCTCATTCCACAACTCCACCTGTTGCCAGAGGTATCCGCCAATCATGCACGAGCCCGTTAATGTAGCGTCGTTCGATCCTGCTTTTTGCCATGCGGCCATGCCGTGAGCCACGTGTTCTTGAACTGGTGGCGCGAGCTGTTTTCTCGTGCTGTACTTTTGGCCCGTTACGCATGTCATACTAATCCTCTCCCGCTTCGTGTCGCGCTGAGTGGAGCCGCGCCCACCTATTTTGCGACTGCATTTTTCCTTTATAATTCGAAGGGGTTTACATCCAGATCGCTCAAAATAAAAATCAACCTATTTGGAATTTGTCGAGCGACGTTTTTTTTGTTTGCTTTTTTTTTCTCCCGTGCCTCTCGTAAACCAGTTTGCGGTGCAAACGACACCAGATGTGTTGAATCGGAGTGCCTGCAAATTTATGGAGGATGAGGGATTGTCATCCGACATCACTGACATCGCAGATGTTTGAAGATTCGACGGCACTTAACAGCACGCCGTCTCAGGGGTTTACAACGCCGGCTAGTTCGCACAGGTCTCGGGTCTACGCGATCAGATCCACGATCCAAAGTACACCCTGGGCCTTGCCAGTTGGGGATCATAGACCCCGGCTTACAGACTGGGTTTGGTCAGAGAATAGCGAAGTCTTGCCGCAGCCGTAACCAGTTTCGTTTTAAATACAAATCCGAGCGATTGTTCCTCAGCGCGGCACGTAAATAAATTCAAAGGGCGGCAAATCTTCGTATAAACTCAGCCAGATTTATTGGGGACACATCGGGGGGCACGACACAAGCAAAGCATTCACACGTTATAATTAATCTTATAACCCGCTCATTAACTAGGAAGCTACGGATACGCTTTCGAAGGGGAGGCTGCCGAACAAATATAACCTTAGGCCTGAACAACATGCATACAAGACACGGCAGTCTTTGGTGTGCCTCTGGATGAGAGGAAAAGTGTGTAAGGCTACGAATGCGGCTCGTGACAAACCGATGGCGTCGAATGTGAGCACCCAGCTCGAGCATGCACAGTGGCAAGATTGGCGCTGTACTCTATCGGCACAGCCACGCATGCACGCGTGGGAAGGATGGCCGGCGACGGACGTCCTTGATGTCGCACCGCTCATGCAACCAGCCTCGGCACGTCCAGCCCATGTAAGGTCGACGGCACAAGAGCTAAAATCCGGTGTTGTTCCAGCTCGTTTCTCAACAAGGTCCAGTATGACAAATCACAGGCCCTGGCTGTCACACAGACCAGGCCAAAATCTGGAGGTGTTGACTGCAGGGGGTCGATGGATGAAAAGACGTGTCGATCTGCTCCAGGGAAGGTAAGGCAGTGAGCCCCGTGGCTGGGACTCAGGATGACTGTGGATCACCTGCAGCTGGATCATGGACCGAGGGTAACAGCCGGCCAAGCCCATACTCTCATATACACAGATCGCAGGCTCACCAAAGCAGGTTCCTTCCTTGCCTTTTGTGCGGCCTTTCGGGACCGCCTCTGGGGCACGTGATTGGTCCATCGTTCGAGAATTTTGCTGCCAGCTCTCTGCAAATAGTGTTGCTGACACGTCTTCGTTGACTGACTCAGGGCGCCGCCCGCGAGGGTGGAAGGAAAAGAAGGCGCTCTCGGTACACCACCACTGTAGTAAACCACTGACGGCCTGCTACACCCTCCGACAACACATGTAACGTCTGATTACCAAACAACCTGGCTAAACATGCATTTAAGGGGATCTGGGCTAATCCTATATTTAATAACCCACTAAGGCCCCATTCCACAACAATATGACTCCAATCCCACCAACTACAGTTTTCCCTCAAGCAACATGCAAATGGTGCTGGCCTTCCAGGCAGGAATCATCTGGGGTTAGACAACTGCCTACAGCCAGAACCCAGTCTTGCTAACTGGGGATGGACCAAGCAAGGTGACATCTGGCAGATATGCTGGACTACCATTCCACCTATCAAGTTGCCAGGAGCTCAGCAAGTATGGTGCAAGAAAGAATGTTGTCGGAGGTGCAAAATGCTTTCGTTGTGGTCTCTCCTGCCATAGCACCATGTGCCAAGAGTTAGCAAGTTCAAACACAAATTCAGTGTTGTAGATGCAGGCAAATCATGTTGTCGATCTACATTGTAGATACAGTGTAGTAATTTTGTGTATGCAGTACACGTACATTATTGCATGGTACTAAGTCTATTTTAGTGTTGAAAATAGACATTCAGGAGATAATGGTGGCCATTATGAGAAAATGGCAGCCATCTTGGGATGTTCCAGAACATTTGATGGGTGCAACATAAACAAAAATGGTTTGAGCTGGATCATAAACTAACGTCCTTTATCATTTATGTATCGAAAATGGACATAAGTAAATAAATGGGCAGCATCTTCATCTTGGAAAAAAAATGGCCACAATTTTGAAATTTCAGTTGATTGATCAATTGGATATTAAAAATGGCCCAGTGAGAATAATCCATTGCCAAGTTTTAGCTTATACAAATATCACTATTTGAAAGATACTTTCTGTTATCCACTCTACTATTAATGAAATCATTTGGTATCACAAATACTTTCAACCACTGAAGAGATTTCAACCAAGCTTGCACAAGTAAGATTTATCTGTCTACAAAATATTAACCGATTACATTTTGGATTCTTTTCAACTAAAATTTGCACCCTAATCACACTCCGTCACAATTTTGAACTTACACAATCCTGACTCCGATGTTACGGAGATCAGGGAGTTCGAAAAATCCCGCTCCTGACACCAAATTGTTACGATCTGGGGTTTGGGCTTGCCACGAGGGGAAACACTCTGGTCCCTTCCCGAACACCCGGTCCTGAGGCCGCCGGGCACAGATAACTCCGCGCACCAGCGGGTTGCCAAGCAACCATGAATGCCGATTGGCACTGCCAATCCTGACAGGGTTTATACTTCCTCATGTGGACGGCCAAGTCAATTGAGTCTCATGCCCTTTAGCACGCACTCGGATTACTGCTGAGCAGTACAGTGAGTGTGCGCTGGCTAACAAAGAAAATCAGGTAGGGTCCAAACTTCCGGTCTATCTACTATACTTGTGCACTGTGTGCGGACTAAAAAGGAAAGACAACCGAGACAGATTGGAAATAACAACAAACAATTATGTATTTCAAACACACAAGTAATCATTTATAAAGCAAGTATTTACAGGCAAGAAGAAAAAAAAGGCACATAAGAGCAGATTTAACCATGACACGTATTCTTATTCAATCTTACTTGTCACAAAAGACTCGGCCATCATTCACTCAGGGAAGAAGAATAAAACAAGAACTTGAAAATAAAATAAGTATGGAGAACAAAAAAGCAGAGTTCTTTTCTTTTCTCACTCACTCAAACAACCCAAATAGACAAAGAATGCAGAGAAAAATGGATGGTGAAGATGGGTAGTGGCAATGTGACACGATGGGACAGCGCAGCCACGTCCCTGAGCTGGCCCAGACCCAGTAGGCAAGTCCTCTCCAGCGTCCCAGATAATGCCAGCTCGATATGCGACTCACCTCCTCTGTCTCAGATTCTTATTCCTCAGGCCCCTGTCATCCTTCATGACTGACAGGATCGATGAGGCAGGACGTCGTTTTTCGAAGAAGTTTTCTTTTCCCCACACTGACCTGCTCGTGAAACCTTTCGTCCTTCACCGTCGCATGCTTTTTTCCTCCGCTCTTGAGCCTTTCTCAGTCTTCTGCATCTCTCTTTTCCTTTCTCTCAAGAGCTTTTTTCCCTTCCTTTCATGAGCTTTTTTTCCATTTCTCCCTCGAGCCTCCTGCGTGTCTGAGCCTTTTGCTCATGAGCTCTTTTCGTCCTGGCTTGCGCGATCTTGTCCCTCCGCTTGCTATTGCCTTCTGCTTCTCTCAGCCTTCTGTTCATGAGCACTTTTCGACCCGGCTCGTGCAAGCCTTCTCCGTCTGCTTTTGCCTGTCTGCTTTTCTCAGCCTTCTGCTCATTAGCTTTTCTCCTTCTCTCTCGAAGCTCTTTTTCGACCCGGCTCATGTGAGTCTGTCCCCTCCGCTTCTGCATTTCTCATTCTCATTCTCACTCTCTCTCTGTTCCGCAGCTGATGGAGGTGGGTCCACGAATCGCTTGTGGAAAAATGTCACGTCATTCTGAGGGAACTTTCAAAGCAGCCCCCATCCCTCCCTTCACGCACCCAAGGCCACGACTAGCAGCCCTCCGCCCCTCTCAGTGCGTGCAAACGTCCTTTGTACTGTTTCACATGCGAGGACCGCCATTTCCGAAGACTGTTCATGACACATGTGGAAATTGCACCATTAGTGCCTGCGGGTGAAGGTAACCGATCGGCCGATGAATTATACGACCACAGAAGGATCGAATGTGCCCAATTAGGCAAATGGAGGGAGAAAACGGAGAAGATTTCTGACTGGACGAGGGAGAAACAGACCGAAACGGCTGTTGGGCCGAGAAGGTAAGACCGATGGTGTGAAGGGAGGATTGTCCAAAATGATGTTGGGTGAAGGGATTTATTGGTGGACCATTGAAACAGGTCCGAAGGGGTTAAATGAGGAAGATTAAAGGGTAAGCAGAAGGTGGAACGGACCAATGGGGTTGAAAGGGAGATTGAATGACGTTTGGTGTAGGGGATTAATTGGTGGATTGAAATTTGACCCCCGTGTAGGGTGGTGACGGTGCTCTCTATAATACCACAATTCTCAATGTTCAGTTTATGGACCGATTTGACTACTGGCGTTACTACTGCCGCAGCTGACCGAATCATGCCATGTTTGGGTTTAAAGATAACTGGATTTGGCGCACGCGCACGAAAATATATTTTGGAAAAAAAAAAATGCGACGTTTACATTTCGGGTTTTTGAAACTTTTGCACCTTCGGGGAAAATGTATAATTATACAAGTCAGCTGCTAATCATTATGACACCATTCAGTAACTTTTTACCATGCTCCAGTAGAGAATATTATTAGCCTCCTGAAAGGCTAGGGCAGTTTTTGCAAACTTTGAATCATCGTGACGCGAAAACGAAAATTCGAAATCCGGCCTCGAACAAATTTAGAATTTGTCCCATAGATTCAAATGCTACAATCAAATTCAAAATCGCTATGAGAAATGGCGGAAGAGATAGAATTATAGAAAATCTCTGATTTTCACAACTTCAAAGGCCTCGTGACCTTGACCTTGACTTCCGTGACCTTGAAAGTTCATACCATCGTTTTACGTCTCATTCGACCTCTATCAGGATCATCTAATGACCAGATCTCCCGCTTCAACTTCAATTCCGGTGAACGGGCGGCGACGATCGAAGGACATTGACACCATATTAATTCAGGTCATGCTCGAGAGATGACCTAAAAAAGCAGTGGGAGGTGGGTGTGGGGGTAAGATGTGACCGATGGTGTGAAGGAAGGATGAATGAAAGTAGCAGAGGGGGAGGAGGGAACATTACATGGGAAAATACAACTAGCCAACAAGCCCCTCGAACATGCCCTCGATAAGGACCAAGGACTATCTATACCACAGACGAATGAAATGCCTAATCCTCGGGTCTATCCTACGTGGCCATGTTTGCTCTCCGCCTGGCGGTAAGTTTCCAAAACTCACAACATTATATTCAAGAGCAGGACTATCAGATCAGAATATTTTCTGGAAAAGTTCGACATTAAAGCAAGATACGAGTTTAACACGATATGTCACAACACCGGCAAATGTGGTTGAGTTACAAGGAGGTTTTACATGGCCCGGCAGCCCAAATGATATTCATCTTTGGAACTAAAAGGGCCCTCGGTTAGAGTTAATACTCCGCAGACTGATTGTTTGTGTTTTGCATCCCACCGATAGGCCCGATCTGGATTTGGACTGACTAAATTGAATCGGCTTGGTGCTTGTCACCAACAAATTCATCCGACCAGTTTCGTTCGAATCTGTCCGCAACTTTTGAGATTATCATGTTATTTATCTTTTAGTCCAATCGCTCAATGGCGAAGAATCATTTTAAAAATTCTCAGATCGGATTCGGATCTTCACCAAAAATCTAATCAAGTTCTCCTATACATAACCAACCCGTTCCACCCACTTTCATTAGAATCCGTCCAAACTTTTTGAGAATTTTGTTTCAAAACAGACAAACAAGGTGAAAACATAACCTCCGTCCACCTTCGGTGGTGGAGGTAATGAATGAGACCAACTTCAGTAATATTCCATACACAGCTGATACCATCAAGTATGACAAGAGGAGAAAGGAACGAATTAAACCCGAAGGGATTCGTACCTGGATAAGCAGCCAGTGGTCGCGCAGGGTTCTTGCTCCCCATTCAGGCCCCTGAACGGTAGTAATCGAAGACAGCTTTCGGCACAAAATCTCCTTTGCACGCGTCTCAAAATCTTCCAAAACGTCAGACCTGCGATGCCATTGTAGTTTCGTGACCAAGACCATTAAATGGAGCAAGGCTTGATACAACGAGACATAAGGTTGCAGTTTATCAGTGATGGCTGACTTATAAATTAGGTTAAACCTTGATTCTCTGGGAGCTTGAAATTCTTCCATCAAAGGCATGCAGAAACTTTTTCAAAACTAGCTGAGAGAGCATCTGTGAATCAAAAGGCACAAGAATAACTGTCAATAGAGATGCCACATAAAAAGAGAGAAGAGCAAAGACTGAGCAGTCATTGGTATGTTATACGATACCTTCACGAGTTGCCGTTACCCAGAGTAACCGAACCCTTCTCCACCAAACTAAGTACAGTATACATCAAAACATAACTAGCTGTTCCCACTGAAAATTCTTGAAATTTCATCAAACATAGACAGGAATCAACATTCTCCTGTTGAGAAAGTATACATTATTACCGAAAAGCTAGGGATCTGAGGGCCCACGCCAATGTTAAATGTGACTTCAAGTTCTCACCAAACCCAATCCTAACCTCCACCTTCCCAACCCTAAGCAATCAAATTCCTTCCCCACTCCAGCTTTCCAACCCCCTCCCTGCTACTACAACTCCTCAAACCCCCTCCCAAAGAATGTCCTCACCCTTCTCCCACCCCAAAGCCTCACAATCCCAAGTCCTCAACCTTCCACCTCCCAACCCTAAGGCATCAATTCCTTCCCCACTTCCAAGCTTCAAACCCCCCCACCACCAACTCCCTCAAACCCCCCTCCCCAAGAATGTCCTCACCCCCTCTCCCAACCCCAATCCTCACAAACCCAAGTCCTCAACCTCCACCTCCAACCCATAAGCATCCAATTCCCTTCCCCACTCCAAGCCTTCAAAACCCCCTCCCCCACCAAAACCCTCAACCCCCCCCAAAGAATGTCCTCACCCTCTCCCACCCCAAGTCTCACAAACCCAAGTCCTCAACCTCCACCTCCCAACCCCTAAGGCATCAATTCCTTCCCACTCCAGCCTTCAAACCCCTCCCCACCACAATCCTCAACCCCCCCCCAAAAGAATGTTCCTCACCCCTTCTCCCACCCCAAAGCCTTCAACTCCCCCCCTCCCAGTTCTGTCCTAATTTGCTCTCCCACTCCCTCCCAACCCCACTCTATTCTCCCTCCTCACAATAAAAGCAAATGGGATTCACGCATCAAACAGTGGAATAATTTAACGCTTCCCCTCCTCCTATCATTTGCCATCACCAACTTCACAGAAACTCCGATCGAAACAGCTCCAACATGTCCACGGCCCATCACGGTCGCCTGTCAATTCACAATCTTGCTGAGACATGCGGAAACCCATGAAGTGCAACTCCCAAGTGACATGAGACCTGAAACCCCAATGATCATCTTCCTGATTGCATGGATACACATCATTGAAAGTAAGTAATAATGACAGATGTTTCTTTTCACATGTCCTGATATCCTGGAAGCCAATAACAAGACCTTTATAATGACATGGTTTTGATGGTCCTGGTCGAGTCGTGTGAAGAAAAATCAACAGAAATGATGGCATGACCTGAGCAACATTCCATGGGAAAAGAGAACCTGCCTCAGAGAACGCCGCACAGTTTATTTGCGGGGTGCGTAGGATGGAGAAGTTTCAGGAGTTGTGCCCCATGACATCAAAAGGGCATCATCTCCATCTCCATCTCCATCTCCATCTCTCTCTCTGATTAAAGAGAAAACTTGATGCAGGCTTGCGTTAGTAAGCAGATGTTATATGGCAGTGAAACTGGGGGTGATTCAAAAAAGAGGATGAACGGAGGTTTGAACGATAATGAGAATGGTGAGGGGTGTGTGATGTGACAACGAAGGATAGTGAAAATTCAAATGTGGAATTAAGAGATAGGTTCGGTATGAGAAAGCATCGTGGGTAGGGTAGGTAGTTGCTTGAAGAGGTGTATAAATATGAATGTGAATGGACCGGAGAGCTAGAGGCGGTCGAGGAAAATGAGATGTGTTGCTGAGAGACGAACTTCGAGTTAAAGGGGCTAACAGAGGCTAGCAAGGATGTGCGCCTGTAAGCAAGCCGATTTAGGTGTAACCACGGCTTACACATGCGAGCACATGGAAAGGGCCCCGTAATAAAGCCGATGATGATGACGTATGATGTAGCCAAAGACAGCTGCCCGAGTCGCTGAAGTATGCGTCAGCGAGATCCGTGGATGCCTATCGGCCCCTCAAAATCCTTTGAACTTGTTGTCACTTTGTGTCGTTTACGCAAGATGGAAAAACTTTGTAAGGAGGGCATGGTGATGCCTGAAGTATGACAAACTTCCGAAGATGCTTGGCTTCACATTAGCGTCAGTAACAACCAGCGGCCGTATGGGTATGATATAAAAAATTTTTACGTTGTATTGATGCGAGCGATTCTGTTCAAAAAATGGTGGGAATAATGTTACACAAAGACGATGGACGGATTGAATTAACAAGCTATGTAATTATGTAGATGAGCAGTGACCCACGGAACAATGGTAAAATGTGACTCAACTCCTCAAACTCCCCACCACACAAACCCCAAGTCCTCAACTGTCACCTCCCAACCTCAAGTCCTCATCCTCCCTCCAAACCCCAGTTCCTCAACCTTACCTCCAAACCCCCAATTCCCCCTCAACCCTCACCTCCAAACCCAGAGTCCTCAACCTTTCCACCTTCGAAACCCAAGTCCTCATCCTCCCCTCCAAACCCAAAAAGCATCAGCGTCAATCCCCTCCCGCTCAGAACAAAACCTTTATAAATTGCATGACTGTTGCAACAGACAAATAAATTTGACCATCATAATGACATCGGGTTTAAGCCCTTTTTGGTGTGTGATAAGTCAGAGAGTTATATCGAGTTGTTGTATAAAGCAATAGACCACTGCTCTCGATTGCTGAAGCCTATCTACAAAAGGCCCATGATGCCTTTCAGCACCGTTAACTTTGCTTTGGTCGTTTACAATGAAGGAAAACTTAGGAGGGCATAGCGAAATGTGAATTTGATAGCTCCAAGACGCGGGTCTTGACTTGGCATCGCGGGAAGCCCCAACAGTGCAACGTGTCTGATTATTTTTCCAAGGTGAGTAATGCTGGGGGAGTCAGGGTGAACTGTTTCAAACAAGGGTGAATGAATTGATAAACACAGAGGATGGAAGAACAAGCGTGTTATATGTAGTGTAATATCTCTTCAAGATCACAAGATGTTTGTCCTCTGAACGTTAAGATTTCATTGTGATTCATTTCCTGACCTGGCGTTAATATGAACCTGGCTGAGAATAGCGACACAAACTGAATGAAGTGTGATTAATGTCGTGGAGATGTCACACCGCGAGTGCGAGAGGGTGAGTGTGTGTGGGCAGTAGGGCATGGTAGGTAGAGCAAAGAGTGGCAGCCAAGCTGATTTTAGTGACGTGCCCTTTGGAGCGTTTGTCGCCACAAGTGACAGTTTATGCACGGAATACAAATCTGAAGTTTGCTACCTCGATACGAACGAACCTTTTTAAAATACAGACGATGACAACAACGCACCCGCCAGGCAGCTTTGAGACTACATTTTGTTTTGTCAGTGTTCCAAAAATTTGTTTGATCTAAGATTTATGTTATTGATTTTTTACCCGCGAGCCAGCGAAGGTGACGGCGGGGGTTAGTTTTCACCTTTGTCTGGTTATTTGCTGAATAGGATATCTTAATAGTTGTGGAAAGGTTCATGATGGAAGCTACGTCCCCAGAACCTTGTGTTGCGAGTAGAGTAGTATGCGTGATCCCTATTGTAGATAGTGCGCGATTGTTCACGAGGCTTTTGACAATACAAATTTATATTATTGGACCCAAGGCGATGAAAACGCCACAAATATCGGTTTCAAAATGGAGCACGTCGCCGCCATTAGAAGGCATTAAATTGCGTATGCACGTAGTGGCGAAAGAGAGATGTTGCTCCAAAGCTTGCCGGCTCCATGACAGAAGACAACCACTTGCATTTTTTCTATGTCATCGCTCCCGCGGTTACGTTCTCGTGCGGCACGGCAAACTTGATCGAAGTGTTGTGAATGTGCTGGTTATTAGGCAATTGTAAGAGTCAGAAAATTTCCTGAAAAATTGCTACCATCGTATTTCGCTTGTAGTGTACCAATATTGGAAGGCCTCTGTTCCAACCTGAGCAGGTCTCTCATCCAAGCCACCACGGATGAGTAAGATGCTCTGAGCGTGAGAGTGCGAACGAATCCTGCGCTCGCCCACAGACGTCCCCGACTAGTGTCTCTCCCTGGCTGTAGTCTCCTCCGGTTTGATCTCGACCTGACCCCCGTCCTGGCGGCGGAGTCGCGCTTTACATCAAAAACTCAATTTGCCTCTGCATGTAGCTTGCTTCTTACACCTCTCAAACCACAGGATTATGGTACCTCTGCTGCGACTTCCTCTGTTCTCACTCAGGTTTGTGTGTTGTCTCCTCCCAACAGTGATGACCCAGGCATCAGCTGCCTGATAAAGTAGGTGCAAGCTGGTAATATCACTCGTCCCACTCTCTCCATCCTTCATATGTGTAGATCGTGTCGATTGTCACTATGCTAATGGCTGCATTTTAGTACTCTCTCAAGCAACCATGCACTTCAGCAAAAGACTTCTGACTCGATCTGTGAGATCGGTGTCCCGTAGCGAGATTTCTGCGAATGGCAAATCTTCCCTCCGTGGATTTGGTGATGACCAATCTTCCCCACCAATGTAATCTTGCTTCATCCTCTGCCCCCAATTAGCTCTTCTGATCATGCGCTTGTGAAGGTCAACTATCTTGGCCATTTCTCAGAAAACAGGCCTCTGTGCCGGCGATCTGGCGTTACTCAAGCAAGGGGCAGGACTGCAAGCCAGCCATCACCAATTCAGGACTGGTCTATAATCCACCACTGCAAATATATTCAACCTTGGAATTCTTCCACAAAGAAACTGCTCTCGTCTTATGCGCTAGCTTTTCCTGAGTCTCATCTTCAATTATCTTACACATCCCTCCTGGCTCTTGGTACTCTGAATCTGGTGAGTGCGTGTCGCTAAGAGCGAGGTGCTTCTCCTCCTGGAAGCAACGTCAGATCATTCCACAAGCCTGCGCGAGTGACGAGTGTGTGTATGTTTTACCCAGAGAGCAAAAACATTGTCCATTTCAATAATAAAACTTTCAAACTTTTGCTCCCTACTCCTAAAACCTGGGGCGCCTTGTCAAAGTCTGGCGTTTGGCCCCCTTCCATCGTGTTTCCCCTTCAATTCAAATGGCACCACAGCGCAACTCTGCTCGTGAAGAAGGCCAATACCCTCAATTCCTTGGTGTTTGCGTGCGTGAGATTATCGTTCCCTAAATCCCCTTCCCCTCTTCTGTACCCACCATTCCCAGTCGTACCCAAACTGCTCCTGAATTTTGTCTTTTGCACCTCAAAATGTGGAAAAGTCTTCGGGCAACCCTCGTGATCCTCTCGAGCGTCAGCCGGACTGGACGCAAAGCTCACGTGTCCCAAAGACCTGCCTGTTGCCTTTACTTCCTCTTTGCGTAGCGATGTCCATACTCGTGTGTGTTTACCATCTGCTTGAAATAGCCAAGATCACAGCATTACATTAAAAATGGATCCCCTAAACACAGACCAATTCACTTATTATACTTCCAATCATCTGAGCGAGATGTGTGCAGTGTAAGTCGTATCTCATAGTTGACATAAAATCATTACTTTTCTCCAAAGTCTCATCTCAGATCATAATAGTGTCGATTCAGACCTGGTCACTCTCCCTGGACATGCTGCTTCTTACTCTCCCAACAATGAGTGGAGGGCACCTCGTGAGTATCAGACGTGAGGTCACGGCTGTTCTCTCTTCATATCTTCAAGCTTTTGTGCAGTTCTGGCATCCTAACCCTGCTCTCAAAACTGTCTGCTTATGGAATCCAAGGCAAACTTCCCTCTTGGATACTGACTCCTCTCCTCTCTTAGCATTGTGTGACTCTCCAATGGAACCCTTTCATCTCCTCCTCCCTGTTCAAGGCCGGAGTAACACAGGCCGTGTTCTAGGCCGCATCTTATCTCCAAATCTTTCATCAATGATCTCACGACTTGTGGAAAATCCTCACCATCTCTTTGCTTGATGACATCACACTCTGCTGTGAGATATCTCATCCTGTCTGAAGGACAGCAGCCAGCCCTTTCCCTCTCCTCAGACCTGACAGAAGATAGACATCACAGAACTGCAAACACTTTGAGCATGGTCTTTCATCCTGGAAATCCCACACAGTGTGTGTCTCTGTCTCTCGTCTCCTCTAAAAGGAGCATACTGGAAAATCCTTCCATCGTACCGTCTCAACAACCCTCTCAAACTCTCGGCAAGTCTCTTAACCACATCACTCTTGGGCAAGCCACATTTCCAAATGGCCACCAAAGCCAACGCCGACGAGCAACCATTGCAATCAGCAACCAACGCACAAACTTCGAGCGTGAGAACTTTGAGGGTTATGGACAAAGAGTGAGGGGACAGAAAGCAGGATAAACCGGATGGAGCAGAAATGAACGAACAGAGCCGCGATGAAAGATCGACTGACGCTGTGTGCGAAGTAAAAGTGTAAATGAGGGGTTAAAAAAAAGACGCCGATAGAGTGCGAGTACGTGTAGTGTAGGATTGACCTGAAGGCAATTATATGACCAACTGAAGAGTAGATGAACATGCTGAGCAATGTACTGAGAAGTACTATGATAAACTAGTCATAAAAAGCAAGGTGAGCCATGAGCCCTGGGATTAGACGAGTTTCAATGTGCACAGTGGAAGAAAGTCTACCACCCCCCTTTCAAATTTTCACCTTTGGCTTGCCTTGTTGCCTGCTAACTAAATTGCCCGATTTAATCAGGACTTTTCCACCTTTATTTTAAACCAAAACCCAATTCGCCTTTCAACCCCCGCACCCAACTTTCCAATTGAAAAACAAATTCTACAAATTTCCAAAAAAAAATTTAAGAAAAATACTAAGCTAGATACTTGACTACAAAAATACTAAGCTAAAAAATACCTAAGCTAGAAAAATACCTAAGCTAGGGGCTTGGGTGGCCAGTGTGGTTGCGTTGTGTGTGCAAATATCTTGTTGGATAAATGTCCACCCCCCCTGAGTTTATACTCGGTGGAAATAATACTTTTTACCTTTTGACAGCAATTACAGCTGAGTCGTTGGGATATCTCTATGACTTTGCACACCTTCATTGGCAATGTTTGCCATTCTCTGGCCAAAAACTGTTCAAGCTCAGTTAATGTTGGGGAGCGTTAATGGACACAACCTTCAAGTCATACCACAGATGTTTCGATTGATTTAGGTCGGGGTTAGGGGGTTCTGATCGACCACTGAAGGGATATTTATATTTGTTTCCTGCCACTCCCAAGTTGTTGTAGCGGCTGTGTGTTGTTTTGTTATGTCTGCTGTGAGAAAGGCGGGACTTCGATCCAATTTAAGCTTTCTTGCAGAGCAGCAGACTTTCCTCTTGGATGTTTCTGTATTTGCTGCATTCCATTTTCCCTTCTATCCTGAAAGGTTCTCCAGTCCCTGCTTGATGAGAAACACCCCATAACATGATGCTGCCACCACATGCTTCTCAGTTAGGATGCGTGTTTTCTTTGGGTGATGTGCTGTGTTGTGGTTTGTTCAAATATCGTTTTGCAAATTAGGCCCAAAAGTTCCATATTGGTTCTCAGACCCCAAAAAATGTTTGCCACATGGCTTCATATCTCGGCAGTTGGTTTTGCCATACTTCAAAATGGGAAACTCAAGGTGGCTTTTTGAATGGCTTTTCTTTTTCTTGCCACCTCTTGCAGCAGGCGCAGGCTTGTGAGGTGTTGGATATTTCACATGGAACAGTGACAATCTTTGCCAAAAGCTAGGGAGCTCTTTCAAAGTTACATTGCCCTCGTGTGGCCTCTGCTGATTAATCTCCGTTCCTTGCTTGGTCATCCAGTTTTGGAGGAGAGCCTGAGATCAAGGAGGGTCTTGGTGGTTCCATATGCCCTTCCAACACTTTTATTGATTTTGCCTTGACTGTGCTCAAGGGATATTTGAAAGGCCTTTGAAAAGTATTTTTTAATACCCGTTATCGCCTGATCTGTGCATTTGTTTGTTATCAGAGAGAGGGTCTTTGAAAGCTTGTTGTTGCTCATGGTTGTGTTTTCTGTGATGCACTACCAGCAGAGGAAAATAGCTGAATTTTATTCTGAAATAAAATCCAGGAAATCACTACAATTTAACAGCAAAGTGGGAGGCCAATCACTTAGTGTGATTTTTGAAAGGTGTATTGGTTGGCGTGGGTGTGGGGTTACAACCTGAAAATATAAAAATAATTACCAATCTAATAATATTATTATAGTAGTTAGTTGCGTTGTTTGTCCTCCTTATATTAAACTCAAAAAAGACTAGCATCAGCAAAAAACCTAAAGGCATATTCGATCAGCATGGTTCTCAGCAGGTTACTAGAGCACATCTCTTAGATGTTTTTTTTTTTAAAAACCGAAGAAAAAAAATGTCTCGTTTTTTTTTTTTGGCGCGAAGTTTCAAATTTTTCTGCCGAAATTTAAAATTGATTTGATTTTCCACGGCGCGGACTCTTTTTTTATTATTTCGACTACCTGATCAAAATAAGACAAAAGTTTGGACCAGTGGATGTGGACAGAACCAGGGGTGAGTTTTTTTACAAAAGTTTCTGATCAAATTTGACTTTCTGATTTTAGATCCCCAAAAAAAAAGGAAAAAGCTCCATTAGATCCAAGCAGCTGCCAGGCTAAGTAAAACGCAGCTAAAGTTTAAAAGAGGTTTATAAAAACACACTAAGAGACAAAACAACGGGGGAGAAACTGAGAGGGAGTTAAGAATGCCAGGCCTAAACTGTGGAAAAAAGGCCCCACAAACGGGGAACGCAAAGTAGCCGGGACAAAATGGAGGACTGTAAGAGGAGCGAAATCAGCAGGCTCAAATAACAGGTTCATCGGGGCAACAATCAGCGGAGAGGCCAAATGAGGACTGAGGAAGAGTGTTGTGTGATTGCAAACAAGACTTGAGCAATGCTGTCTCCGCACTTGCAAGAAGCACGAGCCAAGCACGGCCCAGGCACACAAGAGCACAACACTGTGCCCACAGGGTGGCATTCACGTTAGACCGGGGGCGGCACGCCTGACCCCAACCAACCTCATGCAGCAGTCGGCCGCCAAAGGAAACCAAGTTCATGCACCCCCCACTGCCCTCTGCTTAACAAAGGGGTTCAAGGCGAGAGAGAACCTAAGGTTTGTGTTGTGCTGCAGCCAGCAGATGCAAGTCGGTCCTGTGAGCCCTTCCTCTCCTGCCCTCCTCCCTTGCTGAAGGAACTGTCTCTCCTCAGGCGGAAGGTCCCCTCAGCAAGCACTCCTTGACAAACATTCGGACGAGTATTTAAATGGCAGTCCAGGGCTGAACCCGAGCTTCCGATCAAAGTCAAAGCGTTCTTCTCCACGCATTGACGGGGCAGCTTGCTCCCCGGGGGCCTGACCCTGAAGAGGGCCAGGCCCAAATTCCTTCAGGTTACTTTTCATCTCTCTCTTGACTTAACATTCTAATTATGGATTTGCACGGGAGGGCATTCAATTTTACTTTTAACACCAATATTTGCATATAATAGGAGCAGAACATTCAAAGGTTCAAAGTTCACCAACGTGTTCGCTCCTTCATGCCCCCCTCCCGGCAGTATTGTCTATTCACCCCTGAGGGTTTCCTCACTTC
>CM068960.1:30909931-30920225 GCA_035128595.1 Eptatretus atami
GAAGGGGATTATTGGTGGACCATTGAAACAGGCCGAAGGGGTAAATGAGGGAAGATTTAAAGGAGCAGAAGGTTTGAACGGACCAATGGGGTGAAGGAGGGAAGATTGAATTGACGTTTGGTGTAGGGGAGATAATTGGTGGATTGAAAATTACCCCCGTGTGGGGGTGACGGTCATCTCTATAATACCACAAGTTCTCAATGTTCAGTTATGACCGATGACTACTGCGCAGTTCTACTGCGCAGCTCGAACTGCGCAGTTTGGTTAAAGATAACTCGGCATTTTGGCGCACGCGCACGAAAATATATTTTGAAAAAAAATGCCGACGTTTACATTTCGGGTTTTGAAACTTTTGCACCTTCGGCGGAAAATGTATAAATATACAAGGTCAGCTGCTATGCAATGACACCATTCAGTAACTTTTACCATGCCCAGTAGAGAATATATAGCCTCCTGAAGGTAGGGCAGTTTTTGCAAACTTTGAAGTCACGTGACGCGAAAACGAAATTCGAAAATCCGGCCCGAACAAATTTAGATATTGTCCCATAGATTCAAATGCTACAATCAAATTCAAAATCGCTTGAGAAATGGCGGAGGAGATAGAATTTGAAAATCGTCATTTTCACAACTTCAAAGGCCTCGTGACCTTGACCTTGACCTTCGGTGACCTTGAAAGTCATACCATCGTGTACGTCTCATCGACCTCTATCAGGATCACTAATGACCAGATCTCCCGCTTCAACTTCATTGTGAACGGACGGACGGACGGATCGAAGGACATTGACACCCATATTATTAGGTCATGCTCGAAGAGATGACCTAAAAAAGGCAGTGGGAGGGGGTGGGGGGTAAGATGGACCGATGGTGTGAAGGAGGAATGAATGAAAGTAGCAGAGGGGGAGGAGGGAGACATTACACTGGGAAAATACAACCTAGCCAACACATGCCCCCCGAACATCCCCTCGATAAGGGACCAAGGACTATCTATACCAAGACGAATGAAATGCCTAATCCTCGGGTCACCTACGTGTCCATGTTTGCTCTCCCCCTGGGGTAAGTTTCCAAAACCACAACATTATATCAAGAGCAGGACTATCAGACAGAATATGTTTTCTGGAAAAGTCGACATAAAGCAAGATACGAGTTAACATCGCATATGTCACAACACCGGCATAATGTGGGTTTGAGATTACAAGAGTTTTACATGGCCTCGAGCCCAAGATGAATATTCATCTTTGGAACTAAAAGGGCCCTCGGTAGAGTACATACCTCCGCCAGACTGATTAGTTTGTGTTTTGCATCCCACCGATAGGCCCGATCTGGATTTGGACCTGAACTAAAATTGAATCGGCTTGTTCTTGTCACCCAACCAAATCATCCACCAAGTTTCGTTCGAATCTGTCCGCAACTTTTTGAGATATCATGTTATTTATCGTTTTAGTCCAATCGCTCAATGGCGAAGAATCACTTTTAAAAATTCTCAGATCCGGATTCGGATCTTCACCAAAAATCTAATCAATTCTTCCTTGATACATAACCAACCCGTCCAACCCACTTTCATTAGAATCCGTCCACAACTTTTTGAGAAATTTTGTTCAAAAACAGACAAACAAGGGTGAAAACATAACCTCCGTCCACCTTCGGTGGTGGAGGTAATGAATGAGACCAACTTTTTTCAGTAATATTCATACACAGCTGATAACCATCAAGTAGACAAGAGGAGAAAGAACGAATTAACCCGAAGGGATTCGTACCTGGAATAAGCAGCCAGGTTGTCGCGCAGGGTCTGCTCCCCATCAGCCCCTGAACGGTAGTAATCGAAGACAGCTTTCGGCAAAATCTCCTTTGCACGCTTCTCAAAATCTTCCAAACACGTCAGGACCTGCGATGCCATTGTTAGTTCGTGACAAGGACCATTAAATGGAGGCAAGGCTTTGATACAACGAGACATAAGGTTGCAGTTTATCAGTGATGGCTGACTTATAAATTAGAGTTAAACCTTGATCTGGGAGCTTGAAATTCTTCCATCAAAGGGCATGCAGAAACTTTTTCAAAACTAGCTGAGAGAGCATCTGTGAATCAAAAGGCACAAGAATAACTGTCAAGTAGAGATGCCACATAAATAGAGAGAAGAGCAAAGACTGAGCAGTCATTGGTAATGTTAACGATACCTTCACGAGTTGCCTTTACCCAGAAGTCCGAACCCTCTCCACCAAACTAAGTACAGTATACATCAAAACATGAACCTAGCTGTTCCCACTGAAAATTCTTGAAATCTCATCAAACATAGACAGGATCAACATTCTCCTGTTGAGAAATATGACATTATTACGAATAAGCAGGGATCTGAGGGCCCACGCAATGTTAAATGTGACTTCAAGTTCTCACAAACCCCAAGTCCTCAACCTCCACCTCCCAACCCTAAGGCATCAATTCCTTCCCCACTCCAAGCTTTCAAACCCCCTCCCCACACAAACTCCTCAACCCCCCTCCCAAAGAATGTCCTCACCCCTCTCCCACCCCAAAGCCTCACAAACCCCAAGTCCTCAACCTCCACCTCCCAACCCTAAGGCATCAATTCCTTCCCCACTCCAAGCCTTCAAACCCCCTCCCACCACAACTCCTCAACCCCCTCCCAAGGAATGTCCTCACCCCTCTCCCACCCCCAAATCCTCACAAACCCCAAGTCCTCAACCTCCACCTCCCAACCCTAAGGCATCAATTCCTTCCCCACTCCAAGCCTTCAAACCCCCTCCACCACAACTCCTCAACCCCCTCCCAAAAGAATGTCCTCACCCTCTCCCACCCAAAGTCTCACAAACCCCAATCCTCAACCTCCACCTCCAACCCTAAGGCATCAATTCCTTCCCCACTCCAAGCCTTCAAACCCCCTCCCCACCACAACTCCTCACCCCCCCCAAAGAATGTCCTCACCCCTCTCCCACCCAAAGCCTCAACTCCCCCCCTCCCCAGTTCTGTCCTATATTTGCTCTCCCACTCCCTCCCAACCCCAACTCTATTCTCCCCTCCTCCCACAAATAAAAGCAAATGGGCATTCACGCATCAAAACAGTGGAATATTTAACGCTCTCCCCTCCCCTATCATGCCATCACCAACTTCACAGAAACTGCGATCGAAACAGCTCCAACATGTCACGGCCCATCACGGTCGCCTGTCCAATTCACAATCTTGCGAGACATGCGGAAACCCATGGAATTGCAACTCCCAAGTGACCATGAGACCTGAAACCAATGATCATCTTCCTGATGCATTGATACACATCATTGAAAGTAAGTAAATAATGACAGATGTTTTCTTTCACAATGTCCTGATATTCCTGGAAGTCCATAACAAAGACCTTTAATAATGACATGGATTTTATGGTTCCTGGTCGAGTCGTCGTTGAAGAAAAATCAACAGAAATGATAGCATGGACCTGAGCAACATCCATGGGAAAAGAGAACCTGCCTCAGAGAACGCCGCACAGTTATTTGGGCGGTGCGTGGATGGAGGAAGTTCAGGGAGTTGTGACCCCTATTGACATCAAAAGGCATCCATCTCCATCTCCATCTCCATCTCCATCTCTCTCTCTGATTAAAGAGAAAACTTGATGCAGCTTGCGTTAGAAGCATGATGTTATATGGCAGTGAAACATGGGGGTGATCAAAAAGGAGGATGAACGGAGGTGTGAACGAAATGAAATGAGAATGGTGAGGTGGATGTGTGATGTGACAACGAAGGATAGGAAATCAAATGTGGAATTAAGAGATAGGTTCGGTATAGAAAGCATCGGTGAGGTTATGGGTAGGTAGTTGCGTGAAGAGGTGTATAAATATGAATGTGAATGGACGGAGAGCTAGAGGCCGTCCGAGGAAAACATGAGATGTGTTGCTGAGAGACGAACTTCGAGTTAAAGGCCTAACAAGAGGGCTAGCAAGGGATTGTGCAGCCTGGTAAGCAGCCATTAGGTGAACCACGGCTTACACATGCGAGCACATGGAAAGGGCCGTAAAACGATGATGATGACGATGATGTAGCCAAAAGACAGCTGCCCCGATCGCTGAAGCCTATCTTCACAAGGCCCGTGATGCCTATCGGCTCAAAATCCTTTGAACTGTTGTCACTTTGTTCGTTTGACGCGAAAGGAAAAACTTGTAAGCAGGGCATGGTGATTGTGAATATGACAACTCCAAAGATGTCTTTGGCTTCACATAGCAGTCAGTAACAACATGGCGGCCGTATGATAATAAAAAATTTTTTACGTTGAATTTGTTTGTGGAGTCAGCGATCTGTTCAAAAAATGGGTGGAATGGAATGTTACACAAAGACAGATGGACGGATGAATTAACAAGCATGTTATTATGTAGATGAGCAGGGACCCACGGAACAATGTAAAATGTGACTCAACGTCCTCAACTCCCCACCACACAAACCCCAAGTCCTCAACCTTCACCTCCCAACCTCAAGTCCTCATCCTCCCCTCCAAACCCCAAGTCCTCAACCTTCACCTCCAAACCCCAAAGTCCTCAACCTTCACCTCCAAACCCCAAGTCCTCAACCTTCACCTCCAAACCCCAAGTCCTCATCCTCCCCTCCAAACCCAAAAGCATCAGCGTCAATCCCCTCCCCGCTCAGACAAAGACCTTTATAATTGGCATGGACCTGTTGCAACAGACAAATAAATTATGACCATCATAATGACATCGGGTTTAAGCCCTTTTTGGGAGAACGTCAGAGAGTTATTCGAGTTGTGTATAAAGCAATAGACCACTGCTTCGATTGCTGAAGCCTATCTACAAAAGGCCCATGATGCCTTTCAGCACCTGTTTAACTGTTGCTTTGGTCGTTTTACAATGAAGGGAAAACTTATAGGGAGGGCATAGCGAATGTGAATTTGATAGCTCCAAAGAGGTCTTTGACTTGGCATCGCGGGAAGCCCCAACATGCAACCGTGTGATTATTTTTCCAAGTGGAAATTGCGGGGGGAGTCAGGTGAACTGTTTCAAACAATGGGTGGAATGGAATATTATAAACACAGACGGATGGAAGAACAAGCATATTATTATATAAATCAAGATCACAAAGATGTTTGTCCTCTGAAACGTTAAATTTCATTGTGTATTCATTTCCTGACCTGGACTATAATATGATACCTGGGCTTGAGAATAGCGACACAACTGAATGAAGTTTGATTATGTCGTGGAGATGTCACACCGCATCTCAGAAGTTAAGTTTGGGGGCAGTAGGGGCATGGTAGGTAGAGCAAAGAGCTGGCCAAGCTGATTTAGTGACGTCCCTTGGAGGACGTTTGTCGCCACAAGTGACAGTTTTAGTGCACGGAATACAAATCTGAAGAATTTGCTACCTCGATACGACGTAACCCTTTTTAAAATACATCACAATGACAACAACCACCCTGCCAGGCAGCTTTGAGACTACATTTTGTTTTGTCAGTGTTCCAAAATTTTGGATGTTTGAAAGCTAAATTTCAGTGGGTTGATTTTTTTACCTCGACCACCGAAGGTGGACCGGAGGTTATGTTTTCACCCGTTTGTCTGTTTATTTGTGAATAGGATATCTCAAATAGTTGTGGAAAGGTTCAGATGGGGAACACTACCCCATGAAACCTTTTTGCCATGTAAGAGATCATCCTCCTACTATTAAATTGCCATGGGTCACAGGCTTTGACAATACAAATTTATATTATGGACCCAAGGCATGAAAACGCCACAAATATCGGAGTTTCAAATGGAGCACGTCGCCGCCATTAGAGCATTAAAATTGCATCACATGTGGCAATAAATGTGAATTGTTGCTCCAAGCTTGCCGGCTCAATGACAGAAGACACCACTTGCATTTTTTCTGATGTCATCGCTCCCGCGGTTACGTTCTCGTGCGGGCACGGGCAACTTGATCGAAGTGTGTAATGTCGATTAGCAATTGTAAGAGTCAGAAAATTTCCTGAAAAATTGCATACCCATCTAATTTCGCTTTGTCAGTGTACCAATATTGGAAGGCCTCTGTTCCAACCTGACAGGTCTCTCAATCCAAGCCACCACGATAAACCTGACATAATCTGCTTAACTGAATCCTTCCTCCCACAGGACGTCCCCGACTCCTTAGTGTCTCTCCCTGGCTGTAGTCTCCTCCGGTTTGATCGACCTGAACCCCCGTCCTGGCGGCGGAGTCGCGCTTTACATCAAAAACTCAATTTGGCACTCTGCATGTACTGCTCTTACACCTCTCAAACCACAGGAGTATGGTACCTCTGCTTGCGACTTCCTCTCTGTTCTCACCTCAGGTTTGTGTGTTGTCTCGTCCTCCCAACAGTGATGACTCCATCTACATCTCTCTCTCAGAAGATATTGTCCAACTTTTAATATCACTCGTCCCAACTCTCTCCTCCTCATATGTGGTAACTTCAATTGTCACTATGCTAATTGGCTGCATGTTAGTACCTCTCTCAGCAACCATGGCACTTCAGCAAAAGACTTCTGACTCGATCTGTGAACCTTCCCACCGAGATTTCTCCCAATGGCAAATCTTCCCTCCTGGATTTGGTGATGACCAACTTCCCCACCAATGTATCTTGCTCATCCTCTGCCCCAATTAGCTCTTCTGATCATGCGCTTGTGAAGGTCAACATATCTTTGGCCATTCTCAGAAAACAGCCTCTGTGCCGGCGAGTCTGGCAGTTCACTCAAGCAAGCTGGCAGGGACTGCAAGCAGCCATCACAATTCAGGACTGGTCTATAATCCACCACTGCAAATATTAATTCAACCTTGGAATTCTTCCACAGAAACCTGCTCTCTCTTATGCGTAGCTTTATCCCATCTCATCTTCAATTATCTTACCCATCCTCCTGCTCTTGGTACTCTGAATCCTGTGATGAGGCAGTCGCTTTAAAACTACTTGCATTCTCCTCCTGGAAGGCAACGTCAGATCATTCCACAAAGCCCCCAACAGGTGTATGTTTTACCCTCAGGAGAGCCAGAAAACATCTGTCCAATTTCAATAATAAACTTTCAAACTTTTCTCCCTACTCTAAAACCTGGTGGCGCCTTGTCAAGTCTGGCGTATGCTCCCCTTCCATCTTTTCCCTCAATTCAAATGGCACCACAGCCAACTCTGCTCGTGAGAAGGCCAAATACCTCAATTCTGTGTTTGCTTCAGAATATCGTGTCCCTAACCCCTTCCCCTCTCTGTACCCACCATTCCCAGTCGTACCCAACTGCTCCTGAATTTTGTCTTTTGCACCTCAAAATGTGGAAAAGTTTCTGGCAACCCTCGACTCTGACTGCAACCGGACTGGACGGCATAAGCTCACGTGTCCCAAAGACCTGCTGTTGCCCTTTTACTTCCTCTTTCTGACATTCCAACCCTGTCATTTACCATCTGCTTGGAAATCAGCCAACATCACAGCATTACATTTAAAAAATGGATCCCTAAACTACAGACCAATTCACTTATTATACTTCCAATCATCAGCAAGGTCATGGAATCCATCATCATAGTTGACATAAAATCATTACTTTTCTCCAAGTCTCATCTCAGATCATAAATTCAGATTCAGACCTGGTCACTCTCCCTTGGACATGCTGCTTCTACTCTCCCAACAATGGTGGAGGGCACCTCAGTATCAGACGTGAGGTCAGGGCTGTCTCTCTGGACATATCTCAAGCTTTTGTTGCAGTCTGGCATCCTACCCTGCTCTCAAAACTGTCTGCTTATGGAATCCAAGGCAAACTTCCCTCTTGGATTACTGACTTCCTCTCCTCTCTTAGCCATTGTGTGACTCTCAATGGAACCCTTTCATCTCCTCTCCCTGTCAAGGCCGGAGTACCACAAGGCAGTGTTCTAGGCCGCATCTTATTCCAAATCTTCATCAATGATCTCACCGACTCTGTGGAAAATCCTCTCCATCTCTTTGCTGATGACTCCACACTCTGCTGTGAGATATCTCATCCTTCTGACAGACAGGCAGCAGCCTCTTCCCTCTCCTCAGACCTTGACAAAAAAACATCACAAACTGGTCAAACACTTGGAACATGTCTTTCAATCCTGGGAAATCCCACACAGTGTGTGTCTCTGTCTCTCTCTCTCTCTAAAAGGAGCATACTGAAAATCCTTCCATCTACCGTCTCAACAACCCTCTCAAACTCTTCGGCAAGTCTCTTAACCACGATCACTCTTGGGCAAGCCACATTTCCAAATTGGCCACCAAAGCCAAACGCCGACGAGGCATACCATGAATCAGCAACAACGCATCAACTTCTGTACAAACTTGAGGGTATGGAAGAGTGAGGGGACAGAAGGCAGGATAAAACACGGATGGAGCAAGAAGATGAACGAACAGACCGCAGAAGAAAGCAGCTACCTTCAAGTAAAAGTGTAAATGAGGGGTTAAAAAAAAACCAAAATCATGGATCGGGATGGAGGATGACCTGAAGTGGCAATATACTGCCAACTTGAAGAGTCAGATTGAACATGCTGAGCAAAGTGGTTACACAAACATGATAAACTAGTCATAAAGAAGCAAGGTGAGCCATGAGCCTGGATTTAGAGAGTTTCAATGTGCACAGTGCCGATAGAAAGTCTACACCCCCCTTTCAAATTTTCACCTTTTGTGCCCTTGTTTGCCTGGAATTAAATTGCATTAAATCAGACTTTTCCCACCTTTATTTACACATCGTAACCCACAACTTCCAATTGAAAAACAAATTCTACAAATTCAAAAATTTAAGAAAATACTAAGCTAGATTACTACTAAAAATACTAAGCTAAAAAATACTAAGCTAGAAAAATTAAGCTAGAATATCTTGGTTGGATAAATGTCCACCCCCCCTGAGTTAATACTTGGTGGAAATAATACTTTTTACCTTTGACAGCAATTACAGCTGAGTGTTGGGATATCTCTATGAACTTTGCACACCTTCATTGGGCAATGTTTGCCCATTCTTCTGGCCAAAACTGTTCAAGCTCAGTTAAGTTGTGTGGGGAGCGTTAATGGACAGCAACCTTCAAGTCATACCACAGATTTTCGATTGGATTTAGGTCGGGGTTCTGACTCGACCACTGAAGGATATTTATATTTGTGTTCCTGAGCCACTCCAGTGTAGCGGCTGTGTTGTTGTCATGCTGAAAAGGTGAACTTCCGTCCCAATTTAAGCTTTCTTGCAGAGGGCAGCAGACTTTCCTCTTGGATGTTTCTGTATTTTGCTGCATCCATTTTCCCTTCTATCCTGAAAGGTTCTCCAGTCCCTGCTGATGAGAAACACCCCCATAACATGATGCTGCCACCACCATGCTTCTCAGTAGGGATGGTGTTCTTTGGGTGATGTGCTGTGTTGGGTTTGTGTCAAACTTATCGTTTTGCAATTAGGCCCAAAAGTTCCATATTGGTTTCTTCAGACCCCAAAAATGTTTGCCACATGGCTTCAGAATCTCCGGAGTGGTATTTTGCATACTTCAAATGGGACTCAAGGTGGGCTTTTTTGAGTAATGGCTTTCTTCTTGCCACTCTTGCACAGGCCAGGCTTGTGAGTGTTTGGGATATTGTCACATGGACAGTGACCAATCTTTGCCAAAAGGCATGGAGCTCTTTCAAAGTTACCATTGCCCTCTTGGTGGCCTCTCTGATTAATCTCCTCCTTGCTTGGTCATCCAGTTTGGAGGAGAAGCCTGATCAAGGCAGGGTCTTGGTGGTTCCATATGCCTTCCACTTCTTATTGATTGCCTTGACTGTGCTCCAAGGGATATTGAAGGCCTTTGAAATATTTTTATACCTATCGCCTGATCTGTGCATTTGTTTGTTATCCCAGAGGTCTTTTGAAAGCTTGTTGTTGCTCATGGTTGTGTCTTTGCTGTGAAATGCACTACCCAGCAGAGGAATAGCTGATTTTATTCTGAAATAATCAGAATCACTACAATTTAACACAAGTGGAGGCCAATTCACTTAGTGTGATTTTGAAGGTGATTGGTTACACCTGAAATAATTTACAATCTATATATATATAGTAGTAGTGCGTTTGTTTGTCCTCTTATAACTCAAGAACTACGCATCAGAGCAAAACTAAAGGCATATTCGGAATCAGCAGGTCTCAGAGGTACTAGAGCACATCTTAGATGTTTTTAAAAAACCGAAGAAAAAAAAATGTCGTTTTTTTTTTGGCAGTTTCAATTTTTCTGCCGAAATTGATTGATTTTCCACGGCGCGACTTTTTTTATTCACTACCTGATCAAAATAAGACAAAGTTGGACCAGTGGATGGACAGACCAGTGAACGTTTACAAA
>CM068960.1:30947796-30967541 GCA_035128595.1 Eptatretus atami
CTCGAGCCGATACGGGAACCAACATGAAGAAGAACCTTTCCAACCCACGATGTTTCGTTCGTTTCTAGGCTTTGCCCATTTCATAATAAAATAAAATAAAAATAATATAAAGCAAAAACTTGCGTACAGCTTATGTGTCTATATAATAAATACTGTACATTGTGGCTATACACCTGAGATCATTCCAATTGCACTGGGCCATGGACTAACAACAAGGCCAAAAGCCTGATATGAGACTGCCGATCTGTGCTGCCTCATGCAATGGCAGTGCATGATTTTATTGGGGTGGAGTCAGGCCAGCTGTCCAGCGAATAGGGTGTAAAACAGTGGGGTGGAGTCAGGAGAGCAACGGAACACTGACCCACATATAATGTGATATTTTCCCAGTCTAAAAAGGGCATAACTGAAAAATTGATGAAACGTCCTGAAACTTGAACTTCTTCTGTAACTTATCATAATAAAGCCATGTACCAAGTTTTAGTTGAATATGTTAAAGGGCATGGGGGTGGGGGGGGAGTCTGAAAAACCACAGGTGGGATGGAGGGACGGAAAAACGAAGAGCAAATGTATATAGTCCCCTCCGGTGAAACCAGGAGGGGACTAACAAAGGGAGAGAGAGGGGAAAAGGTAAAATTGTGATTTGGGCCAATGTCGAAACAATGACAAATGTAAAAACTGCTTTTGATTAATAGCAACAAAGTCCCAGTGGATTGAACACAACTCCACCTGTGATCAATGACAAAATGACTGATAAAATAAGTACAAACTAATTATAGGTTTGTTTTTAATACATATGTCGAGGCTCATGGAAGAGTTGAAATACAGAGGGCAGGGGGACGTCGATATTACAAAAAGAACCAAGTGCATCTGTCTGTCATACATTCTTCGATAAGGTTCCTGATGTCATAGAACAATAAAAATGGTACCAATGGAAAGCTAGTACACGATTTATTTGGACCAAGGTATGGAAAGTCACGTTTGCAGTAGCATGAGCTTCTTCATGTGCTAATTCCCCCCATTTATGATGTCCAGGATGAGAAGACGCAGGACTGACGTCAGTAAAAAGACCACTTGGAGCACAGGTCATATGCAGTGCCGGGGAAGTGCTACCTTTGTGTCTTCAATTTGTGCCCCCACCCCGCGAGGTTGAAAGGATGACTTAACAATTTTCACCTGTACACGCAGCACAATGCAAGTGGTTTACCAACTTCTGTTGGAGAGACGGGATTAGCAGCCACGGCACAAAACATTTGTCCCACCTTGCCCACCATTCCCTCCAGGATGCTCCCGAGGGAGAGAGTATTTATAGTACACAACAATATTGGAAGGAAAGAGCAGGCAGTTGGAAGGACTGAAATATAATTGTAGAAGACCTAAGAAGAACAACCAGATCAGTATAAATGACCACAAGTAAAAATAGGATATTACAAAATATGATAATCTGAATCAGCAGAAAAAAAAGAGAGACTGACGGGGAAGAATACGGACTGGATACAAGCTGCAAGATGGTTCCACACAAAAGACCAGAACAGCATTAGGTAGAGCACATACCTATGCCTGGCTGAACAGTTTACGTTTCGTATCCCACTGATAGGCTGGATCTGGATCCAAACCCAAATCAAAATCGGTTTGTTCTTGTCACTTAATCAACTCATCCAACTAGTTTTGTCATAACTCGTCAACAACTTTTTGAAATATCATGCTGTATGGCATTTTTGGCCCCATCTCTCAATGGTGACGAATCACAAAAAAAAAAAATTATTCTCGTATCCAGATCTGGATCTTCACCAAAAATCAAACACATTCGTCATTGGCAGACAACCAACAATCCACCAAATTTGGTCCGAATCCATCCATAACTTTTTGAGATATTGTGCTGCTGTCATGGCCAAAAATATTGGCGCCCTTGCACGTTTTTCAAATGCACCATTTCTTCCAGAAAATTGTTGAAAAAAAAAATTGTTATCCACAAATGTATTTCTTTGGTTTGCAGTGGAACAAAACAAAAAAAAGCTGAAAGAATTACTAAATCTTCGCTTATTCCACACAGAAATCCTAAAATGGCCCGGACAATATTATTGGCACCTTTTAAAAGTTGTTAGAAATAATTAGATTTCAAGTAGGTGATTCTCCTTTACTTTGGAATTGAACTCACTTGTGGTGAGTTGCAGGTGCCTGCAAGATAAAAATCACTCATTCAACCAGTTTGAATAGAGAAAAGGAGTCATTCTGGTGTTTTGTGTCACTCTATGTACCGCAATGAGCATGGAGGAGGTTCAGTGATATTTTGGAGTTTCCGTGCTGCTTCTGGTCTGGTACTGGGTACCTTGAATGTGTGCATGGCATCATGAAATCAGGAGATGAGCAAGGTGTTTTGGAGCGCAATGTTCAACCCAGTGTCAGAAAGATGCGTCTCCGTCAAAGGTCATGGGACTTACAGCAGGACAATGACCCCAAACACACCTCAAAAAGCACCCAGGAATGGTTCAGGACAAAACGCTGGACTGTCCTGAAGTGGCCAGCAATGAGTCCACATCTAAATCCCATTGAACATCTGTGGGGAGATCTGAAAACAGCAGGTGGGAGAAGGTACCATTCAAATCTGGGAGAACTGGAGCAGTTTGCACAAGAAGAGTGGGACAAACTACCAGTAGAAAGCTGTAGGAAGCTCATTCATGGCTACAGGAAGTGCTTGACTGCAGGTATTTTGTCCAAAGGTTGTGCTACCAAATATTTCAAGTCTGGGTGGTGAATAATTTGTCAATGCCATTTAATTTTCATTTTCTGATTTAAAAGGATATATTAAGTTTCTGAATTAAAACAAAGGTTCTGTAATATTAACAGTGAAATAAGAATGTGGAGACCAAATCTTTTGTCAATTTCAACATATTTTTAGAGAAATTGTGAGTTATTTGAAAAAAGTGCAAGGGTGCCAAATATTTTGGCCACGACGATGTATTGTTTTTGGCTTCAACTCTCAATGATGAAGGATCACTTTAAAAAGTCTCATATCCAGATCCACATCCGGATCTTCACCAAAATCCAATATCATTTTTCTTTGTCACACATCCAACCTGGTACCCAAATGTCCGAATCCGTGCATAACTTTTTTTTTTTTAAGATAACCTGCTAACAAACAGATGGAAAACAACCACCACCTTTGGTGTGGAGGTAAATAGGGGCCAATTATCAAAAAGGGCCTGTCAAGCAGAATTCGTGCAGAAAAGCAAGGATCGGTTGCATGTCGAGCATGCTGCAAGCCCTAGATCGTGACGGATATTATAAAAGAGCTGATAGAAACAGCATCGAGATAATAAATAAAAAATATACCATCAGAGATGGGGAATCCCCCGCCATTGAAAAATAATTGAAATCAGATAACGGTTTTCCATTTATTACAAAAAAACATTTTTTCAAGATGGCCGCCCCAGTCGGCAATCTTGGATCGGCCACGCCCAAAATCAATAGGGTTCTTCCTTTTCAGGTGGTACATGTGCGACTCAAATTTTCAAATCGATATGGCGAACAGTTTGAGTTATCGCACTCACAGCTATAAATGTGGACGGACGGACGGACGGACAACCGGACGACCCGGGTGACAACAATATCCCCCTTCCGCACTGGGCGGGGAATAAAAAAAAGTAATGTTGGACCCCGCTATTCATGGGAGGTACGTTCCTGAAAAATGCTGCGAATGTCACGGCATTGTTTTAAAATAAAATAAAATAAATAATTTCATGGTCTAGCCTCATGGAAGAGCGATTACAGAACAAATCAGGACACAACATAACTAAGGGAACAGCACGGTGAGGGAGAAGGGAGTTGGAGACGGATAAACAGAGGATGCAAGTAACGATGAGGGTAAGGAGAATGCAAAGGGTGGACAATAAGCAAATTATGTTTGACCAGTTTGATTTCCCCCCCCCCCCCAAGGCCTGGAGGAGAGTAAAGAGGCTGCTGCCTGTCTGTCTGTCAGAAGGATGAGATGTCATGGCATTGAGTGGAGTCATCAGCAAAGAGATAACGGGATTTCCCAGGAACTCAGTGAGATCATTGATGAAGATTAGAAACAAGACTGGGCCTAGAACACTACATTGGGCTACACAGCCGAGAGAGAGAGAGAGAGAGAGAGAGAGAGAGAGAGAGAGAGAGAGAGAGAGAGAGAGAGAGAGAGAGTGAGAGTGAGAGTGAGAGAATGAAAGGGTTCCGTTGAGAGCCACGCATTGACTACGAAGGGGGAAGAAGTCAGTATTCCATGAGTGGAGTTTGTCTTGGATTCATAAGCAGAGAGTTTGAGAGTCTCGACAGGATGCCAGACGATCAAAAGCCCGAGATATTTCCAGAGGGACAGCCCTGATCTCATGTTTGATATTGAGTGACTCCACCACTTTGGGAGAGTAGAAGCAGCATGACCAAAGGAGAGTAACCAGGTCTGAATCCAAATTGATTACCTGAGATGAGGCCGTTGGAGAAAAGGAATTATTTTATGGCAACTGCAATGATGGCTTCCATGACCTTGCTGATGATTGGAAGTTCAGTAAGCTAATCAGGCTGTGGTTAAGAGGATCCATTTTTGCACCGTTTTTATTCCCCGCCGCGTGGTGGAAGGGGGATATTGTTGTCACCCAGGTCGTCCGGCTGTCCGTCCGTCCGTCCGGGCGTCAACATTTATAGCTGTGAGTGCGATAACTCATAAACTGTTCGCCATATCGATTTGAAATTTGGGTCACACATGTACCACCTGAAAAGGAAGAACCCTATTGATTTTGGGCGTGGCCGGATCCAAGATGGCCGACTGGGGGGGCCATCTTGAAAAAAATGTTTTTTGTAATAAATGGAAAACCGCTTATCTGATTTCAATTATTTTTGGTTACTACGTTCCTCACCCCTGGGGAACTTTTTCGAGATGATGACCAAATGGTGTCTTGTTTCCAATTCACCTCCCTCATTATCTGGAATATGTATGACCTTCACAAATGTCGAAGCAGGTCACACTTTATGACCCACAAAGACACGATGTCCGCAAAGAGCGAATCCATGAATAGCGGGGTCCGACAAAACTACAATCCGTCAACAGTGGGAGAGGAGCAAACACTGAGCCTCTGCTCTAGGGCCACGCCATTGATGTTCAGAGAGCTTTGGCTTTTGTGGTATCAGAAGGAGGTAGTTCAGCCTAAAGTGTGAACTTGTCCTTCAGATATCCTCATGAATAGCTTTTGTTGTGCAGAATTCAGGAGAATCAAGGAACAGTTTGGTTCTGCAGACACTGAAACAGTGTCTGCTTCCTGAAGTCAGCTTTGTATTGCAATCTCCAAGGGAGAGAATAACAACTGACAGTGAGGATAATAACCTCAAGAGAATGGATCTCAGCAAGTGGTTGCCCACACAAGAGGATGGGGGAGAATTAATGTCGGATCTTTCCCAAGAGACACCATGACAACACAAGACTTGTTTGAGATGAAGCACATGTTCCATGCGCTAGTTACGATTTATCTTTTTGGAAGGTCAGACAGACAGATTCCGCTGCAGTCTGTTTTTTGCAAGGATGAGAAACTACAGTACATGATGGATTTCTTGGAAAAGTGAGACATTGAATTGGGAGTAAATAAGAGTGTGAAAAAGAGAGTGAGCCAAGAACATTTCCCTGAAAGAAGAAGCAGGTTAAAGGGCAGTAGATGAAAATCTGAAACGGGTTGAGCCAACAACAATGCAGTGCAAAGGGACATGCTGCTTGTGCATGTGAGCAACGTCAGTGAACCACATAAGAGATTTCCCTTGCATATCAAAGGATTATATGAAGCAAAGCTGCAGCCCAGATGTTGTCAAAGTGCAATGATTTGTATTAAAAATAATAATAATAAAACTACAACGGCACTTAGTAGAGCACATACCTCCATCAGCATTAACAGTTTATGCTTTTGTATCCCACTTTTTAAAATTATATATTTATATGCAGCCGGTGGCCACTTGGCTGCATAATTTTCTGGGGGCGTGGATGTGTCGCTTGATGCATTGCCCCGTTCCCAGCATGCTGGTACCCCACTGATAGGCTGAATTGGGATCCGGACCTGAACCAAAATCTGATCAGCTTGTTCTTCTCACCTACCCAACTCATCCACGACTTTTTTAAAGCCACACACACAACCACACACACACACACACACCACACACACACCACACCGTTTTTGGCCCCATTCTCAATGGTGAAGAATCATTTTAAAAATTCTCGTATCCGGATCCGATTGGATCTTCTGCGAAATCAAATCATTTCATCCTTGTCACCTAACCAACTCATCCACCAAATTCCATCCGAATCCGTCCGCAACTTTTTGAGATATCCTGCTCACAGACAGACAGACAAACACAAACAGACGGGGTGAAAACAGCTTCCGTCCACCTTCGGAGGTAAGAAGCCACATTATGCAGCTATGCTTAGAAAACATGGTTACTGCTTCAATGCCCAAACTCAGTGCCAAGTACAAATTTCTTGCACCACCCACCAATGAAGTCACAAGGGGCATGGCAAGAACAGAAATGAATTTGAGAAAAGAAAGAAAGAAAAGTAAATAAGTGCACGTAACACACAAATACAAGCAGACATCCAAAAACTGGCAGGAATTTGGCAAATTGGCAAGAACACATCACATACCTTCAACAAGAGATTGCTCAAGCTCAATATGCTTGGCTGGGCAGATGCAGTCTGTGAGCAAAACAAAAATCTGGAACACAAGTATATCAGTGAGTCAGCAGAAGCGAAACAAATTGGGCAATTTATTTATGTATTTTACACCTTTGCAAGTAGCATGGCATTTAAATTCAGGTAAATTTGACTTGAAAAATTACCCCCGTGTGGGGGTGACGGTCATCTCTATAATACCACAAGTTCTCAATGTTCATTCAGGTAACCACGAAACAGTCCAAACTAACCGTTTAGATTGAAATAGTTCCAGAGATACACTAGGATAATACTACTAATGACATAATTAATAAATATGTATTGTTCATTTAGTACCCGGATTAACACGTCAAGATCACCAGTAAGTGCAATACGTGGTTTTCCGGTCCGTCCACCTCTCTGGGGACATTTCACTTCCGGTTGTAGAAAAAAAACGAAAAAATAGGCTTAGCTCTCGGAGATTATGATAATCCTTGTAGATTATTCTTCACTGATTATAATGCAACTTTCAGAATGAAAATTGGTCAAGTATTTATAGAGATATTGAGGTTTGAAAAATCGTTAGAGCGAGCTAATTCATTAATTATTAATTCCACAGAAGTTTCGTGACACTGCACAAAGTAACATGTCAGGTATGAAAAAATTTTTTGTATGCCAGATTCATTAATTATTAATTCATTAATTATGGAATGTACTCATTATATATTAATCAGAAAGCCCGAAGCATGTAGCATAATTTATCACTTATCCCTCATCCGGGATCCGTGGCCTCGCCCCACCGCCTGCAGCCCTATGTCCGCCGTGATTATGTTAGATATCGGCACGATCGAGACGAGCCTGCGAATCATCCCTGCTGATGCACTGAATTGATGCAATCGTTCGGCCAGAATATTCGTTGTCAAGATTTGCTGATTAAATCACCAATACAGCACTCGAATTTATACCGCCGACATACTTCTTAACAATCACCTTCGCCCCAGAAACACAGTCAATCTGAACCACGCTGGCCACTGCTCAGACGCCATGACCGGACTACTGCGCAGTTTGGTTAAAGATGACTCGGCATTTTGGCGCGCGCGCACGAAAATATTTTTGAAAATAAATGCTGACGTTTACATTTCGGTTTTGAAACTTTTGCACCTTCGGCGGAAAATGTATAAATATAAAAGGCTAAAAATGTGTTTTATAGCGAACGAAGTGAGCTTAATAGTTAACGCGGTGCACGTGAGAGAATAGGAAATAACAACAACAACACAATAGCCCTGGCTATTTGGAATCCGTGGCGTTAGCTATGACTTTTTGCTTCCGGTTGTTGTTAAACACGATTGGGTTTTATTTCTATCTTGTGATACTACTTAACGCGTGCACGTGAGAGAATAGGAAACAACAAAAACAACACAATACCTTGGCAATTGTGAATCCGTGTCATTGGCTATGACCATTTTGCTTCAGTTTTTTGTTTTGTTGCTGGTTTTTTTTTTGTTTCCGGTTTTTTCATGGGGAATGATGCATGCCGGGAGATCATGACCGGAAGTGTTTATTTATTTATTCAATTATTTTTCCCCCAAAGTTAATTTTAATAAAGATATCTCCCGCATCATCAAAAAATATTTTTAATCGTGATTTACATTATTTGATCGCTGATCCCGAATCCAGGCCGAAGTAACCGGAAATTGCGTCAAAATCACAGCTGTTACATCATCATGTTACATCATGTTACAAAATCAAGCTGTGCGGCGCTTACACGTACCACGGTATCGTTGGCAAGTATACAGTTGTGAACAAGTTTTATGTAAAGTCAGAAGCGAATGTAAGAAGAATTCTACGTTCGCTTCTACGCTTTGCCTATTCATATTATTTACATTTCATTTCTCCTTCCTTCCTTCTTTGCGAATCGCATCGGCGTTTTGGCCATCTTCCAGATCACGTGACGATCAAACGGAAGGAAATTCAAAAATCTGTCCGGTTAGATACAAGATAATATTTTTACTATCATAATCAATAAACAGTTCCGAATATCTTGTAGAATGGCAGACTAAATAGGTTTTGAAAATGGCGATTTTTATAACTTACGTGACCTCGTGACCTCGTCCCTGACCTTGAACCGGACAAAAGTTATATCGTTGTGCAACACTCATCGACCTCAACCCACATACTAAGTTTCATCAAGATCGGAAGAAAAAATTGTTGACGGACGGACGGACATTTGGTCCGGCTTTATTAGGTCATCTCGGTAGAGATGACCTAACAAAGGGAAGTGGTGTGTTTACTAGTATATATATATTTTATAGGCTGTTGGGGATTACACATCAATACCACAAAGAAAACAGGTGCATCCAACCAAAGAACATAACTAGATAATTATATCCTGCTGGTCTAGTAATAAAATAAACAGCACTCGATAGAGCACTTACCTCCAAAAGGCTGAACAGTTTATGCTTTGTATCCCATTGACAGGCCAGATCTGCATCCGGATCTTATACATGCTATACATCATGCAACAACATGCTATATATCATTTTGGCCCAATCTTTCAATGGTGAGGAATCACCTGAAAAAGTTTTTAATCTGGCTAAAAAAATAGTTACGAGGATCCGGATCTTCACCAAAATCCACACAATTCGTCCTTGTCACACACCCAACCTGTCCACAAAGTTTCGTCCAAATCTGTCCATAACTTTTTGATATATTCTACTCAAAGACAGAGACAGAGACAGACAGACAGACAGACAGAGGTGAAAACAACCTCCATCCACATTCAGTGGTGGAGGTAACAAGTGAGAACAGATGCGATCGCAGGTAACATTTAACTCGCTCCTCAGCGGGTTTCCTCGGGCCAATAAGACGTCTATCGGCCTGAGGAAGCCCGCCGGGAAGTGGGTGAAACATCCCCGAGACCGGATCTGCTCTCACTTGTTTATTACCACACCAGCAAGGTAGATTGGGTTACCTTCTTTTGGTTGGATGCACTTTTTCTTAATGACAACATATCAGGCTTCTCCGTCCAAACCCTCATTTTCCATGCATCCAATTGCATATTCAAGCTTCTCCCCTTTCTTTTCTCTCCCAAACACCCCCCACCTACAATACTGCCCCTTTACATTACCCAGCTAGGCAAACAGACTTCATTCAAGCTCCAAAAATAAAAAATGACGAAGAAACAAAGCAACTCACCAACCCAAGCAGCAGGCCAACCAACAGCATACTGAGAGCAAAGATAATGTAGGAAACCCACGCAGGCAGGCCCAAGTCCACCACCATATAACTGTGAGTTACCTGGAGGAAAAACATTTGGTTTGGGTTCAGGGTTCCAGAAACACTTTTTACAACTTGTGCTTTGTTTGATAAATAGGCAGAGGCCCTGTAAAAATTTGGTCAATTCACTTGTCATGGTAACGCTCACCCTGATCCACATAGAGAGCTGAAAGAGGCACGACATGCCGGTCATCCTGGAAGTGCACATCAAGTATATCATGAATGTTGTGTTATGAAAATAATATTTTTAAAAAACAACAACAATGGGGTGAGAATCAGGGGAGGAGAGGAAGCCTCCATGGTAATAGCGAAACGGTTATTGCCACTGTACAAACTCCAAGTAATCGTTATTGCCAAAGCATCTCTCGCATCTTGAAAATATTCCAAAACCTCAACATGGAAAATTGCTGCTCTTCGGTGTTTTTGCATTCAACATCTCATAGATTCACAATGCAAATGTCATAAATCACATCATGGCCACTTCCGCTTATATCTACTCGGGTGTTTCCTTGGATGCTCACTGCTGGTTGTTTACAATCGATAGATATACAGCTTTGTTTTTTTGTATACAAACACAAGGCTCGTGGAAGAGCGAGAACACAGACCGGATCAAGACGCAACGGAGCAAAAGGAACAAGAGAAAGAGAGGGGGAGGAGTGACACCAACAGCAGGGCTGAGGGACAACAGGATGTGGGTAAGAATGAGGGGTAGGGGATGATGCAGTGGGTGGACAAGATATATCCAGAAGCAAGTTGGGAATTTTTCAGGAGGTGGGTTTGGGTATAAAAGACTGTGGTTTTGGATAGGGGATGATCTGAGATGGTGGTACAGATGATACAAATGGTACAGAATCTAGGAGCAGTTGGATGTGACTGGGAAGAGTGGGTAAAGAAAGTGAAGGTTTGCAGACACAGGATTTGGAAGCAAACACAGAATTGAGGCATTCAGCCTTCTCACGAGAGGAGTCGACTGTGGTGCCATTTGAAGTGAAGGAAGGGATGGAGGGGGAGCATACTACAAAGCGCTACCCCTCCATCCCTTCCCTCGCTTGTGTCTATCATGATGCTTTTTCACTGTGACATCCGAATTTATTTCACCTCTGCTGTAAACGCCATTTGATTTGGAGCAATGGTGCAATTATTGTACTTGTAAAGCAGTGGTTAAAATGACTCTTGGTGGACTACGTCTAAATGCAAGGGGTCTTGCCTCCATCGCTTGTTTCTACACTTGTTCATTTTACTATCCGACATGTGCATTGGCCTCGACTACCAATCAGAATCCAAGTGTGTCCACGTCCCAGTCGGTGGTGCGATTGAGAATACATGCACCAGACAGTAATGAGACCCAAATTGAAGAGACTGTTCAGATGGCTCCAGTTAGTAAATGGCAAGTCCCCGCCTGCATTCCTGGCCTTTGGAATACAAAATGACTTTCATATCAACTCTTTTGTTTTATATTCATTTTCCATAAAGTAGAAAAACTATTAAGCATTCTAAGCCGAGGTCAGTATGCCTAATCATAAAAAACAGAAACTTTAACTTAACAAGACAGGTATAATTCAATAGTGGAAAATGGTGGTGTAATGGTTGGAGCATCCGCTCTGAGTCTGAGAGGTTGGGGGTTCAAATCCTACCCTGGCAGTCACGCCAAAGACCAAAAATGGTACGTGCTGCTTACTTGCTTGATGCTCAACATTTTAAAACGCCAAAACATGGACAAAGAGACATGCAGGCTTGGCCTGCTGCATCACGGAACCCCATTTGAATGGCGTCATTGGCAAAATATATTGGCGCTATATAAATATTGGATTATTATTAAAATGGATGTCTAATTGTTGTACGTCAAAGCACATTGTAAATAGCAAAATTTGCACCTGCGTACAGAGATTTAAACAAAAACACGTGAGGTTCTTACAAGACAGAGGAGGGTGCTTTCCATGTCGCCACGGGGTCGAGGTGCTCCCACGCTCGATCCGTTACAAAACGGAGCAGCTCCTCAGAGTTCCTTGGCCCACGGAACTGCCGAAACTCCCCATCCTTGGCACTGGAGAAAAAAGAAAGAAAGAAAGAAAGAAAAGTTGTGTACAAAACAAACGAGAGATAAGTCGATGGCATGCCATCACAAATCCCCATGCTTCACACCGAAAGCGAAGTTGAAAGATGACAAAACGTTCCACCAGGAATGACCCAATATCAAATTATGTTAATTTTTAAAAAAAAATCTTCTCTTTAACCATGACCCGAAGTCCCAACCCCCTGGGGCAAGCACCCGGGGGTAAATCCAAAATAAATGTTACCTATTTCATGAATCTCCCAAAGTTGATTGCATATACAAAGTTTCATTGAAAATGTTGAAAAATGTGATCGAAATTGCATTTTTTTGTTTCACCCCACCCGAGGGGGGGGGGGGCTAAAATGATACTGCTCTCACATCTTCTTCCATGTTGGGGTATTTCACCACCGCCATTTAGGAGGAGATGATGGACAGACACACCTGATTACACTATTCCCTTGTTGTTTTTTTTCAAAAAGTGTGGAGATAAAAATAAGAAAAACACTTGATGAAAGTGGATATTAAATTATAGGTTCTCAAACCAGAGACCCCTCCCTCAGGTAGTATTAGTACAATCAATGTCAGAAACCAAAAAGTTGAATTTTATTTTTAGAAGTGTGAAAGCTGAAAGCTTGTATTCAGCAATCTAGATTCTCGATGCTCTGAAAGAGACAAATCTTGGGCAGGAGGAATTCAAACAAGAGCAATTCAACACATGCATGGTATCACCGACTACCTTTACCTTGGCAGAGCATTACTCATAAAACCCTAAATCAGAGCATAAAAGAAAAACCACTTAATGAATCAATTTATGATTTAAGCATCAAGAAGACACAAGGAGGAAGGGACAAGATTCAGGTGTGCTTTTCATATTAAACCTAACTACTCACTGGTAGATTGTAGGGAGAGAGGTGATGAAGAATCGCCCACTAAGACCTGAAAAGAAGATAATGCCACATATTTAAGTCTTCGGATTAATTTTGGGATACAAATAAGGCTGGGGAAGCATTGGATGGGAGGAGGGGGTTGGGGTGGCAGGGAGAGGGGTGGGGTTGGGAGAAAAGAAAAAAGACTGAACACTGAATAAAACTAGAGAGTTCACAAGAACACGCTACCGTACGCAGTGTTCAAGTATATACTGTACTTCAATTTCAATCAAATAATGATTTTAAAGATAATTAGAGAAAATTCCGGAAGGTTCGCGCCAATGAAGCAGTCTTTTTCACCACCTTATGTAACGTATCCAAACACCACGAAAATGGAGGTTCTTGGAAGCGATAAGAAGGTGATTTGTGTTCTCATATGTTCAAGTATGTAATTCAAATTTGTTTTTTTGTTTTTTTTTGTATACCTTGTCGAGGCTCGTGTGAGAGCTAACAACAACGCACATCAAGGGGGGCATGAAACAAGAGGGGAGGGAGTGGGCAGGACAAAACAGTGGGGAACAGAGACATTAGGAGATCTGTGGAAGGGAGAGGGATGGGACGGGGAACATGGGGAATACAAGATGGACATTACACGGACTTTCAGGAAGGAAAGCAGGGAATTTGAATGAGGTGGGTTTGGGGTGGATTATCGGGGGTAGAAAAGATAGAGGATTTGGATGGGGGATGATAAGAGGTGGTGGTGAACAGCTGTTTTGAAGCCTGGAGGAAGAATGGGAATGAATAGAGTGAGGGAGTTTATTCCAAAGGCGGGAAAAAGAGGAATGAAAGAGTGAAGGTGAGCAGTGGTTCGTGATTTTGGTAGTTTTACCAGAAGGGGGTTGTTGGCGGACCTTGAGCGCCCTGTGGAAATGTGGTGGGACAAATCGCAGAGAGAGCGGGGGGGGGGGGCGAGGCTGGAGAGGAGACGGTAGAAGACAGAAAGAACACCGACCAACCTGCGGTGATTGAGTGAGAGGCCCAAAGACTCAGCCTCTTGCGGGAGATGCCATGATCCGAACTGCCTTGGTTTACAGCGTGAAGCCGAGAAAGGTGGGAGGCAGGAGCACCAGCCCAGAGGGGAGAGCAGTACTCCATCAGGCTGCAGACAAAAGCTTTGTAAGTGGTCAGGAGCTAGGGTGGGCCGAGGAAGGACTTTGCACGACGGAGGATTCCCAGTCGGCGATTGGCTTTGGAGGCGAGGTTGGAAATGTGACTTTCCAGGAAAGGTCATGGCAGATAGTGAGACCAGAAGCTTGAAAGAAAGGACTTCTTCCAGAGGGTTTTGAGAAAGTGGATGGGGGGATTTTCTAAACGGTCCTTTCGAAGAGACATAGTGAGAGTGTGAGATTTGTCCGGATTGAAAGACATGTTCCACGTGTTTGGACCAGTTTTGTGATTTTATCCAGATCTGCAGTGAGCGAAGAAGCTGCTGCTTGCGGTCTGAGGGATGACCGATTGGTATGGCAGAGGGTGGAGTCATCAGCAAAGAGATATAGAGGATTTTCCAGAGAGTCGGAGAGATCATTGATGAAAACCAGAAAAAAAACAGGGCCCAGAACGCTACCTTGAGGAACTCCAGCCTGGACAGGAAGGGGGGATGAAGAACTCCATTTAGGGCCACACGTTGACTGCGACAGGAGAGGAAGTCTGCGAGCCATGAGTGGAGATGGCCTTGGATACCATAGGAAGAGAGTTTGGTGAGTAGGGCAGGGTGCCAGACTGTGTCAATAAAGCATGTGATATATCCAGGGATACGGCTCGGATTTCCTGTCTGGCATTGAGGACCTCATCCATTGTTGGGGAGAGCAGAAGCAGCATATCCAGGGTAGAGTGACCTGGTCTGAAACCAAATTGATGATCGGAAATCAAGCCATTGGAGAAGAGGAAGGATTTGATGTCTGAAGCGATGATGGATTCCATAACCTTGCTGATGATTGTGAGAAGGCTGATTGGTCTGTAGTTGCAGGGATCTGTTTTTGCACCTTTTTTATGCAGGGCAGTGATGTTTGCTGATTTACAAGCAGATGGCAGATGGCCTTGAGCAAATGAGAGGGTGAATAGAACAGGAGAGGGTGAGCAAGAGCAGAAGAGCAGGCTTTGAGGACACGTGGGCTGATGCCGTCTGGACCGGTTGCAGACTCTGAGTCGAGGTTGACAGCAAGCTCTCCACCTTGTCAGGAGAAAAGGACACAGAGTCCAGGGACAGTTGGGTGTGACTGGGTAAGGTGGGTAGAGAAAGTGATGGGTTTTGGAACACGATTTAGCTGCAAACCGGAGTTTAGGCATTCAGCTTTTTCTCGTGCGGTATCAGCAGTGCGTCCTTTTGAGGTAAGGGAGGGGATGGAGGGGGAACATACATCAGAAACAGATTTGATTAGATGCCACCAGGATTTTTGAGGAGGGAAGAGAGGTTTGAGAGTTCAGACTTGAGATGAGAAAGATGTTGTTTTCTGGCTCTCCTGAGGGTAGATACACACTTGTTCAAGCTTTATGGAAGGAACTGAGATTGCCCTCAGTTGGGTTTGCTTTCCATGAGGAAAAGGCAAGTTGTTTCAGGACAACTGCCTCACCACCAGCTTCAGTGAACCAAGGCGGGAGGAAAGGGTAGGACAACTGAAGACGAGAGGGGATAAATCTGTGCGATGAAGGGAGAGCAAGTTTCTTTGAAAGAATTCCCAGGATGAGTGTGATTGTGGAGAAAGTAGAGATAGGAGACCAGTCTATAAGTTTGGGGCTGCTTGGAGACCCTGCCAGTCGGGCTTGAGATGAAATGCCAGACTCGACGGCGGTGAGGTGGTTCTCTGAATCCCAATTTAAAATAAAATTGGGATTTGTAGAGTCGCATCAACAAATTAATTACAGAATCTCTACACGCCTTGACGCAGTGTCAATTACACCACCCTAACTAACACGTTCCATTAGTTATTCGTGCCTGTTGTTTGTGTCCTTCATGAAGTCCTTAAAAACAGTAAGTTTCCTGTTTGGAATGATTTTCAATTTTGTTTAAATTGCCGGACGGGTAGACAGAGTAAAAAACACATCTCGCTCCTCTCTGCGCAAATCGAGTTATTCCTCGATCACAAACGAACGTTTGTACACAGACGGACGGACGGACACGAACCGATTGCTTAACACCGCTTTTCACTTCGTGCGTGCAGAGTAAAAACATGAATGTATGTATTTTCTGGTGTATAAACCGCACTTTTTTATTGGCAAAAAAAGGTAAAAGTTGGGGGTGCGGTTCATACACGGGTGTAGAAAAAAAAAACAATCAATTCAGTCTTAAAAACGATCAATGCTGAATTTAAATGATATTCCAAATGAACACTTTTTTTATTATTATTCTTTATTTTTTAGCAGTCAGAACTGCTGTTAAGCTAAATTCCACCATTTACATTTTGAAAATCGGTTCAGGTTAAGAGTTTGCACAGAGTTTTATGAACCGCGTGTTTAAATTAAACAAAGACACGCTTGGAAACGTCCGGAGACTTCCGGAGTTTCGGTGCGTGGCGCACATAGAGCCTCACGGCTCTGAAAACGCGATTGAACACAAAAGGAGAAGAGGAACACCTGGTCTCGCGTCAAAAAAAAGAATTATTCACAACAGCTAGAGTCTAATAACGGAGCACCCACCTCAAATAAGCTTGCACGCAATGTAACGATCAACAATACTGGTCCACGAGAAGGATCGATTCACCGTCGTGCTCGCCTGCACCGCAGACGGTGGGCAAGATTCCTGCGTACCTCGTGTTGAAGAGGAAGATATTGCCCAAAGACAAGTTTCCAGCCGGCATCATTGTTTGTGCGCAGCAGAAGGGGTGGATAGATGAGGGAATGGTCCAGGACTGGGTGTGCACGGTCCGGAAGAGGAGGCCGGATGGCGGTCTCTCCCGACGACAGAGCATGCTAGTCCTGGATTTGTTCAGTTGTCACAAGACCGACGACACCAAAGTGCTGTTCCGTCGGACAAACACCGATGTCGTCGTCATCCCGGGCAGGATGATGTTGCTCCTGCAACCCCTGGATGTGTCCATCAACAAGCCGTTCAAGGATGGGCTACGTCGCTGCTGGTCCGACTAGATAATGAGTGGGGAGAAAACCTACACCAAGAGCGGTAAGGATGAGAAGTCGACCTTCCGATGATCTGCGGCTCGATTGTTAAGGTGTGGGAGGAGATACCGTCGGACATCATCAGCGAGCATGTCTGAAATGCTGCATCTCCAACAACATGGACGGCACAGAGGATGACATCATTTGGAAGGAGGCTGCGAATGACGGTGACAGTAACGTGGACTTGCTCTACCCCGATTCGGACAAGGAGCTACGTGCCGTCTTCCACGAGGAAAGCATTGATGAGGATTTTCCTCGTGTTCAGTTGAAGAACTTCATCAAACCCAAATGGCCCTTTTCAGGGCCACAAATCCACAGGAAATATGTATGATACCGGTATGAATCCCTTGACTTCCTTTTTCTAGGAACAAAACAAAAAAAAAATCCTCTTTATAACATGAAAAAAATATGAAAGAAAAATAAAAACTTATTGGTATCCTCTCCTCTCTCAACTTCTTGAAAATGAGAATAAGACTGAGTGAAATTAAGTGGCCGGCCACCGTAAACCCCTTCACTCCGCAAAACACAAGAAAAACGCAAATAAAATTGAAAACCCACTCCATGGGAGTACCTCCTGTGCAGCTTCCCTTCACAGGGCAGTTCACCGGATGACGGGTTTGGGGCAAAGGCTTCGGGACCCCCACATTTTGATGACAGGAGGAAAACCACAGGGTAACCTTCCCGGGTCGGTGCTGAGGTGTCGTCCACCAGACAAGGGTCTCCTTGGGTTAACCTGAGGCGGTCCCTTCGGGTGGGTGCCTGGAATGTCTCATCCCCAAGAAAGGATGATCACCTGTCTGTTATCATCTGAGCTCAAGCGTTTGAAATCGGTATTGCAACACTTTCTGAGGTTCGGACACTGGATAGTGGGGAGATCATGGTGGGTGGTTACACCTATGATTGATCTGGTCGCTCTGATGGTTACCATGCCCAAGGAGTTGCTGTAGGGATGTTCTACAAGCTGACTCCAATGATAATTGAGGTATCACTGGGCAACGAGCATATTATGAGACGAAGGATTCGTCACTCCTTGGGTGGCACATTTCCCTGGTCTCTGTATATGCTCCGACTGAGGCGAGTGAACTCACTGTGAAGGACGCGTTCTATGCCACCCTCGAGTCTGGTTGATCGGTGCCCCAGGCGAGTTGCTCTTGCAGTCCTGGGGGATTTCAATGCACCGACTGGAACTGATAGGGATGGTTATGAGACATGTGGTTGTCCCCATGGGTCTGGAACTGTGAACCAGAATAGCACCAAGTTCCTTGACTTTGCAGGAAATCATGGACTTAGGGTGGCTGGTTCATGGTTTCAGCGCCCACAGGCTCATCGCTGGACTTGATATTCCGACGCTGGTGGTGTGGCAAAGGAGATTGACCATGTGCTCATTGATGGTCGCTGGAGGATGATCCAGAACTGCAGGGTCTACCGGAGTGCTCATTTCCTTGATACCGACTACAGGCTTGTTGTGGCAACTCTGAAGTTGCAGCTTAAATATGTGAGAATGGTACCAGCCCAGCCTTGGCTGGATGTTGGCAAGCTCAAAGATGAGAGGGTAGCTGAGGAATCTGCAAACAGGCTGAGTGGGGATTGAGGGGGTCTGGGTACTTTGGGGAATCCTGAAGAGTTGTGGAGTGCCTTCAAGCCCACCATACTTAATGTTGCCAGTGGATGTCTTGGAACTCACCATAGGGTGAAGAAGAATTTTGTCTCTCAAGAGACACTGGATACCATTGACCAGAGTCGCAGGGCCAGGCTGAATGGCAGAGCTGAGCTGTTCAGGGAGTTTAGGCGTAAAACTGTACGTGCACTAAGGGTGGACAAGGAGGCCTATGTGCAAGGAATTTGTGAGAGGGGTAGAGCATCACCTGTGGTCAAGTGATTCTTGTCCTGGTCAAGGGGTCTTGACAGGGGAATTCGCGCATTGCATTCCTCCAAGCCCGTTTCTCGGTGTACTGTAATTAGAGCGGAGGGTGGTAGGCTCTTGACAGAGGAGTCCGAAGTGAAGGCCCGCTGGGCCGGTTCGTTTGAGCAGCTGTGATAGGCTGATCCACCACCTGTTGAGTTGGATGTCAGGGGTGTTACTATCGCAATTGCTGACCCTCCAATCAACTGTGGTCCACCTTCGTTTGTGGAAGTACAGGCTGCGGTGAACCGGTTAAAATGGAGTTAGGCTCCTGAGATCTGTGGCATCCATGCTGAACTTCTCAAGGCTGGTGGAAATGCTGTACGCATGTCGTTGCATGGAGTTCTGTGCTCTGCCTGGAACACAGGCATCATCCCAACTGACTGGAAGAAGGGCCTTGTTGTCCCTCTCTGGATAGGGAAGGGTGATTGCCAGGACAGAAACAACTACCGAGGGGTGATGCTGCTGTCAGTGCCGGGCAAAGTATTGACCTCTTGATCGGGCTCGGATAATTCTTGATAGGGTTCGCCACCATCTGCTTGAGCACCAGCGTCCAGAGCAGTCAGGCTTTACACCAAAGCGGTCAATGATTTTCCATATCCTTGCACTTCGAGTCCTTAGTGAACGCAGGCGAGAATTTCAGCAGGGGCTGCTTGCAGCCTATGTTAATGTCTGCAAAGTATTTGATTCAGTGAATCGGGATGCCCTCTGGAGCATTCTTGGTCTTCGTGGAGTGCCACCAAAACTGATCAATCTGATGTTTGAACGATACTCTGGGACAGAGTGCTGTGAGAAGTGATGATACCATCTCTGACTTATTTC
>CM068960.1:30972432-30990088 GCA_035128595.1 Eptatretus atami
AAGAGAGAGATTCAGCATCTCAAAAGGAGATGGGGATGGGCTTAGGCATCTGTCTGGGGATGGCCAGAGGCCCCTGGAAATACCGGCGGAAAGTGGATCGCACGCGACGGCTGCCTCCAGCGCATGCTCCCATACCTGACCTGTGATGATGGATTCATGACATTTCTGATGAATGGAAGTAGCTAATTGTCTCGTTAAGGGGATCCGTTTTTGCACCTTTTTTTTGTGTCATGACATGGTGTTGGCTGATTTCCAGGCAGATGGAAGATGACTGATGGGTAAATGGAAGGGTGACAAGGGCAGAGAGAGGGAAAGTACAGAGAGTCATGGCCTGCCTGTCATCTGTCGCGCTGCTTGGTCGTTACCATATGCAAGGAAGTAAAAAATAGCACCGCAAAGTGGCGTAACCCTCAGCCCCTTGAGCAAAGCAATTTCAAGATGGTGGCATATTGAAAATCTGCAGCAAGCCATTTTCGAAAAGGAACCTTCCTAATAACCGGCAAATTGGATTTAATCGGACCAAGGCCGTTCTCCTCGAATTTGACGGAAACAATTTCAACACTGGCTGCATAGAGAGAGAGATAGAGAGCAGCATGGCCATCTTGGAAAGGACCTTCCTCACTCACCCCAATTCTACTGCAAGAATAAAATCAATGTGTGAACCGTTCTCACGTTATTTCCGGAAACCAAATTAGATGACTGCTGCTAGCCGCATATTGGATACTCGGATTGTGCTGAATATCGAAAGAACCTCCCTTAAAGACCGCCCATATAGCCCATGAAAGAATCTGTAAGCCGTTCTTCAAGTTATTGTTCGGAAACCAATGAGATGGCTGCCCCTAGCCGGTTGGTATCGCATCGCACTGAATATCGAAAGGAACCTTCTCTACCCAGCCCCAACACACAATCTGCAAAAATGGATTTATCGGACAAGGCGTTCTCCTCGAAATCGACGGATAACGATTTTCAAGATGGCTGCCATGGAGGCCACATTGAAAATCGCGGCGCATTTTCGAAAGGAATCCTTCCTCTACTCAGCCCCAACCACACCTGCAAAAATGGATTTAATCGACAAGGCGTTGCTTCCTCGAAATTTATGGAAACCAAAAGTTGACAGACGGACGCCCGCCGCGGACGGACGCCCGGACAACGCCTATGGCGAAATACCTTAGCCAATTCGGGCTGAGGGGTAAAAATGGGGATTAGCAATCGCTTTCATGTCTGTCCGTCCACATTAACAGTTCATTGAGGAACACTTATTTGAATGAATGTTATATCTTTGAACATGAAAGGAAGACAAGTTTGCTGTTTTATAGAACTTTGCTCTGAATTTTCCAATCATATGTGCACAGAGATGAGCGAGAATTTTTTTTTAAGCTTATTTGGAATTGAAATTCCAGATAAGGTATTGTCATGCCGCACCTACGGTCCCATCTATCTGTCTGTCACCTATTTTGACTTCTCCGGCCAACCTCGTTCCGATTCGGCTGAATTTGGCAGAACGTTCCGCTCCTGACTGGGAACGGGATTGCAAAGCTCATTCCGTCACGTGACCTAAAGTAGGTCAAATAGCAGACGTAGTAATTTTACAAAAATCTTCTCCAGACTCACCAGTCAGAATGTTACAAATTTGGGTTAAAACATGAGGCAGGATGGATTTTAAAGTATAGAGTTCATCCGATCACGCGACAGAAGTGTGTCAAAATGGCCGACTTAATTTTGGGAAAATCCCATAAATTCTTTCAAAACTTCTCTCCTGAACCACCAGTCAGAATGCTACGCAATTTGGGTTGCAAAATTAGGCCAGGGCCCAGATAGCACAGGTCAGTGGTCCTATTTTTTTTTTACTCTGTCACACTTTCTGGGAGTCAAACAAATTGAAAGTCATTCAAAGAGCGACTTACTATTTTCAAGGACATTATAAAAGAAAACAGACAGAATAACTAATTTAAGACAAGGTGACAAGTAAAGGACAGTGGGTGCTTCAACGGCAGTAAACTTAGAAAAAAAGGTTTTTTCCCTCCAGTCTTAAAATGTTTATTTTATTGAATTTAATCATATACTTGACAACACAAATGCCTCTTGCACTTTCCAAAACCTCCAATTTAGCAGTCATTGATGAAATTTACACTATTTTACGTTGCTTACGACCATATTAATTTGCTGCTGCTCTCCGAGTGTTGGGGAATATCGAGATTCAGGCAAAATCGCGGCTCGTAGGAAATATGGATTGTGCCTGAGAAGGCAAAGTTAGAGGACGCCTTCCCTTGTCCTTTTTTAAAGACTGCGTAGGGTATGGTGTTCTATGAACTCTCAATTATACATGCAGAGTGCAGACATATTATATTCATATATGTATATGCCAGCTTCAGATTTATTTTGGGATAACATTAATTGGCCCTTTCTCAGAATAGAGCATTTGACATTCCAAAATAAATATAAAAAATAATAATAATAATAATATTTTTCAAAAATCATTTTTTATTTGTTTGTTTTATTTGATCACTATTTGTTCACACCTATGGAAAAAACCAAAATGTATAGCAATTACTAGAGCAGCAGTAAATAAATATTTTACCCCCTTTTCGATCAAGCTTGTACTAGAGACCTTGGACGTTCTTCCATCCCAAACAACAAGAAGTCCAACACTCGAGTACAAACAAGCATGCTTACAAACAAGCACACCTGGTTCTTCTTTTGTGACATCGACCTTCGCAAGACCAAGGTCGATAGCTTCGATTGCAACTTTATTTGCCAAAGCTTCCCATTCTTGCTGGAGCTGTTGACATGCCGGGACCATGGTGCATAACTGTAGGAATAGCAACCAAGATGGACATAATAACAACAATGAATGTTTCCAAAGAGGCAGAGCGAGGAAGAAAAAGAGCAGACAACGAAGGAGAACAAACACTCCAAAATTGTTACAACTAACAAGCGATTAACATCTGTAGTGACAAAAATGAAAACTAGATATCCACGATCAAAAAAAAAAAAATCGATCGCCAAGGATCGCCAAGCCAAGACTTCCCACGGCGCCTGTGATGCAATGGTATATTTTTATTCAAGCTGCCATATGACCTTCAACATTTAGGAACAGTGTGTAAATTAATAAAATGTGTCCCCATCTACAATCTATACATAAAACTCATCATGAAAATCAGAGAAAAATTATTCAAGTTATGATCAAAAAGGCATTTTTTTGTTAATTAGGCCACAATCCAAAAAATTAGGTAAGGACACAAATCATATATCAGGTGCGTAACTTCATGTAGGTTCATTATGACGCAAGGACATCTGGAAGCCAAGCGGTCTTTGAGATTGCGCATCAATGGCAACATTGAGCGATGATAAAAAAACCAGAGTTGGTGTCAAAGCCACCCAATGCTCGCCTGTTTATACATTTATCGTTTTTTAAAAGACTAATCTAATAATATTTTTTTATAAAGCATTGCAGTGAGTCTGATCCAAATAATTTTAAAGCAATATAGTTATTTGTATATTGAATCAGTAAAAATGTGTGGTAGATAAAAACATTAGAAAGGAAACTAGTTATAAACAGCGCGAGCATTGGGTGGCTTTGACACAATCTTAGGTTGAAATTTAAAAAAAATGTAAAATCATTTGTTAATTTCAACTTCACTACACCAATAGTATACCCCAAGGAACCTCCATGCAAATATCAGCATCCTAGTACACATATTAAATGAATGGCAAGGCTTCTAAATACTTGAACCAAAATTTAACGTTGATTGTGCTACAAAAGTTAAGTTCAAAACAGGTCAAAAATTTAAAACATTTGAAATATTTTTTTAATTTCAACTTCACTACATCAATAGTATACCCAAAGGAACTCCCTGCAACATATCAGCATCCTAGTACACATATTAAATGAATGGCAAGCTCTAAATAACTTGCACAAAACGTTACATTTTCACGCTCACGCTGGGGTATCGCTATAGCTCTCTGTTTCTTCGACAGGGAGCTAAAAACCAAAAAAAACCATAAAAAAATATATATTTCAGACTGCCAATTTGACCTTGACCTTTAATCTGGAGGGGTACGATGTAAATGAAGCGTAAATGTGCCTTTTCTAGCTATGTAGAGAGGTCAATTCCATTCGATTGGACAAAAATTAGTCGAGTTACGGTAAAAAGTGAAAAATAAAATTCTCAAATTAGGTCATTGACGTTAAAAATAGGTCAAAGTCAAAATTGTCAACCGGCATACTTGTTATTCCCGTTATTGATGAAAGATTCAATTCTGAATGTCCTCGATACAGCTCGGAGAGTTGGCATAAAAAATAAAAAATAATAAAAACCTAAATGGGGCTTCAATACCCGAGGGGTCTAAGATCCTAAGAAGCATTAAATATTAGGGGTCCATAGTAGAACAATCTTACAACAGCAAGAGTCCCCCCTATCCTACAGTGGGCTTAATACCCCTAGGGGTCTAAGAAAACCATTAAATATTAGGGGTACCAATAGTAGAAACAAATCTTACAACAAGCAATGAGTCCCCCCTATCCTACAGTGGGGCTTCAATACCCCTAGGGGTCTAAGAATCTCTAAGAAACCATTAAATATTAGGGGTACCAATAGTAGACAAATCTTAACAACAATGAGTCTCCCCCTATCCTACAGTGGGGCTTCAATACCCCTAGGGGTCTAAGAATCTCTAGAAACCATTAAATATTAGGGGTACCAATAGTAGAAAAACCCTACAACAAGCAATGAGTCCCCCCTATCCTACAGTGGGGCTTCAATACCCCTAGGGGTCTAAGAATCTCGAGAAACCATTAAATATTAGGGGTACCAATAGTAGAAACAACCCTACAACAAGCAATGATCCCCCTATCCTACAGTGGGGCTTCAATACCCCTAGGGTCTAAGAATCTCTAAGAAACCATTAAATATTAGGGGTACCAATAGTAGAACAAATCTACAACAAGCAATGAGTCTCCCTATCCTACAGTGGGGCTTCAATACCCCTAGGGGTCTAAGAATCTCTAAGAAACCATTAAATATTGGGGGTACCAATAGTAGAAACAAATCTTACAACAAGCAATGAGTCTCCCCCTATCCTACAGTGGGCTTCAATACCCTAGGGGTCTAAGAATCTCTAAGAAACCATTAAATATTGGGGGTACCAATAGTAGAAACAATCTTACAACAAGCAATGAGTCTCCCCCTATCCTACAGTGGGGCTTCAATACCCTAGGGTCTAAGAAACCATTAAATATTGGGGTACCAATAGTAGAAACAAACTTTACAACAAGCAATGAGTCCCCCCCCCCCCCTATCCTACAGTGGGGCTTCAATGACCTGCTTTCCTCATTATAAAGTGCAAAAAAAAACTAAAAATCACGCGTTTTAATCGACTTCGAAGGTGTTTACCAGTTTTAAAATACATTATGACATCTTCCTAAAGATTTTCAATGATGAAGGAATTGGTCGCAGAGCAATTCAACAACTTGAGGTGTATCTTAACTGTTAATTTAACAGGGAGTGGCATACTTCCCTCGCATTTCTCAAGCAGGAACAGTTCGTTAAAAAGTATTAACATGAAAGGTACAAGATAATTACGGTACAGCGACATCGTCGAAGAACTACAAAATAGAAAAAGACCAAAGACAAATCCAGAGACGCAAAAAAATAAAATTAAAAAAAAAAATGCTAATGACTTACAACTCCACCAGCCACTCGCCTTCCATTAATTCCCTCCAGCTCCCATCACTGATCGACCTGATGGCCCCATCGTCGCTCTCTTGATTTGCGGAAACGAAACACGCGACGAGACACGAGGAAAATACGATAAAAGGCAACAAAACGCTTCCCCTCCATCCCCGGAATACACACACCGCCATTTCGCGCCAAACAATATAATCTTTGACCTCAAAGGGCGGTGCTTTTACTACACTGCAATAAAAGTCGTTTACTTTCTTATCAACGTTCTACTTCTGATAGGATTTTGTTTGTAATTATTTCCTTGCAGTGAATTGATTGAAATGGGATGAGATTTTATTTCGGTGGAGCCCAGACGAGCTGAATGATATATTAACATACACCTTAAGTATTGTTGCTGCACGCAATGTCGTCTTTTTGAACAAAGAGTAATTTTTTTAAGTTAAGCAAGTTAACAGGAAAAAAAAAACACCTTGGAATCTCTGAGATTCATGAAGTTTTACTGACGGAAGACCAATATATAAGTTTTCAGTGATCGACGCCTCTGATATTGATTAAACTGACTGGATGGAGGGGCGGGCGCGAAGGAGTGAAGCCACCGGACGCCATCTTGAAGCTCCTATTAAACTCGCAATGCTGATATCGATTAAACTGACTGGATGGAGGGGCGGGCGCGTGGGGGTGAAGCCACCGGACGCCATCTTGAAGCTCCCATTAAACTCGCAATGCTGATATCGTTAAACCGACTGGATGGAGGGCGGGCGCGGGGTGAAGCCACCGGACGCCATCTTGAAGTCCCATTAAACTCGCAATGCTGATATCGATTAAACCGACTGGATGGAGGGGGCCGGGCTCGCGGTGGGGGTGAAGCCACCGGACGCCATCTTGAAGCTCCCATTAAACTCGCAATGCTGATATCGATTAAACTGACTGGATGGAGGGGCGGGCGCGTGAAGGTGAAGCCACCGGACGCCATCTTGAAGCTCCCATTAAACTCGCAATGCACACGGGACGCATATTATGTTCTCATGTTGTGTGACTGGTGTGAGTATTCATTCGTCTGTGCAATGCCAGTTTGTGCGTCGATAAACTGGACAAAGAGACAATTCCGTGCATGTGGAAAGACAATGGAGTGTAATTTACATAAGGTTTAAACATTATAAGACAATGGACTTTCACGTCCCGTGGCGTTAGACCTTTTAGACCATTTAAACCCCCTATAGACCCTTTAGATCCCCAACTATTATTGGAACATTCCCTTTAGAACCTTAAATTCCCTTATAAACCACCGGACCCCTTCAACCTCTTTGATCCTTTAGACCTTTTGAGACCCTTTGGACTATTTAACCCCTTCAGACCCAGAACAACTATTGGAACATACCCTTTTAGAGGTCAGACCTTGAGAACCATTAAGATCCTTTGGACCCCTTTTATGTCTTAGACCCTTACGGACCTTCACACCCTTTAGATAACTGAGGGCTGAGAGCTTAGACCCTTTGGACTCCTTTAAACACACGACCACACAATCAAGAGTCTTCTTGCAATAAACAGACCAGACTTTTTTCAGCAAGTACTGTGCAAACTCTAACCACCCAGAGAGTTGGTACTCTGCTAAGTTATTTTCAGTTGAAGCAACAAAATTACATTAATTAACCAGTTTGAAGCTATAGATGGGACTGTTTGAGAGATAACATCAACCGAGGGAATCCCTGGCAAAAGAACCAACATCTGCACATTAAAGAAAAGCTAGTCTTTGAATTATATAATGTGATAAGGTTTAAAGGGGGTTAATGTACGATAGTTATTTCATTAATAAATATTCAGCATGAGAGTGTGGTATTTGTGTGCAAAGATCACAATGTGTGGAAGTATGTCTCAACAGATTTAATTGTGATCCTTCCATCCACTGTTATCTCTTCATTAAATGTATATTTTAAAGTCAGGCAGGTTCTTGAGGTTGCTATACCGCATGTGGTGGAAAAAAAACAACGTTACGGCTCTCGTAAATGTAGCTTGTGGTCATGCGGCTTCATTGATCGTATGCTGGGGCCATCGTCTAAGATATGCAGATGTAAAAGAGCTGGAGAATGCCCGTAGCCACAAATCAACTTGCTCCCTGGAGTCCAAAGAGGAGTTTTGTTTTCGCCTGGTGAATGCGCCGAGCCTACAGAGAGGGATACTGAGTCACATGTTGCTGAACAAGGTCTATCCCTTGTTCCTTCCTCAGTTAGCGTGCAGAATGATCAGTCACCCTCCACCAGGAGTGGAATCGAACTGCCTCCAGACACTTTGGCTCTACCTCCGGGTTTGCTGATCATCCAGGTTTGTGAATTCCCCACTGTCAGGGCACTTGTCGAGTGAATGGCTGACCAAGAGTTATCGTGGGTGCTGGGGAATCATAACTGGATGATCTGTACGTCATGAAACAGACCAAGAAGGAACCCAAAGGAAAGATAGTCATCAGGAGGAACCTAGATAGGATTCGGGTTTCAGCCACTACTCCACTACCCTAAAACCCATTCAGGCACAGCCAAGTACAGTACTGCACATTGATTCTGTAATTTCTGTTGTACGTGCTTTTCTCTCTTGCAATCTCCCCTCCCCCATTTATTAAATCTGATTACTTTAGTTAGCTTGTGTCGGCTGGTTTGCAGTTCATCATTTGGCTATTAATGCCAGCGTGGATAAAAAGCACAATTGTGGGAAATTGGTGTCATTACCTCGCAGGAGGCTTCATCAAACTACTGCCGGATCACCCAAGCCACTGCTCGGGCTCCCATCCTGTTTCAACGAGCGATCCGGATAAGTGATTCTTCACCATTCAGAGGTAGGTTAAACCGATATACAACAGGAAATCTCAAAAAGTTGTGGATGGATTCAGACAAAACTTGTTGGACAGATTGGGTGTGTGACAAGGACGAATTGATTCAATTTTGGTGAAGATCTGGATGCGAGAATTATTTTAAATTTCAAAAGTAATTCTTTACCATCGAGAGGGGCAAAAACGATATATAGCATATTACAAAAATGTATTGGGATATATGTTCTTGTGGATCAGGCATTGCGTGGCTTTGGTATGTGCTCTACCGAGTGCCCTTCCACTTTTATATATTTTGGCGACATTGGTGAATGAATGCCAACGGAAGCCTTTATATTGTTGCAGACCCGGCATCGCGGGGGAACCATGAGGGAGCGGCCCTCTCTTGGCGGGTTCCTCTTCAGACTCAACAGGAATCGTAGGTCATCGCATACGAATAACTTTGTGTCGCTAATTGACCACGAACGCCAATAACTTGACCACATAACTTAGGGTCATCCATAAAACAACCGTTTACCTAAGGACACTTGATCTCCTTATCAAGGAATCGCGCCCTCAGTACGTACTTGCATTATTTGGATTACCTCCCAGATCAGGTGCAGCTGAGCAGAGCTGCCAAGTACGTACCGGTTATTGAACAGATTCTTGGGGAATAATGTCCTGGCTAAGCTAGGGTATGCCTGGTGTTGGCTTAATGGTTAGGTTGGTGGGCTTTGGATCCGAGGGTCCTGAGTTCAAATCCCGCTCAGCTGTTGAATCAATACCAGGTGGGGTTAACTCGACCTGTCATCCTTCCGAGGTCGGCAAAATGAGTGCCAGAATGCTGGTATACTGTGTCGGAGAGGCGACCCGTCCAGGATTGTGCCCAATAGCCAAGGAGACTGCTAAAGCAGCATCAACGCTCTGCACAGAGTATGGTCCTAAACCTCCTCCTCTCCTTTGCTAGGGTGCAAACCATGCTGGACCAATGGAGGAAAAGACAAAAACGAGCTGGGAACATCTCTAACAAACACATTTATCTAAACCAGGAGCGAGGAAAGATATGTGCCATGGTAATGGGATTTATTGCAAAATGCACAGCAGGGAAAGCAAGGAATTTGTGGGGCGAGGCAAAACGCAAACAATATTTTCAAAAGAAGACAGTGCAGAGTTATCCCAAAAATTATTATAGTCTTAACTTATGCAACAGCAGGCATAATCACGCACGCACACACACACACACACACACGAGGAAAATTAGTGATAGCTCAGAGATATAAACATTTGAGGGTTAACGACCTCTCAATACCTGGCATGGACGGCAGACCTGCGCAGCCCAGAGCGCTGAGGAAAGGAAGAGGAGGGAGAAATACTGAGAGTGTCTGGGGTACGTGTTTGAGAAATGCAAGTGTAATGCGACGTGGGGTGCGGCTTAGTGCAAAAGGAAGAATGTGAAGTGCAGGTCAGTTTGGTTCACTGTTGGGTTTTGCTCTGAAAAACTTGCCCGCATTGATTGCTCTTTTGCGCCCACAGTAGATGAGAGATAGATGGCAGAAGAAAGATGTGTGAGAGAAAAGATACCATTGTAAATTGTGTAAGAGTCTGTATGTGCAAGTGTCGCTGCAGGATGCAACCTAAATGAGTGATGTGGAAGCATTCCCAGCTTGCAGGAGCAATGCGTGTCTCCACGCCTGGTAATGCTGACTCCATGCTTGTCCTTGCACCGCTTGTCCTCCCCGGCGAAGTCCGATGTTTGGCGTTATTCTCTCCTGCGATGTTGTCGGTGATCTCGCCAGCTCTGTTCCTGGAGATACTCTTCTCCGAAATGAGCCGCATTCGTCCCTTTTATGAGCCCCGGATGAGGGGAGGAGCCAAACATTGGATCAAAAGAAGCACTCACGAAATTGAGCTCCCCTATTGGTCCATTGCGGTCATAGTCATGCCCCGCTAGGCCCCGAAGGCGAAAAATGGCTCGGTCGCCGGCCAACAGGGGCACGCACCGGAGCTCCAACTTTTACATGGGCCATGGTTTTTGGAGGCGCTCACTAGACCTCTGAACGTGTGCTGACCTTCATTCAAATGTAGGGTTTTAGGGAAAGGAGCTCCAGCACACATTCGCACTTTGAGTTATGCCCCGAAATAACCCAACCTTTGTCTCCTCAGCATCGCTCGAGGCTGTGGTGAGTATCGGTTGAACATGTGGCAGTTGAGGCGGTTGTAATGAGGTAAGATTGTAACGTGGCGTTGTGGGGAAGAGGTTTAAGTTCCTTTTAACAAGATTGTGAATAATGGTCGTGTTTGTAATTGAAAATGTAAGTGTGACTTGTTGCGGGAATTTTTAGTAGTCGTATGAAGTGGATGTTGTGAGCGTGGTATAGTTTGGTGTCTGGAATTAAGGTCTGAGGCGAAATGGCGGATTAGAATTGGTGCGGTTTTGAATAGAAAATTGGCGTGCAAATGCAAATGAGGCACTCGCGACACGCTTTCTTGGTTACTGTTAGTCTTTACTGATTTTCGTGCTTGCTTCGTGTGAGAGAAAGGGGTGCAGCAAAAGAGTGGAAGACCTGCAAGGGTTGAAGATTAAAGAGGTCTAAGAAGTCTAACTGAAGGAGTCCCATGCAACGCATCTTTCCCTTTTACCCACTAAACATATGGAAAGGATTAAGTAATACACATACTATTGAAATAACTGCTTTGGGATCGCTGTATTTTGTGTGCCATTGCCTTGGAGGCATGCGGTTTTACAGAACTGCAACAATATATTATTGGCAGAATGAGAATGTTTTCCAATACAGGGAGCTGCATTGCCTGTTTATGAGCATTGTGATTCATTTGTCATTCATAAACAAACCTGGGATTGAGTGTTCAACATCATTCCCAGACATTCCATAACTCTGGACCCTAGTTCAAACTTCTATAAATAGTCAAAACAAGAAGCTAGCAAAGAGTTGGTGACTTAGCTGTAGTATGTGTACTCTTTGCATCTGTTTGGCTCATTTCTGCGAGAAACCAAGTGCAGTTGATAAATAAAATAAAACCAAGAAACAAATATAAACATATTTGTAAAATGAAAAGATTCAAAAAGGTAGAGTTTAAAGAAAGAAATTTTAATTTTCAAATGTAGGACCACACATTTCATGCGATTTAACATTCCTGCCATTCAGATAGAAGGAAAAAACATAATCTGGCAGTTGCTTGTACAAGCAGAAGTTTTCAATGGATTCCAGGGTTAGGGTAGAAGGAAAATAAATAGGGAAGATATAGAAGAAAGAGGAGAGTGTGGGTTTGTCAAGAATAAGGTAAAAGGAGGGTGGATGAGGAGTTAGGGGAGGCTTGGGAAACATGTAAAGAAAAGAGAGGAAGAGGGAATAAATTTACAATTTTGTACATATTATAGCTAGATAGCAGCAATGTGTCAATAGCAGAATGATGGTGCCCATCACTGCAATATGTACTCAGCATGGATGAACTTGTCGGCATATTTCATATTTGAGAATATTTATCAACAAAATGTGAATGTCATTTTCACAATACATTTTATCACTGTTGAAAAACGATAAAAATGCTACGTTTTCTATGTATGAATCTTTCATCATGTATAAACTTTTACAAAATGTATGTTTGAGCATAGTTAACATGTACAGCATTTACAAACACCATTACTTTCTTCGTTTGGCAGCAGGTGCAGCTGAAAAAAATGAAAGAAAAACAGGTTAAACTAGAATGGCACTCAGTGGAGTACATACCTCCAACACGTTAAACAGTTTACATTTTGTATCCCGCTGACAGGCCGGATCTGGATCTGGACCTGAACCTAAATCTATTCGGCTTGTTCTCGTCACCTACACAACCTGTCCACCAAGTTTTTTTTTCATAATCTGTCCATAACATTTTGAAATATCGTGCTGCAAGTCATTTTTGGCCCCATCTCTAAATGGTGAAGAATAACTTCAAAAATTAAATAATTCTCGTATCCAGATCCATATTCGGATCTTCATCAAAATCGAATCAATTCGTCCTTGCCACACACTCAACCTGTCCACCAAGTTTTATCTGAATCAGTCAACAACTTTATGAGATCTCGTGCTATATATCATTTTTGGCTCTATCTCTAAATGGCGAAGAATCACTTAAAATTTCGAGTATCCAGATAAATCTTTACCAATCCGGATAATCGAGATCTTAACCAATATCTAATCAATCCGTCCTTGTCACACACCCGACCTGTCCACCAAATTTTGTCCGAATCCGTGCGTAACGTTTTGAGATATCCTGCTGAGAGACAGACAGATAGACGGGTGAAAACATAACCTCAGTCCACCTTTGGTGGCAGAGGTAATGAAATAATTTAGATTCTACCTGTCAATATAAACTTTTGATACATTATCAAATAACTGACCAAATACAGCACTGGAATATCAGGAGGAACAAACAGACAAAGATAGAGTCATCAGGAGGAACCTGGATAGGATTTGGCTGCTACTCCTCTATCCTCAAACCCATCCAGGCACAGCCAAGAACACTACAAAAACTATTTGCAAGATTCACCCCTCCATAGACAAAGAACAAGGACAAATGTGTCCAAGAGCCGCGTCCTAAAGGTTTTGTCTTCACCAGAAGATGAAGAAGAAGAAGAAGAAGAAGAACAAAAACAACAACAACTTCCGATATTTCGCACGTGCCTTGATGGAGCCAATAGCGAGACCGTCATGGACGATCGTCGTTCATGACGAGAAAATAGTGTATTTACAAATTACAACACGTTAAATGGAATAATCTTTAAATAGTAACGTGAACTTTTCGAAACTTTAAAGCAAATGTCCGAATATATTAAAATTTCATGATAGACGCTCTCAAAAGGCACCGTCTATGTGAGGATGTGTACAGGTGTTTAGTATTTAAGGAGATCCGGATCCTGTATATAAAAGAGCCGAGTCCTAAAGGTTTGTAAGAAGACGACGACGACGAAGACGAAGAAGAACGCGGAGCTCCTTAAGGCCCAGTCACACCTTGACGTTTTAGCCAGCGATGCAACGTATTAAAATGTATGTAAACGCTGGCTCACGTTGAACTTTGATGTTTTTTTTAAAGGATTCGGACGTATTCATAACGACTTGGTCTTATGTATAACGTATTAGTAACGGACACAGAACGTTTCGTTGTGTATAGCTAACTATTACCAACGAATGCTGAACCTGTTGTCGGCCTCACAACCTATGCCCAACGATAGTCTAACTTATGCATAGTGCGCTGCACGTATCGCCGACGATGACGTGACATAGCCTATTAAAAGGCTGACGCACAACGATTCAAATCATAACCGCCGCAGAAATGGAAGTGTCAACATCGCAGTCACACCTTGGCATCTTGCAGCGTATGCCGACCTAAGAAAAATGTGTCTAAAACGCTGGCGCTCGTCGAATACGGTATGGGTAAGTTTGGTATACGTGAATAGAACGCTAAAGTACGCTATCATACGTCGTAGTAAGGGAGTACGTCAAGTAATTTTAAACATGTTCAAAATTTTACGACGTACTTGGCGTATGACACACGTCCGCATGCGATGGGAATAAGTTGTACACACGAAGCGGACGCTTACACACGTCGACAAAGGCTACTTGTACTACTCATAAGTCGAAACACGTCGCGGTAATGTCTTTTTTACCGAAACTTATTTCTAACTTATGTTTGACGTGCTTTGAACCAATTCTTTACGTAGTCCAACGCACATTGACGTATGTAGACGTATTCCATTGACGTCTTCCGGTCGACAAAAAAACTAAATGAACGTGTTTCTAACTTACAACTGCCATTAATATGACGTGTTCCCAGCGTTTTGGGGAATTGGTATATAAAAATGGTCTTCACAAGGGGAACCCATCAGTGTTTCGACTCCTTTTTGAGTCGATGTCCATGTCAGCAGTAACAGTATCAGTATCAGTATCAGTTCAGTTTGTTCATGTTGGCAGTAGTAGGTGAGTGTGATGGGGAGGGTGTGGGTGATGATGGATCCTCCTTGCGTCCGCGTGTCCACGGGTAGGAGACATCTTTGCACCATTGTTCGAAGTTCTTCGCGGCTAATTTTTTTGGGGGTTTTTTCAACAATGAGCTATGGCTTGTTTTTACGTTTTAGGTGTATTCATAACGAGTTGGACAAATGCTCAAGGTACTATAATGTACATAGAGCGCTTCGATACCTTATAGATACGGTATACAACGAATAATTATCGTGTAGCCCGGCGTTCACAACCTATGCCCAACGATAGCCTAATTTATCCATATCGTGCGGCAGTTATCTTTGCCGGTGACGTGGGTTTGCTATTCATAGGCTGCCACTCAAAGATTTAAATGGCTGCAACTCCACCATTGAAGTAGACGCTTGGCTCAACAATTGGATTTTTTTACACTCAACGACTTTTAAACGGTGCCACTCAACTATTTTAATTGTTTACAATGAACGATTTAAATCGCTGTCACTCGCCTTTGTTTTTTGACGCTGACGCTCGAAAATTTGAAACGTTTCTAAAAACGTGCTAAATCGCTCAATAAAAAACGCTTGCGCCAAATCCGCAATGTTTATACACTTAACGTGTTCTTATCGGTGCAAATCAACTGGTGTCTTAGTGCAAATCAACCCATCCATAACAGTACCTTCTCCTCCGTTCACGTCTTCTTCTCTCGGTCTATGCACGCAACTGGTGCAGTGCCAAATCGATGAGGGTATGCTGATGTTGGAGGACAGGTAGATATTGTAGTGTCATCGTTGCCGGATACTCCATCTCTCGTAATGTCATGGACATGTACTCGCTATGTAGTCTGCAACACTGACGGTTTCCTCCTGTGAAACCCCTTTTTATTTACCAATTCCCCTAATCGCTGCCATTACATCATTATCTGGTATCTGTAGGTGGGAACTCGTTCGTTAAGTTCTGTAGTCGTCCGGTAAACGTCAAATATGTCTACATACGCCAGTATGCGGCGAGGTGCGTTACACACAGGTGCAAAGCACGTCACTCATAGGTTAGATAAAAGCCTCTTTTCCCTAAACATACATCGGCATGATTCGACGTATAAGTAACTTTCAAGCAAGAGTGCGAAGTGTGTCAACATCGCGTAGCGTGTTAGCAACATGTCACTGATAGGTTATAAATAAGTTTCAGGCACGCTAAGCATTATACCGACGTCTTTCAGCCTATGAGTAACTTAAAAGTAACGTGTGTCGACGTGTGTCAACGATCGCGTAACGTGCCTACACACGTTCTCATAGGTAGGAATAAGTTTCGGGTACGCTAAACATTACCTCGGCGTGTCTCAACTTATGATTAACTTACAAGTAACATGTGTTGACGTCTGTCAACGATTGCATAACTTGCCAACAACTTATGGCCAGCGTAGTGCAACGTGTGAGTCATAGCCGGCATACGTCGTGAAATTTCAAGCATGCAAAAATTTGAGGACAACCGAAAAGTACAACGTTTAAAGCCAGCGTGCACGACGTATGCAGTGTTTCCCAGCGTGCTCTCAATGTTATCAAAACTTACCCATAACGTATTCAACGTGTGCCAGCTTTTAGACAATTTTTTCAAAAATCGGCATACGTTGGCTAAACGTCAAGGTGTGACTGGGCCTTTAGAGCCACGTTCGCTACGCGAGACGCGGCTAAAAAGAAAGAAAGAAAGAGACAGATGGAGGACAGAAAAAAAAACTCACACAAACACACCACCAACAGAAAACACCACATTACATACCAACAGAAAGCATACAAACCACACACCAACAAAAAATACTCACACTAAATACCAAATAAAAAGCACACACATCCACCACCACCCCCTCACCCCACCCCACCCCTCACTCCTTAACAATCTTACTTACCTCCACAGAATGTACACAGGATTCCACCAGCTACATCTATCAACACATAGACCCTCTATTTACAATGAAGATCAATTTTCCAGTAAACACTAATGACAGACTTCCGATTTAATTAATTTAGTTAAAAATAAAAAATAAATTTATTATTATTTCACACAACTTCCAATGCTACGGGAACCTGTTCACACGAAAACCAACGAAACTTAAAAAAGAGATTACAATGACATCTAAAAACCTTCTCACATGATCAAATCAAACTCTCAGCACAAACCACAAAATCATCCTTAAGAGAACAAATTATAGCAAATCTAATAAGCTGAGATGAAAACACATTGTAGCCAATCTTAATTGGTACATTACGAGATGGAAACGTATTACAAGACAACAGGAAAACTAAAATAGTCAACTTTATGATACACGTTTGTATAAAAACAATTATTTCCAACTCTAACTAAAACATCCAGATGTTTTACTAAAACAGCCACTACACTATCATTACTATGCTATGTATGCTATGAGTCTTTGCTATCGAGCTAGCTATGCTATCTTATCTGCTTTGAGTCTTTCTGGATAAATCCGATGAATCAGCTTATCAAAAAACATATAATTAATCACAAATATCATCACTACAGACATGTAGAGAACAACATCTAGCGAAGCCTTAACTTCTTCTCCTTCATCAACTTCTGCACAAATGAAAACTCACAATAAACAAGGAAAATGTCCGCTAATAGGGGGCTACAGTTCACTCCCATTGGAATGCCTTTTACTTATTGAAATATTTTCCCACAAAACGATACAAAAGTGTTAAACAAAATAAAATTAACAGCATCTTACAACCATAAACATCATAACAATCATAAACAGCCTTCAAACAGCGTTGCAGAGTTTAAAGCCGGCAGACAGGTGGAACAACGGATTAAATCAACAGAACGTTGGTCGAGGTATGGTGACCACTGTTGAAAGCAAGGAGAAGCTGACGCTTTAGGCATTAACCCTTAGACGGAGCAAAAACCCCACCGAAGGGTTAACGCCCGAAACGATGGCTACTCCATGCTTCACATTGGGGTCAGCATACCTCACGAAACACCCTGTTGATCTCAATTGAATAACCCACCAACTCATCCAAGCACAGACAAATAATTAACTCTACAAGAATCACTTTTGCAAAGTTAGCTGCAACCTCATGTAATCTTATGATGAATACAGAGCAATTGAATGATTTTTTAAAGTAACTTTTCTTTCTGCCTCTTCAATCACACAAATAAAGTTACATAACTATTAGGCCATGGGCTAGATATGG
>CM068960.1:31020872-31037402 GCA_035128595.1 Eptatretus atami
CATGGGATGAGTCAATTTATGAATATAATCCGAGCCACATGGGTTTAATTGATTAGGTTCCTTCCATTCACAGGTGAGAGATGTGAGTGGGTCTTTCTTAATGAAATATATATATATATATATACACACACATGATACAAGAAAAAAAATATTTAAGAAAAATGTAAAAACATGGAAAGATGAAAACTCAAAAATACAACCAAGCAAGTTAGGAATGACACCACATTACGATGCCACATTACGACACCACAATACTCATGGATTACCATCACAGCATATTTTGCCATTTTACTTTTGTTGTGGGATTGTGATGGATGAAGAAGAATGAAGAAGAAGAATAAAAATGAAGAATGACACCATATTACGATGCCACAATACAACACCACAATCCTCTTCTGGTGTAGCATCATTTCCCCTCCCTCTCTCCTCCCTCCTCTCCCTACCCTTGCTCCTCTACTCCCTCTTCTCCCCCTACCTTTCCTCCTTACCCTTCTCTCCTTCCCCCTCCCTCCCTTTCTCATCCACTCCCCCTCCCCCCCTTCTCTCCTCTGACCCTCCCCTCCTCCTTTCTCTCCTCTACCCCTCTCTCCCTCCCTCCCCCCGCCTCTCCCCTTCTCTCCTCTCCCCCTCCCTCTCCCTCCCCTCCACTCCCCTCCCCCCCTTCTCTCCTCTGACCCTTCCCTTCTCTCCTCTCCCCTCCCTCTCCTCCCTCCTCCCCCCTCCCTCTCCTCCCCTCCTGCGCCTCCTCCCCTCTCCTTCACTCTCTGCCCCTCCTCCTCCCCTCTCCTTCTCTCTCCCCTCTCTCCTCCCCTCTCTCTCTCTCCCTTCTCTCTCTCCCCTCCCTCCTACCCTTCTCTCCTCTCCCCCTCCCTCCCCTCCTTCCCTTCTCTCCTTTCTTCTCCCTGCATCAAGTCGGGCCAGATACATTCAAAACAGCTATTAGAATGTATTGTGTGAAAACGCCAATATTCATCCAATTTTTTCACCTTTCACTGAAACTGAAACTTGAACCATCTTAATGACTACAAAAAATGTAATCAGATGTTGATTCGAGTAAAGATATAGCCATGAAGGAGTCTGAATGGTCTATATTACAGGCCTTAATTTCACTTAAAATGCATTTTCATCCAAAAACACAAATTTTATTCCCGTTTTTTGCATCCAAAAGTTACACCATCTTAGCGACCACAAAAAATGAAATCAGATATCAAATTAGTTAACATAAAGTCGTGGCAGTGCAAGAATGTGCAAGCCTTACAAAAGTCTCCACAAAGCAAACAAAATGGTGGCGATGTGATTTTGAAGCCCCTCCCTGAAAGGTGGGAGCCCTGTCCTGAAGTGGGAAGCTCTTCCCCAAATGGACAGACAGACCAGCACAGATTATATATATATATATATATATATATATATAGTGTTGCGGTTCTCGGAACCGCATGCATCCAACAGATAGTGGTCCCAAGACAGTTATTCCATTAATATACGTGCAGATAGTCCCTTCCCTTTTATCTAGCGGGACAACAGGAGCGTACTTTGCAAGGGTCTCATAGCTAGGTTTGCTTACATTATTTCTTCTTAATTTCATTTCTACTCTTCTTTTCTGATTATTCCTGAGGTAAATCTGAGCCACGTGCGCCCTGCGCTGTGAGATGGGTCCTCAGCAAAGGTCAAGCAGGCACTAGACCCACAACCCTCCGTACAAAATACGCACTCGCAGCAGTAATTTCCACCCGATGGTGTTTTCCACAACACAGGAAACACACCCAGCACGACGCCCACGTGGAACAGAACACGTACCGAGGCCGATAACAGAAAGGCAACCCCAATCCCACTCCACGTTGCGCGGGATGCGAGTGTGCAAGGTGCAAGCGGCGCGTTCCTTTCAACCCATTTCGGGACTAATTATATCGATTGGGTTTCGCCCTGCGCACACGATAGCAGAATCTGGCAAACGCGAGCGCTGGCCACGTCCGTAATGGCGGATCTACACGCACTGTACGGAACGTGCTGGAAGGCAGACCCGTGCGCCGCTCGCGACACTTTGTTATCATATAGAGCCGGGCACGAATGGACACATCTTACTATCTGTTCGCCATAACATCTTACCTTCTCACCTCTACGGCCAGCGAAGCTGCGATCGGGTGGAGGCATGTTGTACAGCTCGGGCCACGTGGCACACACGGACCGGGCGCGTTGGCCAGCGCTGGGCGGGGGTGCCCAAGCGGGCGTGCGAGACCGACGCTGCCCTCGGACGGTCATCAGGGCACAGCCCGGGGGTTCATGCAGGGTGATTCATGGCACGGAGTTCGGTGTGGGCGATTCGTGTCATGTCGTGGGGTCGGAGCGAGATGGTCACACAGCTCGGGGTCACCTTGCCGGAAATGGAGTGTTACAGTTTCCGGCCATCGCGGCTGGGGTGCGCAGGGGGTCGGGGCCAATCAGAGCGCCCGATTCGGGTGACATCACCGAGTTTCGGGGTGGCCCCCCGCCCCACGTCGCGGGGCCTATAAAGGTCCAAGCGGACTCCTCCCCCTCTCTCTCTGCTGCCCTGCCGCTCAAGCTGGACCTCGACTCCGCTTCTGTTGTCATCATTCAACTCGCTTCTGTCGTCATTGCTGGGTTCCTCCTTCTCTTCTCCGCCCACACGACGCTGACTCCACCCTCCCGACCAAGCCCCTCCTACACCGCCCACGTCTCGACGTGAGCTGCCCGAGGCGAAGGGGCGACGCGCCAGCTGTCAGTTTGGGTATCGCGCCACAGAACACTCCCCCAAACGTATTGGTGGCACATTCGGTACCGCGTATCGTTTTACAAAGGTACCGAGAGACCGTAGCCTCAACTCCTCTCCTGTCTTGCTTCAATCCCTCTTAATCGGGTTTTCAGTGTCTGGTGTGTGTCCTGGTACCTGTCTATATAAGTAAGCCTGCAGAAGATCGTTATTATTATTTTTCGGGTTAGGTCGCCTCTGTGTCCGCTTTTATAAGTTTGCTTGTTTATTGCTGGACCGCACCTCCTCTCCCTATCTCTGCACAACACAGCCCAATAATATTGATCATACCACATACTTTCGCTCGCCCCCATTGTTAATTAAATTCCTATTTGGAATGTTCCCAGCTCGTTTTTGTCTTTTCTTTCCCTTGATCCAGCATGGTCCGAGTCCTAGCTTAGCCGGGACTTTATTCGCAACAATCCATTCCTTTTAGCCGGTACATCCTTTTGCAGTGTTGCTCGCTGCATCCATCGCGGTAAAGATGATCCGGTCCGGTAGAGGTGATCCCGGTCAGACAAGGCGTACTGAGAGGCGTGTTCCCCAGTAATTAAAATCATGTGTTATTTTTAGGTAACCGGAATTAAACTAGACGGAGGGCCCTAAGTCACATGGTTAGTTATGGCAGTCCACGGTCGGTTTTAGGACCCAACCGCGTTACAGAATTATCGTAGCGCGGCCCTACAAAATTCGGGGGTCTGGTGGGAGCTGAGATAGCTTCCCCCGCCTTGTTGGTCTTCCTCACCCGACCCCCGGCCCCAACAATATACACAAATATATATATATATATATATTTATATATATATATATATATATTATATATAAGCCTGGTGTTGGCTTAGTGGTTAGGGTGTCTGGCTTGGGATTCTAGGGTCCTGAGTTCGAGCCCCGTTTGCCACTGAATTAACACCAGGGGGTTGACTCAGCCTGTCATTCTTCTGAGGTCGGTGAAATGAGTACCAGTGTACTGGTCCAGTGTATGCCCTGGTTAGAGTAGATGTACTTTTCCCTGTGTGTCGTAAGAGGCGACCAGGGTTGGGGTCAGGAAGGGCTTCCGCCCATAAAAAAAAGCATTGCCTCAAGAAGGGATCCATGATTGCATGGAGCCTGCAAAAAGCTAACCCTGCTCAGCAGGGAAAAATGGCTGTAAAAAGGCTGTTGCTTAAAAAAAATTAATATTATTATATAATTATATACCACATACTGTATATATATATATATATATATATATATAAATATATATATTATATAATATATATAATAATATAACTATGCATATATGTATATCGAAACAGTGGAGTGTGATGAGCACTCCCCGATCTCCATTGGACAGAGTCACACCAAAGCGTCAACTCCAACCCGGAGGCCTCGGCCTGGCGACTCTCTGAACAGACAAAGATGACATGGTGACTCAGTTAAACATCAAACGGGAGCCGCCTATCCAGATTTCGGACTTGTTTGCCCTCATCAGGATGGCATATTGATAGATATCTAACCAATGATGACCACATTTGTCATAACAGTCAGGTGGCTGTGTCTGATGTATATATATATATACATATATACATATACATATATACATATATACACATACACATACATCGTCATTGTAATTGCTTGCTGCTCATAGTATGATGCATCAAGTTGAGTTTCAAAACAATCTCGCTCTGAGCAACACCAACTGAAGACGTAATGTTATATCTTGTTAGGATGCCAGGGGTGCGTTGTAACATCTCTCAAATGCACTCACTTCAGTTTTTCCCCTTCTGGCGAGGTTTTTCTCTTCCCAAAACAGATTACAGACCCGAAAGAAAATGTTACCCCACCCTCCCCCTAAAATTGCACGTATGTGTGTGTATGTATGTATATATATATATATATATATATATTATATATATATATATATATATATATATATATATATATGTAATTTTGGACCCTCAATGAGGGTATGTGATGTATCAAATCGTAAAAATGCTCTGAGAAGAATTGAACTTTAAAGGAAAGTTTAAAAGAATGATAATATCATTTATAATCGAAGAAAAACAGGCATCAACATTATTTATGTGCATTTGTGGAGGCTGATTGTTTGTGAGGGCTGAAATAAAGAATTTCAGCTTTTTCTTTTAGTTAAAAGAAAACTTTTAATATCTTCTTTGATTAAAATTGTTTATGCATGTATTTAGTTAAACTTGTCTCCATTGTTGTTCTGATGCTTCTCAGTGATTCAAAATATAACTTGAATTTCTTCAAGACATAGCGCAGAGAGAATTACTCCTCATTTCCACGGCACGACTGTGCTCTTCAAGGCACTTGCCCAATTTTACAGAATCGAAGGAGGGATAGGTGAACTTCCTTTTCTCTCGTGCTTGAAGAGATAAAGTGAATATACTGTGTTTGAAATACTGATGTCTTGTAAAAATTCCACATAGGGACCCTGTTGATATTTCAAACCAGAGGAAAAGAGTCCCATATACGGTGCTTCTCCGGACCCACATCCTTATCGGCTACCGCAAAGATGTGCTCTGTGCAAAGAACAGATTGAACCACGAACCATGAAAACGTACTACCACAAGATGTGCCTTGCTCAAGAGTACTCCGCTAAAAAGAATTAAAACCGGGGTGACTGAAGATAGACAGAGCAGATTGTTACATATCGTGTTAGCATTCTGTTCGGCTTGTGCACATTAAATTGGTTTTGTTTGATTCTTTGTTTAAGTGATTCTTTTGTTGATTTTGTTTAGTGATTCCATGTTTAATTGATTTTTTGTTTGGTTGATTGATGATGATTAAAGAAAATTATAGACAGTTCTTGACTTCTTGATTTTGTGTGTGACGGTACATTATATCTTTGCTTTGATAAGCCATTATATTTGTTGATGACAGTGTCTCTCCTAATTACAGCATTGTAATTCAAGGTCTGGAGTTCGAGCCCCGACAATATCTCTTACTTTCTCTTTCACTACAGCAGAGATGTTTGAGTTGCTTCTGGTTGACTTTGAAACCATTTTAAGGCACTTAGCACTTGAGGCCCATTCTTCAAGCTTTTTGGCACCTTGTGCATTAGAATAGGCTTGGACGATTCTTAAAATTTGAAAATCGATTCCGATTCGGAACCACAGTCTCGGAATCGATTCCAATTCTTCACCAAATCTCATTCAATTCGTCCTTGTAACACCTACCTGCCAACTAGTTTCTTCCTAATTCGTCTATAAACTTTTTTGAATATCCTGCACACAGACGAACAGGGTGAAAACACTGTCCATCCATCTTCGGTGGACAAGGGAATGAGAGAAATTAACTTAAGCATAAAATTACGTTCATGAATAAATCAAAATCAGTGGCATGATATATATATATAAATCATGCTGAAGAAATAAAGTTACGTAAAATTAATCCAAACCTATCCATCCATCAATTGGGACCATACTCTGTGCAGAGCATGGTGCTGCCAAACAGTCTCCTTGAATATTGGCACAATTTCTGAACGGGTTGCCACTCCAACACAGAATACCAGCAAGCTTGGAAGGATGACAGGCAGAGTCAACCTTATATTCTGGTATTAATTCAACATCCAAGTGGGAATTTGAACTCAGGATCCTGGGATCCCAAGCTCACCACCGTAACCATTAAGCCAACACCAGGCAAAACCTATGGGAAAATTGTAATTTCTTTAATTAGATTTTAAAAATTCAACCCAGTTTACCTAGGCGGTGTTTAAGGCACAGACGCTGCTCCTCGAGCGCACCCAAATTTTGTAATTGCTGTTAATAATTATGCCGCGATATCTTTGCCTTTAAGAAATATGATTATTTTTGGAATTTCACAATACTCTAGTAGCAATCGACTTTGGAGACTTGAAACTGTTACAGGCGGATAATCCGGCTTCTGTAGATTTTATGGTTCAGTTCCTGGTTCTAATGGAGGGAATCGATTTCACTGGGTATCAATTCTTTTATACTCGCCTACATGACAACGATTTTATAGATTTTATACATATTTTGCACATAGAAAGAATATATTTTCTTGCAGATGAAACCGATTAGGCCTCTTCTTCGTCTTCAGGTAAGGAAGCACTTTTCGAGGAATTATTGACCTATTCAATGATTCCATCGTCTGTGAGGAGCTGGTGACCAGGATCTCCTAAAGTCTTCATTTAACCACTCCCTCCCTTATTCTTCAGACAGGTCACGATTAAGTTGCTGAAACACCATCCCGCATTCAGCCTCCTCGGTCGATGGATTGTCATTGTCCTAAGAGATGCTCTTTTCCCAGTCCGTGCAGCTTTATATGCCACAATTTTGCCGAGGTCGAAGGAGGGATATCATCCCAAGTTTCAGCACACACGTATTAGTGCATCTTTGATGTCAACTGCATTCAAAAAAGGTACGCAGTGATATTCCAGATTCATCTCCAATAAGTAGTTTACTCAAAATAAGTTTTTTGGACCACCTCTTGAGGGTGTTCCTGTCAAGAATTGATTGCTCATGAATCATTAAGAACCGTTCAAAGTGACTGGATCATCCGGTGTTCTGATAACTGGAGTTTCTTTGTGCGAGGGGTCCACCGGATATCTTAGTTGTCTCGTTGCGTCAAGCTGTAACAGACCTCTGGTGACATACATGATCATATTTCTAACAAATGTCCCTATCTTGCATTGCTTTCCGAAGCTTAGGCAGACAGCTTGGTTGGTTGTCCTTAACCCCGTCCATCCAGCACGTTCAAGGTCTGCCTCTTACTCTTCTACCCTCAACCAAACCCAGCATGGTTGACATCTGCATACTTTTGTTTTCTGCATGCATAATGTGTCTAAAGTAAGACAGTTTCGTTTATTCACAACAGCGATTCTAATGTACACAGGTGGTCAATGGTCATCTTCCTTCAAGCACCGTATGTTTGTTCTTCTCGCAGTCCATGGGATTTTAAACATTTGTCTCCAAAACCACATTTCAAAACTGTCAATCTTCTTCCTTTCTTTTTTCACTGTCCATGACTCACGTCCATACATTGCAATTCGAAATACCAGAACATTCACCAGCTTCCCTCTTGGTTTGTATTTTCACAATTTTTGCCTTTTCAGATCTTTGTCAATCTTGACGTTGCTGTTCTCCGCAACGTGAACCATCTATTAAATTCTCCTTCACATCCTCCACTCCCTTCAATCTTGAACCCAGGAAGATGAAAACTTTCCACTGTTTCCACATTGTCGTCTCCCAATCTGAACACATCGATATTCTGAGTTGACAAGATTTTAAAATATTTTTTTAGGTTTAAATAAGACCAGCTTTTTCACTTTCCTTCTTCACTGTCTGCAGCAGTTTCATCGAGTCCTCTTTACTTTCTGACAACAGAGTGGTATCGTTAATATACCTTAGATTATTGATATACCAGGAAACGATATCCTTTCCCCAGTGATGGCGAAAAGCAACCAAAGTGTCAGCCCCAGTGATTGGAAAAGTTTAAAGTTAATCTATCAATTTAAGATTATTTCATGGACTTAAAAAAGGGTCAATATGTGTTGCACTTTGGTTATTCACTCGGAGCCAAAGCTCAAGAGATAACTCTATACCGCTCACCGCAAAATGGTGTGCAACATCGGCGGGCGGAGGTTGTATTTGCTCAAAAAGAAGGCAAAATATCCTGGTTGTGACAAAATATATATTTGGCAGCAACATTACTCATGCCTGTTCTGCCGTCATTTAAAAAGTGAATGTTGGCTTTCAAAGCCGCACAAGAACGGTCAGGTCAGGGTCAAGTATGGGAGCATGTGCCAAAGCAGAGCGTCGCTGGCACAAGAAGCTGGCTGCCGTAACAGGAAATAGCCAAATGTGGGACATACCAAACGCACGGAAGGCACCACACTTCGCATTATATATAGATCTTCCTCAGTTCTGACTCCAAGCCTCTTGTCATCCAAGTTAATTCCTCATTATGTACTAACAAATACAGATTGAACAAAATATGGGGGAAAGAAAAAAAATGCCCCCGCTGTCTGATCCCTTTTCAAATTCCAAACTGATCTGTCTCTTGATACTCTTTCTTGCTGGCAGCTTCTTGTTTTGTGAATAGATTTTCTCATCCAGACTAATCAGGTGCTTGACATCACCATTTCACTCAGCATAGCCTGCTATTAATTTCGCAATTTGTTCACTGGCTTTGACCACCATACAAAGTTATTACAAGCGGCGCTGCGCTGTATACAATTGCAACCGAGCTTTGAAATGTCCCCAGCATCGATCTACCACGTCTCCGGTGGGTCCGGTGTCCCCCCCCCCACGTTGCCTCAGATCAGCCAATGACGCCTCCGGTAGATGCAGTGCGTAAACCTCGACGGAAATGCGACCAATTACCGGAAATAGCCGAGTATTTCAATGTAGACATTTGTGGAAAACTAATGTGTTGTATTATATGTGAAAACCATTTTAATTTATTGGCTTGACGGGAAAAAAAACGAAAGAAACGCTCCCCTCATGTACGACAACGAACGAAAAAACGTCAACTTCTCGACCCACCATCGCATTTCGCAGCCGATCGCCGATGCTGAAAGCTAGTTCTTCTTATGCTATCATTCCTTTGCGATCCCCTGCCACGCTGATAAATCGAATTTGTGAAAGTAATGTGTTTATATATGTGAAACCATTTTAATTATTAACATATCCTAAGCATCGAAAATTCTATTTGTAGGAAATAAACAGTAGTCAAATGGAGCACCTCGCCTACTAGAAACGCTTATGGCTGAACATGGTGGGGGTACGGTGTTCTATAACTATCCAGTTATTTAATATTTTTTGGAAAGAATTGAGCTTGGAAAGAAGAAATTGACACAGCAGGGGTGTAAACTCAAATCCAACATCGAAGCACCAGGGAACTGATAGACAAGGGATGAAATTCATGACAAGAAGAAACAGAATCAGGAACATACAAAGTAGGACATAGGGACATAACTGAACATATGGGAAGAAGTAACACAAAAGGTGTGAAGGAAATTAAAAGCTGAAAAAAGGGGTAAAATTGGGAAGTTAGCACCTGGACCATAAAGGAAAAGGGTGACTAATCACACACACCACCTGAGGCAGGAAAAGAGAGTTCTTGCTCCTTACCATGAGTCTTACTCTTGCAGAGAAGAAAAAAAAAGAGGCAGGAATATCGCTGGTTGCTCAAGCTGCTCGAAATAATGATACTGAGGAGGACAGTCATTGTTGGTACGGAATTGTCAAAAATGTACAATTACAAACCAATGTTTACAGCAAATACTTATTTTGGGGGCCAACCTCCTTCACCTATAAACCCGTCTAGACCCCGGATTTTTAAAATAGCGTGAACAAAACATTCGGTACATCATGAGTGATGACGGTTGTGGTCAAGTTTCCTCAAAATCGTGTGCCTGTAGCTTTCAGAGAAGAAGTTGCAAGTGTTTGTGGATGGATTGGACCTACGGAACTAACGGACGGACGACGTGCCATCCATAGCTCCTGGAACTATGTGTCCTGAACTGGGAACTATGATTTCCATGTGAGCTTAAAAAAAAAAAGGACTAACATTACATTATTCAGTCTTAAGAGTGCCTTAAAAAACAAAATTCAACTTGAACATTTTATTTATCAGGTCTCTCATTACGGAGTTCCATTGAGGTCTACCATACTTTTGATAGCGTCTCTCACAGGCAGCAAACGGTAATGAGAAAGTATGATGCACAGCAATTTACAAAAATACGCAGGAAATTTGTCCTACACCCAAGCCGAGGTCCTGCAGGCAAGCACCATGTGAGGTAGCCGCAAGCTTTCAACAGACACCCTGCATCACTTGCTGCCACGGTAAGAAGACTGCAGGAATTTGGCTAAGACCCAAAATAAACAAATCTTCTCTGTCTTGGCCTACATTACGATTAAAGACAAAATTTCTGAAGAAAGCATTATATTGATCTCACACTGCTAACTGGCTTGTGGGAATCACTAAAATGGCTTCAAAAAAACCCCCAAAAAACACAGCGGCAATAAACCAGTTGCAGATTTTATCTTCGAGAAACAGATTCTCCAATTGTCCGACGCGTTGACCGCATCGTGTCTGATGAGCACTTCAAGGCCTGTCACTTTGTTCGCAGAAAAAAAATGGGAGCGAGCGACTTTTTTAAACATCATGTTGATCTTTCTTTTTCCTTTCCCTGTCATAACAGGTCGACAGTCCGTTGACATGAGCAACTGTTTTTGAATGGATCCCTGAATCTGTAAACCAACCCGCACTTGAAGGACCTGAGTCTTCTGTTGGCAGAGTCAGCTGGTTGTTGTAAGATCCTAGTCTATGGCACCAGCCACAGCAGTGTGTGAAGTGTGCTGACCTTGTGGCAGCAAAGCCACGTGTTGTTGTAAGGTGCCTGAGTAACGTGACAGCGCCAATGTGTTTGTAAGTTCTATCTAGTTGGACAGCCAAGCCACACACTGTTTGTTTGTTGAAAGGTGGATTGCCCTGAGGTCTACTATGTTGACAGCAAGCACAGCACTGGTTTTGTTTGTTGTAAGGTGATTGCCCTGAGTCTATTATGTTGGACAGCCAAGCCCACATGCAGCTGTTTGTTTGTTGTAAGGTGGATTGCCCTGAGTCTATGTTGGCAGCCAAGCCAACAGCAATGTTTGTTTGTTGTAAGTGGATTGCCCCTGATCTATCTATTGGACAGCCAGCCACAGCACTGTTTGTTTGTTGTAAGGTGGATTGCCCCTGAGTTCTACGTTGGACAAGCCAAGCCACAGCCACTGTTTGTTTGTATTTGTAAGGGTGGATTGCCCTGAAGTCTATCTATTGTTGGAGGCAGCCAAGCCACAGCACTGGTTTGTTTGTTGTAAGGTTGGATTGCCCTGAGTCTATCTATGTTGGACAGCCAAGCCACTGCACTGTTTGTTTGTTGTAAGTGGATTTGCCCGAGGTCTAATACGTGGACAGCCAAGCCACAGCAGTTGTGTTAGGTCCGATCTTGAATAGACGCCCCTTTGTTGTTGAAGGTGGATTGCCCTGAGTCTATCTATGATGGACAGCCAAGCCACAGCACTTTTGTTGTTTGTAAGGTGGATTGCCCTGATCTACGTTGGAACAGCCAAGCCACAGCAACTGTTTGTTTGTTGGTGATCCCGATATTATGTGGCGAAGCCACACTGTTGTTGTTGAATGATTGCCCCTGAGTCTATCTTAGATGGACAGCCAAGCCACAGCACTGTTTGTTTGTTGTAAGGTGGATTGACCTGAGTCTACTTGTTTGGACAGCAAGCCACTAGCACTGATTTGTTGTTTGTAAGGTGGGATTGCCCTGAGTCTAGTTGGACAGCACAAGCCACGCACTGGTTTTTTGTTGAAAGGTGGATTGCCCTGAGTCATATCTTATGATGGACCGCCAAAGCCAACAGCACTGTTTGTTTGGTTGAAAGGGGATTGCCTGCAGTCTATCTATGTGTGATCAGCCAAGCCACTGCACTGTTTGTTTGTTGTAAGGTGGATTGCCCTGAGTCTACGTTGGACAGCCAAAGCCACAGCACTGTTTTGTTTGTTGTTATAGGTGGATTGCCCTGAAGTCTAATCTTATGTTGGACAGCAAGCCACAGCACTGTTTTGTTTGTTGTAAGGTGGATTGGCCCTGAAGTCTTTATCTATGATGACAGCAAGCCACAGCCACTGTTTGTTTGTTTTGTAACGTGTGGATATGCCCCTGAGTCTTGTTACTTGGACAGCCAAGACCACAGCACTGTTTGTTGTTGTAAGGTGATTGCCCTGAGTCTACTTTTGCAAGCAGCACAAGAACGTGTTTGTTTGTTGTAAGGTGGATTGCCCTGAGTCTAATCTAGTTGGAACAGACCAAGCACAGCACTGTTTGTTTGTTGAAAGGTGGATTGCCCTGAGTCTTTATCTATGTTGGACAGCCAAGCCCACTTGCACTGTTTGTTTTTGTAAGTGGATTGCCCTGAGTCTACTATGTGGACAGCCAAGCCACAGCAACTGTTTGTTTGTTGCTAAAGCTGGATTGCCCCTGAGTCTACATATGGACAGCCAAGCCACAGCACTGTTTGTTTGTTTGTAAGGTGGATTGCCCTGAAGTCTATCATGTTGGACACCAGCCACGCACTGTATTGTTTGTTGTAAAGGTGGATTGCCCTGAGTTCTATCATGATGGACCAGCCAAGCCACAGCACTGTTTTGTTTGTTGTGAAGGTGGATTGCCTGAGTCTAAACTGTTGGACAGCCAAGCCACCGCACTGTTTGTTTGTGAAGATTGGATTGCCCTGAGTCATATCTATGTTGGGACAGACCAAGTCCACAGCACGTGTTTGTTTGTTGTAAGGTGATTGCCCCTGAGTCTATCTATGTTGGACAGCCAAGCCACAGCCAGTGTTTGTTTTTTGTTGTAAGGTGGATTGACCCTGAGTCTATCTATGAGGACAGCCAAGCCACAGCAGTGTTTGTTGTTGTAGGTGGGATTGTCCTGAGTCTATCATGTGGAGCGCCAAGCCACAGCACTGTTTGTTTGTTGTAGCAGGTGGATTGCCCTGAGTCTATCTTGTGACCAGCCAAGCCATCACATGTTTAGTTTGTTGATAAGGTGGATTGCACCTGAGTTCCTTACTCTATGATGGACAGCCACACAGCACTGTTTGTTTGTTGAAGGTGGTTGCCTGAGTCTAGTCTATAGGACAGCCAAGCACGCACTGTTTTTTGTTGTAAGGTGGATGCACCTAGTCTATCTATGTTGGACACGCCAGCAGAAGTGTTTGTTTGTTGTAAGGTGGATTGCCCTGAGTCTATCATGAGTGGACAGACAAAGCACAGCATGTTTGTTGTTGTAAGGTGGATTGTCACTGAGTCTATCTATGTTGGACAGCCAAGCCACAGCAATTGTTTGTTGTTGTAAGGTGGATTGTCCTGAGTCTATCTATGTTGGACAGCCAAGCACACAGCACTGTTTGTTTGTTTAAGGTGGATTGCCTGATCATCTATATGTTGACAGCACAAGTCACAGCAGTGTTTGTTTGTTGTTAAGGTGGATTCTGAAGTCTACTTGATGGACAGCAAAGTCACAGCACTGTTTGTTTTGTGTAAGGTGGATTGCCCTGAGTCTATAGTTGGACAGCCAAGCCCACAGCACTGTTTGTTTGTTGAAGTGGATTTGCCCTGAGTCTATCTATGTGGACAGCCAAGCCACAGCAAAGTGTTTGTTTGTTGTAGGTGGATTAATGCCCTGGTCCTAATCTTGTTGAACAGCCAAGTGCAGACACAGGTTTGTTTTTGTTAAGCGTGGAATTGCCCTGAGTCTAATCTTGGACAGCAAGCCACATGCACTGTTTGTTATGTTGTAAGGTGGATTGCCCTGAGTCTATCTATGTTGGACAGCAAGTCACAGCACGTCTTGTTTGTTGTTAAGGTGGAATTGCCCCTGGAGTCTATCTATGTTGGAACAGCAAGTCACAGCAGTGTTTGTTTGTTGTAAGGTGGATTGCCCTGAGTCATATATGTGGAACAGACAAGTCACAGCACTGTTTGTTTGTTGTAAGGTGGATTTCCTGAGTCTATCTATGAATGGACAGCCAAGGCCAACAGCAGTGTTTTGTTTGTTGTAAGGTGGATTGCCCCTGAGTCTATCTATGATGGACCAGCCAAGCCACAGCAGTGTTGTTTGTTGGTAAGGTGGATTGCCCTGAGTATACGTGGACAGCCAATCACAGGCAGTGTTTTTTGTTTGGGTTGAAAGGTGGATTGCCCTGGAGTCTATCTATGATGGACAGCCCAAGCCACAGCAGTGTTTTTTGTTTGTTGAAAGTGGATTGCCCTGAGTCTACTTGGACAGCCAAGCCACAGCAACTGTTTGTTTGTTGAAAGGTGGATGCCCTGAAGTCTATCTTAATGGACAGGCCCAAGCCACAGCAGTGTTTGTTTTGTTGTAAGGTGGATTGTCCGAAGTCTATCTAATGTTGGACAGCCAAGCCACAGCAGTGTTTTTTGTTGTAAGGTGGAATTGTCCTGAGTCTATCTATGGATGGACAGCCAATGTCACAGCACTGTTTGTTTGTTGAAAGGTGGATTGCCCTGAGTCTATCTATGATGGACAGCCAAGTCACAGCACTGGTTTGTTTGGTTGTAAGGTGGATTGTTCCTGAGTCTATCATGAGGACAGCCAAGCCACGCAGTGTTTGTTGTTGTAAGGTGGATTGCCCTGAGTCTATCATGATGGACAGCCAAGTCCACAAGCACTGTTTGTTTTGTTGAAAGTGGATGCCCTGAGTCTATCTTGATGGACAGCCAAGCCAGAGCAGTGTTGTTTGTTGAAAGCTGGAATTGCCCTAAATCCTTCAATCAAATCTTTCCGTAGGTGACCTTATTACCACGCAACAGAAGGTGGACGGACTTGTGTTTTCACACTCTCTGTGAGCACGGTATCTCAAAAAAGTTAAGGATGGATCGGACCGAAAATTGGTGACAGGTTGGTGGTGTGTGACAAAGACGAATTTATTCGATTTGGTGAATTTGCCGGATCCGGATTCGTAGAAGTTTTTTTTTAAGTGATTCTTCAACAAATGAGTGATATGGCTCAAAAATGATCACTGTATCTGGATCCGGATCTTCACTAAAATTGAATCAGTTGTCCTTGTTACAAACCTAACCAGTCCGAACAAGTCTCATCCGAAAATACGTCGAAACTTTTTGAGATATCCCTGTTCACAGACAAACAAAACAGACAAGACAAGGTACAGAGCTGAAATACTGACGCCGGTCCACCTTCCGGGCGTGGGAGGTTAATAATCCACCTCCACAAAATTCCAAACTTTCTTACCACATGGGAAAGGTATTTTTTGAGTAAATTTGTTGGAGCATTACTGTGTTGTTGTTAGTGTTTTCAAGGTGACTGTACTGTTCGCAAAAACTGGTCCAAACCGCAAGTAATTTGTTTTGCAGTTAACTGAACATCATTTCCCTTTTGACTAGTGTTGTTTAAAATAAAACAGAATACCTCCAACGATTGAAAGGCCAATTCACACTCATGAAATAAACGCACTTCCCATTGTCCATGGCATACACATGATGGTAAGAACAACAATGACGATCACAAGTCTTCATTCAAGTTCATGCTTGATGGAACCTCAAATGAGAATCTTTAAGGAACAGAAAGTAGCGTGATGAAAACCGAAAGTGCATGCCTGAAAGGCTGTCTGCTCTCTCAGTTTTGCTACAAAATTGTTTTTCAAAATACTTGGCAGAAACATTTTTCCTTTGGCTGGTTTTCTTTATCTTTAATTTATTTATTTATTTTGCATACATTATCCTTAACTATTTAAATACCACCTTCGCAATTGCTTACGGGAATACCTAAGTGGTGGGGGGGGGGAGAAAAAGAAGGGAGAGGAGAAGAGAGAGGGGGAAAGTGATGATGAGGGGCAGCGAGAAGGGTTTGGAGTGAGGAATGGAGAGAGAGAGAGAGAGAGTGAGGAGGGGTGGGGGAAGCGAAGGGCAAAAAACGTGCCCCAAACATCAACATTTCTTTAACTGCTGGGTTTCTATAATAATACTGCGGGGAGAACATTTAAAACGCCAATGCCATCTACCTGGAAAGACCTGCCCAAGCATGTATGCATCATGCGTACCATGGGACGACTTTACACTCCCTCCAGTTAGCTCACTCCAAATCTGATTCCATACATGCCTACAACTCTGGGGAAAGATATTAAAATTCAAAATAAACCATCAGTCCTAAAATCATCCCCTAAGAGGGGGAAGGGTGGGATGAAGGGGAAGGG
>CM068960.1:31045532-31055532 GCA_035128595.1 Eptatretus atami
CCCCGATCTCCATTGGACAGAGTCACACCAAAGCGTCAACTCCAACCCGGAGGCCTCGGCCTGGCGACTCTCTGAAACAGACAAAGATGACATGGTGAACATCAGTTAAACATCAAACGGAGCCGCCTATCCAGATTTCGGACTTGTTTGCCCTCATCAGGATGGCATATTGATAGATATCTAACCAATGATGACCACATTTGTCATAACAGTCAGGTGGTGTGTCTGATGTATATATATATATACATATATACATATATACATATATACATATATACACATACACATACATCGTCATTGTAATTGCTTGCTGCTCATAGTATGATGCATCAAGTTTGAGTTTCAAAACAATCTCGCTCTGAGCAACCACCAACTGAAGACGTAATGTTATATCTTGTTAGGATGCCAGGGGGCGTTGTAACATCTCTCAAATGCACTCACTTCAGTTTTTCCCCTTCTGGCGAGGTTTTTCTCTTCCCAAACAGATTACAGACCCCGAAAGAAAATGTTACCCCACCCTCCCCCCTAAATATGCACGTATGTGTGTGTATGTATGTATATATATATATATATATATATATATATATATATATATATATATATATATATATATATATATATATATATATATATATATATATATATGTAATTTTGGACCCTCAATGAGGGTATGTGAGGTATCAAATCGTAAAAATGCTCTGAGAAGAATTGAACTTTAAAGGAAAGTTTAAAAGAATGATAATATCATTTATAATCGAGAAAACAAGGCATCAACATTATTTATGTGCATTTGTGGAGGCTGATTGTTTGTGAGGGCTGAAATAAAGATTTCAGCTTTTTCTTTTAGTTAAAAGAAAACTTTTAATATCTTCTTTGATTAAAAATTGTTTATTGCATGTATTTAGTTAAACTTTGTCTCCATTGTTGTTCTGATGCTTCTCAGTGATTCAAAATATAACTTGAATTTTCTTCAGACATAGCGCAGAGAGATTACTTCCTCATTTCCACGGCACGACTGTGCTCTTCAAGGCACTTCCCAATTTTACAGAATCGAAGGAGGGATAGTGAACTTCCTTTTCTCTCGTGCTTGAAGAGATAAAGTGAATATACTGTGTTTGAAATACTGATGTCTTGTAAAAATTCCACAATAGGGACCCTGTTGATATTTCAAACCAGAGAAAGAGTCCCATATACGGTGCTTCTCCGGACCCACATCCTTATCGGCTACCGCAAGATGTGCTCTGTGCAAGAACAGATTGAACCACGAACCATGAAACGTACTACCACAAGATGTGCCTTGCTCAAGAGTACTCCGCTAAAAAGAATATAAAACCGGGGTGACTGAAGATAGACAGAGCAGATTGTTACATTCGTGTTAGCATTCTGTTCGGCTTGTGCACAGGTTAAATTGGTTTTTGTTTGATTCTTTGTTTAAGTGATTCTTTTGTTTGATTTGTTTAAGTGATTCCATGTTTAATTGATTTTTTGTTTGGTTGATTGATTGATGATTAAAGAGAAATTATAGACATGTTCTTGACTTCTTGATTTTGTGTGTGACGGTACATTATCTTTGCTTTGATAAGCCATTATATTTGTTGATGACAGTGTCTCTCCTAATTACAGCATTGTAATTCAAGGTCTGGAGTTCGAGCCCCGACAATATCTCTTACTCTCTTTCACTACAGCAGAGATGTTTGAGTTGCTTCTGGTTGACTTTGAAACCATTTAAGGCACTTAGCACTCTGAGGCCATTCTCAAGCTTTTTGGCACCTTGTGCATTAGAATAGGCTTGGACGATTCTTAAAATTTGAAAATCGATTCCGATTCGGAACCACAGTCTCGGAATCGATTCCAATTCTTCACCAAAATCTCATCAATTCGTCCTTGTAACACCCTACCTGCCCAACTAGTTTCTTCCTAATTCGTCTATAACTTTTTGAGATATCCTGCACACAGACGAACAGGGGTGAAAAACACTGTCCATCCATCTTCGGTGGACAAGGGAATGAAGAGAAATAACTTAAGCATAAAATTTACGTTCATGAATAAATCAAATCAGTGGCATGATATATATTATATAAATCATGCTGAAGAAATAAAGTTACGTAAAATTAATCCAAACCTATCCATCCATCAATTGGGACCATACTCTGTGCAGAGCATTGGTGCTGCCAAAGCAGTCTCCTTGAATATTGGCACAATTCTGAACGGGTTGCCACTCCAACACAGAATACCAGCAAGCTTGGAAGGATGACAGGCAGAGTCAACCTTATATTCTGGTATTAATTCAACATCCAAGTGGGATTTGAACTCAGGATCCTGGGATCCCAAGCTCACCACCGTAACCATTAAGCCAACACCAGGCAAAAACCTATGGGAAAATTGTAATTTCTTTAATTAGATTTTAAAAATTCAACCCAGTTTACCTAGGCGGTGTTTAAGGCAACAGACCGCTCCTCGAGCGCACCCAAATTTTGTAATTGCTGTTAATAATTATGCCGCGATATCTTTGCCTTTAAGAAATATGATTATTTTGGAATTTCACAATACTCTAGTAGCAATCGACTTTGGAGACTTGAAACTGTTACAGGCGGATAATCCGGCTCTGTAGATTTTATGGTTCAGTTCCTGGTTCTAATGGAGGGAATCGATTTCACTGGGTAATCAATTCTTTTATACTCGCCTACATGACAACGATTTTATAGATTTTATACATATTTTGCACATAAGAAAGAATATATTTTCTTGCAGATGAAACCGATTAGGCCTCTTCTTCGTCTTCAGGTAAGGAAGCACTTTTCGAGGAATTATTGACCTATTCAATGATTCCATCGTCTGTGAGGAGCTGGTGACCAGGATCTCCTAAGTCTTCATTTAACCACTCCCTCCCTTATTCTTCAGACAGGTCACGATTAAGTTGCTGAAACACCATCCCGCATTCAGCCTCCTCGGTCGATGGATTGTCATTGTCCTAAGAGATGCTCTTTCCCAGTCCGTGCAGCTTTATATGCCACAATTTTGCCGAGGTCGAAGGAGGGATATCATCCCAAGTTTCAGCACACACGTATAGTGCATCTTTGATGTCAACTGCATTCAAAAAGGTACGCAGTGATATTCCAGATTCATCTCCAATAAGTAGTTTACTCAAAATAAGTTTTTTGGACCACCTCTTGAGGGTGTTCCTGTCAAGAATTGATTGCTCATGAATCATTAAGAACCGTTCAAAGTGACTGGATCATCCGGGTGTTCTGATAACTGGAGTTTCTTTGTGCGAGGGTCCACCGGGATATCTTAGTTGTCTCGTTGCGTCAAGCTGTAACAGACCTCTGGTGACATACATGATCATATTTCTACAAATGTCCCTATCTTGCATTGCTTTCCGAAGCTTAGGCAGACAGCTTGGTTGTGTCCTTAACCCCGTCCATCCAGCACGTTCAAGGTCTGCCTCTTACTCTTCTACCCTCAACCAAACCCAGCATGGTTGACATCTGCATACTTTTGTTTTCTGCATGCATAATGTGTCTAAAGTAAGACAGTTTCGTTTATTCACAACAGCGATTCTAATGTACATGGTGGTCAATGGTCATCTTCCTTCAAGCACCGGTATGTTTGTTCTTCTCGCAGTCCATGGGATTTTAAACATTTGTCTCCAAAACCACATTTCAAAACTGTCAATCTTCTTCTTTCTTTTTCACTGTCCATGACTCACGTCCATACATTGCAATTCGAAATACCAGAACATTCACCAGCTTCCTCTTGGTTTGTATTTTCACATTTTTGTCTTTTCAGATCTTTGTCAATCTTGACGTTGCTGTTCTCCGCAACGTGAACCATCTATTAAATTCTCCTTCACATCCTCCACTCCCTTCAATCTTAGAACCCAGGAAGATGAAACTTTCCACTGTTTCCACATTGTCGTCTCCCAATCTGAACACATCGATATTCTGAGTTGACAAGATTTTAAAATATTTTTTTAGGTTTAAATAAAGACCAGCTTTTTCACTTTCCTTCTTCACTGTCTGCAGCAGTTTCATCGAGTCCTCTTTACTTTCTGACAACAGAGTGGTATCGTTAATATACCTTAGATTATTGATATACCAGGAAACGTATCCTTCCCCAGTGATGGGAAAAGCAACCAAAAGTGTCAGCCCCAGTGATGGGAAAAGTTTAAGTTAATCTATCAATTTAAATTATTTCATGGACTTAAAAAAGGTCAATTGTGTTGCACTCTTGGTTTCACTCGGAGCCAAAGCTCAGAGATACTTATACCGCTCACCGCAAAATGGTGGTGCAACATCGGGTGGCGGAGGTTGTATTTGTCTCAAAAGAAGGCAAAATATCCTGGTTGTGAAATAATATTTGGCAGCAACATTACTCATGCCTGTTCTCCCGTCATTTTAAAAGTGAATGTTGAGCTTTTCAAACGCCGCACAAGAAGGTCAGGTCAGGTCAAGTATGGGAGCATGTGCCAAAGCAGCGCGTCGCTGCACAAGAAGTGGCTGCCGTAAACAGGAAATAGCCAAATGTGGGGACATACAAACGCACGGACAGGCACCACACTTCGCATTATATAATAGATCTTCCTCCAGTTCTGACTCCAGCCTCTATGTCATCCAAGTTTAATTTCCTCATTATGTACTAACAATACAGATTGAACAATTAATGGGAGAGAATGCCCCCCTGTCTGACCCCCTTTTCAATTCCAAACTGATCTGTCTCTTGATACTCTGTTCTTGCTGCAGCTTCTTGTTTTGTGAATAGATTTCTCATCAGACCTATCAGGTGCTCTGACATCACCATTTCACTCAGCATAAGCCTGCTATTAATTCGCAATTTGTTCCACTGGCTTTGACACCAATACAAGTTTTTATTACAGCGCGTGCGCTGTATACAATTGCACCGAGTTTGAAATGTCCCCAGCATCGTCTACCACGTCTCCGGTGGGTCCGGTGTCCCCCCCCCCACGTGCCTCAAGACAGCCAATGACGGCCGTCCGGTAGATGCAGTGCGTAACCTCGACGGAAATGGCGACAATTGACGGAAATACCGAGTATTTCAATGGACATTTGTGAAACTAATGTGTTATATATGTGAAAACCTTTTAATTTATTGCTTGACGGAAAAAAAACGAAGAAACGCTCCCCTCATGTACGAACGAACGAAAAACGTCACTTCGCCCACCATCGCATTTCGCGCCGATCGCCGAATGCTGAAAGCTAAGTTCTTCTTATGCTATCATTCTTTGCGATCCCCTGCCACGCTGTATCGAATTTGTGAAAGTAATGTGTTATATATGTGAAAACCATTTAATTTATTAACATATCCTAAGCATCGAAAATCTATTTGTAGGGAATAAACAGTATCAAATGGAGCACCTCGCCTCTAGAACGCTTATGGCTGAACATGGTGTGGGGTAAGGTGTTCTATGAACTATCCAGTTATTTATATTTTTTGGAAAGATTGAGCTTGAAAGAAGAAATGACAACAGAGGGTGTAACTCAAATCCAACATCGAGCACAAGGGAACTGATAGACAAGGGATGGATAATTAGACAAAGAAGAAACAGACAGGAACATACAAAGTAGGGACATAGGGACATAACTGAACATATGGGAGAAGTAAACAAAAGGTGTGCAAGGAAATAAAAAGCTGAAAAAAGGGTAAAATTGGGAAGTTAGCACCTGGACATAAAGGAAAAGGGTGACTAATCACACACACACCTGGGCAGGAAGGAAGAGGTTCTTGCTCTTCCATGAGTCTTACTCTTGCAGAGAGAAAAAAAAAGAGGAGGAATATCGCTGGGTGCTCAGCTGCTCGAATAATGATACTGAGGAGGAAGTCATTGTGGTACGGAATTGTCAAAATGTACCAATACACCAATTTTACAGCAAATACTTATTTTGGGGGCAACCTCCTTCACCCTATAAACCCCTCTAGACCCCGATTTTTAAAATAGCGTGAACAAACTTTGGTACATCATGAGTGATGACGGTTGTGGTCAAGTATCATCAAAATCGTGTGTGTAGTTTCAGAGAAGAAGTTGCAAGTGTTTGTGGATGGATGGACCTACGGACCTACGGATGGACGACGTGCCATCCCATAAGCTCCCTGGAACTATGTTCCCTGGAACTGGAACTATGTTCCATGTGAGCTAAAAAAAAAAAAAGGACTAACATTACATTATTCAGTCTTAAGATCCTTAAAAAACTGTCAATTGAACATTTATTTATCAGGTCTCTCATTACGGAGTTCCATGAGGGTCTACCTATACTTTTGATGCGTCTCTCACAGGCAGCAACGGTAATGAGGAAAGTATGATTGCACAGCAATTTACAAAAATACCAGGAATTGTCCTGACACCAAGCCAGAGGTCCTGGCAAGGCAGCACTCATGTGGGTAGCCGCAGGCTTTCAACAGACACCCTGCATCACTTGCTGCCAGGTAAGAGCTGCAGGATTTGCTAAGACCCAAAATAACACAAATCTTCTCTGTTTGGCCTCATTACGAATTAAGACAAATTCTGTAAGAAAGCATTTTATTGATCTCACACTGCTAACTGGCTTGTGGTGATCACAAAATGGCTCAAAAAAAACCCCCCAAAAAACCACAGCGGCATAACCAGGTGCAGATTTTATCCGAGAACAGATTCTCCAATGTCCGACGGTTTGACCGCATCGTGTCTGATGAGCACTTCAAGCCTGTCCCACTGTCGCAGAAAAAAAATGGGCAGAGCGACCTTTTTACATCATGTGATCTTCTTTTTCCTGTTCCTGCGTGTGACATATTACAGGTCACCGATCTGAGTCTCCGTTGGACAGCCAAGCCACAGCACTGTTTGTTTGTTGTAAGGTGGATTGCCCTGAGTCTATTATGTGGAGCAGCAAGTCAGCGACTGTTGTTCTGTTGTAAGGTGATTGCCCTGAGTCTATTGTTGGACAGCCAAGCCACAGCAGTGTTTGTTGTGTTGTAAGGTGATTGCCTGAGTCTATGTGGACAGCCAAGCCACAGCACTGTTTGTTTGTTGTAAGGTGGATTGCCCTGAGTCTACTGTTGGACAGACAACCAAGCACTGTTTGTTTGTTGTAAGGTGGATTGCCCAGTCTACGTTGGACAGCCAAGCCACAGCACTGTTTGTTTGTTGTAAGGTGGATTGCCCTGAGTCTATCTATGTTGTGCAGCCAAGCCACAGCACTGTTTGTTTGTTGTAAGGTGGATTGCCCTGAGTCTATCTATGTTGGACAGCCAAGCCAGCACTGTTTGTTTGTTGTAAGGTGGATTGCCCTGAGTCTACGTTGGACAGCCAAGCCACAGCATGTGTTTTGTTTGTTGTAAGGTGGATTGCCCTGAGTCTATCTATGTTGGACAGCCAAGCACAAGCACTGTTTGTTTGTTGTAAGGTGGATTGCCCTGAGTCTACGTTGGACAGCCAAGCCACAGCACTGTTTGTTTGTTGTAAGGTGGATTGCCCTGAGTCTATCTATGTTGGACCAGCCAAGCACAGCACTGTTTGTTTGTTGTAAGGTGGATTGCCCTGAGTCTATCTATGTTGGACAGCCAAGCCACAGCACTGTTGTTTGTTGTAAGGTGGATTGCCCTGAGTCTACTTTGGACAGCCAAGCACAGCACTGTTTGTTTGTTGTAAGGTGGATTGCCCTGAGTCTATCTATGATGGACAGCCAAGCACACAGCACTGTTTGTTTGTTGAAAGGTGGATTGCCCTGAGTCTATCTATGATGGACAGCAAGCACACACACTGTTTGTTTGTTGTAAGGTGGATTGCCCTGAGTCTACGTTGGACGCCAAGCCACAGCACTGTTTGTTGTTTGTATGGTGGATTGCCCTGAGTCTATCTATGTTGGACAGCCAAGCCCACAGCACTGTTTGTTTGTTGTAAGGTGGATTGCCCTGAGTCTATCTATGATGGACAGCCAAGCCACAGCACTGTTTGTTTTGTTGTAAGGTGGATTGCCCTGAGTCTACGTTGGACAGCCAAGCCACAGCACGTTTGTTTGTTGTAAGGTGGATTGCCTGAGTCTACGTTGGACAGACAAGCCACTGACTGTTTGTTTGTTGTAAGGTGGATTGCTCCTGAGTCTATCTATGATGGACAGCCAAGCCACAGCACTGTTTTGTTTGTTGAAGGTGGATTGCCCTGAGTCTATCTATGTTGGACAGCCAAGCCACGCACTGTTTGTTTGTTGTAAGGTGGATTGCCCTGAGTCTACGTTGGACAGCCAACCACAGCACTGTTTGTTTGTTGAAAGTGGGATTGCCCTGAGTCTATCTATGTTGGACAGCCAAGCCACAGCACTGTTTGTGTTGTTGTAAGGTGGATTGCCCTGAGTCTATCTATGTTGGACAGCCAAGCCCAGCACGTGTTGTTTGTTGTAAGGTGGATTGCCCTGAGTCTACATTGGACAGCCAAGCCACAGCACTGTTTGTTTTGTTGTAAGGTGGATTGCCCTGAGTCTATCATGTTGGACAGCCAAGCCACAGCAGTGTTTGTTTGTTGTAAGGTGGATTGCCCTGAGTCTATCTAGTTGGACAGACAAGTCACAGCACTGTTTGTTTGTTGAAAGGTGGATTGCCCTGAGTCTATCTATGTTGGACAGCCAAGCCACTGCACTGTTTGTTTGTTGTAAGGTGGATTGCCCTGAGTCTATCTATGATGGACAGCCAAGCCACAGCATGTTTGTTTGTTGTAAGGTGGATTGCCCTGAGTCTACATGTGGACAGCCAAGCCACAGCCTGTTGTTTGTTGTAAGGTGGATTGCCCTGAGTCTACGTTGGACAGCCAAGCCACGCAGCTGTTGTTTGTTGAAGAGGTGGATTGCCCTGAGTCTATCTATGATGGACAGCCAAGCACAGCACTGTTTGTTTGTTGTAAGGTGGATTGCCTGAGTCTACGTTGGACAGCCAAGCCACGCACTGTTTGTTTGTTGAAATGTGGATTGCCCTGAGTCTATCTATGTTGGACAGCCAAGCCACAGAGTGTTTGTTTGTTGTAAGGTGGATTGCCCTGAGTCTATCTATTGGACAGCCAAGCCACAGCAGTGTTTGTTTGTTGTAAGGTGGATTGTCCTGAGTCTATCTATGATGGACAGCCAAGCCACAGCAGTGTTGTTTGTTGTAAGGTGGATTGCCTGAGTCTATACTATGTTGGACAGCCAAGCCACAGCACTGTTTGTTTGTTGTAAGGTGGATTGCCCTGAGTCTATCTATGTGGACAGCCAAGCCAGCATGTTTGTTTGTTGTAAGGTGGATTGCCTGAGCTTTCTATGATGGACAGCCAAGTCACAATGTTTGTTTGTTGAAAGGTGGATTGCCTGAGTCTATCTATGTTGGACAGCCAAGCCACAGCACTTGTTGTTTGTTGTAAGGTGGATTGCCCTGAGTCTATCTATGTTGACAGCCAAGCACAGCATGTTTTGTTTGTTGTAAGGGTGGATTGCCCTGAGTCTATCGTTGGACAGCAAGCACAGCACTGTTTGTTTGTTGTAAGGTGGATTGCCTCGAGTCTATCTATGTTGGACAGCCAAGCCACAGCACTGTTGTTTGTTGTAAGGTGGATTGCCTCTGAGTCTATTATGTTGGACAGCCAAGCCACAGCACTGTTTGTTTGTTGTAAGGTGTTGCCTGAGTCTATCTATGTTGGACAGCAAGTCACAGCATGTTTGTTTGTTGTAAGGTGGATTGCCCTGAGTCTATCGTGGACAGCACAACACAGCACTGTTTGTTTGTGTAAGGTGGATTGCCCTGAGTCTATCGTTGGACAGCCAAGCACGCACTGTTTGTTTGTTGAAGTGGATTGCCCTGAGTCTATCTATGTGGACAGCCAAGCCACAGCAGTGTTTGTTTGTTGTAAGGTGGATTGCCCTGAGTCTATTTGTTGGACAGCCAAGCCCAGCATGTTTGTTTTGTTAAGGTGGATTGCCCTGAGTCTATCGTTGACAGGCACAGCACAGCACTGTTTGTTGTGTTGTAAGGTGGATTGCCCTGA
>CM068960.1:31060532-31076261 GCA_035128595.1 Eptatretus atami
ATCCGAGGGACGGCACACACCTTGAATCACCCTGCCGGTGAAACATAGGAATGACAGTTTACAGCAGCTGTGTCAGGATTCGAACCCAGGCTAGGCAGCTTAGAGGGAGGTTGTGCGTACCTCTCGGCCATCCTGCTCACCAAAAATGTCTTCTTAAGGAAACTCATTATTATATTAATGAGTAATAAGAAAACATGAGCGTGAGTTAGTGGCCTGGCCAGGCAACACCGTCAACTTGGATTAGATTAAAAAAAATAAATTGGGAATCTCGTTCAGCTCGCTGTTTAATTATTTATTTTAGTGTGGCCTCCATCCATCAGGACCGTACTCTGTGCAGAGCATTGGTGTTGCCCAAACAGTCCCCTGTGCTGTTGGGCACAATCCTGGACGGGTCGCCACTCTGACGCAGGATATCAGCAAGCTGGCACTCATTTTGCCAACCTCAGAAGGATGACAGGCAGTCAACCCCACCTGGTATTGATTCAACAGCTGAGTGGGATTTGAACTCAAGATCCAAGGATCCCAAACCCACCACCATAACCATTAAGCCAACACCAGGCGTATCAATATAGGTGGAAAAAATTACAGGCCCCAGACCAGGAATTGAGCCTTGGTCCTCCGGCAAACTGCACCAGCGCTGCTGCCATCTGAGCTATCTGGGTGACCCATGTGCTCTCCACTTTCATGTTTTTTCTTTAAATGTTCATGAGATTTTTGGCTAATTTTGATAGCTTGCTGTTGTGGAGGTACCTTTCTTTGCGATGCTGAGACTGTCTTTTATCCCCTCTGTTAGGTGATCCTTATATTCATCAGCATTGCTTTTTCTTCTTCTTGGTGTTTAAATCATCAGTCACCTCATCTTGGAATTCATTGTGTTATTCTGGCTGATTGGAGGTCTTGTTTTTGCTTGGTGTATCAATACGAGTCTTTCTCATTCCTCTTGTTCCTTCAGGTTTTCGGTTGACTCGTACTTTACTCCCTCGCAGTATATGGTGGATTGAATTAATGGCTTTGCACATCACATGCACATTTGTTATAAAACTTGTTGTTGATCAAAATGAAATATTGTTGTGGGCCAGGGGTCGGTGGCAAGGAACGGCCGCCAGATGGAGCAGTAGAGCCGTCTCCCACCGAACACCCGGAATTGCAGGTCGTACCTTCGACAACTCGAAGGTCACGGGTCACTTAAGGACCGTGCTCGCCAATTCTCTGATGGCGTGGGGTAGGTTAATAGCCAAATTTCAATATACCTAAGTACCACGTCGTCAAATTACCGGGGAAGTCACACCCTCAATGGACTCTGTCGAACCGGGTCGCTCTAGCGGCCTCGGTCCGGTGTAACCGAGCGGAATTACCAAAGTCCGTCGGTCCAAATGAACAATTATGGCACAACGGCCTCCCTACTTCCCAATACGCACCGTGCTTGGTCAATAATAGAAAGCACAACAACGAGCTGGTACATTTAACAATTGGGGTTTATTTATAATGGAGCAGGGGAGCACAAAAAGAGCAGAGTTAAACCGACTATCAGAAATGCAATTTATATACAAGGCACTGAAACACTTATCAATTTCTACTTAAGGACGGGGCCCACGAACACACACACACACACACACACACACACACACACACACACACACACCCAAAAAGAACTGGGCCGGCCTGCCTTTATTGAGGCCTCCAGCTCGGAAAGAAAGGCGAGCCGAAGGCCAGTTCTGGCGTGCACCTGTCCGCCTCGTGCAGTGTACGACAATCTGGTCGCATGGCGGGACTCAAACCCACAGCTTTCACGCAGCACCAAGCACCAGGGACCATGCTCTCCAACCGGCCATGCACCAACGAACCAAGACCAAGGAGAAGACCAGAGACGACGATGATCCAGGACCAGACGAACCAGCCAGCACCATGACCCGCGACCCCCAAGACGACCAATGCCTCCCAGACTGGCGTTCATGTATTCCTTTCTTGTCTGTGGTAAGAAAATCGCCATCTGAGGCAATCTTCACCCTCATTGGCCGGGGTGGCGTGGGAAAGTCGCTCTCTGTCGCAATCTCCACCCTCATTGGCCGGGGTGTCGTGGGAAAGTCGCCACCTGTGCGTGATTGGACAAGGGGCACGCCCCTGCCTTTCTGGGCGGAGTCAGAGCTGAGGCGATGAGCCTCCTGATTGGACGAAGGGCGTCACGCGATTTGCTGGCCGTCCCTCATTGGACAGACCCACGGTAGGCGGGGCAACTCCCACCCTTCTGAGTGGAGTCCCGATCTGAGGCGATGAGCCTCCTGATTGGGCGAAGGGCTGTCGGGCGATCAGTGGCCTCCCCTTATTGGTCGGGACGCCTCGGCCCTGCTCGCCCTTCGCCCATTGGCTGGAGGAAACGCTCCATGCCCTTCCTCGGAGCGGAGCCTCGATCTGATGCGATGGAGGCTCCGCCCACGCCTTCAGCCAAAAACATATGGGCAATGGAGTCGGTGCGCGAAGGTTTGAAGGGGATTTGTTGTAAAAAACTAACTATAAAGAAACTTCGCAGCGCACACATGTAAAGGGGCTGTCACACCTTGACGATTTAGCCAGCGTATGCCGACGTATGAAAAATTTGTCTAAAACGCTGGCACACGTCGAATACGTTATGGGTAAGTTTTGTATACGTTAAGAGCACGCTGAAGCACGCTGAAGCACGCTGGCATACGTCGTAGTACGCCGAGCTCGTCGACAAATTTTAAATGCTCAAAATTTTCGACGTATGCCAGCGTATGACTCACACGTTCCGCAACGCTGGCCATAAGTTGTAGGCACGTTACGCGATCGTTGACACACGTCGACACACGTTACTTGAAAGTTACTCATAAGTCGAAACACGTCGAGGTAATGTTTAGCTACCCGAAACTTATTTCTAACCTATGAGTAATGCTTTGAACCTATGAGTAACGTGCTTTGAACCTATGAGTAACGTATCTCCAACGCACATTGACGTATTATGAGATTGACGTCTTCCGGACGACCACAGAACTTACTGAACGTGTTTCTAACTTACAGCTACTGTATAATGGCGTATTGGCAGCGTTTAGGGGAATGTATATAAAAATGGGCTTCACAGGAGGAACCCGTCAGTGTTTCAGACTCCATGGTGAGTACATGTCCATGTCAGTAGTAGTAGTAGTAGTAGGTGAGCGTGTCATTAGTAGTAGTAGTAGTAGTAGGTCCATGTCAGTAGTAGTAGTAGTAGGTGAGTGTGATGGGGAGGGTGTGGTGATGATGGATCCTCCTTGCGTCCGCGTCCACGGCCACAGCCAGGAGACTTCTTTGCAGCATTGTTCGAAGTTTCTTTCGGCTTTTTTTTTTTTTTAATGTTTTTCTACGCTGAACTATTGATGTTTTTTTTAAGTTTTTGGCATATTCATAACGAGTTGACAATGCATAACGTATTAGTAACGTACACAGAACATTTCGATAACTTATAGATAACTTATACCAACGAATGCTGAGCGTGTTTTCGGCATTCACAACGTATGCCCAACGATAGTCTAACGTATGCATAGTGTGCGGCAGCGTATCGTCGACGATCACGTGGCGTGGCTATTCATAGGCTGCGCTCAACGATTTAAATCGCTGCCGCTCAACGATTTAAATCATAACCGCACTAGAAATCGAAGTGTCAACATCACCGTTATGCCGAAGAAAAAAAAACAAAACAAAAAAACATGGAGTCTGGAACACTGACGGGTTCCTCCTGTGTGAACCCCATTTTATATACCAATTCCCCTAAACGCTGCCAATACGCCATTATACAGTAGCTGTAAGTTAGAAACACGTTCAGTAAGTTCTGTGGTCGTCCGGAAGACGCAAATACGTCTACATACGTCAATATGCGTTGGAGATACGTTACTCATAGGTTCAAAGCACGTTACTCATAGGTTAGAAATAAGTTTCGGGTATGCTCAACATTACCTCGACGTGTTTCGACTTATGAGTAACTTACAAGTAACATGTGTCGACATGTGTCAACGATCGCGTAACGTGCCTACAACACGTTACTCATAGTTAGAAATAAGTTTCGGGTACGCTAAACATTACCTCGACGTGTTTCGACTTATGAGTAACTTACAAGTAACGTGTCGACGTGTGTCAACGATCGCATAACGTGCCTACAACTTATGGCCAGCTATGCGGAACGTGTGAGTCATACGCTGGCATACGTCGAAAAATTTTGAGCATGCTTAAAATTTGTCGACGTGCTCAGCGTACTACGACGTAATGCCAGCGTGCTTCAGTGTGCTCTTAACGTATACAAAACTTACCCATAACGTATTCGACGTGTGCCAGCGTATTCGGCAAATGTTTCATACGTCGGCATACGCTGGCTAAATCGTCAAGGTGTGACAGGGCCTTGACACTTCGATGTCTAGTGCGGTTATGATTTGAATCGTTGAGCGGCAGCCTTTTAATAGGCTACGCCACGTGATCGTCGGCGATACGCTGCCGCGCTATGCATACGTTAGACTATCGTTGGCATAGGTTGTGAACGCCGACAACACGCTCAGCATTCGTTGATATAAGTTATCTATAAGTTAACGAAACGTTCTGTGTACGTTACTAATACGTTATGCATACGTCCAACTCGTATGAATAATGCCAAAAACTTAAAAAAAAACATCAATATTCAGCGTACACCAGCGTTTTACATACATTTTGATACGTTGCCATACGCTGGCTAAAACGTCAAGGTGTGACAGCCCCTTAATTCCCGTTAGAGATAGGGGATGGGGCCCTAACTATAAACATATACTTATCGAGATAACTGAGCTACGGGGACCGCTGTCTGTTTGTGTGCAAAAGGCTTCCAAATCCATAACACTATAATCTTGTTATTTTTTGTCACTTCATTTGGATTTATCAATTTCCATTTTCACAATTTATTCTTTATAAAGATGTTCATGATGTAAAGTTTAATTTTCATTTCCAATTTAATTAATTTGTTTCCTCTTTAATTTTTTTTTACCTTTTCCTTCTTGTTTTTATTGCATTGAAATTGCCCATGATGGGTTTGTCAAGTTTGTTGGATTCGTATTTAGAAATACCTCCGCTCGGTCATAGATTCCTGTCGTCGTCGTTCATTATCATGATTTATTGTTGGAACGTCAACTTGAATATTTTAAGTTCACATTTTGGGCTGGTAGGATAGCCTACAGGTATTCACACTTGCCTCTAAGCTGACTAGCCTGGGTTCGAATCCCGACCCAGCTATAAACTGTCAACCTGCTGTTTCATAGGCTGGGCCATTCATCAATGTGTGTGCCATTCCTTGGATGGACATTAAACTAGCATCCAGTCTGCTGGTTGGTATTAGTTGGTGGATGTTAAACACCCCACAGTGTCCTTCATGAAGAGTAGGTGAGCTATTGCTGGCACCATGAATAAATTACAAATTCATTCCCGAACCAGCAGAGGGCTTTACATCAGTGGCACAGCTGTGCCCCCAGCCAATGATGCTACCCAGCAGCCTTGTGTTGCTTAGGGAAGAAGAAGTTCACATTTCAATATCAATTAACACAGTTTGATCAGGTATACTCTTATAATTAACGTTCCAATTGCTAACTCAGTTTTCATCAGGATACCAACTCCACTTGTACTTTCATCCTCTTTGTGTAAAGCATGCAGCCATTTTTTGATCACATTAATTTTCCCTCTTTTCATCTTATTTCATTATGTCCAATTTGCCCTAGTACTAATGTTGTTCAGTTGTTCCAGGGTTTCCAGAATTTCTTCAACTGAAAGGCTGACTATTTTATATGTACTCGTAGATTGGTCTCGTCTCGTGTCAATGGTAGCTGAGTTAAACCCAGCGCGATTATTCGTACCCTCTTTTGTCTCTTTTAATATCCTGCCTGTTCTTGTGCTCAGTAATTTGAGAGCTGCTGGGGTCTGAGCAGCATTTTTTGACTGTCAGATGTTGAGGATTTTTTGGCATGACTCGCCACCGGCAGTTGACAGGGTTGCTCTTTTATGTCTGGTTCCTACTCGTTGACCTTCCCAGCATGGGTGATTGTGTTGGTATTGGCACAAAGTGACAATACCACCGGTGTTGCTCTCGGAGTCATTGGAACATATACAGCAATGTGCTGTCGTGCTGAAAAGATTAGCAAAGAAGAAAACCCAGCTTTGACTCATAGATGTTGATACCTAAACTACTTTCATTGTGTTGGTGTGATCGGAAAACCATTAGAAGTACACCATGCTATGTCGTCACTTCATTGTGCATGCCAATAGGTCCAGTACCCATCTCACCCTTTGTTATATTCCTGAACTCGGTGCAACTTAGTTTGCAAGTGTGAAGCAATAGGTCAAATGAAACTCTCAGGTTGACGGTGCCAGATACTCCAAGATTGATTCAATCTATATAGTACAAGACCGAATGCTCTACAGTCTACACCCACACCATGTCATTTATATTCACTTTATAAAATACTGCATGTACAACCTTGGAATGACTGTTCATTTAACAGGGTTGAGGACATGATGTTTCCTCTTCTTGGGGTTTTAGCCATTTGGCCTATCATACCTATGCCATGGCCACACACATTAACATAATCTATCAATGTAGTATGATTGCATTTTTGTTTTTATTAAAAATATATACACTTACCCCATTATCATGATCAAAATTTAACTCAACACCCATATCCCAATGTAATATACTTACAAATCTCATGCATCGGCAGTGGTTGTGCAATTTCCTTTTAACATAAACTTTTGAGGGAGAGTAAAAAGTTTTTACAAATTCTTCTCTAACAAAACAAACATTCGAACACACAAGAGCTCCACTATCCCCTCGCCTATTGGTTTGTGTGCTTACATGCTGCTGCTGGAGTAAGGATTAACCCTTCCACTGTCATCAGCTCTTTTCTCCTCTCCCACATCATCACCACCACAACCGTGTGTGTGTGTGTGTGTGTGTGTGTGTGTTTGTGAGTATCTCATTCATCCAACTTTTTTGAACAGCCCTCGTATTTCAAATTATGATTACCAACAAATATAAGATTAACCGCAAATGGCTTTTGTGTTCGGCTTCAGTTGCTACTCTGTACTCTTCAATTTGGCAAATATTCGAGGTAATATAGAGGAGTTTATAAAAGTGACATCATATCACAGGTACGGCAAAGTCATATACCTGATTTGTTCTATATCTAGTAGCCTCCTGGAAATATTGAGTTAAAAATCTTAAAGCAACTCACTGCATCATCTCTTCTTTTCAGAGGTACAGGGAGGAGTGAAGAGGGGTTGGCAGGGATCAAGGGCAGTCATGCTTCTTGAATTCTCCCCTCCTTGACCAACTAATGCAGTTACAGGACGTGCCAAAAAAAACCAAACCCATAAAAAAAAATCCACAGTGCATTCATTCCCTCCGCCACCGGAGTTGGACGGCGGTTATGTTTTCACCCCTGTCTGTCTGTCTGTTTGTCTGTCTGTGAGTAGGATATCTCAAAATTTGGACCAAACTTGGTGGACTGGTAAGGAGTGTGACAAAGACGAATTGATTCGATTTTGTTAAAGATCCGGATCCGGGCACAATAATTATTTTTTATTTTTAAAAAAGTGATTCTTCACCATTGAGAGATAGGGCTAAAACGATATATAGCATGATATTTCAAAAATTATGGACGGATTATGACAAAACTTGGTGGATGAGTTGCGGAGGTGACGAGAACCAGCCCATTAGATTTTGGTGTTTGACAAGGACGAACGGTCCGGATGCAGATCCGGTCTATCAGTGGAATACAAAACATAAACTGTTCAGCCTGGCAGAGGTATGTGCTCTATCAAATGGTGTTTCAATTATTATTCTGAATTACCTAAAACTTGGGGAATATGTGCTACATTTTGGATGACACAGGTGTACCAAGTATCAAAATCGTAAGTTTGAAGACTTTAGTTTGGCACTCGGTTGATCACCTGCTCCAAATGTCCACCTCTGTGCTGAATGGAGATTTGAACACAACGGGCAAAGTTGTTGAGTACGCGCTGACATTCGGCAAGTGGGATGGAACAAACTTTCTCTGTAATTGCCTGTTTCAGCTCAAAGATGTTTTTTGCGTTATCCTTGCACACAATGTCTTTGATATATCCCGAAAGATATAAAAAATCTAGTGGGCTCAGATCAGGAAATGTGGAGTACACTCAATACTGAGGCGTCGGCCAATCACTGTCTCACCGAAGTGCCTTGTAACCCACTCATGATAGTCATTGATGGTGTGAGGGGGCTGCTCCATCCTGCTGTAACCATTGTTCTTCTCGGATAAAGTTTCATGTCATCATGGAGAATCCTCCTGAGACTTGGCACTGTTAGTCCAAGTTGTTGACTGCGGTGGAGAAGTGACTTTGTGTACCATTTCCCGACCGACTGTCGGACCCCGCTCAATGACCTCAGGAGTTCTCAGCGAAGGGCGTCCACAATGAGTTGGTCTGTCCGTTGAATTTGAGTTTAGGTTGTGTGCAGTTCCTCGCTCTCAAGTTTTCTTAATCTATTTGAATATTATCTCTTTGAACGTGACGTGTCTGCAGTTAAATTTTCTCTTTAACTTTCTTTGAGTTTGGACGAAGGATTGTGTTTTGATGTATTTTTCTCTCGAAAAACCCGTTTTTTCATTTGGCCAGGGCGTCGTTTCCTATCGGAACTCAGCTATCATTATTTGAAATAAGAGAGAAAAAAGAACGTGAAAAATAATAAATGGTGAATAAAATGGAAGGTTTGGGGGGGGGGTGGTTGGCTCACCAGGTACGTACGAATATATATACACCTAGGTTTAAGTTTAGAAAGCATGGTGCTTACTCGACTCTGATAGATATCACAGAATCCTTCCCCAGCTGGACTTTGATGGCAGGCTTAATTTTTCCTCTGCGAGGGCAGTGAGATTAAAGCAATCTTGCTGAAAGCTTCATAATAGCAGTTCCTGTCGACCATCTGGAGTTGGATGTTTTTATAATACACACTGGAAATCTTACAAGGATAAATAGCGTGCTTGAAAAATATGTATTTCTCCTGTTTTTTTATGCTGAGATTCATTTCTGTCATTATAGGAGTGAAACCAGAAGCGGAGGTATTATGTTTCTTATAATTTGTTTCTTCTTTTTGGCAGTCTTGAGTAAGGTGTGTGATCATTGCTCCATGGAAGACGACGATCCTGTCAACCCCAGGGACTTCATGCTGGCTGTGGCCTGACTTGAGCCCTGGCGTGAATGCGTGGCACAGAAGTTCACGCCAAACGCCGAGCATATCGTGAGATGATAAACTTGGCACTCCTGGTCTGAACCTTCTTCCTGACACTTTTACTCTCCCAATGCACTTTAGTCAGAAAACAAATTTCAACTGGAATGTTTTGATTGACTACACTTTTGAGTCTTTGACTCTTCACAATGAGAAATGGACGTAATGGGTCCTTGTAAATGATTTATACTGTTTTGCGGGTTTCACTCAGCACTGCCTGGAGTGAACGAAAAGGCAGGATGTGTGTTAAGTCAGAGGTGAATGATTTGTCATATCATTACACTCACATATCACACTAAAATATGCAATTTGGTGCCTGTGTCTGTATTTTTGACTGCAATGCATTCGGTCTCTACTTATGGGTCATTCCGTGCCAACTCACCTAAATTTCAAAAACCTCCCCAGGTCACCTCCTCAGATTTTGCTGGAAAAATTCTTAAATGTAGATCTATATGGCTCTACCCACCATGCAAAAGATTAGCTTTCAATTCCTCATCGTTTAAAAATATCTATCTCTCGAGACCTTTGAAATTTGCCCCTAAAAATGCCAAATGTAAAAAACGCATTTTTTTCAACTTCAGGGGCTTATAATTTTATAATGGACTCCTCTAGAAAGCTAATATTGCAAATATTTACTAATTGGAATCCAAATTTTTCAATTATGGCATCAGATAGCCTCTGGGATGCATATTTCTCACTCTATAGGAAGCTAAAAATGGCTTTTGGGCCAAAACGAGCTAAAATAAGGTGAAACTATAGGAGCCCTCCTGAAAATATGGAACAACTTAGAATGTTTTCCTCATAACACAGTGATTATAGGGTCATTATCTATCCATGATACATTATTGTTGGGATAATACAGTTAGGTGATGAATTATAAAGGTTTTACCATAAGCCCTTGCCTCCGAGGGCTCTAAAAGGGACCAATTTTGTCCCTTGGTTTGACCATGTGGCTAGGGGTTTAGGATCTTAATTTTTTTCTAAAGATTGCCTCATATAAGATGTGTCTACTGACCGATAATTTTATCTAACGCCATGGCTTCATATTAAAATAAATTTTTATTCACATGCACGTTTTTTTTAATTATTCACTTTTTCATATTCATGAGCTTATAAATCTGAAACTGAACACTCTAGCAAAGTGATACTGCAGATATTTATAAACTGGCATATGAAATTTAAGGATATGTTATCAGAATGCCTGATAAATGCATATGTTTCTATCTGTAGGAAGTTGAAAATGCCACTTTGACCAAAAATGGTGAATATGCAGGGGGCATTAACTGAGGTTATGTAACAACTTAGATTATTCTTCTCATAAATTAATAATTATAAGTACATTTTTTATTCAAAATAAATTCTTGTAATGATAATCCAAACATATGCTTGGGTTTAATTTAAAAAATTATAAGGGTATGTTCTTTTGAACATATGAGTCCCCTAGGTTATGGCAAATTTTGATCCTTGGGGGGGGGTTACAAAATCTTTGACCCTGGCCTTTTTTGACACAGATCAAATTTTAATTTTTTGCAGATCACAGATCACGAATTAATCAGTTTGAATCACAAATCACAGAAACAAAATAACTTAAATCACGATCAGGGGATTGTGTTGAGTTCTGAATCACGGGAATACAAACAACCAGATGGCAAATCAGCCACAGAAATATTTAAAATTGGGCCAAATCACGGCTCACAGAAAAACTCTTGCTACCTCCTACGAAATAACTCTTGGCATCGTCTAAAACAGCAACATATACTCTCTTCTGCACTTATTTACTGCTCTTCCTCACACGTAAGCAACTGCACGGGTTCAGGATCTGGTTTTGGTAAAACGGCACAGAATGCTGTCACTCAAATCCGTTGGAAAACTCGAAAACTCACGGCGAACACCCACCCCGTTCGTTGTAGGATCCGGCAACGCACCTTGTTCCTTGATGTTCTATGCTTCCTGCACATCCTTTTCGCCAGGTGGCGCCATGAATACCTTTTCGCCAGGTGGCGCCATAAATAGATACACAGCGGTAGGTGCTGCGCTAGGCGAGTAGATGTTAGCAGCGTCATCATGGTTGGCGTCTCGCAATATAATATATTAGCGCGATTAAAAATACCGTTTTTTCCTCGCATCTTCATGTCTGTCAAAAAACCAGTGTCAAGGTGCACAACTACAGCTCATAACCTATCCATTGAGGTGTTTTTCGCCCCCCCCTGCTTTCCCGTTTTCACGCCACTGTCACAACAAAATTCATCAATCAATTCTATACAGAGTCCGGGGGACACAAAACTGTCCTACAGTTCTCTATTTGAAGTCATTAGTTATGACATACACCACTAGATGGAGTAATGGTCTGTCACAACACTAGGAGCAGCACAGTCAACCTGTCTGTCTGTTTGTCTGTTTGGAGAACAAAGGAGAGGAGGAAACCACGGAAATGGATGCAGAAAAACCTGGGCCCAGTGGCACAAGTTTGACAAGTAGATGCGCACTGTTGAACCAAATTAGACCAGGAGTGTCACAAGACCTATTATACAAGGAAGGTTGGGCTAAAACAAGTTGCTGCTTTGGAGAAGAAGTCACAAGAATTGATTTCATGGAGATCAGGAATTACTTTCAGTTCAGAAGACAGTATTTGCCTACATCATGATCAAATTCTTCTTTGTGACATCACAAGAAATCCAACAAAATGCAATGGAGTATGACCTTGAGAAGCGCTTCAGAGCAGCAACAACCATTGCTGGTACACGGTCACACCATGGTTTCCTGCCAATCTCCTCAACACCGTCTGGAGATGAGAAGGGTTTCTTCTGATGCTGTATCATCAACAGTATGCACAGGACCGGAAACCACACAAGCTCATCTGCCCCAGTTATTAGTCCCAACCCTAATGAACTGGATGTATACCAGGCTGGGAAATATATTGCTTGTGTTATGACAGAAAATGGTACATTGGGAACATGTCACAAGAAATAATGATGAAATTGATGTGTTTGTGAACTTCATGAAGCAAGGAAGGGGTAACACATTCTCATGGCCTCCAGAAAAAAAAAAAGATCAATGCTGGGTGCCATTATTCGACATTCTTTGTGTGGTTGAGGCCCTGAATAAAATCTGGTGGACGTCAGTACCAACTGTCACAGCATGACTTTAAGCATGTTCAAGACCTGTTTTCTAAGATGTAAAATTCTGTGCCTCTGAGTGCTAGATAATCATGATAATGAATGTCATAAAAGATGAAAGGTCATTAAAGAGTTTTTAAGGTATAAAAATTACTAATATTCATTGTCTCTGTATATCTGTAAATAAAAAAGCTGCTACTCAACTAATCAAATTTGTTCTAATTTATAATTTGCAATCACTTACGAAAGTAATCATTAGCATGTATTTATGAATAAATAACATCCTTATCACTAATGTCTAATATGAAGCATAATTAAGCCTCATGCGCCTTGTTCACCTTGTTCACCTTGTTTTGTACCAAGTGGGCCAAATTGCCATATTGGCTTCCTAAAATTAGGAGTATGTGCTTTCTAGAGACATTCTGATGCCACAATCTGAAATTTTGTATACCAGTTTATAAAATTCTGCAGTAACTCTTTCCTGGATAGTTCCATTTAAGATTTATAAACTTCTGAATATGAAAAAAGTGAATAATTATAATAAACGTGCATGTAAATAAACATTTATTTTACTATGAACCCATGGGCGTTAGATAAAATATTCGGTCAGTAGACACATCTTATATGAGGCAATCTTTAGAAAAAAAAATGAAGATCCTAAACCCCTAGCCACATGGTCAAACCAGGGGACAAAATTGGTCCATTTTAGAGCCCTCGGAGGCAAGGGCTTATGTTAAAACTTTTATAATTCATCACCTAACTGTATTATCCCAGCAAAAATGTATCTATGGATAGATAATGACCCTATAATCACTGTGTTATGAGGAAAAAGTTGGCATGGAATGACCCTTATCCAATCTCAACCAACTTTTACAGGAATGACAAAGGGTCACACAATGGAGGTCGTAGCGACTTCATTTGCCCCCCTCCCCAAGGGGGTTTTACGCCTTGGGCAAAATCTGCGTTAAGGTGTATATCTGTGTTACGATAGCTAATCTTGGCGTTTTTCCAAGGCCATTTATAATAACCCAGTCAACAGTTTTGAGAACCATGTGGCAGAATCAGTTAAAGAGAAATGTGAGCCGGAAAATAGCAAACCCACTAGCTCGTGATGTAAAGGTTTAAGGCTTGTTTAGGGTTAGTTAGCTATCTTGTACAACCTGTGGGCTGTAGCTGCTGGTTGCAACATTTTCTGGTAGCACTACCGTGCTACTGATGCGGTACCCTCTATTACAAGTACACTGGTACTCATTTTGCCGACCTCGGAAGGATGACAGGCTGATTCATAACACCCACTCGGTGTTATTTCAACCAACAGCCCGACAGGTGCTCAAACTCAAGACCCTAAGATCTTAAGCCAGTCACCTTAACTGCTTCTTGGGGTGTGCATATATATATATTTTCAAAAAAATAACATAAACAAGTGAAAGTAAGCACATTGGATGGTGTGTAATGTAGTATAAATATTCAAATAATGACATCATGAAAGGCGTTCGAAACCACTTGCACCTCATAAAGACAGCAGCTATTTGAGTGAATTATATTACATTCATTCTCAGGAAGTGACAAGCGAGGCAAGTCACATCTCCAAGATTTCTGAGAACCATCAAAATAATTGTCATATATTTTTATGTTGCACCTGGCAACGTCGTCGTTATTTTTTTATCGAAGTTCTGACAGCTATGACTCTTGCTGTTTTCTCATGTTGTTTCACAATGATGGCTGTGCACGTAATTCTAATTATACAGTGCGGAGATAAACTGTGAATTGCATGCCCAACCATGGATGGCTCTTCAATGGCAGGTACAGTTAATCAATTACCACCTATCCTGCCCGACAACTCGAATTTCAACACAGCATACATTCTTATAACTAAGAGAGAATTTCATCGGAATTGACTTGAGTATTTGTGACAACAACTTGCAATTAATTGTTATTTCAGTTAGCCTATTTGGCATTCACATCTGAGAACATAGCTTGTGAAGCTTGCATCCCCAGTTCAGATGTCGTGAAATACAAGGAAACCTAACACTCGATAAGAACCATCATGCCTGTGCTGTTACCTGCCGCATGTCTTCTTCCTCTTGTTCGTATGGAGCACAAGGCTGCAGGGATGCATCATTGGCTGGGGGCATGGCTGTGCCGCCGATGTGATGCCCTCTGCTGGTTAGGGAAGGAATTTGAAATTTGTTTCAAGGCGACAGCTCGTCTACTCTTCGCGAAGAACACTGTGGGATCTTCAACACCCACCGACGAATGCCTGCAAACAGGACACCCAGTTTAACGTCCATCCGAGTGACGGCCACACACATTGATGAATCACCCTGCATGTGAAACACCGAGATGACAGTTTATAGCTGGGACAGGGTTTGAACCCGGGCTAGCATACCTCTCAGCCATCCTGTGAGCCCTCGCTTTGTGTCAAGCGAATTATACTGCCAACTCCAAGGATGGAATTTGGGGCATACTTTTTGAAAGGAATCATGAAATCCGAGACACACAGAATCAAAATATTCAGACAGGACATCTGACTTTGTGTCCTCTGTTTAAACTTTAAAGAATGGTGCCCTGGCATGCAGCACCTGTGTTAACGCTGCATCAGAACAGCTGTTTATGTCATCTCCATTTGGGTTCAAATCACAGTCGACAGTCGACAGTTGACCAGCTGAGCTCTGTTATTACCCTAAGTTAACAAAACTGAGCATTTAACAATGGGATATGGAGATGACAGAAGATCTGAGAAACAGTGCAGACTCACTCGCATCACCGTTACAATAACTGTTTGTATTCATTCAGGAACACGTGTGCCTAATAAGTCACGCAATACACTCTCACATCCATACACAGGCTGTCCATAAAGTCCTTGTGCAATTTCGAACTTTCTAACTATTGATGTCCACATGAGAGATACAAAATGTAAATGGTGCATGAAAGCATGATTCATAATGTTTTGACCTCAATACAGTTCAAAAGTTTAGGATTCAACATAACCGCCATCCTTCGTAATGCATCGCTCAATCCGATTGTCCAGCTTGTTGAAAACATTCTGCAGTTGTTGCTGAATAATTTCATGAATTGCATTTGTGATTGTAGCCATAAGTTTATCCAAGGAAAGTGGATTTGATGAGTAAACAACAGTTTTACATCGTCCCATGAAATGTAGTCCAATGGGGACGGGTCAGGTGAACGAGGTGACCAAGCAAATGGTCCACGTCTACCGATCCACTTGTCTAGGACTACATAATTCAAGAACCGTAGCACATTGGAAGCATAGTGGCAGGGATCCTAGTTTTGGTACAAGGTGATGTGAATTAATACCAGGTGGGGTTGACTCTGCCTGTCATCCTTCCGAGG
>CM068960.1:31076271-31117099 GCA_035128595.1 Eptatretus atami
TCCAGGATTGTACCCAATAGCCAAGGAGACTGCTTAGGTAGTGGAGTATGGTCCCAATGGATGGATGGATGGAAGTTAATGTGCAGATCATGCCGGACCAATGAAGGAAAAGATTAAATGAGCTAGGTACATTTATAACAAGCAAGGGTGAGGAAAGTTATGTGGCTCAGTATAATGGGTTTATTCAATGAAATGTACAGCAGGGAGAAAGCAAGGAATTGTGTGTGCAGCTAAAAGTAATGATCATTTATAAAAGAGAAACAGTGCAGAGTTAACCCGATAATAACTTCTACAATCTTAACTTATTTACACATAACAGGTGCCATCACTACACACACACACACACACACACACACACACACACACACACACACACACACACACACACACACACACACACCAAAGGAAGCTAGAGAGTCCAGAAAGAGGAGAAGCAGTTCAGGTGTAGGTGACCTCGTTGTACCTGGCATGGTCGACGGACCTTTGTAACACATTCGCTTTGGAAGGGGGAGGAGGGAAGAAAACTGGGGTGTCTAAGGCGTGTGAGTAGGAGGGGCAAAATGTGGTGTAGCGTGATGAAAGAGGAAGGTGTGAAAGGTGCGAATCAGTAATGCTCTTTTTGTGGATGAGACACAGATGGAGAGAAGATGCGTGAGAGATAGCTTAACGGGACACATGTGAGAAAGTCTGTAAATGGTTGCTTAATGAGGATGACTGTGGAACACCGTCAAAGCTGAGCGCCGATGACCTGGAAATGACCCCGGCAATGCTCGCTCCACCATGCTCGCTTCGCTAGGTTGCGCTGCTCTCTCAGCTCGGATAAGGCTTGGCTCGGCAAGGGTGCTGGACAAAGGATGAAGAGACTCTACTGGACGAAAGAGACACTAGTGAAGAGACTGATTGAAAGAGACTTATTTACTCTCTTTTTATAGAGCCAGGAGTGAAGGGGGAGTTAAAAAGTGGATCAAAAGAGCATGTAGGCGTTCCCGAGCTCCCCCATTGGCGCAGAAACGTCACCCTGAGCCATAACCATGCCCCACCAGACTCCAGATTCGAAAATGGCCTCAGTTGCTTCTCAGCCGGGCCATGCGACACAGCTCCGTAACTCCGAATGAGCTAAGATCCTCGTCCTCTTAATGATGACGTCATAAAAACGAATATGACGTCATTGTGGTGTATCAGGTTTGCGATAAATTATCTGTGCTAATGCCCGGCTTGATTCCCGCAAACAAAATTCAAACAGCTTGCCTAGTTTCGGAGATAATGGTATAGGCGATTTCCATTAGCGGCGATATTATGACGTCAACTTTTTTCTAGGAAGAATTTCCAAAATCGGAGATGGTTACCGCCTGCGCGTGGGCTTTCTGCATATACATGGCAAGTTTCACGAAGATCGATGAAACTCTGGGTTGTGAAACAAAAAATGTCAAAAAATAGGAATGACGTCATAAAAATTTATATGACGTCATAGTGATGTCTCATATGTGCGGTAATTATCTCTGCTAATGCCTGTTTGATTCCGGCAAACAGAATTCAAAAAGCTTGCCGTTTTGGAGATAATTTTTAAGGCGATTCCATTAGCGGAGTATTTTGACGTCATAACTTTTTTCTAGGATGAATTTTCACAATCGGAGATCGTTACTGTCGTGCAGGATATTTTTACATATATGTACCAAGTTTCAGGAAGTTTCGATGAAAACTGTAGGCTGTGAAACAAAAAAGTCCACAAGAAGAAGATGAAGAACAACAACGTGAGTAAGCTTAGAGATCCTCCACGAGGATCTAAAAAGTTTAAGTTACCAAAAACTGAAAAATAATGTCAATTTCAGAGTTGTTAAAAAAGGCCCTTTTCAGGGAACAAGTAATGGATTAGCAACTGCAGCTGTGCTGCAGCAATGGAAGTAAATTAAGCCTTGAAATTTGATGCAAACAATTCCTACAGGTGTCCAACTTTTGTTGATTAGTTACAAACCCTCTGTCTGTATAAAAGCAGTGTTGGAACAGACTGTGTTGCTACACCCTCTGAAGTATTATTTGGACAATATGCACTGCAGGAAGTAGTATATTGTACTCATAATGGTGAGAAAAAGACAATTAACAAGGAAGACAGACAGACCATAATAACCTAAAAAGTGTCGGTCTTCCTTTGAGAAAATTGCAAAGCAAACCAAGGTGTCAGTGAGTACAGTTTCCTACACCATCAAAAGGCACTTGGAAACTGGAGGAAACTCTGACAGGAAGAGGTCTGGCAGACCCAAAGCCACAACACAATCAGAAGACAAGTTTCTGAGAGTCAACAGCTTACGTGAGAGGCGGCTCACAGGACAGCAGCTTCAAGCCAGCGCTTAACACTGGTCGAAGTAAGGAAGTCTCAGTTTCAACTGTGAAGAGAACTTCGAGCTGCACGTTTGACAGGTCGAGTGTCAATAAGAAAGCCTTGCTAAGATGCAAAATAAGAAAAAGACGCTTGCCTGGCCATGAAGCACACCCAGTGGACTACTGAAAACTGGAAGAAGGTCTTATGGACCGATGAATCAAAATTTGAAATCTTCGGTTCATCACGCAGGGTTTTGTACGCCGTCGAATTGGCGAAAGGATGCTTCCTCAGTGTGTCACACCAACTGTCAAACATGGAGGAGGAAGCTGATGATCTGTGGCTCTTTTGCTGGATCCAGAGTCGGCGACTTGCACAGAGTGACTCGCACCCTGAACCAAAAGGGCCACCATAGCATTTTGCAGTGCCGTCAATACCTTCTGGTCTATGCCTAGTTGGTCAGGGGTTCATCCTACAGCAAGATAACGACCCAAAACATACCTCCAGGCTATGTGAGAACTACCTTCGAAGAAAAGAACAAGACGGTAGGCTTCAAATCATGGAATGCCAGCACAGTCTCCAGACTTTAAGTCTCGAGCTGGTTTGGGATGAACTGGACAGAAGGGTGAAAGCAAAACAACCTACAAGTGCAACAATTTGTGGGAATTCTGCAACAGTGTTGGGAAGACTTTCTGAACAATATTTGATTTCCATTGTAGAAAGAATGCCACAGTAAGTTTGGCTGTTGTATCTGCAAAAGGTGGCTACTTTGATGAGTCAAAAATTTAGATTAAATTTTGTTCAACAAAACGATTCCATGATTTCTTTTTAATCTGAAATTGTTTATTTGTTCTATGCTTCAATTTCAGAGCAACATTGAAACTGCTTAAATTTCAGTAAAAACTGGAACAATGGGGGTGTTCTAAAACTTCAGACCGGTAGAGTAGAGGAAGCACTGTGGTATTTGTGGTGAAGGCGTTGAAGCATTGGGAACGGTTGAGGTGGCCATGGTGAGGGTCTGAGAGGAGGCGTCGGTTGGTTTATGGCACGCATATGCAAATGAGCAGGGTTGCTGCACCTCATGACGCCCCGCAGATCGCGTTACTCACCTGACGTGCATGCATAATAAATGAAAGAATAAGGGATTGAAAACCTAACTAAAAGCCCAATGAAACGCATCTTGTTCCATGTACGCACAAGACGTGTGGAAAGGGCTAACTAAACAAATACTCATGAAATAACTGTCTCGGGATCGCTATATGTTGGGTGCCATTGCCTCCGAGGAGTACCGGCTTCGCAGAATTGCAACAGTGTGCACGCAAAGTTCCAGGCTGATATGTTTCCTGGTTTTGGAGTTATGGAGGAGACACACACACACATTTATTAGTATAGATATTCATCCCTTTTGGGTGGTGGTCCATGATCATTTACAGTATGCTCACCCAGAAGAGAAGATGCGACCGACATGCTGACAAAGCAAATGCATTGCATGAGAATCTTTTGAGGCATTAATTCATTACCAATGCTTCATGTGTGATCCGATGCTGTGTTCTAAAAAACAAACAATATAATGGAGCAATGATAATATTACTAACATCTTTAATCATGACTTCAAATTTCCCTTTTGTCTTCTACAAATATATTCCTGACGCACGTGGAATGGATATTTCATGTGGAATTGAATGTTTATACTCGCTTAAACACGAATGATCATTTGTATTGATATAATATTAAAAGTTATTGAAGAGTTCAGGTGTTATCTGTGATAAGAATGATAAATATTCATGCCAACTGCAACTTTCATCTCTGCCAATTCATGTAGTTTTCATACATGTTAACGTAGATTTCTTATTCAAGACCATCCTTTCCAACATCACATTGGAGAATTATAACAGTGGCAGAGATTTGTTCTGAGGAATCACAAAGGAAAGGCTTCAATGCTAACTTTACAGCCAAACTATTACCAGATGTTTTAATAAGTCCTGCCTTGCAATAAGTTCATTTTTTGCTTCCCTGGGACAAACTGCAGAGTTCCAAAGCTTAATTATCTTTGTGCATTACAACAGTTCATATTATAATAATAAAAATTTCATGTAATTGTGTGCTTGGCATCATGAATGTTTATCTTGTGTTTTACAATTCCTTCTGCATTATACTTCTCTTTGTGACCATGCATACTTCCGTTGACCTTTAAACTATTCTGTGATCCTTCACACCTGTGTTTAAAAATATAATAAAAAAAAAAAATGAAATATTTGGATGATCACTTACTTGCCTTCTGTCTATTGTCATGAATTATCATGTCATGAAAATTATAACAAACCAATATCATGAATTGACAAAGCTGCAACCTGTCACCAATTATTATTATTATTATTATTATTATTATTATCATTATTATTACACGGTACTATACTTCTCTGCATTTGCTTTTAACTCCTTACATTTTTGTTTGGCATCTTCTGTCCCATTACTATGTTGTCCTCACACTTTTAGAGTACTTTAAGGCTCGTGGAGGAGCTTGCACTTGGACAAGTTATCACATGCAGGATAACAAGATTAGGAAGCATCAGTGTACTTGATGTGAACTACATGAACATTAAGAAACAATGGACAAAACGAGATTGTACACGGGATTTGAATCTGAGATCTGAGCATCACGAGCTCTTTGTTTAGACCGGTCGGTACACCAGGCAGGATGGCAGGATGGCAGGATATCAGGATGGCCTCGAGGTATGCACACTTGACTCTCAGCTGTCTAGCCTGGGTTCGAATCCCGACCCAGTTATAAACTGTCTGATGAATCACCTTGCCTGTGAAACACCAGGCAATCTGTGTGCTGTCCCTTGGATGGATGTTAAATTGGACATCCCATCTGATGGCATTAGCTTATGGAAGTTAAAGATCCCATGGTGTCCTTCGTGAAGATTAGGCAAGCTATTGCAGGCATCCTGAACAAATTCCAATTTCCTGTCCTAACCTACAGGGGGCATTGCAGCAGCCGATGGTGGGCATTGCAGCAGTGGCACAGCCATGCCATTAGCCAATGATGCCACCCTGCAGCCTTGTGCTGCATGCAAAAGAAGAAGGGACACCAAACAGGCCAACAGACCAGATTTTTCGTGGGAAATAAATATTAGCACATTTATTTAAATAATATGAGCTGTTTTCATCATGGATTTCATTACAATGATTATATGGGGAAGTTCACAAATTATTTTCTATTCCACTAATCACATTTATTATGTAATTAAAAATAACACAGTTCTAAACTGTTCCTAGAAGGATAACTTGTTCAAGCCAAACAATAATCATGTCTTTCATCGTGATTAACACATGTGTTTGTTTTGTCTGTCGGACTGGATAACAGGGATTTTGCACTGAGCCCATACAGCAAAGAAATAAATGCTTCCCAGACCAAAACATCCAATGACTAAAACCCAGGCATGACAGCTGAACACTAAACATGACATCTGCAGCTGAGCTGTTCTGCTGCTCGATATTCCGGGAAGTCGAACTCCATCTGGGTCCAGATGGCATTCTTTGTGTGCTGCCGGTATTACTGTGAGCAGGCCCGTAAGGCCTAGTAAGGTAGCTGAGCTCAAACCTCACGGGCTGATGGAAGTTAAAACAATGGATGACAGTTTCCTTAAAAACCCTGTAAAGATTCTGAGCTTCGCTTCAACGCCATCATCAATCGAGGAATGAGGTAGCTCAGCTGCTGATGGAAACTGAGCAATGCAATGGCCGCCTTCTCTTTTTGAGTCGTATTGTCTGCATTTTATTTCCAAATGGAGGATATTCTGATGAAAAATAGTCTTGCTTGTGCCGAGTACATGGAGTGTTGCATCTTCGAGTACTTTGTCCTTTAAAGGGGATTTGACCCTCGATTGGTGTACCCCTGGGTTCATCCGTACAGAATGGGAAAACTCAGGGGTACATCTATCTCGAATTAAAAGCAGTATTTTTGCTTGCTAGCACTCATTTGTGGATGCTCGATATCCAATGCCATCATTGGAAAAGGGCAGGCCATTTTGTCATGGTTCTGAGTCCAAATTAGAAATGCCAGCCCTGATTCGCTGGACGAAGACTGCTGTAGCTGACCTGAATAGTTCCAAAAGCCAACTAACATGGGTTACAGAAGCATAAATTTCCAAACTATGAATTACTCAATGAAAAATACGAATGTTATTCATTACTTCCAAGCTGAAGGATTTTTTCTGAAGGATGGAAAATAAACAACAGCAGCAGCAAATAAGAACAAGAAAAAAAAAAAAGCAATCAGAGATTGCAGACCCTCACCAGGACTTGTTTGGTTTGATGTTTGTGTAGTTTTGTGTGGTGTACTTTATGTGACGTTTGTGTACTGGTGTGTTACGTAATTAATGAGACATAATTAGAACTACCACTTTATAACTGCTAGCAGTGATGACCGGGTACCAAGACGTCCGCACTTTGATTGGACACCTGACCCAAACCCATGACGTTTATTATTATTCAATTTAATTTAGAATGGGATTAAAATAAATTCAATTAAAATCAAATGGAAGACCAAAGAGGTACAGTCCTGGATTGGAGTAATCAGAAGGAACCCGAACAAGCAAAAAGCAAAGATGAAGTCATCATGAGGAACCTGGATAGGATTCGCATTTCAGAGCTACTCCGCTACCCTCAAACCCGTCCAGGCACAGCCAAGTGAACCTTATTCAAAAATAAAATAAAATAAAAACTGAGATAAAAAAAATTAAATAATTCTGGCTGCCAGACCATGTGTCCGATCAAGTTGAAATTAAAAAAAACAACAACATGTATTCCCTATCACTACTATATCATCATAATTGTAAAGTTTCATGTTGATTGATTATGCGGTTCCAGAGAAAACATTATTTAATATTTTTCTTCAATCCAATAGGGCTGCCAAACCATGTGTCCGATGATGTCACATTTGTAAACGCTTTGTTCCTCATGGATAGGCAGTCATCCTTGTAAAGTTTTGCTTCGATCTGTTTGGCCACTTCAGAGAAGAAGATTGTTGAAGGTTAAAAAAAAACAAAAAACAATATGGCTACCGAATCACGTGATCGATGAAGTCATCAATTTTTTTTTGTCTGCGGACCATTTTATCCCGAGATGACCCTCAAAAATTTTAATACTGATCAGATGTAGCGTTCTACAAAGGCAATTATGACGTCATAATGAAGGCACCTATAACTTCATTAAAAAAAATCACATTCCCCATGAGGAGTTTCCAATTTTTTCCTTGGTGTGGTTTCAGAGATACAGAGCTCTAAAGTTTTTCCGTTTTTCCAACATGGCTGCCACACCACTTGACCTATAACGTCATAACTATCATTAAAACATTTGACATGAGGAGTCGCACCTATGGCGAAAATTTTGTCTGAATCCAACAAGCGGTTGGGGAGAAAAACACTAAAGTTCTGCGCGGACAAAGAAACAAACGGACAAACGGACCCAAATGCAATACCCTCTCCTCTGGCGGGTGTAACAACAACAAATTTGCAACAAGGTTGCTCATGCAGATGAAAGAAAGTAGACATATTGTTCGTTTAACCTGGTGTTGGCTTCGCGGTAAGGGTGGTGGCTTGGGATCCGAGGGTCCTGAGTTCAAGTCCCGTTGGCTGCTGAATATAACACCAGGGGGGTGAGTCAGCCTGTCATCCTTCCGAGGTCGGTGAAATGAGTACCAGTGTAGCAACCAAAAGGCTGCACACGAAGGGAAAGGGTAGCGGAGGATTGATTAAATCTGGGATTGGTGTAGCGCAGGCATGATGGGCTGAATGGCCCGGTGGAAAGCGGATGTGGGTGAAAACAAAACTTTATGGGTTTGACATGGATTGGCAGCCAGAAACGTTGCTTGCATCTTGCACAGCATGACACCACCACACCACTTGGCCAGTGACATTACAAAGCTTTTTTGTTTTTCATTTTCTGGCACCCTTGATCCCCTTGGTTGCAATGGTCAACAGAGGCTGAGACGTTGCTATTGTGACATTGTTGATTGTGCTTTGGAAAGCAATATCCAGTAAATAGGTTGAACAGGCTACTTAATTTAATTTTGTTTTTGTAGCCTGTAGCTGCTGGTTGCATCATTGCTGAGAGTGTGGCTTGGCCTGCTGATGTGGTGCCTCCAGTCGGTTAAAGCAGGAATTTGGCCAAAGTGACAGCTATAGCTGGCCTATTCTTCACGAAGGACACTGGGATCTTTAATGCCCACCAAGTGATGCTGGCAGACAGGACATCCAGTCGAACGTCCATCCAAGGGATGGCACACACAATGATGCCCAAGCCTGGCCTGCAAGACACCAGGATGAATGTTTATAGTTGCATCAGGATTCAAACCCAGGCCAAACAGCTCAGAGGTGTGTCCATTCTGCAAACCCAATATGCCAGTGATATCTGATGGTAATGATTTTGTTCACCCTGCATGTGTCATCAGGAAGTTGTTAGACTTCCTATGTTGGGAGGCATTAGATAGAAACCAAGTATAGTGGATGGAGGAAGTACCGAAAGCAGTTGGTGAAAAGAAGGAGGTTTGGAAGAGGATCGAGACGATCAAGGATAGAGGGAGTCAACCGGATGCAGTGTTGTTGCACCTATATGAGCAAAATAAAAAAGTAGCAATGAGAGCTGTGGATAAGGCAATGAATAATATGGAAGAGTAGGTTTACAACAAGTTGGAAGAGGATGGTGGGAAGACGATGATCTATAAATTGGCTCGTGGCAGGGATGATGATAGTAAAGACATGAGGATGGTGATGGGACGCTAATTGACAGAGGGTGGTGGGGGTGGGGGACAGTGTGAAGGTGTGGGAAGGATATTTCAAAGAGCTGTTGACCAGGGAGGAAGCAAAGGAGAGCTGGAGCTACCATGTTATGTGGAGGGGAAAGTGGAGTTGGTGGAGATCACGGAGGAGGTGCGGACAGCATTGAAAAGGATGACGAAGGGAAGAGTGCCAGGCCATTGATGGGGTGTGTACAGAGATGATAATTGTAGCAGGAGAAGTCGGAGTCAGTTGAACGGAGAGGCTGTTGAATCTATGTATGATAGAGGGTTCAATTCCGGAGGGGTGGAGGACAGGGTTAATTGTGCCGATATGGAAGGGGAAGGGCAATGTTCAAGACCCGGTGAAGCACAGGGGCATTACACTCCTAAGTCATGTCATGAAGGTGCTGGAGAGGATTTTGTATGTGAGGATAAGGAAGAGTGTGGAGATGGAGATCGGAGAAGAGCAGCAGGGGTTTAGAAAGGGTAGGGGGATGACAAATGGAATATTCATGCTGAGACAGCTGGTGGACCCCCTCTTGAACCAGAGTTACTGCTCCATCAATGGGTCAGCATCTTGCAACCTGTCTGCTACTTCTCTCATCTCCTGCAGCACCTCACCCAAGAACTTGACGGTCAGGTTGGGCCTCGCCACCTCTTCCTCCTCCTCCTCCTCACTGCCCTCCTCCTCCTCCTCTAAAACTTTGATGATGGCCTCCAACTCCTCCTCAGTCAGCTCCTCACCTCGCCATGCGAGGAAATGAGCTCCTCAAATTCATCAGGCACCATATTGTCGAAGCTTTCCCCTCTCAACTCTCTGCCAACCCAACAATTTTCTGCCTCTCTTCCATGGTATCAGGAAAGCCTCTGAAGTCGTTGACTGCCTGTAGTCATAGGTTTTGCTAGCAAGCGTTGATGGCGATGGCTTTGACTTCATCCAGAGAGTCTTTGATAGCACTGATGGTACAGTGCGCTATATTGAAGTCCTTTCAACATTTTCTGAATGGGAAGTTCAGGGTTGGACTCTGTAGCATCCAAGATGCGATAGAAGGTGCGGCGGGTGTCGTACATTTTAAATGCTGAAATTACCCCTTGGTCGAGTGGTTGGATCAGGGAGGTAGTGTTGGGTGGCAGGAAGATAACCTTGGCATTGAGATTGGCCACCTTCATCACCTCGGGGTGGCTAGGAGCATTGTCCATCAGCAGGAGGAGCTTGACGGTGAGGTTCTTTACTACCAGGTACCTCTCCACTTGAGGGACGAAACAGTTGTGGAGCCAATCCTTAAAGATGGCAGCTTTTACCCACGCCTTTTTGTTGGCCCTCAAAAATACAGGCAGAGTTTGCTTGTTTTTGTCCTTGAGAGCATGCGGGTTTAGGGAATGGTACAGCATCATCAGCTTCGGATTCCCTTCTCTGTCCCGTGGTTCAGGTTCCCCACCTGGTGGTGCTCATCTTGATTTAACCCTTGTTGGTTCAGGTAATCTCGCTCCTTTCTCTCCCCGTGAAATGGTTCTTGGTTTGAACACAATGGCTGTGGAGGTGCAGACCGTCAGTACCAAGAATGTAGTGCAGAGATTATATTCACTTCCATTGTTCAGTTCTGCTGTGGATGAGTTGGTTCAGGCCTACAAGTGTGGGAAGGAGTCGAGGGCTGTTCTTCTCTCTTCGGGTAATATGGTGGGAGAGGACATTACGGGAGTAACTGTGATCGCCTCCAGTGGGATCCAACCAATCACCAGGATTCTTCATCCGCAAATTAATTTTGTGGATGAGCTCGCATGCCAGGATCTGGATCTCATGGAAAAGAAAGTACCGATGTTGCACCAACCAGCCAACAACGTTCTTGATGATCTGAAGAAGAATTTGCAAATTGCCCAAAAACATATGGGAGTCTTTCTGGATTGGTCCAAGTCCAAGCTCTGAGTGGATTTTGAGACATCCAAGCGAGCCATGTTGGACGAGACAGAATCAGTTCTGAAAGCCAAGTTTGAACGTGTGCTTTTGTCTTGTGCAGATTCTATGCTTTCTCAGGTGGATGGATACCTGCCACAAGATAAGCCAGAAGAAAGTCCCGATGAAGAGAAAATTGTGGTACCAAGCTCCTCATCCCTCAACTTTCACCGTCGGCTTGTTGCTGTGTCGAGCAAGGCCGGGTGAGAGGTGTTCAGGAAGAGGTCTTCCGGGATCCAACGTGTTGCAGAGGGCAGTCGTGCCCATCCCCTTTGGCATTGCAGAGAAGAAGAGATATCTGGTCCTTAGCAGCCTTGAACACCGATGCTGTCGTCTCTCACTTTGAGATGAAAGTTCTCGTGGGCATTTTCTTCCAGAACAGACTGGGGTCATCTGCATTAAAGACCTACTCCAGTACATACCCCTTATTCTCTATGAGCTGTGCGAGTTAAGCAGGGAAAGTTTCAGCTGCCTCGTGGTCTGCTGAGGCATGCTCGTCTGTGAGCTGTACATTGTGGAGACCATACCACTTCTTGAAGCGGTCAAACCATCCCCTTCTAGCTTGGAATGGACTGGGACCACTCATACCGACATCACTCATACCTGCATCACTCATGCTTGCAGGACCATCCACGCCAGCTAGGTAATTGTACATACACTTTGCCTTTTCATGAATCAGAGGTCCGTTTCAAGGCACGCTTTTTGGGGCAGTGTCCTCTACCCATACATTTATTGCTTTCTCCATTGTTTCGATGTGAACATCCCTGACCTGGGTAACCACTTTAATGCTGTGTACTTTGCTGGCCGCGACATTTTTTTGAATTGCCTTCTCATTCTTCTTTATGTCACGCACAGTCGACTCGTTCACACCATAACACCTGCCCACAGAGGCCACACTCTCACCTCTTGATAGTCGGTAAAGCAGCTCCACTTTCTGGCTCAAGCTCATTATTTTTTTGCCTCTTGGAAGCAGAAACATCTGCACTACTCGTACACTAAAGACCCATGATCGAACATTGGGCGCAAAAAGTCCACGAGCGCGAGGAATCACACACAGCAGGTCAAGGCAGCGGGATGAGAAGAAAGAATGAGGTCCAGGAGCCGCTGCACATGAGTAGTCGTGCAGGGGTTGTGGATAGATGGAGGAGGGGTGGGTAGTGTGACCATTGTTTGTGGGGAATGGTGGTGGGGGGTGATTTATTTATGCGCACATACAGCTGCTTTATGTATGGTTGGTGGGACATGGTTTTAGAACTGTTCTATGTGCACGGCTTTTGGGAGATGGTTCATGCATGACTGGAGGTGGTTTATGTGCAACTGGTGAGAGATGGTTTATAGATGGCTGATGCAAGATGGTTTTAGAGTTGTTATGCACGCCGCTGGTGGGAGATGGTTTATGCGTGGCTGGAGATGGTTTATGTGGGACTGGTGGTAGATGGTTCAAGATGGAAGAAGACAATCATGCCCAAAAGACTTTCTCAGGCCAAAAGGGAAATGGACCTGAAGAAGCCTGCTGTGAAGGGGTGAAACATCACCTGAGACCGGGTCTGCTCTTGCTTATTTCTGAAATTAGCAGAGTAGATCTTGTTTACTTTTGGTTGGAAGCGCATTCTTTTTCTTTAAAAAAAGTATATATATATATATATGTGTACATATACACAACTGACCCCTCCCACACTTCTCTAGCCGAAGAAGCTGCATAAAGCAACCCAAAAAGACCAACACAAGGTAAGCGCTATGCTTTTCGAACCCTTCCCAGAGTTCCTCAACAACTATAAAGATGTTCACACATAGTACACACATTAGCAAATCATCAGCGATAGCGCAGACAGCAATGCATACCAATGAAGCTCCCAAGCATGTACCACGTGCAAACGTTAAAACCAGTCAATACATAACTAAATAAAGACCCACCCACATCTCTCACCTGTGAATGGAGGGAATAGTCAATCAGCTTTCACCGAATCAACTAAACCTAGGTGGCTGGGATTATATAAACACGTGACCTCTCCCACACTCCTATAGCTGAAGAAGCTGCCCATAAAGAAACCCAAGAGAGACCTACACAAGGTAAGTGCTATGCTGTTTCAAACCCTTCCCAGAGTTCCTCAACAACTATAAAGATGTTCATGCATAGTGCACACATGAGAATCCCAATGCTACACACCCCTTCAGCTACTGGACCGGTTTTATAGCTTATTGGCAAATCATCAGCCAAAGCGCAGACTGCAATGCATACCAACAAGGCCCCAACCACGTACCATGTGTGACTGTCGATGTGTGAAAGCATGTACCATGTACGAAATATGCACTGTCGCTGATGATTCGCCAATCAGCGATGAAACTGATTCGGCAGCTGAAGGTGGGTGTAGCATTAGGATTCTCATGCATGTGCTACTTGTGAATGTCTGCAGCTGGAGAGGAACCAAGGAAGAGTTTGAAACAGCAATGGGCTTACCTTGTGTAGCTTTTCTTGATTGCTTTATTTTCTGGGAGAGCATGGGGGTTAATTTATGGAAATCCTAGCCAATTAAGGTAATTGATTAAGTTAGTGCTGATTGGTTATTCCCTCCAAATACTGGTGAAAGACGTGATTGGGTCTTGTTATGTGGGTGTGTGTGTGTTGCGAGAATGGAGAACCAAGGAGTTCAAGGTGAACCTTGACAAGTGCCACGCCTGAGGGGCAGCGGACCGGGTGCTGAGGATGCCGCTGAATGGGTACTGAGCACCAAGCGGAATGGATACTGAAGATGCCACGGAACGCGTGCCAGGAACGTCATGTGATGAGCACAGAGATGCAGGCTCCCAGGCGTGGTCATCCCCTCTTCACTGATATTACCTCATATGTTGACTTTGTTAAATCCAACCACAAACTCTTGATCATCAAGAGAATCAAGATCAGGTCTCCTCAGAGCTACCATATCTCCTTACACACCTTATTCACACATCTTACATTCTTGCACCGACCGCGGCAAGCACCTCATTGACTCGTCTTAGTTTTGCGGAGTATCAACAGAGTCCACAACAGTCCTTTTGAAAACTCACACCACACTCACCCACATACACCACACGTCTCAACTGCACCACTCACTTACCCACACCACAACCCTGTTCATTCCAACGTGATCCATCCTGCTCAAGGACGGGTGGGGATGGGGTCGACACTACACCCCACCTGCTTCACTCCTCTGTCTATCACTCTTTCTTCTCTCATTTTCCCAGAATGACAGAGGCACCTGTGTTGTCGAACCTGTGGTTAAGTGAATGACTAAGACTGGGTTTCTGTGCTGGAGTAAGAGCTTTCTTCTGTGACACTGTTTGTAACTATGCGCTTTTGTTGATCTTTATAAACCGTTTTCGAAACTGCCCAAGCATCGTCTTCCATTGGTTAGAACATAGCGTTTGAATAGTGACTGGGAGTTCAGCCCTGCTGTTTAGTTATGGTCAGCCATTAGCCAACGTTTCACTTATGGTGTCGCAAGGCCGTTTTGATTGATAGCAGTGAAGCACAGTCCTCATCTGGGGTGATTAATTTGCCGGGAAGGTAAAGCAGGATTGGGACGCTGGACCCTACCTAAATTAAGCGTCTCGGATGGCATCTGTGGTTGCTTAGGAACTCGTCATAGTGCAGAGTTATTCGTTGTTCATTGGCTTCAGGGTCAGGAAGTGTGTCTGAGAACTCCCCTTGCGACACCTACCAACCCTGAACCCATTAACAGTGGTAACAGTGGTAACTCCCCTGAACAGTGGTAACAATTAATTTTGCTCAGGTTTGTCCACGTTAGTCTAAAAACGACATTTTCGCGACATGTATCCCTCGTTTAACTTATCCATATCAGTATAACTTTGTTTTGTGTCTACGATTGTTTCATCGAGATTTGGGTTAAGAAATCATAATTTTCGTTAAACTCTTTGGTTAATTACCTCATTTACTCACTAAATTTTAATTTGTACAATCAGTTATCGACATGGATTAGAAAAAAACAAATCGAATGGCAATGAGACATCATCCTGAGCGACAGTTGTTACGTCCACCACCGAAGGTGAAGGAGATTATGTTTTCACCCCTTTCTGTCTGTCTGTTTGTCTGTGGATATCTCAGAAAGTTGTGGACGGATCCGGATGAAATTTGGTGGACAGGTTGGGTGTGTGACAAGGACGAACTGATTAGATTTTGGTGAAGATCTGGATCCGGATCCGACTAGAATTTTAAAGTGATTCTTCACCGTTGAGAGATTGGGCCAAAAACGATATATTGCACGATATTTCAAAAATGTATTGGGCCCGATATGTTCTCGTGGATCAGGCAGTACAGGGCGGAGGTATGCGCTCTACCGAGCGCCCTTCTAGTTTTATAAAAATTTTCTTCTTTTAAAAACATTATCCGAGGCTCATGAAGAGGTTTGTACACGTTCCCCGGAAACAGCAATATGTCGAAACAACAAAAAAAATACTGTAATGCCCATCATGCCGAGCCCTACCGGTGACCCAGGTTTTGGTGACGCCGGAGTTTACACTCCACAAAATGGCCTGAGTATAGGGATTTGAATTTAAATTTGGAGCGTGCCAAATGACAACTCAGGGAACATGATCATTCTCAATTTGGTTGCACATGCCGAGAAGGTAGCGTGTCCACCGGTAATTTATCCATGCAAGGAGGTGTGATGGATCCCATGACCACCGAAATAAAAGTCACAATATAAGGTCAATAAAATAGATTAATAAAACAGGGGTGGAAAGCACGTAAAAAGAACAATGACAATTGCAGAAATGAATGTGCAGAAGTCGGATCAGGGAAAATAAATCACGCTTGTAAATTACAAAGATTTTGGTCTTGTCTAACTTACCCTATCCTTATCGACACAGACTCACTTGAGTTGTTGCTTGAGTCGGACATGCAGAAGTAGAAAGGGGTGAGAAGATGCTGGGGAGATTTTAAAAAATGGTGGTTCAGGCCTGGTCAAGCCTGGCAAGGCACCTTTGCCTAGATTCTGTTGGACGAACAGGTAACTATTACCCCACGAATGAAATGCTGTGAGGTGGGTCTCCGGCCGTTCTGGCTGTCGCTGCTGGGGTCCCCATGATCCCAAGACCAGTTCCTCCTTCCACTGTTGGGGAGGGGAGGGTCCAAGGACCCCCCCTCTCCCCCGGCGATGTTCCAGCAGGAAGTCCTGTGGAGAGGCTGAGAGAACTCACATGTGCTTCTCACCTCGTGAAGGTCCTAGCTCAACTGCCATTTCTCCCCAAAACCTGGGTCAAAAAACATCCCTTGCATGGCGTTCTCAGGCACACTCCTTGATTGCCTGGCTCGAGCACACTGTCGATTAGCCCAATTCAAGAGAACATCAGTGTGACCACTCCTCATTTTCATAAATGCCAAGGTGAGCCAATGAAAAAAGCCAATAATTCACAAGGTTTCGGAAAAGCGATGATAATAGAAAACCGATACGCCAAGAAAACCTATAGAAAACCAAGACGCCAAGGTGAACATCGAATAGCCAAGATCTTGTGAAAAAAGCCAAGGAGTGGTCACACTGGAGAACATGTGTAGCCTTCGGCTCGAAGGTCATTAGCTGCCAGGCCGATGAGGACAAAGAGCAAAATGGTATCAATCAAATAAATAAATGAGAAATAACCACATTTAACAGTGAAAAAAAACAGTGATGGATGGGAAACAAGTTTCTACTCACCACTGTCCCAGCAAGCAAGCTTAAGTTGGGGTTTACAACACATCTACTCTAAACATGCGAATCACGATATAACTCATCGACTAATTAACCCATTAACCCTTAATAATCCATTTTATTTGCAATACATTGAAACAGCAATAACTGACGTCGTATTCTTACTCTTCGTATTCTTATTGTTCGCAAGATCATTTTAACTAAACTTAAATGTTGAAACAACGTCAAGTGCCTCCTGGGATACCGCATGCAGAACTAGAACGGCACTCGGTAGAGCGCATACCTCCGCCAGGCTGAACAGTTTACGGTTTGTATCACACCGATAGGTCGGATCTGGATCTGGGCCTTAACCAAAATCAAATCGGCTTATTCTCGTCACCTACCCAACTCATCCACCAAGTTTTGTCATAACTCGTCCACAACGTTTTGAAACATCATGCTGTATATCGTTTTTGGGTTCATCTCTCAATGGAGAAGAGTCCGTTTTTAAAAATTTTCTCGTATCCAGATCCGGATCTTCACCAAATTTGACTCAATTGGTCCTTGGCAGATACCCAAGCTGTCCACGGAATTTCATCCAGATCCGTCCACAACTTTTTCAGATATCCTGTTTCCAGGAAAACAGACAGGCGTGAAAACTTAACAAATCAGAGTGGTGTCAAAGCCACCCAATGCTCGCCTGTTTACACATTTATCGTAAAAAGAAAACCTTTGTCCCCCCTAAAATTAAAAAAAATTTTTTATAAAGCATTGCAGTGAAGTCTGATCCAAATAATTTTAAAGCTTTATATGTATTGTATATTGTAATCAGTAAACTAGTCTAATAATTATATTTTTTATAAACATTGCAGTGAAGTCTGATCCAAATAATTTTAAAGCAATATATGTATTTGTATATTGTAATCAGTAAAATAGTGTGGTAGATAAAAACATTAGAAAGGAAATAACTTGCACCAAAAACTTTAACATTTTCACGCTCACGCTCACGCTCAAAGAATAGTCTAATAATATTTTTAATAAAACATTGCAGTGAAGTCTGATCCAAATAATTTTAAAGCAATATATGTATTTGTATATTGTAATCATAAACTAGTCTAATAATATTTTTTATAAAGCATTGCAGTGAAGTCTGATCCAAACAATTTTAAAGCAATATATGTATTTGTATATTGTAATCAGTAAAAAATAGTGTGGTAGATAAAAACATTAGAAAGGAAATAACTTGCTAATCCATGACCTGGGGGGTCCCGTGCAAGTGATTGCCCTAAGTTTCTCTTCATTTCTTAAACTAGGCACCTAGGCACATCGGAAAAATGAGGGTGGACATTCTGAATCCTGGCACTAACTCCACAATTGACGTTTGAAATTTGGTCCTGAGCGCCAAATCTGAGGCTGTAATTTGGGGGTAGGGGAAACATAAAAGCTGATTTCTCCGGCAATATTGAAGATATCACAACAAATTACCAATCAAAATGTTTGTTTTTAATTGCTCTTTCAGATCCAATACAGTAATTTGACAATTTTTGGCTAATTGGGTCACCAGAGGTCAAAAGGTCACGAAAAATGACCTATGCTTAAATTTGACCTTGGCTACAGAAAATGCCATTTGAAGCTATGTGGATCAATTTTTTTGGAATAAATTGGCAGATTCTGATAGCCAAGGGACTCAGCATCAAAATGATATGCATATATTGTGTATTAACCCTTTAGGGACCATGATGAATATAAATGGTATGTAACACTATTTTCGATAGTGACAATTTTCATGATTTTCATAGCCTGTAAAATATGGATGCAGTCAGGTAATACCTGCATGTACATGTACATCAATGAAAAGGTTATAGGGCTCACACATGCACTTTTCATTTATTTTCAGATTATCCCTCAGGGCTCGAAATGCAAGGCCAAGGTGTACAATCCAGTAAACGTTCAAGTTCTGGGACACATTCATCAATTTGGCTTACAATGTGGAGAACTTGATCAGAAGCGACCGTGAGGCCAATTGGGAGCTACATCTGCAGGCAGTGCAGGCATTGCTACAATGTTTGCTGCGTTTGACTCTACCAACTATTTGAGATGGTCCAGCTTGTATCTAGAGGACATGAGAAAACTCCCTGAAAACTACCCACAAGTTCACCAAGCATTCAAAGATGGGGAATTTGCAATGAAGCGATCGGTTGGTAATTTCAAAGCTGTTGGGGCAGACATGGCGCTGGAGCAAACTATTAATAGGTCAAAGAAGAGTAGCTCAGGGATAATTGGTAGCACACAGAAGAAACAGTATGTAGCAATGTGGGACATCATCTATCATGAAATGTTAGGTGTTAGTAATCTCCATCGTGATTGAGTGGAGTGAGATCAGGCTACTATCAGCAGGATGTCAACTCTTCCTTCAGCAAATCAGAGACTGAATTTGGGGAAAAGAACATCCAAGCTATTCTCACTGTGATCGAGAACAAGGAGAACCCTTTCAGAACTGACGTTCCTGAACCCAAGCTCCACAACATCATGACCAGGAAGTTATGACGGACGTGATTCGTGACCAGTTGCTCCATGTGGAAACAACAGGGACAGAACGCTATGAAAAGTTCGCGGCAAGAACGTCTGGTTGAGAAGTCTGTCAGGTTCTTCAAACCATTCACCGAATGAACCTGAAGACTTTTTCAAGCATTCATGAGAAATCGGTGGCAAGGAAAGGTGGCAAGGTTTCCCAAAAAACAAAGCCTGAAGATAAGCTCAAGAATCGAGTGGCGGAAATTTCAAGGGCACGGGGCAGGTCTATGGAGAGAGTAATAGAGTATGATTTGTCAGCTTCTTACTATCTATTTGATGAAGAAGGTCTGATGTCCAAGTCGATCAAGAGTGGATTGATGAATGAACTGGAAAGTAATCTAAAGGATGAAGACAAAAGGAGCCGAATTTCACCGAACCCTCAGTAAGAACAGCCTACATTGTAGATGCCATGGCAAATGTCAGGAAGATCAGTCCAAAAGAACACAACACCTTTGGAGAATACTGCAGTGCCATTCTGGACTATGTTTCCAATTCATCAAAGCATGCCAGAGAATTGATTTAGTCTTTGACTCATATATAGATCTGTCAGTAAAGGACTCTGAAAGAAAGAGGCGGGAAGGACATCAGCCCATTGAATTGAATCTAGTCAGCGAGGATACCCCTTTGCCAGTGGAGATGGATAGATTCTGGCCAAGCAATGAGAACAAGCACAGCTTCAACTCTTGCTTGCCCAGCAAGCAATATCAAGGGCAAAGGGAAAACCAACTGATCAGGAGATAGTAGTGAGCGGGTTTTCTGATGAACCTTGCATGTCTTGTTGTTCTGGCTCTTCTGATGAGGTTTCTGAGCTCTGCCTTGACATTGAAGAGGCTGACAGTCGCATCATACTCATGCACTGCATGCTGTAAAGCATGGAGTAGAGAGAATAGTTGTGCTTTCGGCAGACACTGATATTCTTCGTCCTCCTTCTGTACTATTGGCAAACTCTCCAAGTCCAAGGTTTACTTGAGTTATGGATGAAAGCCGGTGTCCGTGATTCGACAAGACACATTCCCATTCATTTGCTGGCCTCGCGCATAGTCTTGATCTTTGCAAGGTGCTTCCTGCAGTTCACACCCTGACAGGATGTGACTACACTAGTAAAGTTGGCACCAAACCTGCAGCAATCAAAGCAATCCTTTGGTTTTGGAACACTTTGGGATCAGCAGAAATGGGCCAACTGAGGAGGATATGGTAAAGGCGGAAAGCTATCTGGTCCAAGTGATGAAAAAGGGGACAACGCTAACCAGTATGGACAGCCTCCGTGACCAGCATATACATCATAGCAAGGGGCTATCCTGCACGAGTTGCCCCTACTAGTCACGCCATTCAGTATCATATCAAAAGGGCATATTATGCCACACATGAGATGACGAATATTCTCAGTCTCAATGAAGACCCACTCAATCTTCTCTCCTATGGCTTTGAGGAAGATGATGAAACGCTAGTGCCGGTTAGAGGTGTCAGGCCAATACCAGAGGAATTCGCTATCCATTGTAATTGTGGCAAATGTGCGACTGAAAGATGGTGTTCTTGTCGCCAAAAGAAATTGCCCTGTTGCACATTTTGCAAGTGTCACGTTACATATGGTGAAATATGTTGCAAAAATCCAATTGGGTTCATGTAATTCTTAGATTGTAATATTTTTGACCATTTTTGGACTGATTTCAGAAATATCTCAGTGTTTTGGCGAAGCACACTCTATTCTGAAATTTAGGACTTGATTTACCATGTTTGCATGAGGTAACTGTGAAGTCACTCAAGGTAGAATGGTCCAAAAAAGTTCAGATGCAATGTTACCAATTTGCGGCATTAGAAAACGCATTTTGAAGTAACAGTCATTTTCCGTTTGTTTTTACTGAGATTGTATATGGTTAATTCATAATATATGCATATCATTTTGATGCTGAGTCCCTTGGCTATCAGAATCTGCCAATTTATTCCAAAAAATTGATCCACGTAGCTTCAAATGGCATTTTCTGTAGCCAAGGTCAAATTTAAGCATAGGTCATTTTTCGTGACCTTTTGACCTCTGGTGACCTAATTAGCCAAAATTGTCAAATTACTGTATTGGATCTGAAAGAGCAATTAAAAACAAACATTTTGATTGGTAATTTGTTGTATATCTTCAATATTGCGGAGAAATCAGCTTTTATGTTTCCCGACCCCCAAATTACAGCCTCAGATTTGGCGCTCAGGACCAAATTTCAAATCTCAATTGTGGAGTTAGTGCCAGGATTCAGAATGTCCACCCTCATTTTTCCGAGTGCCTAGGTGCCTAGTTTGAAGAAATGAAGAGAAACTTAGGGCACATCACTTGCACACGGGGACCCCCCAGGCAATAGACTATGCACCAAAATCTTTAACATTTTCACACAAACGCTGACGCTCAAGACTAGTCTAATAATATTTTTATAAAGCATTGCAGTGAAGTCTGATCCAAATAATTTTAAAGCAATATATGTATTTGTATATTGAAATCAGTAAAAAATAGCGTGGTAGATAAAAACATTAGAAAGGAAATAACTTGCCACAAAAACTTTAACATTTTCATGCTCACGCTGACGCTGACGCTGACGCTGACGGCCGGGGGTATCGCTATAGCTCTGTTCTTCGAACAGGCGAGCTAAAAAGGAAACAAAAGACACAAGAAGACATAATCATACATTTCCATGAATTACAAGGAAATTGGTGGACAATGGATAAATCAACACAGTACAGCACACGGGATTATACAAACTGGGATTCTAGCATCATGAGCTGTGTGCAAATAGAAATGCCAATTACACCAAGTCAACCGTCAAGAAGCTTCAACAAGACAATCTTGGAGACAATAAAACAAACAAACAATGAACGCTGTGATGTTGGTATCCTCGCATTCACCGTTTAATGAGTTCATAAATCGTAGTGGTATACAGAAGTGCTTGCTCAAAGACATGAATGTATGCAGACAGTGTTTCATTCTGTCCGTGAAACTTTGAAATCACGATCTGACTTTCCTCATGCTCAGCATTCCAGCAAAGCAAGGCATAGACAGTTCAAGGATCTGTTTAATGCCCCCAACAGTCTCTGCTGAGCTGAACATTGTGAATTGGGAAAGTCGTTGCTTTAATCTGCAGAGTTTGGGGAAGTGTTGTCACAAAGTCTGCCATATGGACCAACCAAAGTTGTGCAGATCCTCCACATATTACTACTTCCAATATAATTCGTGCCATTTGTTGATGCTGATTTGTTCTGATTTTCTTTGAACGTTCCTTTCCAAAGTAAACTCCTCGGCCAGTAAACACGCATTGCTCATGATTGCATGCATGTTAATCGCAGTGTTATAGTGCAGGGTTTCCCATTGAAGAATCACAGTGCATGGAGCCCAAGCCCTTTGTGTTGGGTGGCTGAACTTTCTGGAAAGGAAGTAAGTGCAGCAAATGCCATGTTGTATTTGGTGTACACAGCACACCTCACTTGGAATCCCTCCAACACACAAGAATTGTTCATTATTTATTTATTAATAGGATACTTTCATTGTAAACAATGTACCATACTCTTGACACAGCATCGGTGATGCCAAAGCAGTATCTTGGCAACAGTTATGGTGGACAGTTTACCGTTGCCTTTCCAGGAGTCAGCTAGTTAGTTTGTTGAAGGTGCCGGCGATAACCCCTCTATTGTTTTCAAAAAAGCATGGTGGGATCTTTAATGTCCACCAACGACCGGTGCTGGTCGACAGTACATCGATCCTTCTCCTTGCTTGTTCACCAGGAGGAGAGTTTATAGTTAAACCGAGATTCAAACCCAAGCTGCACAGCTCAAAGGTGAGTATGCATACCTCTAAGCTATCCTGATAGCCATTATTTAGTAACACATTCTCCATGAGTTGTGAAAAAAAACAAGCTCGAATGAGCTAAGAACCTCGTCCTCTTAATGATGTCGTCATAAAAACGAATATGACGTCATTGTGATGCATCAGGTTTGCGATAAATTATCTGTACGTAATGCCCTGGCTTGATTCCGCAAAAAATTCAAACGGCTTGTCCTAGTTTCGGAATAATGGTATAGGCGATTTCCCATTAGCGGGCATATTATGATGTCAACTTTTCTTTCTAGGAAGGATTTCCAAAATCGAGATGGTTACTGCCCTGCGCGTGGGCTTTTCTGCATATACCTGGCAAGTTTCACGAAGATCCGATGAAAACTCTGGGTTGTGAAACAAAAAATGTCAAAAATAGGAATGACTTTCATTAAAATTGATATGACGTCATTAGTGAGTTTCATGTGTGCGGTAATTCATCTCTGCTAATGCCCTGTTCGATTCCGCAAACAGAATTCAAAAAGCTGCCGAGGTTTCAGAGATAATTTTTAGGCGATTTCCATTAGCGGAGATATTTTGACGTCATAACATTTTTTCTAGGAGGAATTTTCCAAAATCGGAAGTGGTTACTGTCTGCGCCGGGTATTTTTACATATATATGCCAAGTTCAGGAAGTTCGATTGAAAACTGTAGGCTGTTGAAACAAAAAAGTCCACAAGAAGAGATGAAGACAACAAACGTGAGTAAGACTTAGAGATCCTCCATGAGGATCAAAAATAGAACCGCGAGTCCTGAAGATCACCATTGGATCAGGAGCACGTCATTCAAACTCCTCCGTAAACCCCTTGAGACCCCGATTTTTTTTAATGCCGTGAACAAACTTCAGTTGCAACATTCCAAATATAATTTCAGCCAAGTTTGGTCACAATGCCATCAGCAGTTTCGGGGACAAGAAGTTGCAAGTGTTAACGGACGGACGGACTTACGGACTGACGAGGCGCTATCCCGTAAACTCCTCGGAACTGCGATCCAGGTCATATTGATTTAAGTCTCATGGAGTAGCTTGTTAACTCCATAAACCACGTGAAGGATAACGACAGGACATTGTGTAGAACAATAAACAAACACACATAGTATGTGGGATTTGAACCACAAGCCTGCACATCAGTTCAGATCGGAACGTAAAACAGGCCAACCCTGCACACCTCGAAAAATGTATGTGTAGTTGCCGTGAAATTCAATGTGGTTGTATAAAAGATGGTAATCTCTTACTGGGGTTTAATATTAAATGGAGACAGCATGGAAATAGGAGAGTGGAACCATTGCCACTACACCTGCATTGCGCAAAGGTAAGTAAAGTGTGCGCCCCGATGAAGAACCCTTTTCTAGGCTCGATCTTCATCCTTAAAAGGGAGTGCCAAGAGGTCATTTGAGTTCTGAGGAATCTCCTTATGGCGTCCACACTTTCCTTAAAATACGATTAGAATCAGCACTTTTGACATTCCCATTTTCTGCTTTCCCATGGAGCGACCGACGAATCAGTGAGTCGGGCCATTCCTTTGTCTTGGCAGATTTACTCAAGTGGCTTCTGCTTGTGCATTATTGCACTTGGTGGCCAGATGTTTGATATAGCTACATGACTTCCTTGGTGCAAGTTTCATCATGATCTTGGCAGTCTGCATTTCCTCCAGAAGGCTCACCACTAGAGACGTATGTGAAAAATTTGTTTTTTTACATCAACGATATATATTTCATGATATTCATCACAGTCTCCTTTTCAATTGAACATTTGGCCAATAGTTTGGAGTCTGTAAACTAAAGCTCACAATGCCATTCTGTGTGAGAGTCACACATTTGTCCCAAGATGATCGCACAAGCTGATGTATACAGTGGATAGTTGCCAAAGGCAATGCTGATTTGCTATTCCTGATTGCCAGAGATGTGTTCTAATGAATGATTTCCTCCATCTGCTCCCCATCATAGATCTCTTTGTCTGTCTGTGTCTCTGTGTCTCTGTGTATCTGTGTCTCTCTGTCTGTCTCTCTCTCTCTCTGTCTCGCTTTGGACTGGGAGGTGGGGACGTGGAACCATGCTGTGATGTCAGAATGAGGCCAAGCAAGCTATCGTGTGCAGCCTGTGGCTGCTGGTTGCATCATTTTCTGGGGATGCAGTTGTGCTGCGGATGCAGTGCCCCATTTCCAGTAAGCTGATACTCATTTTGCAAACCTTGGAAGGATGACAGGGTGAGTCAACCCACCTGGTGTTGTTTAACAGCACGACAGGGGCTCAAACTCAAGACCCTAAGATCTTAAGGTAGCCACCTTAACCGTTAAGTGAACACCAGGCTCATTTACCTGCATTAAGAACATAAAATAAAGTTTATTTTCTTGAGTTATTAAGATCATGAAACTTACCTTTCATAACAACTAGCCGAAACCCCGTCACTGACGGATTCCGTTCCATGAGCCCAATATGACAACCAGTGGCGGCTCTTTGTAAGAGCCGGATCCCAGTTGATGTACTCCATGGCCTTACCTAATGAGGCCTACAAAACGTCCTTGTACACGACATTTTTGGTGTACACTACTCCTTGTGAAGAAGTCCCCTGATTTGTGCACGTGTCTACTTTGACGTACACCGTGTCAAAACTTCTCAGGTCACAGTACCGAGAAAAACGTGACGCGACCGCTAGGAGGAGCACAAAATTGGTCCTTCAGTATTAATACGAGGTGTGTTCAAAAAGTATCGAACCTTAATTTTTCGTGCGTAAACAAAATGAAGCTAGGGAGGCGTGGTTTGGTGCACGTATGTGGGCGATCCTAATCCTATGCGTGAATATTTTCCCGCCTGCAGAAGCTGTCAGTCTGCCGACAGACCGCCGATGAGTGAGGAAGTGTAAGTGAGCGCCGTCGGATTTTCGTTTTTGACAAAATGACGGATCACTGTGGTCTCATCGCCAGTGATCACTGTGTTGAAGTTGGATCGCTGTTCACAGTCTCCAGCATGTCCTGTGCGATCTCCAAACGGAGTTGCTTCTGCTCGATCGTTAGCAGCTTTCGCTTGAACTTCGCTGAGATTCTCCTTAAGCCCAAATCCTCAGTCACAATGGAATGAACGGATCCAATGCTGACGCCCGCCTCGTCTGCAAGTTCTCTGATTGTGATTTGACAATCCTGCATCAGCAGGGTCCTCACTTGGTCAATGAGATCTCATTTCGGGATGTTGAGGCCTACCAGAACGTGCTTCACTTTCCACTGATGTGCGACCATCTTTGAAGCGGTTGTACCACTCTTTTATCTGTGTGGTGCCCATTGCTTCGTTCCCGAAGGCCTGTTGAATCTTGCGGATCGTTTCCACTTGGGAATCGCCAAGCTTTACACAAAATTTGATGCAGTAGCGTTGTTCAAGTTTTTCCGTCATTTTGTCAAAAACGAAAATCCGACGGCGCTCACTTACACTTCCTCACTCATCGGCGGTCTGTCGGTGACTGACAGCTTCTGCAGGCGGGAAAATATTCACGCATATGGATTAGGATCGCCCACATACGTGCACCAAACCAAGCCTCCCTAGCTTCATTTGTTTACGCACGAAAAATTAAGGTTGGATAATTTTGAACACACCTCGTATATAGATAGAAGATAGATACAATGTTTTTGTTACATTTTTTTGTCAAATTCACATTCTGAGGTAGTCAGCATGTGCAGAAGAGGGTTTTACATTGCAGACGCTATTTTCGAGGAGTGGAATTGCACCGCTCAGCGGTGACGGTCTGTCGACGACAGACGTAATGACGTCAGCGAATGACCGATGATGTCATGACGTCCTGACGCCTCTCAGCGGTGACGTCACACGTCGCCATGTAAACGAATGTAAAACGAAAAGTGTTTATTCTGCTTCAGAGTTGAAAGTTGACTATTGCCACTATGTGCGCATGCACTCTTACAGGTACGAAGTTTCTTTCAGTCCAGGTCACAGTACCGAGAAAAACGTGGCTCGACCGCTAGGAGGAGCACAAAATTGGTCCTTCAGTATTAATATATAGATGATGAGAAACTTGATCCAATAATGTGATGGCGATGTTGATGATGGCGACGATAAAGATGAGTTGATGGAGATGATGTTGGAGGGTATGAAGGGGTTATTGTGTTAACGGCCCATGTTAATTAATTATGTAAATAAATCCCCATTAACATGACATCAGCATCATACGTCGCCATAATGGCAGATTCTTCTTCACTCAATATGCACACTCCCAGGTGCCACACTATCTATCCATCCATTGGGACCATACTCTGTACAGAGCGTTGGTGCTACCTAAGCAGTCTCCTTGGCTATTGGGTACAATCCTGGACGGGTCGTCACTCCGACACAGGATACCAGCATGCTGGCACTCATTTTGCCGACCTCGGAAGGATGACAGGCTGAGTCAACCCCACCTGGTATTAATTCAACAGCCAAGGGAGATTTGAACTCAGGATCGTAGGATCCCAAGCCCACCACCCGAACCATTAAGCCAACACCAGGCACATGCCACACCCTCTCATCCTATATATCGATATATTACAAGGTTTGTGGAAGTATGATGAAGGGAATTTCTGTGATACATACATACATACATACATACATACATACATACTAACATACATACACACATACATTCATACATATTACTTACATACACACATACATACATACATACATAGAATACATACATACATACATATATAGATATATACATACATAGAATACATACATGCATATATACATACATACACACAAACATACATATATACATACATACATACATATATACATACATACATATATACATACATACATACACACATACATAGAATACATACATACATATATACATACATACATACATACACACATACATAGAATACATACATACATACATACATAGAATACATACATACATACATACATACATATATACATATAATTATATACATACATACATACATAGAATACATACATACGTATATACATATATACATACATACATACATACATACATAGAATACATACATACATACATATATACATATATACATACATACATACATAGAATACATACATACATATATACATACATACATACATACATAGAATACATACATACATATATACATACATACATACATAGAATATATACATACATACATAGAATACATCGAATTGGCTCTGGGTACCAAGGGTCAGGTCATCGGCACAAAATACATCCTTCCACCCTCCCCCTACCCACTGCAAGGGTTAGAAAACGACTTGCAATTTTCTCCTGTACATGTGCAATCCTGCTGGTGGTTTAACCCTTGACCCCTGCCGAGGTGTTGATTTAATGTGAGGGATTTCTGAGGGAGGGGTTGGTAACACTGTATTTCGCTCACAGAGGGAGCGGGTATAACTAGTAACCACAAATACAACCACACCGCTGTATTGGAAAGTACAATTATCCCCCTACTTATCACATTTGTATATACTGTGATGGAATTTTCTGACATCAACCAATAAAATGACGAAAACTGTGCCTCTGCTGAAGATCACAGTTGCTGAAACTGGAAAAAAAGAAACTAGATAATTATAATCAATGATCAATTCTGGAATGATCTATAACACTCAAACTACAATTTCCCTCCCTTTATCCGTTGTGATGATGCTATCTGTGGAGCAGACAGGATAGACGATCAGTAGTGACATACCCACCTTTGAGCTGGGTCGTCTGTGTTCATATCCCGGCTCAACATTAAACCGTCATCCTGGTGCTTGATCGGAAGTTGGGTGTTGCATCAATGAGTGTGCCAGACATAAGCCTGCTGTCCCACGTGCTAGCGTTTTCTTATAGACATTAATGTCATCGTACTCCGATATATGGAGGCAATACATCACCAACATAGCCAAAGGGTAGAACCCCCTCCCCCCAGAGTTGATTCAACCAGCATACAAGTACTGGTTAAGAATGATTATGATGCCAATATGCCATTAGAGAATGACAAGCTCATAATTTCCATTAAAAGGAGATTGACATGCTCCATGACATCAGGTCGCTGAAGGGAATGTCATAAATACGAGAGGCGTTCAAAAGGTTCCATAAGGATACTCACAGTAGGCTAAGACATGCCAAGGTTTCTTATTAGTCCCCGAGTGGTTTCACCAGAGGGGACTAGAGGTTTGCTCTCCCTCTGTCCATCTTTCCGTCCCACCTGTGGTTTTTCAGACTTTTTTCCCCATATCCTTTAACATATTCAACTAAAACTTGGTGCATGTCTTTATGATGATAAGTTACAGAAGAAGTTCGAGTTTCAGGAAGTTTCGTCAATTTTTCACAGAGTTATCCCCTTTTTGAACTTAGAAAGTATTACATTGGCAGGCGACATGTATTGCAAAGCAATTCTTGCTCTTGATTTCTATATCTGATATATAAAGCTCATTCTAACCACTGATTCACTGATTCACTGATATTAAAGATCGGTACCTTCCGGTTGATGTAGAAAGCTGAAATTTTGCGTGCTGATGGATATCGAAGCCAATACACCAGGAAAAAAAATCACAGAACTGACTGAAACATCCATAAATGAAAATATAAATAAATGAAAATAAATAAATGAAAAAAGAAATGAAAAAAATGCAGGTGAGGGACCTGAGACAAATGGTGAAGCAAGGTAATTTTGTGTGCCGATGGAAATTGAAGCTGATACAATGGGAAAAATCACGGAACTATTGGAAAGCATCAGTAAATTAAAATATAAATAAATGAAGATATAAATAAATGAAAAAAATAAATGGAAAAAAATGCAGGTGAGCAACCCGAGACAATGGGTGAAGCAAGGTAATTTTGTGTGCCGACGGAAATTGAAACCAATACACTGGGAAAAATCACAGAACCATCGGAAAGCATCGGCGGTAAATGAAAATATAAATAAATTAAAATAAATAAATGAAGAAAAAAAATGCAGGTGAGCGACCCGAGACAATGGGTGAAGCAAGGTAATTATGAGTGCCGACGGAAATTGAAACCAATACACTGGGAAAAAATCACAGCACCATCGGAAAGCATCGGTAAATGAAAATATAAATAAATTAAAATAAATAAATGAAGAAAAAAAATGCAGGTGAGCAACCCGAGACAATGGGGAAGCACGGTCATTTCGCGTGCCGACGGACATCGAAGCCGATACACCAGGAATAATCACAGAACTATTGGAAAGCATCAGTAAATTAAAATATAGATAAATGAAAATAAATAAATGAAGAAAAAAATTGGAAATAAATAAATGGAAAAAAACAAATGCAGGTGAGCAACCTGAGACAATGGGAAGCATGGTTAGTTATTGCTTACAATGTGTAAGCATACCCCGCTAGTACATATATACAATTTGTATGCAGTAATGTATAAAATTAGGACAAAAAAATATAAAAAAATTGTATTTTTGGTGTGTCTGGAATATTGTGAGTATCTCATTGATAAAACCTTTCGAACACCTAATACAGACACTTTTGTGGTTGCATCATTTATGCGAGCATGGCTGTGCTACTCATGCAGTGCCCCTGAGGGTTAGGGAAGGAATTTGGATAATGTCGACAATTGCCAACTCTTTGCAAAAGACACCGTGGGATTTTTAACATCCAATACCGGCGGACAGGACTCCGCAGCTGAGGGATTGCGCAGTCCTAATTGATAGAATGCCCTGCTTGTGAAACCCTGGGGTGACCTTTTATAGTCTAGTCATCAGTCAAAGCCAGAGGAGACAACTCAAAGGCGAGTTTGCTACCTCTGAATTATCCTGCCAACACTATAAATATTTAATGTGTCAGCATAGTTGCAGCATTATGCAACTGCTGCTCGCTGGAATTCCAACCATCTGTTTAACCCAATGTGACATGCGCAGCCTGGGAGAATGTAAATAAAATGTCACACATGTGGGCTTGGGATGTAGGCAAAGCCCCGAGGGTGTCTCCGAGGACGTGGAGATTTGTGCCCAGAAATCTTTTACAGGAGAGTGAAATGTAGTCTGATATCACCATGAGGGGTCTTTATAAGGCTTGTGTTATATCCTTTGAGATCTGATGTGTCCAGTGCAAAGCCACAGCTGTCTCTTTGAAATCAGAGCTTTTTAATGTGAAACTCATTATGATGCACTCACTGTACATATGGTATGTGTTCATTGTGTAGCTTTTCTTTGGAACCATGACATCATGTCATTTATTTAATCATTATTATCAATCTTAACAAAATCACCATTCTCGGTTAAGCACACATATCGACTTGCATACATTTGCTGTCGATGTGTCTGCTTGAAAATCAAAAGAGAGTAATATTCATAAATACATGGCAGTTTTGCATGCAGGGTGATTCACAAATGTGTTCACCGTCCCTGAGATGTACATTAACCTGGGTGCCGTGTCTGCCAGCATTAGTTTGTGAACGTTAGCAATCCCCCAGCGTCTTGTCGTTGCGAAGCGTAGGCGAGCTACCGCTGGCATCTTGGGCAAATTCCAAACTCCTGTCCAGACTGCAGTCAAGCTGCAGCCATACCAGCTATCAGACTGACTTAATCAACCCACCCTACACGCAGACGCATCGTATATCATTGGAAAGCTTAGTACGTCTGCTTTAATGATGTGAAGCATGATGTGGATAGAGTTCAACAGTGGTGCAGTTTCCCAGAAAACTCACCTTAAATGACTACCTACAACTTCCAAACAGGAACGATTTAGAACTTACTTTTGTTCACAAGTTTCTTCTGCTTAGTAGAGCTGACATAATACAATTAGAAATCATCATCATCTATCTATGAACTATCATCATCATCATCATTATTATAATTATCACCATAATCATCCAAAGAACTGTGAGTGCAACTTGGCATGGACACAGTTCTGTGCAAGGTGGGTTATGCTCACACCATGGACAATTGGAGAGACAACGATCTGGCTGGTACAACAACACAGCACGTCTTGCAGTAGCTCAGACGACAATGGTCCTCAGAAGAACAATGGTGTCATTTTATGCTCCATTTTTTTTCCAGCTACTGTTTACTAGAGATCTAAGATTTGGTTTGGCCATATGAGATGACATCCATATTTTTGTTTGCCGAGAGGCTCTTTTGACATGCTCTCCAAAGCTATCCTCGCAAGGTGGCAGCTTTGTCAGTGATTGGTCCTTCTTTGTTGAAAATTTCACACATAGATCATTCATTGAGATTCTGATTAAGTTTCTGTAGTTTCCCTATAGGATCATACAGAATTGTTGCCAATTTCCTTGCTGCTGTTATATCTCTCTTCATCATTCCCACCAAGTAAGGCCAAATCAGTGGATGCAGATGAACCACTTGTTGCAATTACCTTGTAGACGACTAACTTCTTCCCAATGTCAAAATAGGATGACACAGTCACATGCAGTGAGTGCATGAGCAGCTGGCACTATTGTACAAAAATCCACAGATATGGCCTTTTACAGATGTTGTGACCAGGGATGAACCGATGACGCAGATCAGAGGCGGTTCTTACAGTACCTGTCTCAATCCACATCTTGTTGATGTGATCCTCTGTGAGCAGGATATCTCAAAACGTTATGGACGGATTCAGACAAAATTTTGTGGACAGGTTTAGGTGTGTGAGAGGGACAAATTGATTCGATTTTGGTAAAGATCTGGATCCAGATCTGGATGCTAGAATTTTAAAAGTGATTCTTCACCATTTAAGTGATTGGGCCCAAGAAGATGCAGATCTTATCTATCAATCAGTGGGATACAAAATGTAAAATGATCAGCCTGGTGGAGGTTTTTGCTCTACCGAGTGCCGTTCCAGTTAAATTAGAGCTTGTTCGTTGGCAGCCACATTTAATAACGTCTTTCATGGAGATACTGGGTGACCACCAATTACTTGATAGCTTTGCTTGTGTGCTTCTTCCGTCAGTAAGCTTCTGTACATGTCAAACAGATCAGGTAACAGAAGTGCTTTCTTGTTCTTAAAAGATCCTTCTCTGGATGTGAAATTAGCTCATAGAAAGCTCTCTCATGTGATGATTGAGCGAAAGAAGTTGACGTTTGTGGCATATTCTTGATGTTAGTTTTACTGATATAAGAAGAGAGGCATGCAGAATGGTCGACAGCTTCTCTGGAAATCAAATGTTCCTCTATAATTATATGCAGCATATCATCATCAGCTCTGTCATGCGCTGCAGTTTCCAGATTGTCAGCTCGTTTCATATGTGCTGAATCGTGTGCTGTGCTGTGTCGGAGTGTCGGAGGTGTCTGTGAGGCTAAAGGAGTGTCGGAGGTGTCAATTATTTATATAATCCGAGCCACCTGGGTTTAGTTGATTAGGTGAGAGCTGATTGGCTATTCCCTCGATTCACAGGTGAGAGATGTGGGTGGGTTTATACATATATATATATATAATTATTATAATATATATGTATTTATACATATACATATATATATATATTTCCATATACCAGATATATTATATCCATATACTGTATGTATTCATATTCACGACATGGCCAAGTATGCAGACACCCTTCTAATTAGTGGATTTGCTATTTCAGGCCACACCCAGTTGCTTGGCAGTGTAAAAATCAAGCACACAGCCATGCAATCTCCATAGACAAACATTGGCAGTAGAATGGGCCATACTGAAGACCTCAGTGACTTTCAACGTGGCACCGTCATAGGATGCCACCTTTCTAACAAGTCAAATTCGTCAAATTTCTGCCCTGCCAGAACTGCCCCAGTCAACTGTAAGTGCTGTTGTTGTGAAGTGGAAAACGTCTAGGAGCAACAACAGCTCAGCTGTGAAGTGATAGGCCACACAAGCTCACAGAACGGAATCACCGAGTGCTGAAGCGCGTAGAGCAGAAAAATCGTCTGTTGTCGGTTGCAACACTCACTGTCAAGTTCCAAACTAACTGTGGAAGCAACATCAGCACAAGCACTGTTCGTCGAGAGCTTCATGAAATGGGTTTCCAGAGCCGAGCAGCCGCACACAAGCCGAAGATCACCATGCACAATGCCAAGCTTCGGCTGGAGTGATGTAAAGCTCACCGCCATTGGACTCTGGAGCAGTGGAACCACGATCTCTGGAGTGATGAATCACACTTCACCATCTGGCAGTCCGACGGACGAATCTGGATTTGGTGATTCCAGGAGAACGCGACCTGCCTAAATGCACTGTGCCCACTGTAAAGTTTGGTGGAGGAGAAATAATGGTCTGGGGCTGTTTTTCAATGTCTAGGCTGGACTCCTTGGTTCCAGTGAAGGGAAATCTTCACGCTACAGCATACAAAGACATTCTAGACGATTCTGTGCTTCCAACTTTGTGGCAACAGTTTGGGGAAGGCCCTTTCCTATTTCAACATGACAATGCTCCAGTGCACAAAGCGAGGTCCGTACAGAAATGGTTTGGCGAGATCGGTGTGGAAGAACTTGATTGGCTTGCACAGAGCCCTGACCTCAATCCATCGAACACCTTTGGGATGAATTGAAATGCGGACCGCGAGCCAGACCTAATCACCAAACATTAGTGCCTGACGTCACTAATGCTCGAATGGCTGAACGGAAGCAAATCCCTGCAGCAATGTTCCAACATCTAGTGGAAAACCTTCCTAAAAGAGTGGAAGCTGTTATGGCAGCAAAGGGGGGACCAACTCCATATTAATGCCCAATGAGCAGTGTCCACAGACTTTTGGCCATGTTGTGGATGTAACTGTATATATATATCTTTATACAGTCAATCCCCGCTTCATCGCGGTTCACCTATCGCGCCCCCGGTTCATCGCGGGTTTTCCCTTGGAACGTAACTAATTTTCTGCGGATTCCCCTGGTACATCGCGGATAATATATAAAATATAAAATATAACGCGTGGTGTCGACCAGTCACACAACGCACGAGACAAAGTTTCGCTTGTGAACTTCGAATATTTTCTACGTTTTTCTCCAAGCCCCACATGCCCCCAAACCCCCTGACCTTCTAAGGCTTCTGGCAAGGAACCGAAGCGCCAGAGGAAGGTCCTGGGACGCTCCAGGAGAAGGTTAAGGTAAAGGTGCTGATATATGCTTCGGGAAGGAAAAAGGTTTGCCGCCGTTGGACGAGCACTGCTCATACCCAGCACCTCAAAACGACCAGACCAGACTATCGTCTCGACTCCGCACCTCAACACCAATCGCCAAACCGACCAGACCAGACTAGTCGATCTCCGGCACCTCAAACCCAATCACTGCCGAACCGACCAGACCAGACTAGTCGATCTCAGGCACCTCAAACCCAATCACTCCCAAACCGACCAGACCAGACAGATCGATTTTTGGGAGGCGTCCATTCATCCGGATTTTCACTTAGCGCGGGGAGGGTTGGAACGTAATCCCCACGAGAAACGGGGGATTACTGTACATCCATATACATTATAATATATATATATATATATATATATATCTATACATAAATACATATATATTGTTGCGGACCCAGGCGGAGAAGACCACGAAGGGGGGGGGGGGGAAGCTATCTCGGGTTCCCGCCAGACTCGGAATCGCAGGCCTCACACGGATAATTCCATGACACGGCGGGTCTAATTGACCGTGAACGCCAGTAACTCAACCATGTGAATTTGGGTCCTCCATCTGATTTAGACCAGTTACCTAAAATGGTCACGTGATCTAATTACCGGGGGACACGCCCGGTATGCCTTGTTCAAACCGGATCACCTTACCGGATCAGATGCAGCCGAGCGTAACTGCCAAGGACGCAAGAAAACAGATTGTTGGGGGATAACGTCCCGGCTAGGCTAGGATATGGACCATGTTGAAGCAATGAAGGAAAAGACGAAAACGAGCTGGGAACATTTCTATACAAAGCATTTATTTACAATCAAGCGAGGAAAGGTGTGTGGTACAGTGAATAGGGTTTATTATTATGTCCAGCAGGGATAGCAAGGAATTTGTGGGGTGCGACAAAAGGCAAGAAATTTACAAAAGTAGACAGAGCAGACTTATCCCATTATATCTTCCACATTCTTAACTTATACTACGACCGGCGTCATCACATACATACACACAAACCCGATGAAGATTAGTTAGCCAGAAGGAAGGACAGCAGATGAGGACTAACGGCCTCTCAATACCTGGCGTGGTCGGCCGACCATGCAACCCAGTATGCTTTGGGGGACGCTCCGCTTGAGCGATCCCACCTTAAGAGTCGGTGCGTTATATCCTGGTAATCACTTTGCCGGGGCTCGTGGAAACATGTGCTCCGCACTGGTCCAGAATAATGTCTGTCGCACAACAACTCCGAGTATAGATGCAGCGACAAGCAGACAAGGAGGTGCAGTGAAGAGAGGGTGGAGCAGAGAGGCGAAGAAATGGACGAGGCAGGCAGGCAGACAAAGTGCAGAGAGAGAGAGAGAGAGAGAGAGAGAGTGGACAGCTTCGCGATCCGCCTTTTATAAGCCCCAGGTGAAGGGTGGGGTGACGACCCAAAGCGACACGTCATCATCCGAATCGCGCTCTCCTATTGGGTCCCGGCCCCGTTCTGCCAGGCTCCTGGGGCCAGAAGCAGTCTCATTCGCACATCTGGCATGACACGGGCCAGAGACTCGCACCACCCCGTGACCCCCGTCGCCCATCCCGCAATATTCTGGTGACTGGACGAGGGTCACGTCAGTCCCATGCACCCATTCGGGCCATCCCCGGCGAGACGCGGCCGGCGCTGCCAACGCGCCTGGCCCGTCCCCACACCACGCACCCCAAGCAGCCTGGGCCATGCAGCAGACCTCTGCTTGGTGGCGAACCGTATCCATGCGGAGGTGTGAGGAGGCGCGTGATGATTTTAACCGTGTGTGGGAGATGTTGGTGGTCAAGGTGGTGAGCTTTTGGTGAGCGAAGGTTGGGCAGGGTGAGATGCCGTTGTAAATTGGCACGCAGATTTGAATGAAAGGGTGTGCCATGCATGCACTTCTTCATGTGGTAATTCTCTCATAGGGCTGTGAGGGTGTCTGTTATCGTGCAGGTTTGCTTGCTTCAATTTGTATCATAGATAAAAGGAAAGGGTAGGATGGAAATCAGGATTGAAGATGGAGATATAATTTTTAGACCTAGCTATTAGACCCATGCAATGCACTTCATCCCGTTAACCCATTAGACATGAGAGGAAGGTCTGACTACACGAAGACTAACAAAATAACTGTCTGGGAACCACTGTATGATGGATGTTATTGCTTTGGAGGGATGCGGTTCCCAGAACCACAACAATATATATATATATATATATATATATATATATATATATTTATATATATACATATGTATTTATAATAAATCTGTATGTCAAGGAATCGAAAATTCAGATATTCTTAATCGGATAATTAAAAACATCGATGAATTACGTCATTATGGAAGTTTATTTTCTCGAAAAGAACCAGTGACCTCACATATTAGTCCATTTTAGCCCCGTCCCTACCCATTCATTCAGTCAATGTGTGAAATGTGTTGGAATTGTGAATACGAGCCGATTTCTGGCTAGTTTCATCCATGGTTGAAGCGGTGCAGTGCTAATGGATGAACACTTCACAGTACCATAGATTGATTTGTCCAATGCACATCTCAACATTTTGCAACTAAATTTTGCTTAATATGCTCCCCATCAGTAATGAGGCTCGTTCTGAAAACGGAATTGCAAGGACCATGTATACATGCTAAGAAAAAGCAATCGCAAGGAATGGTGTATGCCAAACCGATTTCACTGCGGTTTCAACGGGCATCCAATGAGAACGTCTTCTGCACCACCCTCTCCTCCACGTGGTCTGTTCCAGAGCAATGTATTCTCGTGAATGCTTTGAAGTGACAGCTGGAATCTCGAAACTTCTCTTGCATACGCACAATCCCTTTGTTCTGATTTAAAACTTGGCCCTGCGATGCAAGGAGGAAGCATCAAAAGTCAGACAGATTGATAACAGCGACACCGATTCACCAAAACGACAAACTGCACGCAATTAAATGAGGCACATTCGATTGCATTCGTGTAATTCGAGAAGTTTGGATATAATAAGACGTTAGAATGTTGAATATAAATTACCGGACATCTGTTTCAACAAAATTTATTTCGTTTGAATATTTTCAAGCATCTAGACGTGCACGATATCATAAATATGAGTGGGTGATGTGGGTTTTCAAATCATATATTTATGACAAAGGTTTCATCGACATATTACATCGGCAAAAATGATTGACCTTTTGACCAAATAATCCCCTCTGCATATTTTTTATTGATGGCTTTTACCTTCGATCTTACAGGATGGTGTCGATGTCGCGCGTTCCATTGAGTTTGGTTCTCAATTCGACAATAACCTGTCAGTGGACGAGTGGTGCTTTGCAGGCAGAGTGTTGCGTCGCAGTGTGTCTTGGGTGCCCATCGGCTGCCATTAGCTGTTCAAGGTTAAAGACAACCCCACAACGTCTTTTGACGAAGAGCAGGAAAGTTAACCCAGGCACCCTGAACAAATTACAAATTGCTGTCAAAACTAGGTCCAGTCGAACGTCAGGCCTGGGAAGGCCTGTTCATGAAAGATAACAAAGCCATAAACTTTTTGGCTTTTGGGCCATAGGAATATGGGATTACTTGGGACAGCAGTAGTCGTAGTAGAAGTAGTAGTCTACTTACATCTTATTTTATTTCCTTATTCCTGATAACTTCCTGCCATATCCTGCCATTTCCTACAGGACATATTATTATTTCAGTCAACTGTCAGCTTGTACCCTTCGGTCCTTTTGTGCCAGTCAAAACCCCTTCATTCTTTGTTTCGCTCTTCCATGAAATTCGTCTTCTCCCTCGCTTGTGGCTTTTTGTCCAGTTTCCTTTGCCTCGGCTGCACAATGATTGATGACTTCAGCAGAAGAGGCAACAGATTTCGATGCCTTTGTTGGGACAATTTGATAATTTTGATAGGGAGCAAGAAGAAGAAACTTCAAGAAACGATTTTGTTTAAGTGGGTTCTGGGGAAGTTGAAGATCCTAAAGATGAGGGCATGGATGTTCCACCACAGTGCAGGCAGAGGTTAAGCCAGAACGTCGTTTTGGGCTTTATGGCAAGCCACTGTATCATGGGTTTCACAGGCAATGACTGGAAGGAAATTTTTCCACCATGCTGCGATTCCACTGCTTGGTGGATCTCTGGTGGGACCTGTCATTGGCATCGTGATCGTTCTGCTGTTACGCCGTCGGTTCAGCTCCGTGTCCGACTCTGTACAGATGGGCAAAGACCTGACACCGGAGGAATATCACTTGAACATAGTGCAGCAAAACGGTTGTGAAAACCTGACGTACGAGTTCCACGAACGGCTTCCGCACGAGTCAGTGCATCCACTCGTAGTGGTCTCAACCATAACCTTGAGAATTCTACATCCCTGCTTCTCTTGCCATGCAATTGTGTTTCCTTATCCTTTTTCACCCTCAGTCCTTTCTAAATTTCATTCTACGAGCGAATGAATCCATCTTATCGATCCCCTGTATTCTTTCCTTCTCCTCAACCTTACCCGCACATCCCTTGTTGTCCGTCTCCTTTTATTTCCTCCCTCAGCCTTGCTGTCAGCATTTCCCCCTTCTCCTGCTGATGTTTCTTTTATTATGTTGCATCCTGATCCATTCTGTGTTCTTGCTCTTCTACAAGCCTCATCTCTAGATACAAAACAAGTTACAAAATGCATTGTCCTTCCTTCGCCAACCCTCACAACTCTTCCCCCATTTTTGTCTTTTCAGTATTCCGCAACTTACATTCCCTCCCTTTTGTCATCAACTTCCCCCTTCTCGTCCTGTCCCCAAAATTTTATTTCATTGGCTCGTCCTCCCCCTCTAAATTATTTTTCAAAGATAATCTAGATGTATACGGTACTGCCCTAAGAGTACACGATTGAAGGATGATTGCCCTGAAAGTAAAACGATTACATGTTGCAAAAAATGTCACCAGTCTCAAGAACTTCTTTTTTTTTTTTACAACTTGGGAATACTAAGAAATAAAGCCTGGTGTTGGCGCAGTGGTTAGGGCAGCGGGTTGGGATCCAAAAGGTCCTGAGTTCAAGCCCCGTGGCACTGAATTAATACACCAGGGGTTGACTCAGCCTGTCATCCTTCCGAGGTCGGCGAAATGAGTACCAGTGTACTGGGCCGGTGTATACCCCGGTTAAAATAGGTGTACCATATCCCTGTGTCGTAAGGGGCGACCAGGGTTGCGTCAGGAAGGGCATCCGGCGTAAAACATGTGCCAAATCACTATGCGGATCATACGGATGATCCGCTGTGGCGACCCCTAACGGGAGCAGCCGAAAGAAGAAGAAGAAGGAATACTAAGAAATAAACAGGAGACCATCATTTAGAGGTGGGCTAACAGGGTGGCCTAGATTTATGCTCACTCACCTCAAAGCGTCCCATCTGCCAGCAATTGATTGTGGATGTTGAAGATCCCATGGTGTCCTTTGCGAAGAGTAGGTGAGCTATCGCCGGCACCGTGAACAAATTACAAATTCCTGCCCCAACCAGCGGAGGACATTGCATCAGCAGCACAGCCACGCCCTCAGCCAATGATGCTACCCCACAGACTTGTGCTGCATACGGATGAAAATTAAGAAGTAAGTTGAGCTCATGCAATATTTAAACACCTTATCTCTCTGACATACATGACATGGCCAAAAGTATGCGGACACCCCTTCTAATTAGTGGATTCGGCT
>CM068960.1:31133533-31145283 GCA_035128595.1 Eptatretus atami
ACATTTGATGGGCTGACCTACTTGGCGACCACTGCCGACTGTTGGACTGCTCACAATAGGTAATTATCATAAATGTATTTATAAATATTTATTGTACTGACTACTTTAAAAGTTTTAATGTAGTTGGTAAAATAAATAAAGTTATGCAAAAAAATACAGGTCTCTTCGGAGAATCCTTGGCTATCGTTGGTCGGATTTTGTGTCCAACGAGCGGTTGCTGAGAGAGACTCGGATGAGATTTGTTACCTGCATAGTCCGTGAGCGTCAGTTGCGGCTGTATGGACATGTGCCTCGTTTTCCTGGTGCTGATCCTGCTCACCAGATTCTCTCAGCGAGGGAGTCTCATGAGTGGAGGAGCCAGTGGGCCGACCACGTGCCTCGTGGTTGCAGCAGGTTGACCATCATCTCAAGAGATGGGATGGGCCTGGCATCTGCCTGGGGGATGGCCAGACGGAGGCCCCTGGAGTACCGGCGGAAAGTGGACGCAGCGACGTGCTGTTCTGGCACATGCTCCCATACCTGACCCACCACTCTCAGTGTGAAGTAATTATAGCTATCAACTTTTAAATAAGGAGATCATTCTAATCACTAATTATTGCAGAGATTCAAGCACAAATACACTTCATCAAATAAAAAAGCTCTCTCACAATCCACATGATCAAATCTATAAAACTTATATTTATTATGTCTGCATGTAGGATGCACCCGAGTAGTTTCTGCAGTGTGTAAGAATGCCCAGCAGTGTGTGTGTGTGTGTGTGTGTGTGTATATATGTATAATTAATATATTTTATTTATTTATTTTATATATATTATATTCAGGGCTCTGTGCTTCGTATATTTGTGTTTTTTTTACGGTTTTTCGTGGTGTATTCGCATTTTTTTTCACGTTTTCGTGTTTTTGGTTTTTTTGTGTTTTCGTGGGTGTAGTCGCGGTTTTTTGCAGGCATATTCACGGTTTTTCATGGATTTTTGATGTTCCCTCAAAAATCACTAACCGCCGGGAACCTGTCCCACCTTTTTCCATTGAAACAATGCTCCGCTTTTCGCAGATTCATGGCATTTTCCAGGAATGTAATTCCCTCGAATAGCGGGGTCCGACAGTATTATACTGTATGTGACTTGCCACGACAGAAAAAAATCTTTATTTTATTTCAGTTGAATTATATCCTGCACTGCACTAGCACACTACGAAACAGAATTCCCCTTCCTGGCACGTTCAAAAACCTTTCGTTAAGCAGTACTTGGACAAAATATTACATTTTACATCATCTCAACCAATCAAATTTGCTGCTCGCAGACCCCACCCATGTACTTTCTTCTCAAGACTGTGTGGGGTAACGTGTCCTATGAACTCTCTCTGTTGACAAGGAAATACCTTGTGAGGTCCAGTTGTTCTCACCCCTGACCCATCACTTCCCACCCTCAATATTGAATGCAAGGATAACAATGAATGCAAGGTTTTAACTTGTCATTTGTGTTTGATTGATGTTTCATCAGTTGAGAGATGGCTAAATTCAGATTGTGCTCGTTATTGCTGAGCATTATCACTTGGAGACAAAGTAAATACTCGTAGTTACACTCGTACATTAGCACAATGTTAGAACTAGTGATGTTTTCTTCACTCGGTTTCAGGAAAGGTTTTTAAACCCATGATTGTAACAGTAAAATTTTGAGATCACTGATTGTCGGAGTAAGCCAAATCCAAAATGTTAATGTACTGCACTTCAAATGGCCTCTATACTCTTTGGACGTCTTCAGTAACTAAGGCTTTGGGAACCTGTGAAGCTTTCTTTAGAAAGCAATTTGGGAAAATAATTGGAGAGAAGTACCCTTTAAAGTAAGCAACTGAGGAGAAGGCCAAACGTGGTTGAGAGTACTTATAATATGGATGTTATTCTATGAAATGTGGCTGCACTTATTTTTTTCCTTTTACCAGGATGATGACTGTGCTGGAGAGGTGTTCATGGCTCTGTTTCAAAAAGCAATTTCCTTTTTCTACTTAAATGCTTGATGCTTGGTTGTGGGTAACACATTAGCGTGAATTCAAAATGTCTCCTCCTTTGGGTGTTGATTGACAAGCATGTGCACCATTAGCGAAACAGTTCCGTACTATATTGCTGGTCGTTTGCTTTGGCATTTCTTAAGTCATAACCACCATACAGCTGCTGTTGTTTCTACTACACACTTGCCAAGGAAAATTAACGAGCTTTTCTTTTTTTCTTCCCTTTCATAACATCTTACCTCAGTCCACATCAGGATAACTGCTCAGTTCACAGACATAGTTTCTGCTGAATTCATTTGGTTTCAGCATCGATTAGTTGACTACATCCCACCTTTTGGTTGGAAAAAAAACATATCGTGCAGAAATAATTTTGTGCTATATGAAATCAAGTTAAGGTCTCAAAGTGTGTGGTGAAGTGATCAACATATTTGATATGCTGATGAAACTGTCCTTCCTGTGGAATCTCAGGAATATCTGCAGGACATCAACACAATCAATTAAACAAGTTAAGACTTTGGACTTAGCAAAATATGTTTTCACTTTGTCACTATGGGGTACTTTGTGTAGATCAGTGACAAAAAAATTAAATTTAATCCATTTTAAATTCAGGCTGTAACAACAAAATGTGACAAAAAAAAGTTCGGAGGGTTTTTGGAATACTTTCTGATGGCACTGTACTTTCAGGGTGGTCCAAAATGATGTGCAACTTTTCAAACAGCTGTCATAATTTTTAGCTCACCTGGACTTTAGTCTGGTGACCTTATAAGATTGAGCAGTGTCAGTGAGTGAGTTAGTCAGTCCATAAACACTTCAATCATTATCGCTTGAACCAAACACAAGATTTTGATGAAACTTGGCCACAAGCTTCATATCTTAAAACGAACGAAGGTATATTGACTGCATCAAAATTTGTGCTCATTAAGGAGGGTTAAGGGGGTGGGGGTGGTTTGACCCCCCCCCCCCAAAAGGTATTTCCTCTCTTCTTGAAACTACACACACAATTTCGATGAAACTTGAACACAACCTTCATCACCAGTGATTAGATTATATCGATGAGATTTCACATTTATTTCCAACAACAAACACACACACACACACACACACACACACACACACACACACACACACTAGGTCTGCCTAGCAGGCACGTAAGACGTTGGTCATTATAAAGCTTGCAGTGTTAATGTGAGAAATTATTGAGGTTATTCTGAAGACTCAATAGCTCAGTGGGCTGTCACCCTGTTTGCAATGAGGTCCTTGAGTTTGAGTCATGATTTTTTCACACCAGCCCAATGCAGAAATTTGTTTTTGTTTATTAAACTATATAACTATACTGTAATTATTTTTTTTTCAAAAATTCTCTGAAAATGTGTTAAAGATCATTATTTTCTGAGAGTCTACAGTGTAGAAATAACACAAGGAACTTTGTAAGTGCACCCATTGAAGGAAACTCCCAGAGTGTGAACTGCATTTTACTATTCCCCACAATGAGCCACTGTCGATATAAGTAAACCTTCTAAATACCTCTTTCAAAACTACTTTACTTGTGGTCTCCAATTCATTAAATGTGTTACCTCACGCAAAATTAACAATCTTTGCATGTAATTTCTTTCTTCCATTTGTTTTTCCAAATAGACACAATTGCACTCATTCTTCTACAAGACATAAGGACACGATTCTAAATCATCTTCTACAGCCTCTTTCCTCATTCTCATTCTGCACGACTATTTCTGATCATAATCATATTTCCCCGTTCGCAACACTTAGATTGAGTAGAGCCGATGAGATGATTATCTTCCACTGCATTCTACCCATGACTGATTGAGTTGCTTCATGGTACACACAATGCTGTTGACCCAAGAGTGGTGTCTCTTCAGCGTTTGCCAGATCTACTACTCGTCCTTATACCATGTACCATACAGTTCATGAAAATTGGTAGTCGTGCTGTGGGAGACATTCGATCACATGCCAAAACGATTGCAGTTGTCTTTTGCATATTACGTTGTGAACACTCTCAATGTACAAATGTCATCGTTGTAAAATCTGTCTGATCTGCTGATGCCAAGTATGCATGCAACATAGGATTATCTCAAACCTCTAAAGTTTCTGATCCAGCTGTTTGCTAAAGACCTTCTAGAACCAAAAAGGGATCCTTTCACCCTCGGGAATGCAGATTTCACGTTCCATGTGGTCTTAAAGCAAGCAAAAGCTTTGCTTGCTCTGAGATTCATTGTACCACTTTAGCTCCGTAATTAGTTATAAGCTTTTGTGTTTCTGATGTATCAGGAATACAGTTTGTCAATTACTTCACATTGTTGATCTTCATGTTAATTTTGAATTTTGTTTTATTCACCACCATTGTTTTGGTCGTCTTCATATTCATTGTTCGGCTCTAGTCCTTGGCAGTCAGATGGAAGGTGGTGATGACCATGACATTGTTCTGCTGTGGTATTGGGAGTTACTTGAATACTAATGAATGCATGATGAACCAGAAATTATGATGCTGAACCATTAGTGAAGTGTGTGTGATATGTAGAGCAGAGTTGTAGTCGAGTCCACCTTGTCTGAGTCTGAGTCCGAGTCCAGCAGTCACGAGTCCGAGTCTGAGTCTTTTGCTGAACATGTATTGGACAGTGTCAAAAAATAGCGAATTTATTTGTGCTTATGTATTATGTAAATGAAGACAGTAAAACATCAAAACCAACTAACAGTGTAACTTGTTACTTGTGTCAAGATTTTATTTCATATTGTGGACCTCTTGCAGTGGTTCGCTCAAAAACCTACTCAATAATAAATAACGACAAAAATATAAAATAATAAGAGTTCGATTCCCAACGTCTTGATATAGTTATATTGACATGGCCTTGTTAAAAATCAACGAATTCATTTAATCATCTTGCTGCAGATAATTTTGACGTATATAAATTAAACACACATGTCAACTACATGTCTCGAGGTAAAAATGTTGAATTAAAAATGAAAGTTGAATGAGGAATAAAAGAGAAATTAGGTTGTATTGTATCGAAAAAAAAACCCAACGTTATTTGAAGTGCTTTATCGTCAACAAACGTTACATTTTTGGAAATAGGAGAGATGAGAGGCTTGTATATTAACCGTAAGAGTGAATTAAAAAAAGACATTTTGTTGTGGTGAATTATCTACCCTGTGCTTCCAACAGCTTTAAAAAAACATTGCAAACATTTAGGCAAGTTGTCTAATATTATGCACCCCTTTAAAATAAAATAATAAAAACATCCTCAGATGAAACATGAAAGGAACAAATTATTATATCTTTGTCAAGAGGAGATAAATGTGATCTTACATGTTAACTGTCATCTCTGTAAGTTTAAATAAAGATGTTTGACTTCGAAGTATGACGTCAAAAAAAAATGCATTAAACTTCGCACAGAGATGAGCAACTCTGGATTGCCAGGAACAAATTTGGAAAATATTGTTTTTAAAGATTAATTTTTATTTTAAAAGACATTTCTGGGTTACTTTCTGTCGAGGAAACCGATTCTGACCATATTTCGATAACTTATTTAATCTGTAAATCATGTTTAAAATCTTTAATTTTTCTCCTTATTTATGCTCCAATTTGTTTATTTTTGTCGAATAGGAACATCCGACCACTTTCTGTACTCATATCAATCCCCTTCACACTGTGATGTGATTTGTTTTAAAATCACATGTGGAATGATGTAACCCTAACTCTAACCCAAACAAAAAGAAAAGTTTACATTGATGTCATTGAATTTTAACTACTATTTAATTTCAAAACGTAATATAAAATTTTATCAGTCCTATCTTTTACGAACACTAACCCTGATTTATTAAGTATTGTTTATCTGGTATGCACGTAAATTCTTAACCCTAACCTAACACTTACCCTAACACCTTGGCCCTGCAAAACGAACCCTATATCCAACGTGGAATAAAGAAAATAATTTCACATCCGAGTTTCCGTTAACATGGAATTCATCAGAGCCGGGACCTTACGGCCCAAAAGATGGTCCAACTGGTCTTTTAATATGCACTGCATTCAATATTACTTTACTTTACCATTACCCACGGTTGTCCAAATGAGCCGAAACGAAGGCAATCACAAACGAAAGCAAATGGCTGAAACACGCTTTCTTACCTTTTAAAGGAGGATTTATTTTTATAAAGCAAAATACAGGGAAGACGGTCAACAAGATGCTATAATAACGGAACAAATCAAGCGAGCCAAGAAGACACTAATAGGAGAATGAGATACACAAACTTATACACAACGAGGAGAAATAAAAGTTCAAATCCTAGCCCACGAGGCACCACACAACTCACTTTTACAACACAATAATGCAGGCAGGACTTCCCTTTTCTCCTATGCACAGCATGGGTGCAGGACTCAATGGTATCCGCTTTAGAGACCAGGAGAGCAACGAGAACCAGTAATGAGCAGGGCCAGCGATGGGTAGGCCTTCAACTTGGCCACGTGGTCCCCTTTTGTCCTCTGCAATGGGAAGTCCATACCTAGCCCCGCCCACAAACAAGAGGTTTTGCCTCTACATAATTAATGTCTACCCTGTCTATAAATTACATATGCTGCCTTAGTGTCATGTGTAACAAATGATTTACTCTGGCAGATCCCTGTTAGATTGCAATCTAACCGACGTAAAACACACGGACCATGTTACACTTACCACATTCTAAGTATGGATCCTTCCCCCTCTTTCACGTAACAAAATTATGTATAAAGTCGAGAAATTGAACCAGCGGAATATAAATTCATATTACACACCTGTCACTTTTTCTGTGTAAATGTTCAGCATATAACCCCTCGCAAAATAACTCTCCGCTCACATGTATGATCGATTGCATGACCTCTTTGACTCGGCCGACATCCTTGGGCCTTTTATTCCTGATACAATAAATGGCATCCCTTGTTCTTTAGAAAATGTATTTAGAAGATATTTTCATGTCTCTTTTGCTAATGTAGTATGATGTATCATGTTAAAAGGTTAGAGTACCATATGAAAAGGATGGTCCAAATGACCGTTATTTTATTTCTACTGCACAGTAAAAGTTTTACTGTACCCTAAATTTTGCCGGACTCAAGCTGCAATCGGGACGAGTTTGAGTCCTTGGCATTCTGAGTCCGAGTCCTGAAGAGTCAAGTACGAGTGCGAGTCCCCCCAAAAAATGGACTTGAGTCCTACATCACTGATGTGGAGAAGGGTTTGAGAATAGATGCCATTAAACTGTTGACCTGAACTGCCTGCTGTTGCTGCCCATTACTATACAACATATTGGTGATGAAGGTGGGATGGCTTACCTTGCTCTTACATCACCTGTTGTTTACATCTTGGATGTATTGCTTATACACTGCTTAGAAGCTGAAGGGCAGTGTTTATTGTGCACTCTCCCAGTTGCTGAGGACACGTACTCTGCTGCTATCAACTTTTTTATGCCAAAAGTCATTGGTATCAGAGCAGTGAAAGAAAGGGCACTGTGATGAACTGAGGCCTTGGGGGGGGGGGGGGGGGGGTAGGCCAGACACTCACAACGAAACAAATTCCATAATTCACCACAACAAAGTATGGCAAAACACGGATGATTGGATGAAAACACAACTAACAACAAAGAGTTGAAACGATAACAGAGAGACACGACGGATCTAGTCCAGAAACCTTAGCTTTGATGAACTGCAAGGAGGCACATATGAGCCAACATCCAACTACATATGAGGAAGTGAGAGTGGGAAAGGGTGGTTATAAGATGGTCCATGTTGACAGAAAGGTTGATGTAAATAGAGTCATCCCTGGTGGGATGACAATACAGCACACAGACAAACAGGAGGTGGTTGTGGAGGGGAAAGCACAACCATTAAGGTACTCTTGTGGTTTAGGAAGTGAAAGGGTAGTACATGGGCAGTGGGAAATGGAGTTCTTGATGTAAACCGCAACTCCGCCACCGGAACGAGGTTCAGGCCTGTCAAACCAGGAAGTACATCTTCAGTCTTTAAAGCTTCTCATCATCTTCCTTGATTAGGTCACATTGAGCATAACCTCAATTGAGGTCACCAATTGAGACGTCTATTGTGTGAAGTTCTTTCCCACAGGGATATATCCTTTCTGAAGAAAACTCTTGCTTTGGTGAGTATTCTGATACGTCTGTTTATTTGCTCAACAATAGGTTAAGGCAGTTGGGATCGATTATACAAAGAAGCAAATCAGAAAGACACATTCGACCAATAATTGCACCAATAAATAGTCCATTAATTTTGAAACAAACAAGATAGCTCTAGCAGACATCTCAACCTCGGCCTGAGACTCGAGCATCTCTATCCTGTGGCACACCTCAGATGATACACTATCCAATGATTGGCAAACCACTTCATCCTACAACATAAATCAACACCTCAATTTCATGAACTATGCTCCCCACGGGAGCACACAGACACTCTCAAGTCACACACAAACCAACCAACCACCACACCTCACAGAATTATCTTATACAGCACTCAAACTGTTTCAATATATCTTCAAATCCACACTAATCTTCTTACTACAACTAGTATGCTACTTACTCACACACCTTCCTGCTCACCCCCTTCACCTCCCCCAACCACCCTCATCCCACAAACCCCGAGTTCAAACAGAGAGGAAGGAAAGGATTTACTAACACACCCTCTCCCCCCCCACTTCAAACAGCATGCACTTAACGTCATCCTTTTCCCTGTACTCAGCCACCATATCACTGTACCTCTCCATCTTCTTATCACACAACTCTTCCACATTATCTTTCCATGGTACTGACAATTCTACCACTATCCCTTGCCTTTTTGAAATGTAACAAAATACAATGTCTGGTCACAAGCAGATCTTCTCTGGGAACACCAACTGTCACCGATGCTCTACCACTGCAACCCAATCCCTGACGGTCACCATCACACCCAACACCCATCTCTTAATCCCACCTCTTCCAGCTTGGGCCTCCTGCACAAACCTCACCACACCATTTTCCTCTCCTCTCCATTCTTTGCCTTACATTATATCACTTTGTTTCACCATCATAATCTCCATCCCCACTATGCTAACACCTGATCATGGCATCACCTATACCTCCCGACTATCAATGCTACTAGGCATGTGTTCAATGCATACTGCAGCATTCCTTGACATCTATATAAATACCCAACCCAATACGTGATCAGGCAGTGAGAAACACGTCCTCGATGGAGAACTCCACTGAAGTGAAGTTGTTCATTGGCCAGAAGTAGAAGAATTTGAGGCTCTCTGGGCCTCATTACAATTTGAGGCTGGTTTCATTACATTAAAACCATCTCAGGGCCTCTTTCTGTCTTCCTCTACAGAGAAAAACAAAGTTCTTTCCTGCACTACCACTCCGTCGCTGCCTCTCTCGCAGAGAACAGTGAAGCTCTTTGCAGGCTGAAGTGAGAATCTCCTTTCTTTTGAGCCTTGGCAATGCCATTCTGGGCTGGCAGAGGATAAAAAACAAACCTCCTCTGCGGAGCCAGATTTCCGCATTCCCAGCCTCATCAATAACATCATGGCGCTGAGTAACTGACCACAGTGGTCTATGAAGAAAGTCCAAACTGACCCCTCCCAATTTCTTAATCTTGTAGCCAATGGTACAATTGGGTCTCCCAGACCAGGAAACGACCCCTGACTATCCAACACTCTGCCAGATATATTTATTAATTCCCCATAAGGACGATAAATGACATCTGACAGTGTGTATGTTTGCTTCGGTATTCCACACCCATATTCCTAAGGCATAACCTCCCACTGAACAAATGGAATTGTAAACTATGTTCTACAATAAATATTTATATCCTTAATAGCACATTTTAGTTACACATGACAGGTTGGGGCTGTAAAAGTATGAAGATCATGACATAATTTTCTCTTTCCTTCAACACAAATTGAAGGAGAGAGGAAATAATGTAATGAAAAAACTTGTATCGTTTTTTTCTTCAATTTGTATCCTCATCCGGTCCATGGTTTGATCCATGATGAAGTCAAATTGATAAATTTAAACTCCAGTGCAGCTGCATTAAACTTGGCCAAGTTTCAAGCACTGGACCAAAGCTATATTTAGGAAGTGCAGACAAAACTCAATAAAAGCAAAGCCCATGGTGAGCTCCTGCCTCCTGCCACTGGTTGAGGCATGGCTCAAGGTCATGGAAAATTAGTTGCATTGAAACCATTCCAACCTCTCTACTATTGGGTGGCAGACATTTCAAGCTGGAGAATTTGATTTCATTTGAAGTATAATTTGCACTGCCTGCAATCAGGAATTGCACCAAACAGATAATGGGAACAAGCAGTGTGGACAGAAAGTAGCAACTTCCAGCACTTTGATGTGGGACCAGTGCTTTGATCGTATTAGGGAAGCTTGCGTGCTCCTGTAACCTGGAGAGCCTCACTGCTAATATGTCCTACCAAGCCAGGTAGGTCAATGGGTTGGAGCCAGATGGAGAGTAGTCGTGTCTATAGGATTGATTGAGGTGATTGAGGTTCTTCAGCTTTGTAGCAGCTCATCTAATGGAAGGTACCATGACTTTAAACCACACTAATAGGAGTGGAGACCATTATTGTAACCCCAAAAGATATTTGGTGAGAAAGCTAAGAAAGATATCTAACTTCGGATGATAATAATGATTATTATTTATTTATTCGTACGCAGCCTGTGGCTCCTTGGCTGCATCATTTTCTGAGGGTGCGACTGTGCCACTTATGTAATGCCCCCCCTGTTACCAGTAAGCTGGTGCTCATTTTGCTGACCTCAGAAGGATGACAGGCTGAGTCAACCCATCTGGTGTCAATTCAACGGCTCAACAGGGGTGAGAACTGAAGACCCTAAGATCTTGAGCCAGCCACCTTAACCGTTAAGCCAACACCAGGCCTATGCTAATAATGATGATGACACAAAGGGTAAAGGTGCTGAAATGTGGATGTAGACACAGGTGTGATGAACCAAATAGCATTTACAAACAGATATTACTTTGTTAAACCTTTAAAAATTCATGTGTAAGTGGAAGACAAAAAAACGACAAGAGGCATGCATGGACATTTGCATCATTAATCCATTAAAGTACAATGAAAATGGAAACGGTGCATTCCAATTGTCTGCACATACTGTCCTGAAGGAAGGGAAATGCACACACACAATATTTGGTCTATTTCTAACACAAATATTGTGGTGCTCCAGGAAAAAGTGCAGAACAATCCATTGCTGTTCCTTTTGTGAGTGCATATTAAAATCTGAACAAATGTCTCTTCATCAGACACCACATATATTTTTGTTTGTGTGGGCTCAGCAATGTAACCATGCCCCAGGCACTTGGCCCACATGCTCCTTGAGTGCCCACAGCCAGCACCCTGTGTGAGCTCACTGACTAGCAATGCCAATGTACCACATCATTCCAGAATGGCTGTTGTGGTCGTTTGCACCTCTGTCGCTTCTAAATCCACATGCTGCCCAAGCAGACGATGTGAACAAGAATGTGCATAGCCATATGCATATGATGGGAACAATTAAGAGTGAATTTTTATAACATAGGCCCACGCATGAACATTGATGTCTTCAGATATTTTTCAAATTTTTATTCTAGGTTGTGTATGGTCTAAACTCAAAAAGCCAAATTTTTGATGTGATTGACCCATTTCCTGCCGTTTGGGCCACACCCAAAGTTTGGAGATTTTGACACCCTTGAAATTTTTTTCCATTTTCAAAGT
>CM068960.1:31147961-31184462 GCA_035128595.1 Eptatretus atami
CAACATCAAAAAAGAATTGTAAAAAAGTACACGAAATGTGTTGAACATTTTAAGGACTTTGCTGCCAAATGTCGAGCTCCTGGACAGGAACAGAAGTTGAAACGAATGGTAGAAGGATTTTCTTCAAACTTTATCAGGCAAAATAAAAGGATCCCATCGAGAAAACTTTTTTCTACCTATCTCGGCCACATTCAAACAGCATGGGATTTTAAAGGAAACAAACAGATTTTAGGATGGATGGCCCAAAAACAGATAAGACATTTAGTGAAAGTACTTTACTCTTGAATCAGCAATGGAATATAGTGACTTCTGTAGCAAGTGATGGAAATTGGTGACAGAGGCAGACCATGTACATGTCGTGTACATATACCTGTACATCGATATGTACATTATCTGTCAAACAAGGCAACTTTGGACCTGTTTATTCTTTGTTTTTAAAAGGTCCCATGGATTTTACTATTGGTTTTGTTAGTATAGATATGGAACTTTCATTTGATAATATTAGCTTCAAAATATCAGGATGGTTATGGGAGTGGGCGTGGCTCGAAAAAGGGCTTTGTATAGCCCGAAGTGGTCTTGAGACCCCCTTTTACTGCCATAACCACCAAGGTCCCATGAATGTTTTACTTTCCTAAGATAGTACAGTACTGTACTATCTTATGCACTAATAAAATCCATGGGACCTTGATGGTTATTAAAAATATGGCCAGAGAAAGTCTGAAGTGAATGTTTGCCGAAAGGGATTATAGGTGACACCACTATCCATAACCATCCAGATCCCAAAGATTTTTGTTCAAAATATTTTAGTACCCAAACCATACAATAAGTTTGTAAAGGAATTTACTTGGGCAACTGATGGTTATTCTAAATAATTCACTTTGAAAATGGAAAAAAATTTCAAGGGTGTGGCCCAAACGGTGGGGGAATGGTCAATCACATCAAAAATGTGGCTTTCTGAGTTTTAGACCACACACAACCTAGGATAAAAATTTGAAAAATATCTGAACACATCAATGTTCAAATGTTACCATTTTGGGCCTATCTTATAAAAATTCACTCTTAAGCAGTTTGTACAAAAAGTAGCTAATGTAAACGACGTGTACGGTACACAATTAAGTGCACACCTGTCTTTTGGGAGATAGTTTGACAGGATGGTGTGGAGGTAGCACACTTAAATTATCAGATTGATGCTTCACAAAGTCAGATGGGTTTTTCACAGGCAGAGCATTGCATCGCCAAATTAGCCATCCCTCGGATGGACGTTAAACTGGGTGTCCCATTTGAAAGCATTAGTGGGCCCGTTGGTCCGATGGACCAAATTTTCATTGGTCTTCACGGCCTTGAAGAATGCCTGGTGTTGGCTTAACGTTTAAGGTGGCTGGCTTAAGATCATCGGGTCTCGAGTTTGAGCCCGTGTTGGCTGTTGAATTAACACTAGGTGGGAATGAACTGAGCCTGTCATTCTTCTGAGGTTGGTGAAATAAGTACTAGTGTACTGGTAATAGAGGGCACATGGGCACAGCCATGCCCCCAGAAAATGATGCAACCAGCAGCCACAGGCTGTATACAATACCTAGCACACCTGCTTGCTATTAATGAAGTAGTCATAGTAGAATATGTCTTTTGTGATATAACAGCAACTTCGTATCAAGAACTCCACTTCCGCCAGATTCAGTCTATCTGGAAGATGGTCGACATCACTGCAAAACACAAACATGGTGCAAAAAACATATCCTTTTAACTACAGGCCCATGAGCTTGCTTCCAATCAAGAGCAAGGTCATAGATTCTATTATTGCAGATGACATCAAATCCTTCCATTTCTCCAACAGCCTGATCTCAGATCATCAGTTCGGTTTCAGACCCGGTCATTCTACCCTGGACATGGTGCTTCTACTCTCCCAAAAATTGATGGAAGCCCTCAATCTCAGACATGAAATCAGGTCCATCTCTCTGGACATATCTGAAGCATTTGATATAGTCTGGCACCCCTCCTTGATCTCCAAACTTGCTGCTTATAGCAGCCATGGGCACCTCCTCTCATGAATCATTGACTTTCTATATTAATTAATTTAAATATATATATATATATATATAAATCAATTCAAAAATATTTTGCATTTTCTTCCTTTGATCTTGTGTAGATAAATTAGTATGGTGTTCACGCAGGCAGGATGGGCTGAATGGCCTCCACCTGACCTGTTATATTTCCTTGTATTCCTTGGGTTTTTGGCGACACAACTGTGTCCCCCACCAGGTTTCCTGGTGAGGAGTGTGTATGAATATGGACACCCAGCAGAATTAAAAACAAAACCTGTCAAATGGTGGAGGAGCTCCTTGTGAGCCAACGGCCATCCATATCTAGTGCCCAACTGTGTCTGCGGATGGCCTCCTGCAGCTAGGTTACTTTTTTAGGAGGTTGGTGGCAGGATTTGCACTACGGCCACCATAAAACCCTTCACTCTGCAAAACACAAGAAAAACGCAAAGGGAATTGAAAACCCATGGCAAAATATTTCCGATGGTATCCAAGGCCATCTCCACTCATGGCTCGCAGACTTCCTCTCCTGTCACAGTCAACATGTGGCCCTAAATGGAGTTCTTTCATCCCCTCTTCCTGTCCAGGCTGGAGTTCCTCAAGGTAGCGTTCTGGGCCTGTTCTTTTTCTGGTTTTCATCAATGATCTCTCCGACTCTCTGGAAAATCCTCTTTATCTCTTTGCTGATGACTCCACCCTTGCCATACCATCTGTCATCCCTCAGATCGGCAAACAGCTTCTTCGCTCTCTGCAGATCTGGGTGAAATCACAAACTGTTCCAACACGTGGAACATGTCTTTCAATCCTGACAAATCTCACACTCTCACTATGTCTCTCCGAAAGAACCGTTTAGAACCCCCCCTCCCCCCCCCCCCAATCACTTCCTCAACAATCCTCTGGAATAAGTCCTTTCTTTCAAGCTTCTGGGTCTCACTATCTGCCATGATCTTTCCTTGGAAAGCTACATTTCCAACCTGACCTCCAAAGCCAGTCGCCGACTGGAAATCCTTCATTGTGCAAAGTCCTTCCTCGGCCCACCTGAGCTCCTGACGTGTACAGAGTTATTATTTTTGAGCTCACCTGTTTATGTTTTGTTGAAATTCCGGCAATTTTAGCATGAGGTTGGCTGCGTGTGTCAATTACTTTGGTGACGCAACTCATTAGGTTTTGTTATATTTGGGACATGTATGAAACTTTCGAAATGCCACACTCAGAGATCGGTGGGTAATTTGCTTTAGAGGGGACTACACCTACATGCTACACGATGGTCTGGTGACTTGGGATGAGTCTGATAAAAGAGAAGTGGTAGTGTTTCAGTTCTGCAAAACCAGCACTCCCTCAAGGCGATGGCACACAGCATATAGTGGTTCCAGAGATAGTTATTTCATTAGTATTCATTCGCGATAGTCCTTCCCTTGTGTGTAAGGGATTTATGGGTCGTATGTGTTGTGTGGGCTTTAGGTAGGTCTTTATTCCCATTCTTTATCCATTTTACTTTGCTGCACACACGAGCACTCTATCACGCAAGCATGTACGGTAGATCATCGCAACAGGGGCAAATCACTTGCATATGCACGCCAAAACCCCTTCAAATCACGCGCTATAATCCAACAAACATTACACCTCAGCCCTCATCATACTCAAAACCCAATGCTCTAACAATACATACACCAACAAGATGCCTTCATAATAATCCCCACGCAATCAAACCACAACCCAAGCTTGCCGACATGCGCTATTAACAGCCACAACGAACCATCACCACCACCACCACCACGAATCACCACACCAAAACCTCACCACTATGCTCACCGCTACGCTGACGCTGCCATCATTCGGCACCTCTGCCAACAACCACCACCTTTTGGGACCAACAGGGATGGGGGATCGCGGCACGCCATTGCTGGTGCTTGGGTCTGGACGTTCTAGCATCTAACTTGGGGCGTGAGCATGTGCGAGACCCCGTTCAACATCGAGTGAGTAGCCCTGACACACTGCTCAATTGTGGCCCTCATTGCGTGTTCGGAGTGCGTTCACAGCTAAGGCGTGCGACCAAGTTATCTCCCCCATGTTGATCTCGGAGCTCAGCCGCGTGGCGAGGGCTGAAGGAAAATGGGGCTACTTCCGCTGCCGAACCAGCTAACGACGTGGTAATAGTCCGCACACCATTGAGGGTGCTGGAAAACACCCATCTCTTCACCTGATCTGTTCCCAAGCACTGCCCCCACCAGGGCATTATAAAGGGCTGTGCATCCCACAAATTAGGCTGGCTCGGTTTTCAGTCAAGCATTACGTTGCTCTCGGTTCTCTGGCTCAGCTCGGCTCGGTTGGTGTGTTCCTGGTTGACGGAGTGGAATGGAGCCCACGGAGTGGAGTGCGGGATGGCCAGAAGAGCCAGGCCCCAGACCGAGTACAGTATTAGACAACCTGGACATTTACATGTACAGACCTCTTTACACTTCACTTTTGGACTATCTTCTAACAGGTTCTTTGCTTTATTTCCAAACTCCCTCAATCCATATCTTTTCACCTTCCTCTTCGCACTTCACCTGTACCTCACCGCAACCCAGGAATGGGAAGTCCTACCCAACGTTTATTTACTCTTATTAGCTAGCACACACTCACTGCATCACTCGGCAGTAATCCAGGTGTACATTGAGGGCACTAAACTCGCTTGGCGTGGCATGGCCGTCCAAAGGTAAGGTACCCACGCAAAGTCGCGACATCCTGCCGGGATAGGCAGTACCAATCAGCGTTCGTGGTTACTTAAAGACCCACCGGGCTGTGGAGTTATTCACAACTGGTGGCCTCAGGACCGGGAGTTCAGGAGGAACTAGAGTGCTTACCCTCGTGGTGAACCTCGACCCCGGGCAGTAACAGTATGTACACGTTCTAAGAGTACGTACTCACAGTCCAATAGTACGTACTTAATAGACATACTTACATTATAATAATAGGTAATTAATGGAAGTAGGTACTTGATGGAAGTGCTCACGTTGTATCAAGTACTTATCGACATACTCACCTCTTCCTGAGTAGAGGGTCAGAGCTTGAATAAAGCAAGCAAGCAAGCTCACTCCGTTTTAGATTTTACATAATGAAAAAGGGGACCATCAAATCAAACTCTTTCTTTTGTATACAGTCTAGGTTCATGGAAGAGCAAGAACACAGAACAGATCAGGACGTGACTTAACAAAAGGAACAGCAGAAAGAGACTGAACCAAGGGACAAAATAAACGGAGACATAAAACAATGGATGAACAGTAATGATGAGGGGTACGGGAGAATGTTGGGGTGGATAATATGGAAACAGAATGAAAAATGTTTTATTGGGGAGAAGGGTTGGGGTGGTTTAATGCATGTAGAAAATATCATGGTTTTAGATGAGGAACGATCTGAAAATGGTGGTGATCAGCTGACTTTAAGATTTGGAGAGAAGGATGAAATTGAAGAGAATGTGGAAGATGGTTCCACAGGCTGGAAAAAAGAGGGCCAAATGAGGAGGTGAACCATGATTCTGGATTTTGGGAGTTTCACTAAAAGGGGGTTGGCTACGTGGACCATGTGCGCTCTACAGAAACATGGGGGGGGGGGGGTGGTGGGGAAAAGCTTGAAGTGGGCAGAGGATGCTAGCCAAAATGAGGCGGAAGAAGATCGAGAGACCACCGACCTGTCTGCGATAGCAAAGTGATAGGCCCATAGACCAACCTTCATCACGGGAGATTCCAATGATCTTGAAGGCCTTGGTTTCTACGGCATCAAGCTGAGCAAGGTGTGAGGCAGGGCGTGAGCCCAGAGGAGAGAGCTGTACTCCATAAAGCTGCAGATGGAAGCCTTGTCGGTGGATAGGAGTTCAGGTGAGCCAAGGAAGGACTTTGCATGATGGAGGATGCCCAGTCGACTGGCTTTGGAGGCCAACTTTGAAATGCAGTTTTCCCAAGAAAAATCGTAGCTGAGCGTAAGACCCAAGAGTTTAAAAGACTGAACTTCTTCAAGAGGGCTGTTAAGAATGTAGATGGGAAGGTTTTCTGTACTGTCCTTTCAGAGAGAGATAGTGAGAGTGTGAGATTTGTCAGGATTGAAAGACATATTCCAAGTGTTTGACCAGCTTGTGATTTTGTCAAGGTCTGACGAGAGACAGAAGAGGCTGCAGCCATCCTGTCTGAAGGGTGAGGGATGTTTATGGCACAGGGTGGAATCATCAGGAAATAGATAAAGGGGATTTTCCAGAGTCAGAAACATCGTTGATGAAGATTATGAATAGGATTGGGCCTAGAACACTGCTTTGGGGCACTCCAGCCTTAACAGGGAGAGAGGATGCAAGAGTTCCATTGAGAGCCACACGTTGGCAATGGGAGCAGAAGAAGTCAGTCAGCCATGTCTGGAGTTGGCCTTGGATGCCAAAGGCAGAGAGATTGGAGAGCAAGGCAGAATACCAGACTTTATCGAAAGCTCGAGATCTGTCCAGAGAGATGATTGAAAGCTCAAGATATGTCTTTTGCAGTTGGATTTTTCTAATTATAGTGTTAATTATCAAATACAAGTTTAATTGTAATTAGAAAGTGTGACTTCTGACATATTTTTGGTGCAGGTCATATCATTATAGTTCACTTATTAGTGGATGCAAGTTAAAATATATTATGCTCCATTCATGACATATAATAATTTGTTTGTGAATGACTCCCACCTCTGAGAAAGAAGTGGATACGGGCTCATGTGCAACAAACCCAAAATAATATAAAACAGGCCATTCCATTATTCATTCCTTTGCACAAAGCAATTTGTCTGGGACCCTTGGTAAGACGTACTCAAAATGTATTTGCCAAACACAGTACTTGTCTGTCAAATTTCAAATCTGTAAATGATTAGATGCTGGTCTGATAAATGGAATATGTCTTTCAATCCAAGAAAATCTTGTCTCACCCTGTCGCTCCGGAAGGATCTTCAAACTAACCCACCTATCATTTCCCATAGCAGCCACTGGAAGAGGAACAGTCTCTTGAGCTTCCAGGCCTCCCTGTCAGCCATGACCTCTCTTTGGCTGACCACAAAGCAAATCTGGCTTCCAGTTGCCAGCCAAAAACTGGGCATCCACCTTCATTTCAAGCCATTACTTGAAAAATCAGAACTACTAACAGTCTACAAGGCTTTTGTTGGTAGCTACAGTGACTTCAGAAAGTATTCACACCCCTCGACTTTTGTCACATTTTGTTGTGTTACAGCCCGAATTTAAAATGGATTGATTTTAATTTTTTTGTCACCGATATACACAAAATAACCCATCATGACAAAGTGAAAATGCGTTTTTAGAAATTTTTACAAATTTATTACCTCTGCCACCGAAGGTGAAAGAGGTTATGTTTTCACCCCTTTCTGTCTGTTTGTTAATTGCTGGAATCCTTCGGATTTCTATGCTATGAGAAAGAAGAGAGCAAAAGTAAACACACGAATGGCCAAAATACTGAAATACAAGAATTGTTTGAACATCAGCAGGGGAATATTTTATGCGATAGACCTACATATTGAGATATGAGAAAGTTCTTGTAGGAAGTTTTGAATTTGTTGACGATGGGCTTTCACTTCTCTGTCAATTGTGATCCAATGACGAGGACCGTAATGTCTCATTGTATTCATGGAATATGACGTGCGAGTGGAGGGTAAGAACAAATTGATGCAGGATCTGGTAGGATATAAGTGTGCATATCATGTATTGAGGTGAAGTAAGAAGAAAAAGTGCAGGGAAGCAGATTAAGGACAAACTTATCCATGCATATCCCTTCACGCAATTTGTCGAAATCATTAAGAGTCGGAGTGTTAAGTCTAGCAAAAAGAGCTGCAGTGTGATCTCGAGGATGAGAGATGGAACAAATCCACAAGGCTCTTTCTTGAGCAACAATGAGTGAATGAAGCTTATAGTTGCTGGTACTTGCCTATAGATGAGTTAAGGTAAAAATCAGAGTATTGTAAAGAGAAATAAGTGATTGAAGGTAAAAATGAAAGTAATCTAAATGAAACACCTGTGTTAGGAAATGTGGTCAGATCAGGTGAGTTTATCATCAATGATGAATCCTAAAAATTTAGGTGAGTTAACCTTTGTAATGGGGATATTATCAATTTCAATAAGGATTGTGCCGTTTGGAGATTTATTCTAATTGAAAAAGAGCATTTACTTGGTTTTATTATAGTTTCAAGAAAGTTTGTTGTCTTTGAACCAGGAGGAGGCTTTATTTAGTTGGGAGTTTAAAGTATTGACTAAGGAATTGTAATTTGAATTGGAGTATATGATTGTGGTATAATCCACAAACAAGATAAAATGCAAAAGAGAAGAAGATTGTAAGTCATTAACATACAGTAGAAAATGAGAGGACTAAGGATAGAGTCCTGTGGAACATCATGTCAAATGGCTTTCCAGCTGGGACCACACTTGATAACGGTCGTAAATTGTTGATGGTTACTGAGATAAGAAGCGAACCATTTCAGAGCAATACCCCTGATACCATAAAATCCAAGCTTAAAGAGAAATGGTCAATTGCGTCGGAGGTTTTAAACATTTTGTTATCAATAAAAATTACCCCCGTGTGGGGGTGACGGTCATCTCTATAATACCACAAGTTCTCAATGTTCAGTTATGACCGAAGACTACTGCGCAGTTCTACTGCGCAGCTCGACTGTGCAGTTCTACTGCGCAGCTCGAACTGCGCAGTTTGGTTAAAGATGACTCAGTATTTTGGCGCGCGCGCATGAAATTATATTTTGAAAATAAATGCCGACGTTTACATTTCGGGTTTTGAAACTTTTGCACCTTCGGCGGAAAATGTATAAATATAAAAGGCTAAAAATGTGTTTTATATTTATATTTCATTTCTCCTTCCTTCCTTCTTTGCCAATCGCATCGGCGTTTTTGGCCATCTTCCAGATCACGTGACGATCAAACGGGAAGGAAATTCAAAAATCTGTCCGGTAAGATACAAGATAATATTTTTTACTATCATAATCAATAAACAGATGCCGAATATCTTGTAGAATGGCAGACGAGATAGGTTTTGAAAATGGCGATTTTTATAACTTACGTGACCTCGTGACCTTGACCCTGACCTTGAACCCGGACAAAAGTTATATCGTTGTGCAACACTTATCGACCTCTACCCACATACTAAGTTTCATCAAGATCGGAAAGAAAAATTGTTGACGGACGTACGGACGGACGGACGGACATTTGGTCCGGCTTTATTAGGTCATCTCGGTAGAGATGACCTAAAAAACGCTAGCAGTAGACATTTTGTTACAAACTGCATCAGTAAGTAAGTATGTCAACTTATTGCACAAGAACCATATCAGTTGAATGGTTAGAGTTAAAGCAAGAATATAATCACCAATGTCAGCACACAAATAATGATCTGCATGGGTGGCAAAGGAAGTAAGAATAGATAAAAAAAATTACCTTAAATGGTGGTTGATCCATCTTAAATAAAAAGAAAAACTGACGTTTTGGGCTTTACCTTTAATCGAGGACGAGCTTTACCTTTAAGGCTTGAAACGTCATTTTTTCCTTTTCTTCAAGAGGGATCAACCACCATTTAAGGTAATTTTTATCTATTCTTGTTTAAATCTAAAGCCGAACTGTTTGGCATAATGAAGGTTGAATTCAGAGATAAACTTGGAAAGACAGTTATAAATAAGTATTTCTCAGATTTTAGAAAAACAAGAAAGAATAGAAATAGGCCTATATTTGTAAAGTTCCCATTTATCAACAGATTTGAAGATGGGGATAACTTTTGTGACCTTAAGGTGAGAAGGGACAGATCCACGAATAAAAAAGTTTAAAGACTAGAAAGCATCTCAAAATGCAAAGCCCGTCCGCATCTGCTTTGTACTCAAACTAAACTTGACGAAAACGACAGTTTTTTTTTAAAAAATTGTACATTTTATTAAATTGTGTTCTCCATATTCTCATAATAAAGGTTTGTTGAAGGTTTGATGACAAAACCTCAATTGGTAAAAATGTGTCCACACTGAAGTTCAATGGTAAATAACTAAAGAAACACGGAAGAGATTAAAAATAGGATCGCACATCCTGAAGCTAACCTGGATCAGGAGCAACAGTCACTCAAACCTTTCACAGACCCACTTAGACCCTGATTTTTTTTCATTGCCATGAACAAACTTTGGTACATCATGGGTGATGAAGGTTGTGGTCAAGTTTCATCGAAATTGCATGTGCAGTTTCAGGAAAGGGAGCAAATACCTATTTTGGAGGGTCAAACCCCTCCCCATTATGCCCTTTAATGAGCACAGATTTTGATATGGTCGATACAGTTTGGTACTGTCGCAGTCTGGTGCTTAGGTTAATCCCCCCCCCCCCCCGACCCAATTGTGGTGTACGGGCAGTTAACACCGACCAGGCCAGATCGCTTTATCACTGTGCGGGAAGACGTTCCCCAAAATGGCGCCGAGCTGCTCTCTGGGCGGGAAACGTACGCGAGGTCATTTGTGAGGCGGTGTTCAACACCAGGGCTCACCAACCACCGTGCAGCTTCCTCGTCGATCGTGCTTGCTGATGCCGCTGCTCTCTGCAGAATGGCGCTACTCCCTTCAGTGATATACATGAGGCTTCGAGGTCGGTGTCTCATGACCCAACAAAGAGTCAATGACCAACATCTTGCTCCACCATGTGAGCCAATTTGCCTCAGCACAAATAGGAGAATCACGCAGCCAGTTTGTCGTGCCGAGAGGAGAGCAAAGCGAGATCCTCCATCCCAATCACGTTCCTCTCACAACTACTCTCTGCTCCTAGAACCTCACCCTTCTTTCACCTGCTCTCCAACGTTACACCCATCAATCATCCACCTCCGGGCGTGGCTTGTTGGCACAAAAAACCGGGAAGGCGGGGCTTCTGCCTGCTTGGACGTTTGGCTTGCTTGTTGTTATAAAAACGTAATTTTTTCACTGCTGGTTTGTAATACAAAAACATCGGGAAAGATCAGAGGGGGCAATTACATACTGGGGGAAATTGGTCTAAATCCCTATCTAACAAACACAGCACCACCCCCGTGTGGTGACAAGTAACACTTAAGCTCACAGTTTCCCAACTTAATTTACATTGATATGTCCCCTACATGCCCAAGGACCAAGCAACTCTATACATTCCTAACTTTGCTATGAAATTCCCCCATCTACCCCACAAACATAACAGTACATTATGGGTGATGAAGGCTGTGGTCAAGTTTCATGTATCTATAGTTTCGGAGTAGATAACAAATACCTATTTTTGGGGGGGTCAACCCCCCCCCCCATAAACCTCCTTAATGAGTGCAGATTTTGATGCGGTCAATGCAATTTGGTACATCAAGGGTGATGAAGGTTGTGGTCAAGTTTCATTGGAATTGTATGTTTAGTTTTGGAGAAGAGAGCAAATACAAATTTTGGAGGGGGGGGTGTGGGTCAAACTCCCCACCCCCATAGATCACATTAGTCAGTGCAGATTTTGATGTGGTCAATAAATCTTCGTTAGGCATCAGATACGAAGCTTGTGGCCAAGTTTCGTCATAATCGTGTGTTTGGTTCAAGCGATAATGACTGAAGTGTTTATGGACTGACTGACTCACTGGCTCACTCACTCACTCACCTACAGACACTGCTCGATCACATAAGCTCGCCTAACTAAAGTCCAGGTGAGCTAAAAATGGGGCGCCTCATGCTTGATGTGCTGCACTGGGGCTAATAAGGGCTATTTATAGTTACTATGGCTTTGCCCTTTTACATTTTGACCCAATTTTGAATTATTTCCCCCGCATTCTTATCATAAAGGTGTGTTGAAAATTTGATGACAAAAGCTCAAATGGTTAGAGGAAATCACAGCTTTGTCCACTGATGAATTGATTCCATCAAACCCAAAACGAGTGGTATTGTTTAGCTCTTTACCTATTTGAATCATTTCATAAGAATCAGTTGGAGTTATGAAAAATGAAGAGCCATTGGGGTTATGCAGATAATCAGTAAAAATTGTGTTGGTCGGTGGAATACTATTGACTGGAGAAGAGCCAATGTAAGTGAAATAAGAATTTAAGGAATCTGAAATATCTGTAGAATTTGAGATAACCTGTTCTCCATGAAGAAGTTTATTGGGATAATCATTTTTGTTCATCTTACCTAAGATAATATGGATTTCATGCCATGTGTTTTTAATACTAATTTTATTAGCATCTAACTTTTTGGCAGAATAGTTGTTATTTGAAGAACAGATAGTTGCAGTGAGCCGATTGTGGAAATTCGTTTGTTGAGTTTGAGGTATGGAGAAATTGTTTATTCAATCAATTTTTGTGATTTCACGAATTTATTTTGATTTGGATATCCAGGGTTGATTTATTTGGGGTTTGCAAAGTGTTTTAACGCAAGAGGGAAATGACAGTTATAGATTCTTTCAAAAATAGAGAAAAAGATTTTATAAGCAGTCAGCTGTTTCAGATTGGTTAAACTTCACTCCAGTCACAGAGGATTCAATTTCTGAAATAAAATAATTCAGTGATTTACTGTTGTTTTTTTTCCGTATGCAGCACATAGCTGCGGGGTAGCATCATTGGCTGGGGGCGTGGCCGTGCTGCTGATGCAATGCCCCCTGCTAGTTAGAGAAGGAATATGTAATTTGACCATGGTGTCGGCAATAGCTCACCTACCAACTCCTCATGAAGGACACCGTGGGATCATTAACATCCACCAACAAATACCGGCAGACGGGACACCCATTTAACATCCATCCGAGGGACGGCACACGCATTGATGAATCACCCTGCCTGTGAAACACCAGGATAACAGTTTATAGCTGGGTCTGGATTCGAACACAGGATAGACAGCTTAGCGGCAAATTTGTGTACCTCTAATTTGCCATCCCACCAGCCCGTTTTACTGTCGATGTTTCTGATGATGCAAGTTCTTTGTCTCTCGACTGATCCATTGAAAAAAGATGGAGTGATCCGAAAAAGAGGAAGATGGTCAGTAATGTTGACATGCATTTTTCTGGCAGTAATATTTTGATCATTATTGGTAAATATATTATCAATTAGAGGGGCAGCAGAATATGGTACAGCAGAATGTATCTACAAATAAAAGGCTTGTTGCTCTCACACTGCAGAGAAGTCAGTCGTGTCTCGTTCTTTACCGCCTTTCCACCTGTATTGCCCCTTATGCTCTCTTAACCATTTTAACCCTCCATCCCCCCACTTCCCCTTTCAGCAACTCCAGGATGAAGGCATTCTTACTGTAACCCCCTTTGGTCTAAATCCCAAAATGCAGATTTCCTGCACACCTCCACATTTTGTTCCTCTTTTTCCCATTTGTGGAACTACCTTCCAGAGTCCCCTCAATTTCAATATTCACTCCAGGGCTTGCACTCCCATATCATGTCATCCCCAATTATTTGCAACCTCTTATTTGCAGGTATACTGTTTCTTGTTCGTATATTCTCTTGCTTATTGTATCTAACTATCGCGCCACTGTCCCACTATCAATCAGTTAATTGTCTTTTTACCCTCCATCATCTTATTCTTCCATGACCCTCGCTCTAAAGGCCCAGTCACACTTTGACGTTTTAGCCAGCGATGGCAACGTATTAAAATGTATGTAAAACGCTGGTTACGTTGAACTTTTGATGTTTTTTTTAAAGATTCGGACGTATTCATAACGATTTGGTCTTATGTATAACGTATTAGTAATGGACACAGAACGTTTCGTTGTGTTATAGATAACTTATACCAACGAATGCTGAACCTGTTGTCGGCCTTCACAACCTATGCCCAACGATAGTCTAACTCATGCATAGCAGCTGCACGCATCGCCGACGATGACGTGGCGTAGGTTATGGAAAGGCTGCCGCACAACGATTCAAATCATAACCGCCGCAGAAATGGAAGTGTCAACATCGCAGTCACACCTTGGCGATCTTGCCAGCGTATGCCGACCTCTGAAAAATGCGTCTAAAACGCTGGCGCACGTCGAATACGGTATGGGTAAGTTTGGTATGCGTGAATAGAACGCTAAAGTACGCTATCATACGTCCTATTAAGTGGAGTACGTCTTGTAATTTTAAGCATGTTGAAAATTTTACGACGTACTTGCCGTATGACACACGCTCCGCATGCGATGGGAATAAGTTGTACGCACGATATGCGATGTTTGACACACATCGACACACGTTACTTGTAAGGTGCTCATAAGTCGAAACACGTCAAGGTAATGGTTCCGTCAGTGTTCCAGACTCCCGTTTTTTTTTTTTTCTGTATGACGGTGTTCAGTGTACAGTGCGGTTATGATTTAAATCGTTGAGCGGCAGTCTATTAATTATATTATATTAACCCGCACTAGAAATCGAAGTGTCAACATCACCATCATACCGAAGGAAGGAAGAAAAAAAATTAAAAAAAAATAAAACCAGGGAGTCTGGAACACTGACGCTAACCATTACCTTGACGTGTTTCGACTTATGAGCACCTTTCAAGTAACGTGTGTCGATGTGTGTCAACGATCGCGTAACGTTAGTACAACACGTAACTCATAGCTTAGAAATAAGTTTCGGGTACGCTAAACATTACCTCGACGTGTTTCGACTTATGAGTAACTTACAAGTAACGTGTGTCAACGATCGCGTGACGTGCCACCAACTTATGGCGAGCGTTATGTGGAACGTGTGAGTCATACGCTGGCATAAGTCGTAAAATTTCAAGCATGGAAAGCTTTGAGGACAATCGAAAAGTACAACGTTTAAAGCCAGCGTGCAACGACGTATGGCAGTGTTTTTCAGCGTGCTCTCAATGTTATCAAAACTTACCCATAACGTATTCGACGTGTACCAGGCGTTTTAGACAATTTTTTCAAAAATCGGCATACGTTGGCTAAAACGTCAAGGTGTGACTGGGCCTTAAGATAGAACAAAAAAGATAACCAACCAATTCAATGGCCAACTTGGCTGATATCATTCCTGCTGAAATTATGTGCAGGATGCTTTTCACTATTGCTTGGTGAATAATTTATGTATTTTACGAGCTCAATGTGTTTCGGGTCTGTTGCTGAATCTGTTGGTCGAGCCAAGAGAAATGTGTTGTTTAAATGCATCAGGAGGAACTAAGTCGTGACAGACGTTCATGGCTCAGAAGGCACAGCTTGGAATTTTAGGAGCATCAATATTTAAGATGAAGGAATGAAGTCTTATATTAATGTGGTATTCAATTACTATCATTAAAATTACAGCAGATGCATCTCTACAACACCCCAAGTTAAAATGTTATGAATATTATTGTTTCATTACATGCCAACCCATGTGGCCATGTGTTATATGACTAATTCATTTCCACTCTCAAGTTTATGTTTCTCTCCTTTTAGTGCCGTCCCTCGTGCCGTGCCGTCCCTCGGATGGACGTGAAACTGGCATCCTGTCTGCCAGCATTAGTTGGTAGATGTTAAAAATCCCACGGTGTCCTTTGTGAAGAATAGGCGAGCTATCGCCGGCCCCCCTGTACAAATTACACCTTCCTTCCCAAACCTACAGGGGATGTTGCATCAGTGGCACAGCTGTGCTCTCAGCCAATGATGCGACTCACAGCCATGTTCTGCATATAAAACAAGGAGAAAAAGATATAAAATGTCATAGCCCCCATCGTTTTAGTAATTTTGCTGTATGGAGTTAAAGGGCTAGGCCATATTTACAAAATGTATGTGCATACGCAAGTGACTTGAATGGTCATGTGACATGGAAGATTGTGTACGATTGGGTTATTCGGTCATGAATGTTGATGATGTGGGTCACGTAGTTATAGTGTGTAAGATAGTTGGTCACATGACATGTATGATGTTTTCAATTGGGAACGTAAATTTCGCACAGAAGGGATTCAATGTTGATATATTTTGGGAGACATACTGAATTACACAAACAGTATAACATTTGATAATATTGCTTTATGTATAAAAAAAATTATATAACTGTAGACAATAGAAAATTATCTTTCAGTTGAAAATGCTATCTGATCAGGTTTTGTAAGCTGTACTTAAAGGTGGTCAGGATGAAATTGAAAAGAGTAATCGGAATTTTTTTTTATTTCCATGAAAGATGCTTCATGATATAGGTATGAAAAAAACATTAGAACAAGATCAGTAAATGCATGTCTGTAAATGATTGAGGAAGTGTTCAATACCAGATTATTATTTTTACAACTAAAATGGCCATCAGTCTGTCAGTTGGCCATCTTGGATCTGATCTCAAAACAGAATGGCATGCACATGTAAGCCACCATTCATTATCTCTGTGTTAGGTTTGAACAAGATCAGTAAATGCATGTCTGAGAAATGGTCGATCAGGTTCAACATCGGGTTTTTAAAACAACAATGGCCACCAGTTGGCCATCTTTGATCGAATCGTGAAACAAAATGATGTGCATATGTATACCATCGTGTATTGTCTTTGTGCCAAGTTTGAACAAAATTGGTCCATACATGTCCGAGATATGGCTGTGGATGGACACATGGACGGACGGATGCACAGACGGACAAGACCCAATCCATAAGCCCCCATTTCTTACTAAGTCCAACGGCGGCTAATAACGAGGACATCTTGAATGAACTGGCCTTCCCTATAACATCTAACAATGTTTCCTCGTCTGACACATCTTGTTGATAGTATGACTCATTGTGCAACAGAAAAAAATATTATTCACCCTTGCTTCTTTCTATGCCTACTTTTGCATTCAGAGGACCAACATCATTTGCTGACCTACATTCATTTAATGGCCAAATCTGTGCTACATTCCAAGAAGCCTGCCACCTTTATGGTCTTTTGGAGGATGATGCTCACTGGAATGCAACCATGATGGAAGCAGCAGCAACACAGTCTTCAAGCAGACTCAGAAATCTTTTTGCCATCATGCTTAACCAATGCCACCTTTCCAGCCCTCAATAATTATGGCAAATACACAAAGAGAGCTTGGCAGAGGACATTCTCATGCAGGTACAGAGAGAAAATCCAGGTGTTGAAATGACATACACTCCATGGATTTTCAATGCAGCCCTGATTTTACTGGAGGACAAAGTGTTGCTGATGGGAAGCAACCAACTAAAGGAATTTGGACTGCCACGCCCAGAAAGGACTGAACAAGTCAGTTTAAGCAGAAATATGTTCAGGGAGACAAACTACAATGTGTAAGAATTAACTGAATATGTTACAGCAAAAAAAAGACAAACTGGTGCCAGATCAACTTGAAGCATAATCAGAGGATTATTGAGAGAGTCAACAAGAAAACTGGAAGAATTGTCTTTTTGGATGCACCAGAAGGAACAGGCAAAACATTTGTCACCAATCTTCTCTTGGCCGACATCAGAAACAGAGTAAAATTGCCATTGCAGTGGGGGTCCTCTGGCATTGCTGCCACTCTTGGCCGGGGGTCACACAGCTCATTCTGCATTGAAGCTGCCACTGAATCTTGCCATGTCAGAAAACCCATTGTGCAACATTAAGAAAGCAACAGAGGCTGCCAAGGTTTTGCAACAGTGTCATCTAATTATCTGGGATGAATGCACAATGTCACACAAACTGACCTTCAAAGCACTAGATCGAAGCCTACAGCACATTTTAGATAACAACATGCTAATGGGTGGTGTGACTGGTGTTATCTGGTGACTTCCCACCAAGCACTACCAGTAATTCCCTGTAACAATCCAGCAGATGGGATGAACACATGCTTAAAGGCCTCTTACCTGTGGAGAGATGTTGAAAAGATGAGAATTCAAACCAACATGTGTGCTCAGCTACAAGGAGATCACACCGCTGGAGCATTTGCTGCACTTCTCCTGCAGATGGGCAATGGCCAAGTACCTGTTTATCCTGCTGATGAGAAAATTTACATCCCTGAAGGCTGTGGAAACATTGTATGTACAGTAAAAGAACCGATATTGAATGTCTACCCAAATCTAGAAACAAACTACATAAATTCCCAATGGCGATGTGAAAGAGCCATCTTAACACGGAGGAATGACTCGGTGAACATCATGAATCACAAACTGTGAGCAAGGATACCTTATCAAGAGCAGTCTTACAAGTCACTGGACACTGTTTTTGATGCCGATCAAGCAGTTCAATATTCAACAGAATTTCTGAATTCACTGGAACCACCAGGGATGCCTCCACACAATCTTCTGATGATGGTTGGTGCACCCATCATGTTGCTGTGAAACCTGGACCCACCAAAGTTATGCAATGGAACCAGACTTACTGTGAAGAGGCTAATGGCACATGTTTTGGAGGCCACCATTATTACTGGAAGTGCCAAAGGTGAAGATGTTTTCATTCCAAGAATACCTCTCACCCACAGACATGCCTTTCAAGTTTTAAGAGACTTCAATTTCCCATCAGACATAGCTTTGGTATGTCTATAAACAAGGCCCAGGGGAAATCGCTCAAAGTTGCTGGCCTTCACCTGGAGACACCATGCTTTTCACGTGGACAACTTTATGTGGGATGTTCAAGAGTTGGAAATCCAAAGAAACTGTTCATTCTAGCCTCAAATTGGAAAACTGCAAATGTTGTATATCCCAAGGCTCTGAAATAATACACTGAGGTCATGAAGATGTCGAAAGGTGTTACGCTTTGATATTTGTGATGGATTCTGATTTGGATACAATTGCTTTTACATTATATTTGCCCTCATTTCAAAGATGTCAATGTATATTTTTCACCTGAGCAACGCCAGGTACTCCCAGCTAGGTCTCCATGTAACACATGGTTCAATGTGATTCACCTGACTACATCAGCGTTTGAGGGAAATATCAATGAATTTATTTAAAATGTCAAAATTTCATCACAACTATATTTCATTATATCTGATCTTTCAAATTATATTTAGAATTCACTTTAGGGCCATTTACACGGTCAATACGGACCTTTTGAGATCATGTAATCCGCACCAGAATGCTCGGTGCGCATATGCAAAAGCCCCATGAGACAGCCGTGTTCGAGGCAATATAAAATATATTGTGTGTGCGACATAAGGATTGTGACCTAAAATGGCTCACAAAGCTTCGAAAAGGCCAAAAATAGTTGCAGATCCAGTCTGCAGTCGAAAAGGTCCAGTTGCAGAATCAGAGTCGAGGTTTGACAGAAACTTCTCCACCTTCTCAGGTGCAGAATACACAGAGTACAGGAGCAGTTGGGTATGACAGGGAAGGATGGGTACTGAGAGTGAGGTGTTGGGGATACAATATTTGAAAGCAAAACACAGATTTGAGGCATGCCTTCTCACAAGCGGAGTAGGCTGGAGTGCCATTTGAAGAGAGGGAATGGATGGAAGGACAGCATACACCAGAGACAGACTTAGCAAGATGTCACCAGGTTTTATAGGAGGGAAACCAGTTTGAAAGTTCAATCTTGAGGTTGGACAGATGTTGTTTTCTGGCTCTCCTGAGATTGGACACACACTTGTTGTGGGCCTGGTGGAATGATCTGAGATTGCCTTTGGTCATGTTTGCCTTCCAGGGAGTGAAAGGAAGCAATTGTCTCAACAAAGGATTCAGTGTACCATGGGCAGGAAGAAGGGCAGGGTAACTGTGGAAGAATTCTGAGGCTGAGTAAACATCAGGGGTAGTAAATATGGGAGACCATTCCTGAAGAGAGATGGCTGCTTGCAGTCCCTGCCAATCTGCCCGAGTGAATTGCCAGATTTGCTGGCGTTGAGGCAGCTCTCTGTGAATAGCCAGAGATGTTGACTTTCACAAGCATATCCGATGAACCAATTTGAGCAGAAGAAGAGCAGGAGACATTTGCGGGAAAGTTCGTCATCAACAAGTCCAGAAGGGAGGATTTGCCTTTGAGAGAAATCCGGTTGGAAAGTTCACAGATTAAGTCAGTCCCTTGGAGCCACAGAAGTGCCATGAGTGGTGAGGGAAGTACCAACACCCAGACAATTTGCATGGTGACAATTGTAATTGTATGACAAAGTGAGAGTTGGGATGAGTGGTTAAAAGCTTGTCCATGTTGTTTGAGAGAGAGATGTAGATGAAGTCGTCACTGTTTGGAAGGCAGTTCAACACACAGCCGAACAAGAAGTGGGAACAGAGAGGAAGTCACAACCAGAGATACTCCTGGCACAGACAGTGCGAAATTAAGTTATTGAAGTAAAGACCAACTCCGCCACCAGGGTAGGATTCAGGCATATCAAATCAGAGCAGACGAAAACCAGGGAGAGACACGAAGGAGTCAAGGACATCCTGTAGGAGGAAGGATTGTATTCCACAAAGTGATGTGTTTTCTGGAAGACACTGTACATTATTTTTGGACTTCACTGTAATCATATTTGGCCTTGCTAGACAACAGTAGAGTTTTTGTGCTATAAAATGCCAAAAAATGTTAAATTTACACATAGTGATCTGCTGCCATTTTTGCTGACATAACGAAGGACCTCTCTTAATCACTTGCTCCACTTGTCGAGCTGCTCGCAAAGTAGTTGATACGGAAAGACTGGCTTGGAATGAGATAACAAGCCATTTGATAACGGACGATACCCCCAGGGGTGTTCCGTTAGCAAGCTCACCAAGCAGCTTACTTGAGTCAAAGTGCTCAAGCAAGCACTCCAATGGAATGGAGCGCTCGGCACTGTTTAACAACATGGCAGTCATCCAAGGCAGTAACAACATGGCAGTCTATGTCATCCAAGGCCATGAACAACGCTCGTGTGGTACTCGAACAAATGCTGTCCCTGGCCGTCGTTTTCGGTTTTACTCGATCCTCTTGTGATAACACCTTCTCCAAAACAAATTTCTTGTGTTAGGAGCAGTTATTGAGAGTACTATACGAAGAGTAAATGAAAGATAAATAAATGGGGAGTTAGAAGGAGGAGCCCCCTGCCAAGTTTATCTGTGGACCTTCCACTGTGCACTTTGGGGAGGGTGTGGAGGGCTTTTGCATGTTTGTAGATTTGAAAGAATTATGATGAAAAGTAGAAGCAACAATTACATTTTGAACTGCACACTTCAATATCATCCTCTGTGACAGCAGAATTGAAGAAATAGCCACCGATCGTTTGGAATCGAACTACGGTGGCCATTTTGCATAAGTGGGTGAGTCCTGTTAGCAAGCGGCTTGCTTACCTGCTTGCTTAGCACCTCTCTTGATCGCTTGCAAAACGACTTGCAAAGTGGGTGCTACAGAAGGGCTGGCTTGGCAAGCGATAGCAAGCCGCTTGCTAACGGAACGCATGCCTGATTCCACGTTTTGCCAAATGTGGCTGAAGTGATATGAGTTTGGAGTTATCAATAATTTTTGTACCATTGTGTCTGATGAGTATTTAAACCAGACTGGAAGTTATATAAGTAACCAAGTATAAATAATCAGATATGTTAATGCCACAAGTAAGCACAAGATTAGTGGCATAGTCGCCATATTGTCCTGTCGTGCGTGTATCGTGTGTGGATAATGCTGTAGTGGTGGGCGGATTCAATTCCTATAAGTACTCGATTCTCGATTCAAGCCATGGAATCAAAAGGAATCGAGTAGTGAAACGGAATAGATGGCTATTCCAAGCACTTCCTACTTCCTCCAAAGAAATGCTTTTCAGAGGATGTTTTTTTCGTACCTCTTAATTGGCATATAAACAAACTCACCTGTGAGGTACATTGACACATAGAGATGGCAACAAATTGACTGATAAGCATACAAGTCTTAGAAATTTGAACAACCTGTCGTTCAAGAGGTCCATAAATGCAGTTTGGAACCATTTCAATAACTGATCTCCCTCCTATAAAATAAGAGAGACAAAAGGTTCGATGCTATCTTTGTTTAACAGACATTACTCATCACAAAAATACTGTATATCCGATATGCTGAAGCATTTGAAAACCAAGCACCAGACTGTATACCAATCATTGATGGTTTAGAATGTGAAATCAGAGAAACCAAAGTCTGCAACGGCAACAAGCTCGCAATCGATCATTCAAAGTAAGTTCTGTACTCGAGAGTTCATAGAACACAAAACCCTACATAATGTTCAGGTATATACACTTATACAGGAGGGCCTTGCTGTTTGTGGGGGTTACATTCTTGAAAATCCCTGTGAACCGTAAATCCGCAAACTTAGGCGGTAATGGAGAAAATATGATTTCAGACTTCAACTTTAAAATTTGTCCAAACTGTACCATTGATTAACATGTTTGTACATTGTTTTTGTGCTTTTTCTTTTCTTTTCATGAATAAAAGGGTTATCAAGAACATAAAATAAAGTATTATTTTCCTGTATTAAAAACATGAAATAAATTTATTTCTTGAGTTGTTAAAATAATGAAACTTAACATAATAATAACTAGAACGGGCACTCGTAGAGCGCATACCTTCGCCGCAGCCACTAGTTTGAACATGGCATGAGAGTGAAATGAGAACTAAAATTCCACTAAATCTGCTCGGGAATTTCGCAAATTTAAAGTCCATGATCCGGATTTTGTGAAAGGATTTTGTTATTAGAACTATTACGATTATGACAATTTTAGGTGATTCGTTGTCCGAGTGCCGAACTCTGTAGCATGTAGGGTCGGATTCGGTCGAATGTCACTGACCACGCAGACACGACCTGGATCAAGTAGATCATGTTTTCAAATCCGAGCGAGGACAAAAACGTCATTTTAATTGGCGTCTAATTAAACAAGAAAGTAAAACTCCTTGATCCGATCGCTCCCAAAATCTAATGGATTTGTCCTTTCTGATGCCAAACAAATCCAAAACAATTAAAGCCTCTCTGCGTTTTTTTTTTTTTGCGTTAAGTTGTCCACAACGCTTTCCGATATAAATGTGAATTTGTGTGACCCCTTGACCTTTGACCCCCAACGCTGCCTTGGGTGACAAAAGTACTATACCATGTGTCTATTAGAGGATGGGGAATTTAATTTTGACATTTGGAGTTAATTTGCTGTAAATCAAAACAAAATTGACAATTTAATCGCGAAAAAACGATTTGACCTTTTTGTTCCTTGACCTTAACCTTTGATCCGATCGTCCCAAAATCTAATCGATTTGTCCTCTCGTGATGCCAAACACATCCACAAAATTTCATGACAATCTGCGAAGTGGTTTTTGTGTAATGTTGTCCACAACGCTTCCCAATCAAAAACTCCATTTTGGTGACCCCCTTGACCTTTGACTTCCACAGACTAACTAGGGTTGCAAACACTATACCATACGTATATCAGTGGATCGGATTTGAATACTGAACATTTTGGACTTAATTTGATGTAAATCGAAACAAAATTGACACTTTAATCGCAAAAAAACGATTTTGACCTTTTTGTGACCTTGACCTTGACCTTTGATCCATCGCTCCAAAATCTAATCGATTTGTCCTCTCATGATGTCAAACAAGTCCACAAAATTCATGACAATCTGCTAAGTGGTTTTTGCGTAATGTTGTCCACGACGCTGCCCAATGAAAAATGCTTTGTGGTGACCCCTTGACCTTTGACCTCCAACCGCTAACTCGGTTACAACAACACCATATAATATGTTATATTTGAGGATAGGGCATTGAATACTCATCATTTTGGCATTAATTTGATGTAAATTGGAATAAAATTGACTGTGTTATCGCGAAAAAAAAAAAGTTTGACCTTTTTGTGACCTTGACCTTGACCTTTGATCCGATCGCTCCAAAAATCTACTCGATTTGTCTTTTCATGACAACAAACCTTCCCACACAATTTCAAGCTAATCCGCGTAAAGTTTTGTATAAAGTGATCCAAAACATTGTTAATACCATTTTGGTGACCCCCTTGACCTTTGACCCCAACCGCTACCTAGGGTAATTACGCCACACTTTCATGTGGCATAGCTAGAATGTAGAATTGAGTAATGAACATTTTGGTGTTGGTTTTATCTCGTTCGGATAAAAATTACCGCTTATGACGAAAAAACGATTCTGACCTTTTCGTGACCGTGACCTTGACCTTTAATCCGATTGCTCCCAAAAGCTTCGCCTGGCGTCCTGAGTAACTGCACATCATCTCTGAAAATTTCATGCAAATCGGTCCAGCAGTTTTTGCCAATGTTGTCCGCACACATATTTACCAATAAATAAATACACAGGGGTCAATACAATACCTTGTCGTCAAACGAAGTTTGCGAAGGTAATGATGATGATAAACTTAATCCAATTATGCAATGGGAATGTTGATGATGGCAACGACAAAGAAAAGTTGATGGAAATGATGATGGAGGTAAGTTTGATCGGTGATTGTGTTGACGGTCAACATTAATTAGGTGAATAAATGTGGGAAATAGTTCAACAACCTGCGATTTTTCGAGCACATTGACCGTCCACAAACCTCGCCTTGATAAATTTATCACGATAGAGCAAATCCACGAATGGGAAACCCACGAAAAGCAAGGCCCTTTTGTACTTCAATTTCAATAAAATAATAATTTTAAAGATCGTTAAAAAAAAAATCAGAAGTTTAGTGCTACTAAAGCAGTCTTATACACCAACCACACTTATACACTGTAATAAGATGATGTCAAGTCACAATTTAGGAGATGGAGGCTTTATTGATCAGTACATAGCCATTATAGAGGCACATTTATACACCTGCCACGTCCACTAATGCTATATATTGTTGCGGTTCTCGCAACCGCATGCCTCCAAGGCAATGGCATCCAAACATATAGTGGCCCCAAGACAGTTATTCCATTAATATACGTTTAGATAGTCCCTTCCCTTTTGTCTAGTGGGTCAAATGGGACGTGCGTTGTGGGGATCTCATAGCTAGGTTTGCTTACACCACTAACTTCATTTCTACTCTACTTTTCTACTTATTCCTGAGGTAAATCCGAATTTGGGTCCTCGTGTAGGCCAGCAGGCACTGCGCTCGGACACCCGATCGGCATAGTGCGGCACAGCGCAGAGCTCCCGTCCTCAAGCGATCCCTCAACCCAACTTTTGCGGCAAGTTTTACAGTATGCTCGGCAGCTCGAGATGATCGACTCGAGCTTCCGATGATCTGGGGGGAGATTGCTGGTTGCACTGAAAAGGCATACGAATGAATATCTCATAAAGAGGCTGCACAGATGTGTTTTTTCACAACACAGAAGCAAATGACCCAATATCGGCGAGAGTGTGGCTGGCAACTTGGTGCCAATAGCTACATCGTCAGAGGCCGATAATAGTAAAATGACAACCATGCTACGTTGTGCATGATACGGGTGGTGCGTACTTTTCAACCCATTTCTGGACTAATTATATCGGCATTCTCTTTTCCTTTCTCCTCTGCACTTTATATCTATATCCTTTTCATCCAAATCCTCCATCGAATTATGATATCTGATCGTTCCCCTCAAATCCTGACACAGATCAGTGTTGGCCCCACGCACACAATAGCAGAATCGGGCAAACGCGAGCGCTGACCACGTGGGCCATGGCGGATCCGCGTGTACTGCATGAAACATGCATGGATTTATCCTAACACTTTACCATCGGTCCTCACTGGCGGCCACGGGTGTTCCCCACAGACAGCAGACGTTTCCTCACCTCTCCGGCCAGCAAAACCGTGATCAGGCAGAAGCATGTTGCGCAGTCCAGATCGCTCGGGCCACGTGATGCATCACGGAGCAGGCATTGATCAGCGCTAATCGGAGGCGCCCGGGCAGGCATGCAGGACCGACACGACCCTCGGCCAGTCGTCAGGGCACGGCCCAGGGTTCTTGCAAGGCAATTCATGACACAGAGTTCGGTGTGGGCGATTCATATCATGTTGTGAGGTCAGAGCGAGACATTTTCGCGGCTTGGGACCGCCTTGCCGGAAGTGGAATGTTATCGCTTCCGGCCATCGAGGCCGGGCCGCGCGGGGAGCCGGGCCAATCAGAGTGCCTGATTGGGTGACGACGCATCGCTTTGGGGTGGCCCCCCACCCCCGGGGCCGTTCGCGCTCGCTCTTCCCTTCTTCGTCTCCCGCATGCGCTGGACTTCGTCATACCTGGACTCGCCCTCCTGTCGTCATCGGCTGGACTCCGCCCTCCTGTCGTCATCGGCTGACCTCGCCCTCCTGTCGTCATCGGCTGGACTCGCCCTCCTGTCGTCATCGGCTGGACTCCGCCTCTGTCGTCATCGGCTGGACTCCGCCCTCCTGTCGTCATCGGCTGGACTCCGCCCTCCTGTCGTCATCGGCTGGACTCCGCCCTCCTGTCGTCATCGGCTGACTCCGCCTCTGTCGTCATCGGCGGACCCGCCTCCTGTCGTCATCGGCTGGACTCCGCCCTCCTGTCGTCATCGCTGGACTCCGCCTCCTGTGCATCGGCGGATCGCCCTCCTGTCGTCATCGGCGGACTCGCCCTCCTGTCGTCATCGGCTGGACTCCGCCTCCTGTCGTCATCGGCTGGACTCCGCCTCCTGGTCGTCATCGGCTGGACTCCGCCCTCCTGTCGTCATCGGCTGGACTCCGCCTCCTGTCGTCATCGGCTGGACTCCGCCCTCCTGTCGTCATCGGCTGGACTCCGCCCTCCTGTCGTCATCGCTGACTCCGCCTCTGCGTCATCGCTGGACTCCGCCTCCTGTCGTCATCGGCTGGACTCCGCCCTCCTGTCGTCATCGGCTGGACTCCGCCCTCCTGTCGTCATCGGCTGGACTCCGCCCTCCTGTCGTCATCGGCTGGACTCCGCCCTCCTGTCGTCATCGGCTGGACTCCGCCCTCCTGTCGTCATCGGCTGGACTCCGCCTCCCAACTCAAGTCCCTCTTTCACGCTGATGGTCACGGCTAGACGTGAGCTGCCAAAGCCCACGAAGTGAAAGACAACGCACCAGTTGTCAGCGAGGTACCGCACCATGGGCAGCCCCCCAAACGTATTGGTGGAGCGTTCGGGCAATCAATTGTACAAGGTACCGAAGACCGTAGCTTCAACTCCTCTCCCTTCTTGCTTCAATAACTTCTTCTTCATCGGGTTTTGTGTGTGTTGATGTGTGTGTGCGCGTGTGTGTCGTCCTGGCACCTGTCCCGTAAGTTAACATTGCAGAAGATTATTATTTCGCGTTATATTCTGCTCTGTGTCTGCTTTCGTAAGTTGCTTGTAATATTGCCGCACCTCTCACTGTTCTTTCTATCCCTGCATTACACACCCCAATAAAACTATTAAATGTGCCACATACCTTTCTTGCCCCATTGTAAATAAATCATCATTAGAAATGTTCCCAGGTCGTTTTTGTCTTTTCCTTCATTGATCCAGCATGGTCCAAATCCTAGCTTAGCCGGGACTTAATCCCCAACGATCCGTTCCTTTTAGCCGGTACGTCCTTGGCAGTGTCGCTCGGCAGCATCCAATCCGGTAAAGTGATCTGGTTTTGACAAGGCGTACCGAGGGCGTGTTCCCTGGTAATTAAATCACGTGATTAATTAGGTAACCCAGCTAACCCGTAGACGGGAGGACCCTAGGTCAAGCGGTTGAGTTATTGGCATCCACGGTCAGTTAGCGACCCGCCGCGTCACGGAATTATCCTTGTGCGACAGCCTACAATTCCAGGGAGTCTGGTGGGAGCCGAGATAGCTTCCCCCCCTAGTGGCCCTCTCACCTGACCCCCGGCCCGCAACAATATCGATATATCGTATGCTTCTTGGAAGTATAATGAAGTTGATTTGTATTCTACAGTCTTCAAGTATATAATTAAATTTAGGTAAAGGTTTAAAGGTTTAAAGGCGTATAAATAAATAAATTCCAGACTTTACCGCCATTTTACCGAGTGTCTATTACATCACTCTATCGAGCACGTTACATTAAATTATTCATGCCTGTTGTTTGTGTCCTTTATAACGTCCTTAAAAACAGTGAGTTTCCTGTTTGGAATGAATTTAATTTTTGTTTGACTGCCAGGCAGACAGACAGAGTAAAAATATTATCTCACTCCTGTCTGCACAGGTGTGATCAGGACAAATTCTGAGCCAATGTTCAGTAAAATGGCAGACATGTCTTCCTATTCATGGTCCAATTCATACTCAAATTATAACATTCAATTTAAAGAAGTTGTTCCTTGATCATAAACTGATGAGACGGACAAACATAAACCAATTGCTTAACCCATCCTTTCGCTTCGTGTGCATGGGGTAAAAATCTCGAACTGCTCCAAGTATGGTGCTGATTCCCTAAGATAAAATCACATTCAGCAGATGCTGATAAATGTGATTGTGAGGGACATGCAACCTGTATCTGTTGTTGAAGACTGGCTTCAAAGACTTTGTGGGGGATTTGGACTGAAAAGATCACCTCCCAAGTCGTTGTACAAACATGCAAAATATGCTTCCTGAAGTGTATTGAGAAACCAGGTAAAAGCTTGCTCGGACGATTCAGGCTGCCATTTCCATTGCCCTCACAACAGATATTTGGACATCTTGTCAAACCCAGACATATCACTCTCATGGCACTTCCTAGACAGCAAATGGAATTTGCATGCTGTTGTTCTTAGCATGTTGCATATGAAATCTAAAAGTCCTCCATCCCCCAAAACCAAAAAAAGAAAATGGAAGTACGATTCCAAGAAAAAAGTATTTGGAATCGAATCTCTTCCAAAATTCCCAGAATCCGCCATCACTAAATGCTATCCATCAGGAAGACAAGTTAGACGCCACAGATATATATACATATATATATATATATATATATATATATATATATATATATATATATATATATACATACCATATACCATTCCTTTCATGCCATAAAGGTGTAAGGCTACCAAGGAAATTTCATTGGCAAGGAGTACAGTCCTTGACAGGTCACCACTCCTATACAGGTTACCTCCAAATGGTTATTACCCCAGTACACTGGTACTCATTTCACCAATCTCAGAAGGATAACAGGCTGAATCAACCCACCTGGTGTTATTTCAACGGTTTAAATTACTTAATTATCATCGATTTATTAATTACTGATGTATTTTATTTCTCATCTGGGAAATATCTCAGGCGCCTGTAAGCGTGTACTCTTTGCCGACCTTGGAAGGATGACAGGCTGAATCAACCCACCTGGTGTTATTTCAACGGTAAAAATAAAAATGGGGCTTAAACTCAAGACCCTAAGATCTTAAGACAGCCGCCTGAACCATTAAGCCAGCACCAAGCTTGTATCGTTGATGAGTAAGGCAGATGGGGAGCCACGATTTGGCCTTCAGTTTACAGTGGTTCGGCACATACTTGTCCTGCCTCACAGTAATGTTGAAGAAGAAAACATCTTCTCACAAGTTCACCAAGAGAAGATCGATTGCCGAGGGTGCTTGCCAAATGAGGTCACCTGCTCTCCTCACATGCAAAACCAACTCCTTAGACTAAACGACTATCTCAGTATTCTGGTGTATTTTGTGTCGCTGACAACATCTGAAAAACGTTTTCAACCACGTTTGGTAAAAAAAAAATTGGTTAAAAAAAAAGAAGTAAAAACCCTCTTTCGATTCCGACCAACCCGTTTTTCATCACCTCCAACTTGCCATGTATGCAAATGTACGAAGCATTAAACATTCCGGCTACTCACCAGTACGATGATTTACAGAACTTTTAAAATGCACACAGCCATCCGAGTTCAAACATATAGCTGGTCTCTCCAGACATCCAGAAAAAAAAAGAGGAAGGATTGAGTGGAGGTGAGCAGTGAGTTTGGATTTTGGGAGTTCCACCAGAGGAGGGGGTTACTGGTGGACATGCACACCCTGCAGAAACCTGTGGGAGGGACGGAGCATGTAAAGATCAGATGATGCAAAACCAGAAAGGAGGCAGCAGAAGGCATAGATCATAGACTTGCCTGCAATGTGAAAGTTGTAGGCCCAGAGTCAACTTCAACATGGGAGATATCAATAATGTTAAGGCCTTGCTTTCCACGGCATCAAGCTAAGGAAGGTGTGAGGCAGGGATATCAGTCCAAGGAGAGCAGGGGTGTGTTCCCTTAGTAAGTGACTTGGTATCACTTGCCAAGCGGCTTGCTTGATTCAAAGCACTCATACAAGCACTCCGATGAAACGGAGTGCCCACGGCACTGCTTAACAACATGGCGGTCTCCATGGAAACAAGGCGATTGCGGTATTCGAGCAAATGCTGTCCAGCGTCGTTTTCAGTTTTACCTCGATCCTCTTGTGCCAACTTTCCCAAACAAATTAATCGTGTTAGCAGCAGCTCCAGAGTACGAGAAAGAGGGGAAAAAAAGATAAAGAAGTGAGGAGTCAGAAGAGCCCCTGCCAAGCTATCCCATGAATCGTGGGGTCCAGCAGTGCAGCAAAGACAGACCTCAGAGAGAAATGCAGATAGATTGGGTTCATGGTTTGGAGCGAAGAAAATAAAGTTGTTGTTTCATTTTTTTATCACGAAGGGGGATAGGATAAAGTTGAGGAGGCTGAAGGACAATACTTGGGAGAAAAGAAGTGGAACGCGGAACAGAACACGTCGTCACAACAGAGACAGAATTTGCACGCCAGCTATCCGAGAAGTGGGCCTAAGAAAAAAACAAACTCGAATTTGACAATTCGACACAACAAGGAACGATTTAACATGGAAAATTAGACTAAAACACAAACAGCAAAACAGGGATGAAAATATAACAGAAAGACACGACAAATCTGGTCCAGAAAACGTAGCTTTGATGAAGTACTCATAAGTATCATGTGTAAGACCCATCACTTCGCTGACGGAAATATCAATCTTCGCGTAATTGCTTTAAAAAAACAAAAAATGGTTCTTGTTAATAGGGAAAAATAAAATTAGGCGGTGTATAAATACTGCCCTCGCTATACACTCAGGGAGCGAGGAGGGGAAGAGTGTTGATGGGATATTCATCACAGCCTTTTTAGATGCTGAATTCCGAATAATATACAACAACACACAAAGGGGAAGATCAAAATAAAATAAAATAATCCTCGCCCTTCTCTTCCACCTCTCTTCCTTCTTTTGATCAAACTGTCTGGGGTATGTATTCGGCATGGGCCATGCCAGGAAACAAACTCTACTCATGCGTGTATGTGCAGCACGTTATGTATGCTGCGTGTACATATATACATGTATTACTATGCATGCTGCACTGTGCAGGGGGTACCCATTATTGCTTGATCAGGGGTATCCCCTATAGGACAATTGTTGACGGACGGACACACACATGCATGCAGGCACACCGACACTGAACTCCTTTTATATATTAGATAAGAAGCAGCTCCCACTGGAACCTACACATGAGCAGATCTGGAACCAGATTGATCGTCACTGATCGTGAGGAATGGAGTTCTTGAGATAGCAACATCACAACTGGCACAAGTGTGGGGCCTGTCAAAATTGGAATGGAGAATAACCAGGGAGAGAACAGAGCTATCGGTGTGGGTGGACGGGGGGGTTGGTGCTGACAGGGGGTAGGGAATAGGGGTAGTGGTTAGATGGATGAGGGTGGCACGCAGGTTGACCAGGTGTCCCGTATTTATCTCGTTTTGTGTCCAAATGCCCCATGTCCTGTTTCATACCTTCCCAGGACACCATTTGTCCCATTTTTTTCAGTACTATGAGCAATGTTTTAAAAAGGAAAGGCGCTACGCAACACAGGTGTGTACGCCTCCATCATGCCAACAATATACTGTCAATAAGGCCAAGCAGCAGTCAGAAACCCTGCAATACCATCAGGGGACTCATCACACTGGAGTGATGTAATCACCACTAAATATTGTTACGGCTGTGGAAATTCGCAAACACCATTCAGGTCCCGTAGGTGAGGTATTTCGAAGTACGTGTATAGTTAGCCCCAAACCCATTGTTTAGAGGGAATTAATGTGATTCATTCGGGCTGCGACACTTTGAGTTAGTCGTTTTTCTGTTCTTTCATTATTTTCGAACAACCACACTTCAACATCAACCACGCCACCACTCCAACAACGCCAGCACCGCCATCTCACAACAACCACACCATCTTCGCCACGACCCACACCAACGAACGCCATCCTCCGCGGTCCACGTACGACGGTTTCCGTGTTGGAAACCGTCGAACGCGAGAAGAGAAAGAAGAAATCACCACAGCGAGGGCGCGCGGTTTTCCCGCTTGTTTTTTTCCCTGGCCCCGCAGACGGATTTTCCTCGCCCCCCGCATGGCGCGGGGAGGGGGGAACGAGAGGGAACTGCCTCCCCACTTTTCTACTCGAGCGCGCTCTGAAGGGATATGTTGGGCGCCTAAGAAACGGGGTCGGGGCGCCGGGGGTTTATGAAGAGAGCGGAGGCAGCAGTGAGCATTCTCGGTATCTTCTTCGGTGGTGTCTCGCTGTGTCGGTCTTGGTGGCTTGTCTCTGTGTCTATGGCTGTTCGTTCGCGCTTTGCTTGGTGGTGTCCGGTTCTTCGGTGTGTTCGTGCTTGGTTCTGATGTCTCCGCAGCTTAGGTATGTTTGATAAGGGGTGTGTGGTTATTAGGCGAGTGAGTGGGTTGGCTGTCCTTTCGCTGGTTGGGATTGTGAGTGCTTGAGATCTGCTCGTGGTCTTTTTTAGTGCGAGGTCGTGTGGCATGATTATTATTGGGTGTGATTGTGGTCGTTTGACGTGTCCATGTAGGTTTCCGGTAGATTTTGTAGGGCGTGGGTTTCTTCTGGAATATTGTGTGCTTTGTGTGGGTGTAGAGTTTGGGTGGTATCCGGGAGGTTTATTAGTTGTAGCTGTTATGGGTGGTGTGGGTCGCGGTGTGTTAGATGGTGACTTAGATGTAGCGTAATGGAAGCTGCTTGTGAGATTGATCTTGTGGAGCTGGGGTAGGACGACCAGGGATGGATGTATAGGTTTGAAGTGAATGGCGGTATCGGTGGTCGCTGGCGGTGCTTATGGGTGCGACTGGGATGCTGGGGTGTGCTGAGGTTCCGGTGTGTTCGTGATTTAGTGGGGGTGAAATATGTGGGGTTGTGGGTGTCGTGTGTGTTCTGCGTTGGTAGTTGGTTGTGGTGTTAGGCGTGTGGTGAGTTGGTGCAGGAAGTGGTTGTTGTTGGATGTTGCTGTTGTGATTAGTAGGTGGCTCTTGGCGTACCTGATGGGGCGTGGTCGGTGCTCGAGGCGTCCGTGGGTCCGAGGGGGAGCCATGCACGGTAGCAGGCATCGAGCGCTGAGGCGCTCGGACGAGGCTTGTTCGGCCGACCACGCCTCGAGGACGTGGATCTGCGCGCCTAGAGCTTGGGGTGACCGGCTGGTGCGCGTGTCAGTTGTTTGTGATTCTAACCCGTCTAGGGATGCGGGTTCCGGCATAGAGCTTCGAACTCTGGTTAGGAGGGAATCGCGGGACTTCCGGATTGTGTCTTTGTTGGTGGTCTCCTGTTGGTTGAAGTGTGTGTGGTGGCCGGCTGATGATCCTAGTAGTAAGGACTGTGGTTAACGTGTGGCTCGTGTGTAAGGTAGTCGGTGCTATGCGTCTGGTCGCAGTTGTGCTTATCTTGACTATGGTCGATTAGTTGTGGCATTTGCATAATTGTGGACTGGTAGATACATGCGTGATTATATGTGTTGCTGATTCTGTGTTGCGTGTGTGATGGATAATTATATGCTTTTCATTTTGGTAAGTTTTTTCATTGTGGCGCTCGGACCGTTGTCGGCATGCGTTCCTTATGATATTGTTTGGTCGGATTTTTGCCTGTTTGGGTGGTCTCCCTACTAGCTTGTTCTTAAATTCAGTTATCAATGGGTACTGTAGATGGGGGCGCGGAAGACCACGCGAATAAAAATTTATCTGAAAGCGTCAAGGGTCGACGATAACAGTGCGCGCATTCGGTATTATCTCCTATAGTAGCCACGGAACGAGCGCTTGAATGCCGGTGATCGGTGGGTCCAAAGTCGACCTGTGCGATGGTAAACGCCCTGCGGCTTAAGTGCTTACCGCGTGGCAGTTACTTAGGTATAATCGACTTTCGGCCTGCTGATTCACACCTACCTCGCACTGCAGTTTACGGTAGAATGCGGACTGGGTTGTGCGTACGGTGGGTTAGAAGTCCCCCGCACCCTGTGACTGCTGCGTGCCGGCGTTAGTCCTGCGTAGGTGTGAAAGGAGTTTTATAGGGTGTACGGAGGGTCACGAGGACGTGGAATTGTTCCCGTCGGTGCGAGGCTGGTACGCGCGATTCGAGGGCTCACGGTGGGCCGAGTCGCACGCTCGGATCGGCGCTGGAATTAGCGCAAACCACTGTGTGCCAGAGCGGTCGAACAGACGAACCCTCCTTGTCTCCAGCTAAATTCACAGGGAATCGGTCCAGCGGGGTGAGAGGTAGCGACTCTGCCTCGATGGCCGCTGTAGTAAAAGTTAACGAGCGTGGTCGTAAATGTAAGTCCGCGTGTCGTTGAACATAAGATGCGCTGGTCTCAGGGCGAGCGGTAGCGCGGGGTATGAAATGTATGATGTTACGTAGTGAGGGATACATTGGCCCGAGGATCGGTTTCTTGCTTATAGATCTATGATTGCGACGCCTAACCAACTAATCTGTGGTTCAGAGTGAGGAGCTGGCTGGCACGTAACTTTGCCGTGGCAAACGGAGTCTCCAGTGGTCTAGTGCGCTTCGCACGCCAGCAGCAGTGTAGCGGCGGTTTATGCGGGCTTGAATATTGTTAAATGTATTACAACTAGACTGGGACAACAGGCTAAGCGGAGGCGTGAACTCCCGTCACGGTTTTTCATGCACGTGGTCACGGCATGTGGCCATGGCAGGCGTGGCAGGATGGATTGCGAGCATTGGCAAGGCTTCTAGGCACAATTGGGGGAATATGTGCTTGTGCGGTAATGGAGAGTGGTTGGGGAAGCGTTGAGGCTTCCGGGAATATTATCGGCAGGGCCAGTGTGCATGTGTGCTGTGAAAGTGAGAGTAGGGTGTGGATGGACGATGTCATTAGCAGAGACAGTTGGACGGATTTAGCGCAGTGATCAGCTGTCAGAAAAGAGGTGTACCCGGTGTACGGGGGACACATCTGCGATTGGACGCATTTACTGGAGACGATAAATTCGGGTAGTGCAAAGACTAGAGTGGACCTTGTCCAATCAGAGTTCCGAGCGATGAGGCTGGTGAACGTGGTGGGGATAAAAAGGATATTGTGGGTAGTGTTTGTTATACCCGGTTGCATGTGCCTGGCGAATTGATGCGTATCGATGGTAGCAAAGCTGATACAAAAAGTCGAGATGAGGGAAGGTGCGAGGCAAGGATGTGTTAAATCTCTCTCAGGGTATATAGGAAACAGACTTGGGAGTGATAGATAATGGAAAAGGCGCGATAGTCCTCGGACAAAGAATAAACCAAAGAAGCAAGGGGTCGAACTTGGAATAATGATTGGGGTCGGTAAGCATAAGCTATTAGGAGTGTGGTTGGAAATTAGTTGATTGGAGGATTAGGGCATAGAGGCGGAGTGTCCGAATGCAGAGACTGAGGGCGGAGGAGTGAAGGAAATAGCAGTGTTGCGAAAGGAGAAAAATGTGGAGAACTATGAGTGGGGAGTTGGATGACAATTGAGAGAAGAGTTTAAATAAGTAACGAGGGAATCATGAAAGGGGAAGATGGCCTAGGAATGGAAGGATAAATAAGAGGAAGAGAGACAGCTGGAGGAAAGGGACGGAAGAGTTGGCTGGCAGTGGAGAAAGGTCCGGTGAACAGTTAACTGTAAGAAACTTAAGCAGGGGGAGGATTATATTGTGAGGGGGAAGTGAGAAAAGTTGAAAAAGAAAGCTTAGAAAAAGGAAAAGCGCAAAGCAAGATGAGGAATGTGGATACTTACGACTGAAGCAAGGAGGTAAGGTGGAAAGATTTCAGTTGTGTCGGAAGAGTGAGTATTGAGATTGGTCGCCATGGAAGGGGGCAGTATATTTAGATGTGTGGATGGGAAATTGAATGGGCATCAGTAAAATAAAACTAAAGAAATACGAGCAAAAAAAAGGGACGAGGTACACTGTGTCAGGGCTTTGGGGGGTATAGGAGGCTGGGTGTCCAGGAGACTCCTTATGTGGGGATGCCGAGAGTCCTCTCAGCGTGTGGTTGTTGGCAGGGGGTGTGTGTGTTTTGCGAGTGTGCGGTGTTAGATGGCGTGCTTTGTCCGGCGACGCGATGTGGAGTGTGGAAGTGAGGGCCCCCCGTGTGGCAAGGGGTGGAAAAGTTGGGGTGTGAGTGGAAGGGCTTGTGAGGGAGAAGCCGCCGTGGTAAGGGGTCGCTGTTAGAAGGGTTGAGGGAAGGTGAAAAGGTCGTCATGCGGGAAGCATGCAGGGCCGCGTCTCCCCGGTGTAAAGTGTGTGGGACGTGGGAGTCGTGGTCGTGCGTAACAGCGCAAGAAGTGTGGCCGTGGGTTAGAAGGAGTAGCGACTGGCGGGTACAGTAGTGGACAGGTTAAAGCCGGGGTAGCGGCTGTAGCTGTATTGGGGACCGCGCCGGGTTCACCCAGCGGCGAGCTCGAGGTCCGGGCCGTGCAACGCACGAGGCCGCCACGTGCTCGCTTGCGGGAGTGAAGCCCGGTCCGGAAA
>CM068960.1:31223709-31236409 GCA_035128595.1 Eptatretus atami
AACGACCCCCAAAGAACTGAACGAACGACCCCCCAAATAACTCAAGACTGAGGATGGTGTCGTGGTTTATAGACCTCCCTCAGAGGGGAGGAGCCTTGGTGAAGCCGACGCCACTGTCCATCCTTATTGGACAGGGCCTCCATGGCTCCGCCCTTTCTGGGCGGGGCCTTGGCCAGGCACCGGCGAGGCCCGTCCACTCCACACGTGTGGACTCGTCAAGAAAGAGTTGGAGTGTTTGGAGAAGCCGAATAGGAACTGTGACAGCGAAGATTCTGTCTCGGAAAAATGAGCCTCCAGAGACAACAGGTGGACCGTGGTACGTTGTTGCCGCTGACCGAAGGCTGCAAGCACTCCGGGTACCGTGGATCGTTCAATGGCGGTTTGATAAAGATTTATTACCCTAACTAAATAAAAAACGGCAACACACCCCTTCATTTCCCACTACACACAAGGGGGGGGTTCCTGTCTACACATATACTTAACGGCATAACTGACTTGGGGCACCTGTACGTTGTATGCGTACAGTTCCTAGACACCTAACAATATTAAAAGCAGGTTGCGGTCAGCCAAACCATGTTCTGAAAGATTTATCAATAGATTATATTGGCATTAAATAAGTTCGATGGGAAACATGTGGTTGCCTAACTATTGGGAAAATTAATGAAATTTAAACCTCTGAAAGTTGTTAATTTCTCGAGGCTGTTGAAAAAATAACAACCAACCAGCGTGTCTAATATTATGGATGGTGACGTCAGCGTCCCTCCAAAACAAAGCGGAAGCTCACTCTTTCATTGAAGAAAGTGTCCAGTTGGAGCCGGGCCGTTCTTTGTTTTGAGCTTGCAACTGTCTATATTATTCCTTTTGTATTCGAATTAATTGTAGAAGCAAGTTTATTTGGATATTTGTACATCATGCTCGTACGTGTGTCATGTTTTTGCGAACATGGCTGAAAACGGGTAATCGCTGCCCGACCGATTCCCGAAGGAATCAAACATTCGCTGGCAGTGGATAAGATTTGTACAAACAAACGGGCGAATTTTTTTCCCTGCTTTCAACTTTTAAACAATATCTTTGTGGAAAAAGCGCTGCGGCCTAACATCTAGTCAAGGCGCCGCTAGGCCCTGCGCTTTGCCAATCTGACATAAAACCTTATAAAATATTTCGGCAATTTTACAAACTTCACAACTATACCCGAGTGTTAAGCATCCTAAGCGAACTGCAAAAACCGAAAACAGAATTTGAAATTGACTTAAAAAAAAACACCCGCAACATCTCGAAGCAAAAATCTCAAATCACCACATTATATAAATTATTTTGTCAAAGTCATAGAAACCCGTAATATTCAGCCATCCCACGAATAATCTTTACATAAATCCGAACACTTAACAAGTCAGGCATGTGAATGATACCTTTATGGGATGAAAATGATTTTTAAAATACCTCATCTTTGGTGGAAAAAGCGCCTACTGCCTTAAGATCTACCAAGGCGCCCGCAGCCGATAACGCCGCCAGGCGCCCTCAACATTGAACATTCATAACGTCGACGAATAAAAGCTCAAATTGCACCAAAACTTACCTTATTCTTGCGAGCTCACATCCCCTGTTAGTGGGTGAACAATGCCAACGCTTGGCGAATTCTCTTCGCAATGATTAGGAAGAGCCGACATCAAGGACCAAAAAGCGACGTCGCTATTGACGGCTTGCCGCCACAAAGCCAGTTATCCCTGTGGTAATTTTTCTGACACCTCTTGCTTAAAGCCAAAAAGTCCAAAAGGATCGCGAGGCCACCGCTTTTCAACGTCTTGTAATTTCGTACTGAAAATCAAAGACAAGCGAGCTTTCGCCCTTCTGCCTCCAACGGGAGGTTTCGTCTCCCTGACTGGCAGTCAGTCTCACTTGTACACGACATAGGGTCGTTTACTTGCACTTGCAAGTGGCACAAAATTTTATATGGCTCAGGCCAGAAACTCCAATAGTAATAAATCCCATCATCCTCCGACTGATCCTCGCAATATCAGAATGAAAACACTCAATTTCATAGCCGCTGAAATCACTCTCTGATTCGCAACTCGCATTGTTCACACCTGTTTTCCGATGGTCACGTAAGTATTCGAGAACTGCACGTCATAAGCATCTTCCGGTAACTTCGGACTGTTTTTCGATCACTGACAAAAGTTTTGACTTAAAAGTTAAATTTTTAGCATATTTTTGGAGTTTCAAAATGTAAGAAAATAATTGCCAAAACGATTATTAGGCTTACCAACTCTTCGAATCACGCGAAGTCATCCAAGCGCCCAAAACCTGCTCTTTAATGATCTCTAATCTTTGTGAGGATCACGGTCAGCTTTCAAATCGCTCCAATTTGGTTTTGGTCAATAATGCGATTACAGTGTTTCTATGTATGAAGCGTACGTAGCCCGCACATAAACCCAAGTCCGGAAGCAAAAGTGTTCTGAAGGAGACGTAGTGGGTCCAAGTGATAATGATGCCATCCCATCAGCATTTTTTTGTGGATGGGGGCAGTCGAGCATATCTAAGACCCCAAAAAACACTAAATCTCTTCATTTCAAGATATTAAAAAAAAATAAAAACAATTGATTAAAGTAATGTGTTCCCAATGAAGCCAATACCTTATTCATTGAACGAAAACATGAATTTTTTGATTCTGTGGACTTTAAATAAAAAGGAAGGTTAAATTGTTTAATATATACAAATTTGGATTGGAATGCAACACAAACATAATGGGGCCAAATAGCCCTTTTTTTCCGCAAAAGCCTTCTTTTATCAACTTTTATGTGTTTCGGAGAATGCATCAATCAGGCCCGTAACAGCCTTAGCGGAAGACGTAAATTTGGATCTCACCATATTGTTAGCATTCAACATCCAGGTTAAACCAAGGATGAATAAACTTTTGCTTTCGACTTCCGGTTTTTGGTCTGAGCACCTTGGACCGTAGGGCATGCAGTTCCTCCAACCAGTTCATCAAAGCGAATTTTTCCAAGACCAATCTGTCATGTCTTTCTGTATCATTACCTTTGGCCACTGAAAGATGAAGGAGGCTAAATGTTTTCAACTCCCTCTCTGTTTGTTTTTTTGTGTGCAGATATCTCAAAAGTTGTGGAACAGATCCGGATGAAATTTGGTGGGCAGAGTTTGGTGTGTGGACAAGGACAGAGCTGATTAGATTTTAGTGAAGATCCGAATCCGGATCTGGATGTCAACCTGAACAGATATCTCAATCCAGGTAACGTACTAATAAGCCAGACATAATCTGTTTAACAAGAATCCCTTCCTTGCAACCAGAAACATTCCCTTGATGCCTTCGTGTCTTCCCTAGCTATTTAATTGCCTCCTCCGATTTGATAAGGCCTAAACCCTTCCTGGCGGCAAGAGTTGCGCCTACATAAGAAATCAATTTATCACTGTCCGTGTGCTGACCTTCTTCCCTCTCTCCCACATCTTGTTGTTGTGTCATCTTCTCCCTAACAGTGACGACTTCAATTTTCTTTTCTTTTCATATATCCTCCTCTCCTCTCTCTTCTCTCTCTCTCTCCCTTCTCATCTCTCTCTCTCTCTCTCTCTCTTCTCCTCTCAGCAGCAAGCAAGCAGCAGCAAACGAATTAGGGTCAGTCCGGATAAAACTGGAAACGACTGTCATTTGCCCAGGAGTAAGATGCTTCCATCTCACATGAAGATGCAATGTTTTTAACATGTCCTTCTCATGTACATAGGCATGTGGCTAATTGTTTGGTTCATTGCTCAGGAGTGTGGCTATTGCAGTGCCTCCTGTAGTTAGGACAAGAATGGCCTGAAATTTGGCTAGGATGTCAATTATCCCCGCACCGTTTCGTCAAAAAGATACCGTGGAATATTAACTTCCACATGCTAGTGCTAATCCAGAATGGGTCACCCAAGCTTAAGATCCGATCCAAGGAAGGGACCCTGCGAAAAGCACCAATCCGGACGTTTTTTCCTCGATCATAAATTAAAAGCCCAGCACGAAGATCAGCTTAATGGTAAATCACCTCTCCACTCTGTCTCTCCGCTCCACTTTTCCCACCACTCACCCTCATCCTACTCCATTCATTCATTCTCTTCTCTTTCTTTCTCTCTCTCCCTCCTTCCTCCCTCATGAAACCAGATGTGTAAGCAGGTGGTTAGCCATGGGAAGAAAACATTTTGAAGAAAAGAAAAGGAGGCATCTTCACAGGCCCTTCATTGGCAATCATTGATGTGACCACATGGCAATCATTAAGTACAAATATGGTTCCATAGCAAACACTCCCATGTACTTACACATGCAATAGTTTGCCTTTGGACCTCTCATGTCCACATTCAAGAAGTCATCATGTAACATTATGAATTGTTGCCCAAAGAATAGGATGGCAGAAAACATTTTTTTTCATATCAACAAAATTTTCCAACCTTTTGTTTTAAGCTGTGAAGCCATGAATTTGGGCTCAGTGGTGTTTTTGTTATTTGCATAAGCATCCACAATGTAATAAACCACTCAAGTGTTGCGGTACTCAATAAACAGTCTGATATTACGTCATAAACAGCATCTTTTTCTCTATACACATTGTTTATCGCCTAAGTGAATATTTATTTATGCCCCAGCTGTTGGCTGCTTGGCTGCATCAATTTTCTGGGGGCACAGCTGTGCCTGCTGATGCAATACCCATATTCCAGCAAGCTGATACTCATTTTTGCCGATCTTGGAAGGATGACAGGCTGAGTCAACCCTACCTAGTGTTAATTCAAACAGCTCAACGGGGCTGAACTCAAGACCTGAGATCTTTGTATAAACCCCCGAGATCTTATTTAGAGGTCTTATAGACCCTTGTAAGGGAGAAAATGACTGAGAATAATTGTAAATTTAACCTGTTCGGTATACAGTGTAAATTTTTTATAAGTAGATAACGATATCAATTGATATATTAAGTTGCGAAGCAATCGTGTTATGGGTTCAATTGCATGGGGAATGGGGAATGGGTGGTGCAGTCATCCGCCACAGATTATGGGGAATGAACAGGTGTTTATGGGTTCAATTTTACTTTCCCTGTTGTGTCACTCTGGCCTTATTCAACTCATTGAAGTTCCTGTATAATCATCTACTAACGATGGCAGGTGGAAAATGTGGGGAAATGGTCATCTGGATACACTACAGGCATGATGGACCCGATCAAAGTGGCTCTCTGTCTTTGTGATATTCCCTTGTATAAAGGTCTACAAGATTAATGTTTGTATGAAAGGTCTAAAAAGGCATTCACTTCGTTTTCTTGTGCGGTACGCAAAAATGACGTTTTCCTACTCCAAAAGTGCATAAAATTGTGGCTTATCCCAAAATTGTCCCACTTTTTGTCACCGTATCAACCATACCCTCAACATAAACCTAAATAATAATGACAAATAGGAATATGATAACATTCATTGAGTGAAAGAATTTCCTAAACTTTTCAAAGAAGTGAAACTTTACACAGAAGCATGAAACGGCCTGTGTGCTTGGACAAGGTTCACATGTGTAACATTTGTATGCACGTATTGTTTGTTCCAGTGCCGAAGTTTTCTCCAAGCTGGCTCTTGCTCTGCATAACAGCTTCCAAGTTTGAGTGTTATCCATTGGACCGTGTGTCCCCTCTTTCACCCCAAAGCTGGCACAGACTGAATCCAGATGCAACTGAATCATTGGCCTTTCCTTCGGTGTTGGGGGTTTGGGCTGGTAAAGTTGTCTGACTCTGTGCATGACGACTTGGTTAATATTTCATGTCAATCATCGTCCAAATAAAAGGGTTGTAATTCCAATCTTCTCGCAGACAATCCACATATAACGGAATGCAAAAAAATGGTAAAATAAATTATTTACTCCACCATACATTCCAAAGTCCTGAGCTCTCCTCCACCTTTCTTACCTTCTCTCCACTCTTTCCCTCTTCCCTTATCTTCCTTTGGACTCCCATTTGGTTCTGCCGAAGCAGTTTCTTGCTGTGGGTTAATGATCCCCGGACGGATCGCCATTACTCCGAGCTGAAGGTGCAAGAACCTCGTTTCAGCGTACAGGGGCCGACTGATAAATTCGGCTATCTTTGCTGTATGCGAAAACCAGGGTGAACGGTTCAGAGCTGGGCCAAGATTTGACCCAAGCAAGAGAGATTCAAAAGGCATTATCTTCCTCCTTCTTCTCATATTTAATTTATTTTCTCAATGTATGTGCCCCCCTCTTCTTTTTTCAGCATTTATGTACATAGTCCCTCCACATGACGATCTTAGTGGTTGAATGTGTAAAGCTTTGTTCCATTGTCCTGCCACTTGTCTGAGTTTTTCTCTTGGCTGCTCAAACAGGGGCTTCAATCATATCAGTTTTCTGTGATGGGAGTGGGCAACCTGGTCCAGAGATGGTTGTTCTCAGCAATGGAAAAATTCAGGTTGGACATGAATAACACATTAATATGGAGCTACCTAACCTCAACCCTGAGCGTAATAAAATTGTTTGTTAAACTTTCTTGTTCTGAGAGTTAATGTTGAAATAATTATGAGTAACAAAATCAAACCAAACACGCGCAAGTTTCTGTGTTTTGTCCGATTTAATATTTTTTAAGGACCCTCACTCTAGGTGGAAGCTACACAAGGAGCTGTTCGATGAGAATGAGAGCAGAAATACATTTGTTAACATTCCTCTTGAATTGGGGGAAAGTTATAGGCATGGAGGAAGGCAATTCATTGGAAAGTTGAGTTCCAGAGAGAGCACAATGAGGAAAGAGCTGGAGGAATATGAAAACAGTGTTGGCCATTGTGATAGATTACAGTACAAGGTGAAAAAGCCTGCAAAATGTGTGGAAAACATTCGGAGGTATGCTCAGAGGGAACAAGATGGAAGAGACCTTCATTGCATCCTTCCATGATCAATATTTCGAAAGAGACAACATAGATACAGAATGCCGGGCGGGAAGGAGAGGTATAAGGATGATGCCCCTGATGCCTACCTAATTGACAGATGCAGCTGATCGTGTCAAAGGGAGAGAAAGGATGAATGCCCAGACAGAGGAATAATATTCCAGAAAAAGCCATATAGTGAGTGGCCTTGTATAAATATAAGAAGTTTACCGGAGGGAGGTATTGTCATGCACACATAATAAGACAAGCGATGCATTTGGAAACACTTTTTTCCTAAAACTGGACATATAATTCTCTCAACTGAGGTTTGGGGCAATATCAAGCCAAAGCAGATGTAAACCAGGGAAGGTTCCTGCATAGAGAAGAACACATTGAAAACGTTGGCAAGCCATGTAGATCTTGTTCGGGATATGGGACTCAACCTGAGTTTCTACACATTATGGATACAAGCCAATCCTTTCCATACGTTACCACGTTCCTAAATCCTGAGTAGAGTGGTGCTGGCTTGGGCAAATGGGGTGCTTGGATAAAGTTGTGTACAGTGGCATTATTTATATTTATCATAATGCAGCCTGTGGCTGCTGGTTGCATTCAGTTTGGTGAGGTGCAGCTTATGCTGCTGATGCATAACCCCTGCTACCAGCACGCTGGTACTCATTTCACTGACCTTGGAAGGATGGGCTGGCTGAGTCAACCCTACCTGGTGTTATTCAACAGATGACAGGGCTTGAACTCAAGACCCTAAGATTTAAGCCAGCCACCATATACTGTTAAGCCAATACCCAGGCTTGTGTAAATGTAGAATCACCAGCATAAATGCCTAGCTGTGAAAATGACCTGCCCAGCCACGTATTCTATGTACAACAAGAACAATAAGAGCTAAAACTGAACCTTGGGAAGGAACACCTAATATTGCTGTTTTATTTGTGGGGTATGAACTCGTCTCTCATGGTAACCACTGATTATTTGGTAAATAACAGGTAAGAAAATGCAAGAGATAATGGCAAGCATCTGTCCCAGAGATACCATGGAACTCCGTACCACAACTTTCGCAAAGACCTAGATAATGTAAGATGACAATCCTGGCTTCGGCCACAGCAATCCAAAGCTATAATTAATATTGTTGCGCGTTCTGGAAAAACCAGCACTCCTCTGAGGCAAATGGGCCAACAACATCACGAAGATTCCAAAGGCAATCCATTTTCCATTATGCGTTTAGTTAGTCCTTTCACATGTCTATGGGTAAATGGGAAAAGATGCGTTGCGTAGGGCTTTTAGTTAGGTGCTTTCAATCCTCTATCCTTGTCCTTTTATTTCAATCCCTTTCTTTACTTTACCTCTTAACAAACCCCACGCAAACAAAGAAGAAGAAATAATGGTGCCAGGAATGCGAAATCACCAGCAAGGTTTCCTTTGCAAACGCGGACGCCAATTTCCATTACAAAACTGTGGCGCCAAAACCCAACTGCCAACCTCATCTCAGACTCACATTATACTCATACCACAAACATTCAAACGGTCAACCATAACCACATCCGCAGCTTTCTTCTAAAAATCCCCACAACAACTTTTGTCCACACCTTCACCATCAAACGCAAGCACTTCTCTCACCCTCTCTATAACTGCCACAACTACATCTTACCCCCTTGGATACTTCACCACAGTCCATCGGAAGGACGATGAATGAATGAGAGTAAGGAGAAATCAAGGCGTTTTGGTGTGTAAACTCAAAGCGCAAGCATGCACTGGGATTCCTTCGAAGACATATGGAGAGCGCTGATGTTTCCCTAAAGACCGCACCTTAAATGAGTCAGTGCATGTTCAGGCTGGAGAGCGCTCCCGGAAATTCCTTGCCCAATGTTAATGCATGGAGCCTCGATGCATAGCATGGCGTAAGGTTCGAAATGGGGCCATTTTTGAATTCCGAGGCCCTGGCGGGGCGTGGGCTACGATGTGGGGTGACCACTGTGCGCACCAATGGGGGGGGGGGGGGGGCTCGGAAAACCGCCTACAAGCCTCGTTTGACCAACTTTTAGCTCCTCCCTCAACATCGGGCGCCCCATAAATTAAGAATATCACCAGACTTCAGGAGATATCGGGGGCGGCCGCGACTTCACTTCCTGCACTTCTCGAGGTAAGATTCATAATACGGACTCTCCAGCATCCGAGCGAATCTTGCCAACAACAGTCAGGCGCGACCAGGAAAGGAGAGGGCAGAGCACAGGAGTGCCAGAACCGGCTGGGAACCACCCCCAGGTCAGTAGGCTCGTGTTCAGCTGCATCCAACAGCCAACATTAAACTTCCAGACTCTTACATAACAATCTTTAAGGTCTTTCTCTTACGCAACTTCTTTCCCTCTAATCTCTTCCGTCCACGATGGCCGACAAGAAGCAATTGGCGAGGGCAAGTCCTGAAAGCCGTTTCTTTTCAGAGCGACCTTACTGACTTGCACCTCTCAGCACCAATGCCCGCATGACCAAACGGTGACTACACTTGCACTCTCACTCCCCTACACCCATAGACACCTTCAGTTTTCCCTCCTTCTCACCCTTTTCCTAAGGCATTTGGGATGTGCTGGTCCGCCGACACGCCAGGTACCAAGAGTCGCTAAGAATCAACTGCCTCTTACCCTCTCTCTGGATTATCTCAAATTTCCTTCAGGCATGTGTTTGTGATTGGTGTCTGTCCATAATGTAGTGTAACTTAAGATTGTCTAAGTTTATTCAGGGTAAATCTGCACTTTCTTCTTTTTGTTGTGAATGTGCCAATTTTTTCTTCTTTTACCCACTCACAAATTCCTTGCTTTCCCTGCTGTACATCCTTGTGAATAAACCCAACTGTGGCACATTACTTTCCTCGCTTTGTTAAAATTAATGTGGCCTATTAATAATGTACCCAGCCTCTTTTTGCCTTTTCCACATTGGTTCAGCATGGGGGTCAACACCTTTTGATAGCCGGAAGTTATCCTCCGCAAAATCTGCTATTGGCCGATGTGTACTTGGAGCTCCGCTCGGCTGCACTTGATACGGTAAAATACGACAAAGTAACAACGCTCAAGGGTGTGATTCCCCCGATAAGGCCGCCGCGTTTTCCTGGTTAAACCGGAAAAGTCAGACAGAGGTCAATGGGTGACACTGGTCAAGTTATTGGCTTCATGTCGATTAGCGCTGACCAACTCATCAAACTGTAGTCACCTTCAATTTGTCGAAACAGGACTGCGGTGAACCGGTTGAAATGGGTAAAGCTCCGGGGATCTATGGCATCCATGCTGAAGTTCTCACGGCTATGGAAATGCTGCACTCGTGTCGTTGCATGCTAAGTTTTGTGCTCTAACCTGGAAACACAGGCATCATCCCCAACTGACTGAAGAGGCCCTTGTTGTCCCCTCTCTGGAAAGGAAGGGTGATCGGCCAAGACTGCAACACAACTGCAGCGTCGCCAAAGAGGGTGACGCTGCTCTCAATGCCGGGCATGTCTTTGCCGGATATTTCTCGAGAGCGTTCGCCCCGAATCTGCTTGAGCCCTACAGAGCATCAGGCTTTTAACACAAGCGGTCAACGATGACCGTATCCTTGCTCTCGGGTCCTCGCCGACGCAGGACGAGAGTTTTGGCAGGGGCTGCTTGCAGCCTATGTTGATTGTTGACTCTCTGCAAAAGCTTAGATCCAATGAAATGGGAATGCCCTCTGGAGGATTATTGGTCTCGTGGGTCCACCAAAACTGATTGATCTGATGTCGAAAATCTACTCTGGTACTGAGAGTGCTGTGAGATGTGGTGGTACTATATCTTGACCTTATTTCCAGTTGTTACTGGGTTTCGTCAGGAGTGTGGTACTGCCCCACAGCTTTTCAGACTTTCTATGGACTGGAATCTGGGGAGGATGTTGGAGAGATCAGAGCTGCAGTGCATTGTTTGGGAATGTCAAGATCTCTGACCTTGATTTCACGGTGATGGCAGTCACCTTTGCGGAGAAGTTAGATATCCTTTTTGGGGCCCTGCGAGGTGCTGAATGAGGAGTTGGAGCCACTGGGATTAAACATGTTTTCTGGGTCAAAACTAAAATCAGCTTTCAAATGAGCAATCGTGGATTCTGCTTAATCCTGTCTGTACCTGTTTGTGGAGAGAATGGTTGAGTCATGGAGAGATTCCTTATCTTGCAGTAAATATTCATATCTCTGCTGGGCTGTGAGCCAGAGGTCAACAGACGTCTGCTTAGGGCCTCGGGGAGTCATTTGATTCAACTGGATCATGGGGGTGCGCTGTCCGTACATGTAAAGGGAGGACGAAAAGTCCGAGTCTTCAGGTCCTTGGTGCTTCCCAGTCTTGCTCTATGGGCATGAACTTGGACTTTGACAGGAATCTGAGACGGAGACTGAATTCCCTTTGGTACCAGGTCTCTTCGGATAATCCTTGGCTATCGCGGTCAGACCCTTTGTGTCCAAACAGCGGTTGCTGAGTGAGAACTCCAAATGAGAAGTTGTTTACCTGCGTAGTCTGTGAGCATCAGCTGAAGCCTGTATTGGAACATGTGGCTCAGTTTTCCCTGACGCTGATCCCTGCGCACCACAATTCTCTCTGCGAGGGAGCCTGCGTGAGGTAGGAGGCCAATCGCCGACTGCATGCCTCGTGGTTTGCAGCAGGTTGATCATCATCTCAAGGAGATGGGGATGGGCCAGGCATCTGGCCTGGGGATGGCCAGAACGAAGGCCCCGGAAGTAACCAGCGGAGAGTGGACGCAGCGACCGCGCCTGCTCTGGTGCATGCTCCCATACCTGACGCTGACCTGACCTGAGCGCCCGCGTTACACACTTATTCGTAGTGCGACAGCTCTAGATCCGGTTTATCATCCGGGAGAACCCAGGAATATCTCCTCGTCGTCGTAACCCCCTGTGACCCGGGTCCCGCAATCAATATGTGCTATACCAAGCATCATGAGGGATTTTAATTATTTTGTACTGCACGCCGTGGCTGCTTGTTGCATCTTGCTGGAGCGTGGCTGGTGCCGATGATGCAGTTCCCAGTATTCACCAATAAGCTGCTACTTTCATTTGCCGACCTGCCGAAGGATGACTAGGCTGTGAATCAAACATCTACCTGTGTTGATTCAACACATGTAGGGGCTTGACATCAAGACCCTAAGATCTACAGTCAGTCACGTTTAAAACTGCCAGCAACACCAGCTTATCATTGGGGGTAAAGAATAACAGTGGACTGAGAAGTTCTAAAGCCAACTGTACATCAGTAAAGGCCGGGTTCACACTCCTGACGATTAGCCCAGCAATGGCAACGTTATAATGATGTAAAACGTTGGCAATAAACGCTGAAATTTTGATGTTTTTAAAAAAGTTTTGGGCGATTCATAACGAGTTGGTCGTATCATACATAGTAACGTCACAGAACGTTTCGTGTCTTTTAGATAACTTATACCAACCGAATGATTAGCGTGTTGTCGCGTTCACACCTATTGCCCACGATAGTCTAACTTAGGCATATGCGGGCTGCACGTACGCCGACGTTACGTGGCCGTAGCCTATTAAATAAGCTGCCCGCTGCCATATCAATCATACGCTGAGAATTGGAAGTGTCAACATGGCAGTCACACCTTGAATGATTTAGCCAGCCCATATGCCGACTCTGAAAAATGTGCCTAAACACTGGCACAAGTCGAATACGTTATGGGTAAGTTTGGTTTACGTGAGGCACGCCTGAAAACGATAAGTACGCTGAATCACGCGGGTACGTCCTAGTACGGTCGTGAATTCTCAAGCATGCTGAAAATTTTACGACGTAACTCGCCGTATGGCTCA
>CM068960.1:31240664-31251748 GCA_035128595.1 Eptatretus atami
TTTTGGTCAATAATGCGATTACAGTGTTTCTATGTATGAAGCGTACGTAGCCCGCACATAAACCCAAGTCCGGAAGCAAAAGTGTTCTGAAGGAGACGTAGTGGGTCAAGTGATAATGATGCCATCCCATCAGCATTTTTTTGTGGATGGGGGCAGTCGAGCATACTAAGACCCCAAAAAACACTAAAATCTTCATTTCAAGATATTTAAAAAAAAATAAAAACAATGATTAAGTAAGTGTCCCATGAAGCCATACTTATTCATTGAACGAAACATGAATTTTTGATTCTGTGGACCTTTAAATAAAAGGATAGGTTATGTTTAATATATACATAATTGGATTGGGATGCAACACAAACATAATGGGGCCAAATAGCCTTTTTTCCAAAAGCCTTCTTTTATCAACTTTTATGTGTTCGAGAATGCATCAATCAGTGCCGTACAGCCTTAGCGCGAGACGTAATTTGGATCTCACCATATTGTAGCATTCAACATCCAGGTTAAACCAGGATGAAGTAAACTTTTGCTTTCGACTTCCGGTTTTGGGTCTGAGCACCTTGGACGTTAGGGCATGCAGTTCCTCCAACCAGTTCATCAAAGCGAATTTTTCCAGACCAGATCTGTCATGTCTTTCTGTATCATTACCTTTGCCACTGAAGATGAAGGAGGCTATGTTTTCACCCCTCTCTGTTTGTTTGTTTGTGTGCAGGATATCTCAAAAGTTGTGGACAGATCCGGATGAAATTTGGTGGGCAGGTTTGGTGTGTGACAAGGACGAGCTGATTAGATTTTAGTGAAGATCCGAATCCGGATCTGGATGTCAACCTGACAGATATCTCAATCCAGGTAACTACTAATAAGCCAGACATAATCTGTTTAACAGAATCCTTCCTTGCACAGAACATCCCTGATGCCTTCGTGTCTTTCCCTAGCTATTTATTGCCTCCTCCGATTTGATAGGCCTAAACCCCTTCCTGGCGGCAGAGTTGCGCCTTACATAAAGAACTCAATTTCTCACTGTCCGTGTGCTGACCTTCTTCCCCTCTGCTCCCACATCTTGTGTTGTGTCATCCTCCTAACAGTGACGACTTCATTTTCTTTTCTTTTCATATATCTCTCTCTCTCTCTCTCTCTCTCAGCAGCAGCAGCAGACAGCACGAAAAATTAGGGTCAGTCGGATAACTGGAAAAACAGATGTTCTTTTGGCCCAGGAGTAAGATGCTTCCATCTCACTAAGATGCAATGTTTTTACATGTCCTTCTCATGTACATAGCATGTGGCTAATTGTTTGGTTCATTGCTCAGGAGTGTGGCTATTGCAGTGCCTCCTGTAGGTTAGGACAAGAATGGCTGAAATTTGGCTAGGATGTCAAATTACCCGCACACGTTTCGTCAAAAGATACCGTGGAATATTTAACTTCCACATGCTAGTGCTATCAGATGGGTCACCCAACTTAAGATCGATCCAAGAAGGGACCTGCGAAGCACCAATCGGACAGTTTTCCTCGCATCATAAATTAAACCCAGCCGAGACAGCTTAATGGTAAATCACCTCTCCACTCTGTCTCCTCCGCTCCAACTCTTTCCCACACTCCCCTCATCTACTCCATTCATTCATTCTCTCTCTCTCTTTCTCTCTCTCCCTCCCTTCCTCCCTCATAAACCAGATGTGTAAGCAGGTGTTACCATGGGAGAAAACATTTGAAGAAAAGAAAAAGGAAGGCATCTTCACAGGCTTCCATTGGCAATCATTGATGTGACACATGGCAATCATTAGCTACAAATATTTCCATAGCAACACTCCCATGTACTTACACATGCAATAGTTTGCCTTTGGACCTCTCATGTCAACATTCAAGAAGCATAATGTAACATTATGAATTGTTGCCAAGAATATGGATGGCAGAAACATTTTTTTTCATATCACAAATTTCCAACCTTTTGGTTTTGGCTGGTGAAGCATGAATTTGGGCTCAGTGGTGTTTTTGTTATTGCATAGCATCCACAATGGTAATAAACCACTCAAGTGTTGCGGTACTCATAAACAGTCTGATATATACGTCATAACAGCATCTTTTTCTCTATACACATTGTTTATCAGCCTAAGTGAATTATTTATTTATGCCCCAGCCTGTGGCTGCTTGGCTGCATCATTTTCTGGGGGCACAGCTGTGCTGCTGATGCAATACCCATTTCCAGCAAGCTGATACTCATTTTTGCCGATCTTGGAAGGATGACAGGCTGAGTCAACCCTACCTAGTGTTAATTCAACAGCTCAACAGGGGCTTGAACTCAAGACCCTGAGATCTTGTATAACCCCGAGATCTTATATAGAGGTCTTATAGACCCTTGTAGGAGAATGACTGAGATATTGTAAATTTAACTGTTCGGTATACAAGTGTATTTTTTTAAGTAGATAAGATATCAATTGATATATTAAGTTGCGAAAGCAATGTGTTATGGGTTCAATTGCATGGGGAATGGGGAATGGGTGGTGCAGTCATCCCCACAGATATGGGGAATGAACAGGTGTTATGGGTTCAATTTTACTTTCCTGTGTGTCACTCTGGCCTTATTCCCTCATTGAAGTTACCTGTATAATCATCACTACCGATGGCAGGTGGAAATGCTGGGGAATGGTCATCTGGATACACTACAGGCATGATGGACCGATCAAGTGGCTTCTTTCTGTCTTTGTGATATCCTTGTATAAAAGGTCTACAAGATTTAATGTTTGTATGAAAGGTCTAAAAGGCATTCACTTCGTTTTCTTGTTGAGGGTACGCAAAATGACGTTTTCTCCAAAGTGCATAAAATTGTGGCTTATCCCAAAATTGTCCCACTTTTTGTCACCGTTTCACATACCCTCAACATAACCCTAAATAATAATGACAAATAAGGATATGATAACATTCATTGAGTGAAAAGAATTTCCAAACTTTCACAGAGTGAACTTTACACAGAAGCATGACGGCCTGTGTGCTTGGACAGGTTCACATGTGTACATTTGTATGCACGTTTATTGTTGTTCCAGTGCCAAGTTTCTCCAGCTTGGCTCTTGCTCTGCATACAGCTTCCAAGTTTGAGTGTTATCCATTGGACCGTGTGTCCCTCTTTCACCCAAAGCTGCACAGACTGAATCCAGATGCAACTGAATCATGGCTTTCCTTCGGGTGTTGGGGGTTGGGCTGGGTAAAGTTGTCTGACATCTGTGCATGGACGACTTGGTTTATATTTCAATGTCAATCATCGTCCAATAAAAGGGTTGTAATTTCAATCTTTCTCGCAGACAATCCACATATTACGGATGCAAAAATGGTAAAATAAATTTTTTACTCCACCATACATTCCAGAGTCCTGAGCTCTCCTCCAAACCTTTCTTAACTCTCTCCACTCTTCCCTCTTCCCCTTATCTTCCTTTGGACTCCATTTGGTTCTGCCGAAGCAGTTTCTTGGCTGTGGGTTATGATCCCGGACGGATCGCCATTACTCGACTGAAGGTGCAAGAACTCGTTCAGTACAGGGTGCCGACGATAATTCGGCTACTCTTTGCTGTATGCGAAAAACCAGGGTGACGGTTCAGAGCTGGGCCAAGATTTGAACCCAAGCAAGAGAGTTCAAAGGCATTATCTTCCTCCTCTTCTCATATTTATTTTTCTCAATGTATGTGCCCCCTCTTCTTTTTCAGCATTATGTACATAGTCCCTCCACATGACGATCTTAGTGGTTGAATGTGTAAAGCTTTGTTCCATTGTCCTCACTTGTCTGAGTTTATCTTGGCTGCTCACAACAAGGGGCTTCAATCATATCAGTTTTCTGTGATGGAGTGGCAACTGGTCCAGAGATGGTTGGTTCTCAGCAATGGAAATATTCAGGTTGACATGAATAACACATTATATGGAGCTACCTACCTCAACCTGAGCGTATAAAATTGTTTGTTCAAACTTTCTTGTTCTGAGAGTTCTGTTGAATAATTATGAGTAACAAAATCAAACAAACACGCAAGCAGTTTCTTGTGTTTGTCGATTTAAATATTTTTTAAGGACCACTCACTCTAGGTGGAAGCTACACAAGGAGCTGTTCGAGAGAATGAGAGCAGAATACATTTGTTAACATTCCTCTTGAATTGGGGAAAGTTATAGGATGGAGGAAGGCAATTCATTGGAAAGGAGTTCCAGAGTAGAGCAGCATGAGGAAAGAAGCTGGAGGAATATGAAACAGTGTTGGCCATTGTGATAGATACAGTACAAGGATGCAAAGAAGCTGCAAAATGTGTGGAACATCGGAAGGTATGCTCAGAGGGAACAAGGATGGAGAGACCTTCATTGCACCTTCCATGATCATATTTCGAAGAGACAACATAGATACAGAATGCCGGGCGGAGAGAGGTGATAAGGATGATGCCCTGATGCCCTACCAAATTGACAGGATGCAGCTGGATCGTGTCAAGGAGAGAAAGATGACATGCCCAGACAGAGGAATAATATTCCAGAAAAAGCCATATAGTGAGTGGCCTTGTATAAATATAAGAAAGTTACCGGAGGGAGGTATTGTCATGCACACTATAGACAGGCGATGCATTTGGAAACACTTTTTCCTAAACTGGACATATACTTCTCTCAACTGAGGTTTGGGCAAATATCAAGCCAAAGCAGATGTAACTCAGGGAGTTCCTGCAATAGAGAAGAACACATTGAAAACGTTGGCAAGCATGTAGATCTTGTTCGGGATATGGACATCAACTGAGTCTTCTACACATTGATGGATACAAGCCAATCCTTTCCATAGTTTACCACGTTCCCTAAATCCTGAGTAAGAGTGGTGCTGGCTTGGGCAAATGGGGTGCTTGGATAAGTTGTGTACAGTGCATTATTTATATTTATTCATATGCAGCCTGTGGCTGCTGGTTGCATCAGTTTGTGAGGTGCAGCTATGCTGCTGATGCAATAACCCCTGCTACCAGCACGCTGGTACTCATTTCACTGACCTTGGAAGGATGGCAGGCTGAGTCAACCTACCTGGTGTTAATTCAACAGATGACAGGGCTTGAACTCAAGACCCTAAGATCTTAAGCCAGCCACCATAACTGTTAAGCCAATACCAGGCTTGTGTACAATGTAGAATCACCAGCATAAATGCCTAGCTGTGAAAAATGACCTGCCAGCCCGTATTCTATGTACAACAAGAACAATAAGAGCCTAAAACTGAACCTTGAGGAACACCTATATTGCTGTTTTATTTGTGGGGTATGATCGTCTCTCATGTACCACTGATATTTGGTAATCAGTAAGAAATGCAGAGATAATGGCAAGCATCTGTCCAGAGATACCATGGAACTCCGTACCACACTTTCGCAAAGACCTTAGATATGTCAAGAGTGACAATCCTGGCTTCGCCACAGCAATCCAAAGCTATATTAATATTGTTGCGGTTCTGGAAAACCAGCACTCCTCTGAGGCAATGGAGCACAACATACAGAGATTCCAAGGCAGTCATTTCATTATGCGTTTAGTTAGTCCTTTCCACATGTCTAGTGGGTAAATGGGAAAGATGCGTTGCGTAGGGCTTTTAGTTAGGTCTTCAATCCTCTATCCTTTCTTTTATTTCATCCCTTTACTTTACTTTACCTCTTACACAACCCACGCAAACACACAAGAAGAAGAATAATGGTGCCAGGAATGCGAATCACAGCAAGGTTCCTTTGCAAACGCACGCCAATTTCCATTCAAAACTGGGCGCCAAAACCCAACTGCCACCTCATCTCAGACTCACATTATACTCACCACAACATTACAACGGTCACCATAACCACTCCGCACTTCTTCTAAAAATCCCCACAACAACTTTTGTCCACACCTTCACCTCAAACGCCACAGCACTTCTCTCACCTCTCTATAACTGCCACAACTACCATCTACCCCTTGGATACTCACCACAGTCTCGGAGGACGATGAATGAATGAGAGTAAGGAGAATCAAGGCGTTTTGGTGTGTAACTCAAAGCGCAAGCATGCACTGGGATTCCTTCGAAGACATATGGAGAGCGCTGATGTTTCCCTAAATGACCACACTTAAATGGAGTCCAGTGCATGTTCAGGGCTGGAGAGCGCTCCCGGAAATTCTTGCCCCATGTTAATCATGGAGCCTCGATGCATAGCATGGCGTAAGGTCGAATGGGGCCATTTTTGATTCCGAGGCCTGGCGGGGCGTGGCTACGATGTGGGGTGACCACTGTGCACCAATGGGGGGGGGGGGGGGGGGGGGGGGGGCTCGGAAACGCCTACAGCCTCGTTTGACCCAACTTTTAGCTCCTCCCTCACTCGGCGGCCCATAAAAGGAAGAGATATCACCAGACTTCAGGAGATATCGGGGGCGGCCGCAGACTTCACTTCTCTGCACTTCTCGAGGCAGTCATACGAGAGCTCTCCAGCATCCGAGCGAATCTTGCCACAAGTCAGCGCGACCGAAAGGAGAGGGCAGAGCAGCAAGCGAGTGCCAGAACCGGCTGGGACCACCCCCAGGTCAGACGCTCAGTGTTCAGCTGCATCCAACAGCCAACATTTACACTTCCAGACTCTTACATAACATCTTTAAGGTCTTTCTCTTACGCATCTTCTTTCCCATCTATCTCTCGTCCACGATGGACGCACAAGAGCAATTGGCGAGGGCAAGTCCTGAACAGCCGTTCTTTTCAGAGCGACCTTACTGACTTGCACCTCTCACACCATGCCGCATGACACGGTGCACTACACTTGCACCTCTCACTCCCACACCATAGACACCTTCAGTTTTCCTCCCTTCTCCCCTTTCCTAAGCATTTGGGATGTGCTGGTCCGCCGACCACGCCAGGTACCAAGAGGTCGCTAGAAATCAACTGCCTCTTACCTCTCTCTGGATTATCTCAAATTTTCCTCAGGCATGTGTTTGTGATGGTGTCTGTCATATGTAGTGTAACTTAAGATTGTCTAAGTTTATTCAGGGTAAATCTGCACTGTCTTCTTTTGTGAATGTTGCATTTCTTTTACCGCACTCACAAATTCCTTGCTTTCCCCTGCTGTACATCTTGTGAATAAACCCATACTGTGCCACATTACTTTCCTCGCTTTGTTAAAATTAATGTGCCTATTATAAATGTACCCAGCTCTTTTTTGTCTTTTCCACCATTGGTTCAGCAGGGTCAACACCTTTGGATAGCCGGGAAGTTATCCCCCAAAATCTGCTTATTGGCCGATGTGTACTTGGAAGCTCCGCTCGGCTGCACTTGATACGGTAACACAAGTACACCTCAAGGGTGTGATTCCCCGATAAGGCGACCGCGTGTTCCTGGTTAAACGGAAGTCAGACAGAGGTCACTGGGTCACATGGTCAAGTTATTGGCGTTCATGGTCGATTAGCGCTGACACTCCAATCAACTGTAGTCCACCTTCATTTGTCGAAACAGGCTGCGGTGAACCGGTTGAAATGGGGTAAAGCTCCGGGGATCTATGGCATCCATGCTGAAGTTCTCAAGGCTATTGGAAATGCTGCACTCGTGTCGTTGCATGCAGTTTTGTGCTCTACCTGGAACACAGGCATCATCCCAACTGACTGGAAGAGGGGCCTTGTTGTCCCTCTCTGGAAAGGGAAGGGTGATCGCCAAGACTGCAACAACAACTGCAGCGTCGCCAAGAGGGGTGACGCTGCTCTCAATGCCGGGCAATGTCTTTGCTCGGATAATTCTCGAGAGCGTTCGCCACCATCTGCTTGAGCACCAGCATCCAGAGCAGTCAGGCTTTACACCAAAGCGGTCAACGATTGACCGTATCCTTGCTCTTCGGGTCCTCGCCGAACGCAGACGAGAGTTTTGGCAGGGGCTGCTTGCAGCCTATGTTGATTGTTGATCTCTGCAAAGCGTTAGATTCAATGAAATGGGATGCCCTCTGGAGGATTATTGGTCTTCGTGGGGTACCACCAAAACTGATTGATCTGATGTCTGAAATCTACTCTGGTAGTGAGAGTGCTGTGAGATGTGGTGGTACTATCTCTGACTTATTTCCAGTTGTTACTGGAGTTCGTCAGGAGTGTGTACTGCCCCCACACTTTTCAGCACTTCTATGGACTGGAATCTGGGGAGGATGTTGGAGAGATCAAGCTGCAGTGCATTGTTTGGGAATGTCAAGATCTCTGACCTTGATTTCACAGGTGATGCAGTCACCTTTGCGGAGACGTTAGATATCCTTTTGGGGGCCCTCGAGGTGCTGAATGAGGAGTCGGAGCCACTGGGATTACATGTTTTCTGGGTCAAAACTAAAATCCAGGCTTTCAATGACATCGTGGATGCTGCTATCCTGTCTGTACCTGTTTGTGGAGAGAATGTTGAGGTCATGGAGAGATTCACTTATCTTGGCAGTAATATTCATATCTCTGCTGGCTGTGAACCAGAGGTCAACAGACGTCTGCGTTGGGCCTGGGGAGTCATTGATTCACTGGATCATGGGGTGTGGCGCTGTCGGTACCTGTAAGGGAGGACGAAAGTCCGAGTCTTCAGGTCCTTGGTGCTTCCAGTCTTGCTCTATGGGCATGAGACTTGGACTTTGACCAGGGATCTGAGATGGAGACTGAATTCCTTTGGTACCAGGTCTCTTCGGATAATCCTTGGCTATCGCTGGTCAGACTTTGTGTCCAACGAGCGGTTGCTGAGTGAGACTCAAATGAGAGTTGTTACCTGCGTAGTCTGTGAGCATCAGCTGAAGCTGTATGGACATGTGGCTCATTTTCCTGACGCTGATCCTGCGCACCACATTCTCTCTGCGAGGGAGCCTCGTGAGTGTAGGAGGCCAATCGGCCGACTGCATGCCTCGTGGTTGCAGCAGGTTGATCATCATCTCAAGGAGATGGGGATGGGCCAGGCATCTGCCTGGGGGATGGCCAGACGAAGGCCCCGGGAGTACCAGCGGAGAGTGGACGCAGCGACGCGCTGCTCTGGTGCATGCTCCCATACCTGACCTGACCTGACCTAGCGACCCGCCGTTACACAAACTTATTCGTGTGCGACAGCCTGAGATTCCCGGTTATCCCGGGAGAAACCAGGAATATCTCCTCCCTCGTCGTACCCCCGTGACCCCGGGTCCGCAACAATATGCTCATTCATGAGGGATTTTAATTATTTTGTATGCAGCCTGTGGCTGCTTGTTGCATCATTGCTGGGAGCGTGGCTGTGCCGCTGATGCAGTTCCCAGTTTCCAATAAGCTGGTACTCATTTTGCCGACCTCGGAAGGATGACAGGCTGAATCAACCTACCTGGTGTTGATTCAACGACATGATAGGGGCTTGAACTCAAGACCCTAAGATCTAAAGTCAGTCACTTTAACTGCCAAGCAAACACCAGGCTTATTCATGGGGGATAAAAGATAACCAGTGGACTGAGAATGTCTAAAGCCAAACTGTACATCAGTAAAGGCGCTGTTCACACCTTGACGATTTAGCCAGCAATGGCAACGTATAAAAATGTATGTAAAACGTTGGCATACGCTGAAATTTTGATGTTTTTTAAAAAGTTTTTGGCGTATTCATAACGAGTTGGTCGTATGCATAACATATTAGTAACGTACACAGAACGTTTCGTTGTCTTATAGATAACTTATACCAACGAATGATTAGCGTGTTGTCGGCGTTCACAACCTATGCCCAACGATAGTCTAACTTGGCCTAGCGCGCTGCACGTATCGCCGACGATTACGTGGCGTAGCCTATTAAAAAGCTGCCGCTCGCCAATTCAAATCATAACCGCCTGAGAATTGGAAGTGTCAACATCGCAGTCACACCTTGATGATTAGCCAGCATATGCCGACCTCTGAAAAATGTGCCTAAAACACTGGCACAAGTCGAATACGGTATGGGTAAGTTTGGTTTACGTGAAGAGCACGCTGAAAAACGATAAGTACGCTGACATACGTCGTGGTACGTCTAGTACGTCGTGAAATTTCAAGCATGCTGAAAATTTTACGACGTACTCGCCGTATGGCTCACATGTTCCGCTACGCTGGAATAAGTTGTAGGCACGATATGCGATCGTTGACACACGTCGACACAAGTTCCTTGTAAGTTACTCGTAAGTCGAAACACGTTAGGTAATGTTTAGCATACCCGAAACTTATTTTCTCTGTCAAGGCACATTTTCTTTTTTTTCCTTGGCTCCGTGAAGGCACGTGACGAAATATCTGAAGTTGTTTTGTTGTTGTTTTTTTGTTGTTTTTTTGTTAGTCTATCACGAATTTTAAATTATATATTCGGACATTTGCTTTTAAGTTTCGACGTCGACGTGACAATATCCTCAATCAGAAAATATTCACAGAGGAGGAACTAAGAATAAGACATGAGCAAACTGAAGAGGCAATCGGACGTGACGTAACGGCACGTGATGAAATATCGGAAGTTAATGTTTTTTTTGTTTGTTTGTTTTTAAACGCTGCCAATACGCCATTATACGGTAGCTGTAAATTAGAAACACGTTCAGTAATAAGTTTGTGGTCGTCGAAGACAGTATCAATAGTCAATATGCATGAGGCGTTAACAATAGGTTAAAGCAGTCATGGTAGAATAGTTTTGGGTAGCTAAGCATTACTCTGCGTGACGTGTTTCGACTATGAGTAACTTACAAGTAACGTGTGTCGACGTGTGTCAACGATCGCATAACGTGCCTACAACTTATGGCCAGCGTAGCGGAACGTGTGAGTCATACGCTGGCATACGTCGTAAAATTTCAAGCATCTAAATTTGAGGACAACCGCAAAGTACAACGATGAAAGCCAGCGTACGACGACGTATGGCAGTGTTTTTCAGCGTGCTCTTAATGTTATCAAAACTTTACCCATAACGTATTCGACGTGTGCAGCGTTTTAGACAAATTTTTCATAAGTTGGCATACGCTGGCTAAATCGTCAAGGTTGACGCGCTTTACGAGCCTTGTGGTGTTTTCTTGACCGTTTTTAATGAGCCAATGAAAGGATGGACATAGTTGTTGTCCAAAAAGGCAAGAAAGTTCGACGTTGGGTGAAAGATTGGTCTGCTGAAGAGAATACGTAAATCTGTAATGGTCCGCATTAC
>CM068960.1:31262470-31281738 GCA_035128595.1 Eptatretus atami
GAAACACATTTTCTCCCAGAGGGAATATATGTAAAATGAGCCAGAAATGTATTTTCTGAAACTAGTGGGTCCAGGGGAAAATGCTAATCTTTCATTGTGTATGTGTTTTGGGCATTCCCACAACGAAGGGATAGAGTTTATGATGTTATGCTCAGAGAAGGAGGACGTGTAACGGTCGACCTGCCCAGACAAGGGATTGTTAGTCCTCGGAACCTCGTTTTCTGCGTTGGCTCCGTTTGCCGTCAGCAATCCGCTTGTATTCACCCAGAAGACTTAAAATAAGCAAAATCACAGTGGGGCACAAAATCAGATAGAGCGTGTCTGCATCAACATATAGAGGTGCCTCATATTCTGTGAGCTCATTTTTGTCGGTGTTCGCAGAGTCATAGCAAGACCTTAAAAATGGTGTGCACTGCTTCCTTGCTTGAGGCACAGCATTTAAAAAGGATAAAGCATGAGCAAACAACTACAGCTTGGCAGAGGGCCTACTACAGGTTGGCAATCCAATGATGACCTCTTGCCTTGAAGTTGCTTGTAAGGGAACTATTATTATAACTAGAAGAACCGCTTCCCATGGGAGCTGCCAGTGGGGGGGGGGGGATCATGTTGATCCTCTCATGTGTTCTCATCATTGTACTAAAGACACACAATTGGTGACAAGGATTTGTCGAACAATGTCACCGTAGATGCTAAGGTCCTGGAGTATGCAAGACTACTTTGAACTCTTTATGCAGCAGTTCAATCTCTATTAAAGAGGTCACCGCATGCTGGGAAACGGAAAGATGCTTCTGCCCGTTTCTGCAGCAGAGGTGTTGTGTCTGCTGTCTGACTTGATTTTGCATGCAAAGGTGTCGGATGATGCATCACCTACGAATCCATCGTCAAGACGTTGCACGACGTCTATTAAAGGGCAAGTCGCCGCATTATCGTGGTATGATCTGATAACCTGGTCGCTTCCCGATGAGAGGGTAGCTGATTTTGTTGCCAGACTCAAGCATCTGGCAGGAGATTGCCGTTTTGGTGACAATGAACGGTCACAGAGATTGAAGGATTGTTCATCGCTGGTTGCGGGAGAAAGATGGTTGCATCAGTTCTTTGAATAAGGTTGAAGAGATTACGTTTGCTAAAGCGGTTGAAACTACAGCTGTCATGGAACAAGCGAGAAAAGATGCTCACGCCATCTTTGGGGAGGGACTTGTCTGTCAATGGCGGAGCTGCTGGCAGGTCACGTGCTCACAATTCCCCATCTTGGTCAGCATATCAGGAACCTCTTTTGTTCCGGCTGCATGCAAGCAGTGCTTCACAGGGCTAGCTGCCACAGCAGTCTTGTCAGGGTGTGGTGGTTCACACTCTATCAGAACTGTCCATTTCGAATGCAGTGTATCACTGGTGTGGAAGGACGGCCATGTGCAGAAGGTCTGACATGGCAAGGCACACTCATCGGTTAATGTGGTCAAGGCTAGCAGTGAGGTTGATCACTTGGAATATTTCCGATGATGACAGCTGCAAATCACCCGATGGTTTCGGTGGCTATCGTGTGCAGCCTGTGGCTGCTGGTTGCATCAGTTTCTTGGGTGGCAGCTGTGCCACTAATGCAGTGCCCTGTATTACCAGTACACTGGTACTCATTTCGCCAACCTTGGAAGGATGACAAGCTGAGTCAACCCCACCTGGGTTTAATTCAACGGTAAGGAGCTCAAACTGAAGACCTAAGATCTTAAGCCAACCACTTTAACCATTAAGTTAACACCGAGGCTTACCCCTTTGAGGTGTCTGTCAGTGTGAATGGCAGGCCAGTCAACTTCGCAGTGGATACCAAGCATCAGTCTTTGTGAGTAAGCAGACCTGGGGCCATTGGGTTGTCTAGTGTTAGACTCAGTACACACTACCCTTCGAACCTACACTGGGGAGTTGATCAAACCATTAGGTTTGATGGATGTAGTGGTTTGTTATCAGGAACAGTAAGCAGGGTTACCCTGCATGTGGTTGATGGTCTGAACCATCTCTCCTTTGTCGTAACTGGCTGCACACAATTTGTCTGGATTGGGCAGACATTTACATTGTTCATACGTCATTTCCGTCTCCTTCCCGTTAAGGGGATCTTGGAAAAACACCAAGTTCTATTCGGCCTGGGCTCGGGAAGCTCAAGGTCACCTTCACCTGAAGAAGGGTGTTAGTCCAGTCCACGATTCTGTAAGCCTCGACCTGTGCCACATGCCTTTTGGTGAACCGATTGGAAAAGATTGATGTCAATTGAACCGGTGTGCACTCTGAGTGGGCAACGCCGTGGTCACAGTGCTTAAGCGAAATGGAGGTATCCACTGTGTGGTGACTTTAAACATTAACCCAACCTCTGATTGGAGCAGTATCCTCTGCCATCCATTGACAGATATATTTGAAGTTGGCAAGGAGTCGGTATTTCATGAAGTTGGACTTGTGCAATGCCTACTTCAATCTCGAGATTGCACCAGAGGATCATCACCTCCTTACTGCCAATAAGTATCAGGCATGTATCAGTATAGCCATCTTTGTTTCATTATCGCCTCAGCTCCGGCAATGTGCAGAAAGCTATGGATCATCTTGTTGCTGACTTTCCGGCACAATGCTACTTGGATGACATCCTCATCGCAGGTGCCACAGCGGAACAGCAGCTTGAGAAATTGATAAGATGATGTCTAAGTTAGCTGCTCAGGGTCTCTGCGAGAATAAGACAACGTTTATTCTTTCATAAGCGAGTGGAGTTCCTTGGCTAAATCATCACCCGGATGGGCTGTCAAAAGCTCCTCAGAAAGTTGACACCATAGCCGACATGCCCAGCCAAGAGACAAAGTTCAGCTTCGTCCTTTATTGGGCTTGCTCAGTATTACCAGAGGTATGCCAGCAACCTTAGCACTGAGTTTGTTCGCTGACTCGCGATGCTGCGTTGAGATGGTCATTGAAGGTGGAGTTCGATGGAACAAGCAGCATTCAAATGAGTCAAATCTCTCCTTACTGTAGACATGGATCTCGTGCATTACGAACCTTTATGACCTCACATTCTTGCGTGCGGCATCGGTGCCGTGTTGTCTCAGGTAATGAGTGACGGTACTGAGCGTCCGGTGTGTTTGCGTCACATGCTCTGATGGCCGCAGAGCAGAATTATGCCCAAATTGAGGGTGACTCGTGAGTTTATGGTATCGCTGGTATGGGGAGTGTTGAAGTTTCGTCAGTCCTTGACAGGTCAACATTTCCTCAACAAACTGATCAATCAACCACTTCAGTTCTTGTTCATCCTCGAAAGGCATTCCAGCCACTACCGCTGCTAGGCTACAGAGATGGCGTCTCTTCCTCAGTGCTTATGACTAGGAATTAAATTTCGTGCTTCCAAATGGCACGATAACTGTGATGGCCTTTCTGATTGCTGTCTCCTAAGGTCGCCGCTGAACTTACAGATGGGGTCAAGGTGTACTTGGTTGAACAAATCGAGTCTGGTCCAGTAATTGCTGGGGACATGGCCGCTGCCAATTTGTCGCAATCCCTGTTTGTGTCTCATGTTCACACGCTGTATTGTCTGGCTTGGTGTGAATTGCCCTAATATCAAAATATGCTCATATGTCGCGTGCATCCAAGCTGTTTTTAGCTCAAGGTTGTGTTATGCAGGGCATGAAGATGGTCACTCCTGCTTCATTCCATCAGTGCTGTCTCAATGAGTTGCCGAGGGTCATTTAGGTGTGGTGAAAACAAACAGTTTATCCTGGAGCTTGTTGTGACCTGGGCTTGATGCAGACATCGAGTGGATGTATAAGGATGTACTACGTGTCAAACTGAATGCGTATAATCGCTCAAGTGTCTCGTTGTTGTGGCCGCCACCGATAGAATTTGGCAGCGTGTTCACGTAGATTTCGCAGGGCTGTCATGGGCCGTATATTTCTGGTGGTGATCGACGTTGACTCAAAGTGGCCGGAAGTAGCTATCGTGCAGTCATCTCGGCAGAGGACACAGTGGAGTGTCTGCAGAGTATTTTTTTGCAAACAAAGGTGTTCTGGAGATTTTCGTTTCAGACAATGGTCCACAGTATGTATCTGAGGTGTTTGCTGTGTTCATGCGTGGTAATGGTATCAAACATCTGAGGTCAGCGCATTACCACACAGCTACAAATGGCCAGGTGGAGTTAGTTTTCAAGGCTTTGAAACATGCCTTACATAAGGGCCAAGCAGTAACGATCTGTGCAAAGTAGGGTTGATGTGTTTTTGTGCATGCCTATCGTAATTCAGTGCATTCTACAATGCAGGAATGCCTGCATTCCGCATGTATGGCGACAGTTGCGGTCGTGGCTGGATTTGCTTTGACCTTACACCCAGTTGCGCAGTTGTTATGAACGACTGATGTTCGTTTGTTCATGGTGGACCAGCCAGTTTTGGCACGATAATATTTGCACGACAGATATGGGTACGGGCTACTGTGATCCGAGTTTTCGGACCGCGCTAACTACCTTGTTCATACTACAGCCGGTCTTAACTGGAAACGTCATGTGAATCAATTGTTGCTCGCGGGACTGAGCATTCATACGCTGCCGATTCTCTTCTGCTGTCCAATGTGTCCTCATCCATCGAGGTGCCATGACCACGTTCTGACCACTGTCCTCTATCTGTGGATCCAGATGTTCAGGGCGGTGATGGTCTTGCATGTTGAAGTTTCGTCAGTACTTGATAGGTCGACATTTCCTCAACAAAACTGATCATCAGCCGCTTCAGTTCTTGTTCAATAGAGGCATGTGGGGTTGGTTCCATAGACAAGAGAATAAAGGGATGAAAGAATGAGGTGAATGGTCAGCTTAGAATTGGGAGGTTAACCAGGTGTGGGATTTTTGAATAACATGTGCATCCTTGGTGAGCTGAGGAGGATGGAGGAATGAAATGGAGGTAGGACAAATAAAACTCAAAGTTCACCAAACTGCCTGCAACAGATGAGAAGCAAACCTTTGAGCTGAGCCTCATCCCAAGATATGGTTATGGTGTAAAAACTCGACTCCATAACTTTAGTTAAGTGAAGTGAAGAGGACTTTATTAAGCACCTTGCACAAACTTTAATCAAAACATGGCGCCTCCTTGCCTCCTGTAAAGCACCTACCACACTCACGGGAATGCAAACTGTGTACACAAACACACGTCATGTACCAGAAGAAAACACAACAAACAAAAAAAACATATATGACAATAACATAGAGAGCCTTGAACTTGTTGGGAAGGGAAGCAAGGTGGGAAACAGCTGCACAGCTTCCAGTGTAAAGGAGTATTATGATAGTTTAGACTTTAGAGAAAGGTCTTATAAACTGCATTGAGTTCTGAGCAGCTCAAATGGACTTGGCTCTGTGGAGAGGTGTCGGCCTGCTGAGGAGCCAGTTTGGTGAAGTCGTCCACCCAAGATAGGTTGTGAAAATTGTGGATCCAAAGAGCCCAGGACTACACCTCCATCAGGGTTGGCCAGAGAAGTATACTGGGGCATTCAAATCCGATCCTTGCAGAGGTACAGAGTGAGATCATGGACCTCCACTCATGTCTTTTGTCCTGTATGTGATTTATCTACAAACTAAATGACAAGCCTTAATTAACTGTAAAAAATATATATTTAAAACCCATCACTCATATTGTATCAAGGATAAAGATATAATATGAAGGGGTGAGTTAAAAAAAAAAGGAGATAAATATAATTTAAATTGTCCGCCAACTCATGAGAAGTATATTCACAGAGAGAATAGTTTGTCTGAAAAGGAATGTTTAACAAATTCTAATTGTCAGGGTCACTTTGGGTAAAGATCCAGTTATAGTACATGTCGAGCTGTTTTACATTAGGATGAATGGCATCATGGTTTATGTTCGGATGAATAGCAGGTTTAAAATCTCATATACTGAAATGATTGATCCATTATTCTACATACACTTAAAAAAAAAAATTCTCCCTCCTCCCCTCCTCCTCCCTCTCTTCTCTCTCCTCTCCCTCTCTCTCTCTCTCTCTCTCTCTCTCTCTCCGAATAGTGCACAATGCCATTGCCTTACATTTAATATTTGTACAAGTTATTTTATGCTCAAGACACCGTAGTCAGGGTTCATTAACACCCTGTTATACTTTGTGTCCACATTTATCTAATCTCACCATCCCTATCCATTCCAATGTCCATATGCTTTCAAGAGCAACAATGGGGCTGCCAATGCAGTCTTTAGGGCAGAGAATGCACTGGGTGGTTTGCCATTGCCTTTCCCAATGGCATAATCAAGGCTGAAATTGTAAATCTGGCCAAGGTGCTGACACAAAATGGATTACTCCCCAAGCTTATGAGGAATTTAATTAACTTCAACAGCGAGTGATAGCAGATCGGGGACCCGGGTTAATATCCCCCAACTAGACGGCCCATAGAGCAATGGTTGCACTGCAGAAAGTAGAACAAAACTGGGTTTTCTTATCGATCAAATGATGACTTTGCATTCTAAATCGATTTAAGTTATCTTAGTGAGTCTGGAAATGACCTTTTGAATGTTGGTCTGATGTTAAAGAGAATTCCTCTGAAGCTATGTTATCTCTTTGATGAATCAAAATACTAAAAGACTGCAAAATCTGGTTAGAACCAGAGGATGTAGAGCTATGTGTTCCTTTGATCCGACTTATTCCCTCAACATCTTTCCATCAAAAAGGGCTGATAAAGCATCATATATGTGGCACAACCAGACTCGGTGATGTATGCGTTAGAGCATCCACTCTGAGTCTGGAAGGTCAATAATTCGAGTTCTGGCTGAGTCATACCAAATATTTTATAAACAGTAGGTGCTGCTTCATTGCTTGATGCTCAGCATTAAGATATGGCACAAACAACAATGCTGGGAAGGCAATGGCAGTTTAACTCTTGCCATGAAACTGCTTCGGCAGCACCAAGGCTTTGTAAAGAGTATGGTACATCAAAATCAACATGTGGCACAGCATGAAAGGTGGAGGAGATAAAAGATAAAATGAAGAGAATTTGGGATCAAACAGTGGCAGGCACTCAGTCACATACATATTAAGTAATACAGCCAGTAAAAGAGTTTCCAGAGGATTTCACTGTTGGATATAATTTTAAAAGTCACGCATCACTTTAGTCTAATCATCTCATGACCAAGTTGGCTTTCTCTGGAAACTGATTTTCTTCTACAGTTGACATGAATTGCAAGAACATTTTTTTTGGGGTACAATGTCGAGGCTCGTATGATAGCTAACACAACAGAAATGCACAACAAGGGAGCAGAAGATAAGAGGGGCGGGAGAGGGAAGGAAAAAAAACTGTGGAACAGAGACATGAGGAGATCTGTGGAAGGGAGAGGGATGGGGCGGGGTACACGGGGTAACAAGATAGACACCACAGGGACTTTCAGGTCTTACATGACAGGGACTTTCAGGAAGGAAAGCAGGGAATTTGAAGGAGGTGGTTTGGGGGTGGATTAGCGGAGGTAGAAAGATCGTGGTTTTGGATGGGGTAAGATAAGAGATGGTGGTGAACAGCGGTTTTGAAGAACTGGAGGGAAGAGTGGGATTGAAGAGAGTGTGGGAGTTTGTTCCAAAGATGGGGAAAATGAGCAATGAAAAGAGCGAAGGTGAGCAGTGATTCTTGATTTTGGTAGTTTTACCAAAATTTTTTGGTAGTTGTCAAAAGCATGCGATATGTCTGGGGATATGGCTCTGATTTCATGTCCGGGATTGAGGACCTCCATCCATTGTTGGGAGAGCAGAAGCAGCATATCCAGCGTAGAGTGACCTGGTCTGAAACCGAATTGATGATCGAGAAATCAATCCATTGGAGAAGAGGAAGTATTAATGTCTGAAACGATGATGGATTCCATAATCTTGCTGATTGGGAGAAGGCTGATTGGTCTGTAGTTGCAGGATCTGTTTTTGCACCTTTTTATACAGAGCGGTAATGTTTGCTGATTTCCAAGCAGATGGCAGATGACCTTGAGCAAATGAGAGGGTGAATAAAACAGAGAGAGAGAGAGAGAGAGAGAGAAGAGTGAGCAAGAGCAGCAGGTGGTTTTTAGGACATATGGGCTGATGCCGTCTGGACGCGGTTGCAGAATCTGAGTCGAGGTTTGACAGCAAGCTCTCCACTTTGTCAGGAGAAAAAGACAGAGTCCAGGGACAGCTGGGTGCGACTGGGTAAGGTTGGTACAGAGAGTGATGGGTTTGTCCAAATCCATCCACAACTCTTGAGATATTTTGCTCACAAACAAACAGCCAGACAAGCCGGTAGGCGACGAGGATTTGCTAGGATCGAAGCGCTGGATACGATGCTTTTCATTCTGACCGATCCGACGAAGATTCATTGCCAAGACGTATTGGTTCACATACAATTGTTCCTCTGCCTGGCAAGATTTTTCCTATTGCGTATTTTGCCAACTGGCACTCCTCATAAAAAATGACGGTAAATAGACACCCTATTTTTGAAGGACTACCATTTGAAAAATAATCGGTTTGCTGGTTTGTGCTGCGGAGCCTGCGTTGCAGACACACACACACACACACACACACACACACACAACACACACACACACACACACACACACACGAGAAACCCGATAAACTTCTCTCAATGCTCTTGTTTGACCACACCTCCTGAGCCACACAATATTTTTCATAAGCACGCCCACTTTCCTACGCCACTCCACTTTTCATCAACTACGTCACTTTCCCTAAGCTCCCGCCACTTTCCTAAGCCCTCATAAAAGATGACGGTAATAGACACCCGATTTTTGAAGGACTACATTTGAAAATATAAAACCTCAATCAAAATCGGCTCGAGTAAAATTTTCTTCATATCTCGAAGTGTTTAATTCTGAAGTCTCGTTTCTCTCATTCAAAACTGAAGGACAAGTATTGAAAATACTGTACGCGGTTTTTCGGCCGCTGCACAGCACGGGTGGTTGCTAGGCAACGAAATTTAAACGTGCACATTCCCACCCATATGGCACCTGTTGGCAAAGTTTCATCGAAATCGGTTCGCTGGTTTGGACTGTGGAGCCTCGCGTTGCAGACACACATACACACACACACACACACACACACACACACACCGGAAAACCCGACAATAAGGGATATCTAGCATATATAGTGAATCCAACAGGGTGAAAACATCATTCAATCCACCTTCGGTGGTAGAGGTAAAAATAATATTTTACCTGCGACATATGCAGGTCTACAAGAGCTCTGCATTGCTGTTGTTGGTGTTGTGGCTGTTGTTGTGGGTCCATTTTTGAAAGGTGCACCCATTGGTTGGGACAGCTGGTGGACGCACACCCACATTATTCGCTCGACTCCACCACCATTTCACCAGACAAAATTATGCGGCTGCCATCTTGGTTTTCTGGTGGGCCTAACACATGAGGCCTGTAGGCCTCTGCTGATTATACACTCTCTGGGTTTGTTGTGTCAGATTTTCAATTGCTTTGTTTGGGTCGAGTGTTAATCTTGATGAGGGACCCCAAAAATCTAATCATATGTCGAAATTAATCAAGCCGTCAGAATGCACAGTACATCAGAACGCTAAATTACTAAAAAAAAAAAAGCATTAGCATAATTTTTGATGGCCCATATTGGGGTGAAAGAAACAATCTGTGACCGTGTGATGAATCAGCTTTATTCTGATATAATCGTGGCAGAGGATTACATGGATGAGAGGTGTCGAGTACGCGTTCTGATGTACTGTGCATTCTGACGGGCTTGATTAATTATTCGACATATGATTAGATTTTTTGGGGTCCCTCATCAAGATTAACACTCGACCCAAACAAAGCCAATTGAAATCTGACACAACAAACCCAGAGAGTGTATAATCAGCAGAGGCCTACAGGCCTCATGTGTTAGGCCCACCAGAAAACCAAGATGGCAGCCGCATAATTTTGTCTGGGTGAAATGGTGGGTGGGGTCGAGCGAATAATGTGGGTGTGGTCCACCAGCTGTCCAACCAATGGGTGCACCTTTCAAAAATGGACCCACAACAACAGCCACAACACCAACAACAGCAATGCAGAGCTCTTGTAGACCTGCCATATGTCGCAGGTAAAATATTATTTTTACCTCTACCACCGAAGGTGGAGAAACACATTTTCTCCCAGAGGGAATATTGTAAAATGAGCCAGAAATGTATTTTCTGAAACTAGTGGGTCCAGGGGAAAATGCTAATCTTTCATTGTGTATGTGTTTTGGCATTCCCACAACGAAGGGATAGAGTTTATGATGTTATGCTCAGAGAAGGAGGACGTGTACGGTCGACCTGCCCAGACAAGGGATTGTTAGTCCTCGGAACCTCGTTTTCTGCGTTGGCTCGTTTGCCGTCAGCAATCCGCTTGTATTCACCCAGAAGACTTAAAATAAGCAAAATCACAGTGGGGGCACAAAATCAGATGAAGCGTGTCTGCATCAACATATAGAGGTGCCTCATATTCTGTGAGCTCATTTTTGTCGGTGTTCGCAGAGTCATAGCAAGACCTTAAAAATGGTGTGCACTGCTTCCTTGCTTGAGGCACAGCATTTAAAAAGGATAAAGCATGAGCAAACAACTACAGCTTGGCAGAGGGCCTACTACAGGTTGGCAATCCAATGATGACCTCTTGCCTTGAAGTTGCTTGTAAGGGAACTATTATTATAACTAGAAGAACCGCTTCCCATGGGAGCTGCCAGTGGGGGGGGGGGATCATGTTGATCCTCTCATGTGTTCTCATCATTGTACTAAAGACACACAATTGGTGACAAGGATTTGTCGAACAATGTCACCGTATGCTAAGGTCCTGGAGTATGCAAGACTACTTTGAACTCTTTATGCAGCAGTTCAATCTCTATTAAAGAGGTCACCGATGCTGGGAAACGGAAAGATGTCTTCTGCCGTTTTCTGCCAGCAGAGGTGTTGTGTCTGCTGTCTGACTTGATTTTGCATGCAAAGGTGTCGGATGATGCCATCACCTACGAATCCATCGTCAAGACGTTGCACGACGTCTATTAAAGGGCAAGTCGCCGCAATTATCGTGGTATGATCTGATAACCTGGGTCGGCTTCCCGATGAGAGGGTAGCTGATTTTGTTGCCAGACTCAAGCATCTGGCAGGAGATTGCCGTTTTGGTGACAATGAACGGTCACAGAGATTGAAGGATTGTTTCATCGCTGGGTTGCGGGATGAGAAGATGGTTGCATCAGTTCTTTGAATAAGTTTGAAGAGATTACGTTTGCTAAAGCGGTTGAAACTACAGCTGTCATGGAACAAGCGAGAAAAGATGCTCACGCCATCTTTGGGGAGGACTTGTCTGTCAATGGCGGAGCTGCTGGCAGGTCACGTGCTCACAATTCCCCATCTTGGTCAGCATATCAGGAACCTCTTTTGTTCCGGCTGCATGCAAGCAGTGCTTCACAGGGCTAGCTGCCACAGCAGTCTTGTCAGGGTGTGGTGGTTCACACTCTCATCAGAACTGTCCATCTTGGAATGCAGTGTATCACTGGTGTGGAAGGACGGGCCATGTGCAGAAGGTCTGACATGGCAAGGCACCATCATCGGTTAATGTGGTCAAGGCTAGCAGTGAGGTTGATCACTTGGAATATTTCCGATGATGACAGCTGCAAATCACCCTTTGAGGTTTCGGTGGCTATCGTGTGCAGCCTGTGGCTGCTGGTTGCATCAGTTTCTTGGGTGGCAGCTGTGCCACTAATGCAGTGCCCTGTATTACCAGTACACTGGTACTCATTTCGCCAACCTTGGAAGGATGACAAGCTGAGTCAACCCCACTGGGTTTAATTCAACGGTAAGGAGCTCAAACTGAAGACCTAAGATCTTAAGCCAACCACTTTAACCATTAAGTTAACACCAGGCTTACCCCTTTGAGGTGTCTGTCAGTGTGAATGGCAGGCAGTCAACTTCGCAGTGGATACCAAGCATCAGTCTTTGTGAGTAAGCAGACCTGGGGCCATTTGGGTTGTCTAGTGTTAGACTCAGTACACACTACCCTTCGAACCTACACTGGGGAGTTGATCAAACCATTAGGTTTGATGGATGTAGTGGTTTGTTATCAGGAACAGAAGCAGGGTTACCCCTGCATGTGGTTGATGGTTCTGAACCATCTCTCCTTTGTCGTAACTGGCTGCACACAATTTGTCTGGATTGGGCAGACATTTACATTGTTCATACGTCATTTCCGTCTCCTTCCCGGTTAAGGGGATCTTGGAAAAACACCAAGTTCTATTCGGGCCTGGGCTCGGGAAGCTCAAGGTCACCTTCACCTGAAGAAGGGTGTTAGTCCAGTCCACGATTCTGTAAGCCTCGACCTGTGCCACATGCCTTTTGGTGAACCGATTGGAAAAGATTGATGTCATTGAACCGGTTGTGCACTCTGAGTGGGCAACGCCGTGGTCACAGTGCTTAAGCGAAATGGAGGTATCCACTGTGTGGTGACTTTAAACATTAACCCAACCTCTGATTGGAGCAGTATCCTCTGCCATCCATTGACAAGATATATTTGAAGTTGGCAAGGAGTCGGTATTTCATGAAGTTGGACTTGTGCAATGCCTACTTCAATCTCGAGATTGCACCAGAGGATCATCACCTCCTTACTGCCAATAAGTATCAGGCATGTATCAGTATAGCCATCTTTGTTTCATTATCGCCTCAGCTCCGGCAATGTGCAGAAAGCTATGGATCATCTTGTTGCTGACTTTCCGGCACAATGCTACTTGGATGACATCCTCATCGCAGGTGCCACAGCGGAACAGCAGCTTGAGAAATTGATAAGATGATGTCTAAGTTAGCTGCTCAGGGTCTCTGCGAGAATAAGACAACGTTTATTCTTTCATAAGCGAGTGGAGTTCCTTGGCTAAATCAATCACCCGGATGGGCTGTCAAAGCTCCTCAGAAAGTTGACACCATAGCCGACATGCCCAGCCAAGAGACAAAGTTCAGCTTCGTTCCTTTATTGGGCTTGCTCAGTATTACCAGAGGTATGCCAGCAACCTTAGCACTGAGTTTGTTCGCTGACTCGCGATGCTGCGTTGAGATGGTCATTGAAGGTGGAGTTCGATGGAACAAGCAGCATTCAAATGAGTCAAATCTCTCCTTACTGTAGACATGGATCTCGTGCATTACGAACCTTTATGACCTCACATTCTTGCGTGCGGCATCGGTGCCGTGTTGTCTCAGGTAATGAGTGACGGTACTGAGCGTCCGGTGTGTTTGCGTCACATGCTCTGATGGCCGCAGAGCAGAATTATGCCCAAATTGAGGGTGACTCGCTGAGTTTATGGTATCGCTGGTATGGGGAGTGTTGAAGTTTTCGTCAGTCCTTGACAGGTCAACATTTCCTCAACAAACTGATCATCAACCACTTCAGTTCTTGTTCAATCCTCGGAAAGGCATTCCAGCCACTACCGCTGCTAGGCTACAGAGATGGCGTCTCTCCTCAGTGCTTATGACTAGGAATTAAATTTCGTGCTTCCAAATGGCACGATAACTGTGATGGCCTTTCTCGATTGCTGTCTCCTAAGGTCGCCGCTGAACTTACAGATGGGGTCAAGGTGTACTTGGTTGAACAAATCGAGTCTGGTCCAGTAATTGCTGGGGACATGGCCGCTGCCATTTGTCGCAATCCCTGTTTTGTCTCATGTTCACACGCTGTATTGTCTGGCTTGGTGTGAATTGCCCTATATCAAAATATGCTCATATGTCGCGTGCATCCAAGCTGTTTTTAGCTCAAGGTTGTGTTATGCAGGGCATGAAGATGGTCACTCCTGCTTCATTCCATCAGTGCTGTCTCAATGAGTTGCCCGAGGGTCATTTAGGTGTGGTGAAAACAAACAGTTTATCCTGGAGCTTGTTGTGACCTGGGCTTGATGCAGACATCGAGTGGATGTATAAGGATGTACTACGTGTCAAACTGATGCGTATAATCGCTCAAGTGTCTCGTTGTTGTGGCCGCCACCGATAGAATTTGGCAGCGTGTTCACGTAGATTTCGCAGGGCTGGTCATGGGCCGTATATTTCTGGTGGTGATCGACGTTGACTCAAAGTGGCCGGAAGTAGCTATCGTGCAGTCATCTCGGCAGAGGACACAGTGGAGTGTCTGCAGAGTATTTTTTTTGCAAACAAAGGTGTTCTGGAGATTTTCGTTTCAGACAATGGTCCACAGTATGTATCTGAGGTGTTTGCTGTGTTCATGCGTGGTAATGGTATCAAACATCTGAGGTCAGCGCATTACCACACAGCTACAAATGGCCAGGTGGAGTTAGTTTTCAAGGCTTTGAAACATGCCTTACATAAGGGCCAAGCAGTACGATCTGTGCAAAGTAGGGTTGATGTGTTTTTGGCATGCCTATCGTAATTCAGTGCATTCTACAATGCAGGAATGCCTGCATTCCGCATGTATGGCCGACAGTTGCGGTCGTGGCTGGATTTGCTTTGACCTTACACACCAGTTGCGCAGTTGTTATGACGACTGATGTTCGTTTGTTCATGGTGGACCAGCCAGTTTTGGCACGATAATATTTGCACCGACAGATATGGGTACGGCTACTGTGATCCGAGTTTTCGGACGCCTAACTACCTTGTTCATACTACAGCCGGTCTTAACTGGAAACGTCATGTGAATCAATTGTTGGCTCGCGGGACTGAGCATTCATACGCTGCCGATTCTCTTCTGCTGTCCAATGTGTCTCATCCATCGAGGTGCCCATGACCACGTTCTGACCCTGTCCCTCTATCTGTGGATCCAGATGTTCAGGGCGGTGATGGTCTTGCATGTTGAAGTTTCGTCAGTACTTGATAGGTCGACATTTCCTCAACAAAACTGATCATCAGCCGCTTCAGTTCTTGTTCAATAGAGGCATGTGGGGTTGGTTCCATAGACAAGAGAATAAAGGGATGAAAGAATGGAGGTGAATGGTCAGCTTAGAATTGGGAGGTTAACCAGGTGTGGGATTTTTGAATAACATGTGCATCCTTGGTGAGCTCGAGGAGGATGGAGGAATGAAATGGAGGTAGGACAAATAAAACTCAAAGTTCACCAAACTGCCTGCAACAGATGAGAAGCAAACCTTTGAGCTGAGCCTCATCCCAAGATATGTGTTATGGTGTAAAAACTCGACTCCAATAACTTTAGTTAAGTGAAGTGAAGAGGACTTTATTAAGCACCTTGCACAAACTTTAATCAAACATGGCGCCTCCTTGCCTCCTGTAAAGCACCTACCACCACTCACGGCAATGCAAACTGTGTACACAAACACACGTCATGTACCAGAAGAAAACACAACAAACAAAAAAAACATATATGACAATAACATAGAGAGCCTTGAACTTGTTGGGAAGGGAAGCAAGGTGGGAAACAGCTGCACCAGCTTCCAGTGTAAAGGAGTACTTATGATAGTTTAGACTTTAGAGAAAGGTCTTATAAACTGCATTGAGTTCTGAGCAGCTCAAATGGACTTGGCTCTGTGGAGAGGTGTCGGCCTGCTGAGGAGCCAGTTTGGTGAAGTCGTCCACCCAAGATAGGTTGTGACAAATTGTGGATCCAAAGAGCCCAGGAACTACACCTCCATCAGGGTTGGCCAGAGAAGTATACTGGGGCATTCAAAATCCGATCCTTGCAGAGGTACAGAGTGAGATCATGGGACTCCACTCATGTCTTTTGTCCTGTATGTGATTTATCTACAAACTAAATGACAAGCCTTAATTAACTGTAAAATATATATATTTAAAACCCATCACTCATATTGTATCAAGGATAAAGATATAATATGAAGGGTGAGTTAAAAAAAAAAGGAGATAAATATAATTTAAATTGTCCGCCAAACTCATGAGAAGTATATTCACAGAGAGAATAGTTTGTCTGAAAAGGAATGTTTAACAAATTCTAATTGTCAGGGTCACTTTGGGTAAAGTCCAGTTATAGTACATGTCGAGCTGTTTTACATTAGGATGAATGGCATCATGGTTTATGTTCGGATGAATAGCAGTGTTTAAAATCTCATATACTGAAATGATTGATCCATTATTCTACATACACTTAAAAAAAAAAAATTCTCCCTCCTCCCCTCCTCCTCCCTCTCTTCTCTCTCCTCTCCCTCCTCTCTCTCTCTCTCTCTCTCTCTCTCTCCGAATAGTGCACAATGCCATTGCCTTACATTTAATATTTGTACAAGTTATTTTATGCCTCAAGACACCGTAGTCAGGGTTCATTAACACCCTGTTATACTTTGTGTCCACATTTATCTCAATCTCACCATCCTATCCATTCCAATGTCATATGCTTTCAAGAGCAACAATGGGGCTGCAATGCAGTCTTTAGGCAGAGAATGCACTGGGTGGTTTGCCATTGCCTTTCCCAATGGCATAATCAAGGCTGAAATTGTAAATCTGGCCAAGGTGCTGACACAAAATGGATTACTCCCAAGAGCTTATGAGGAATTTAATTAACTTCAACAGCGAGTGATAGCAGATCGGGGACCCGGGTTAATATCCCCCAACTAGACGGCCCATAGAGCAATGGTTGCACTGCAGAAAGTAGAACAAAACTGGGTTTTCTTATCGATCAAATGATGACTTTGCATTCTAAATCGATTTAAGTTATCTTAGTGAGTCTGGAAATGACCTTTTTGAATGTTGGTCTGATGTTTAAAGAGAATTCCTCTGAAGCTATGTTATCTCTTTGATGAATCAAAATACTAAAAGACTGCAAAATCTGGTTAGAACCAGAGGATGTAGAGCTATGGTGTTCCTTTGATCCGACTTATTCCCTCAACATCTTTCCATCAAAAAGGGCTGATAAAGCATCATATATGTGGCACAACCAGACTCGGTGATGTAATGGTTAGAGCATCCACTCTGAGTCTGGAAGGTCAATAATTCGAGTTCTGGCTGAGTCATACCAAATATTTTATAAACAGTAGGTGCTGCTTCATTGCTTGATGCTCAGCATTAAGATATGGCACAAACAACAATGCTGGGAAGGCAATGGCAGTTTAACTCTTGCCATGAAACTGCTTCGGCAGCACCAAGGCTTTGTAAAGAGTATGGTACATCAAAATCAACATGTGGCACAGCATGAAAGGTGGAGGAGATAAAAGATAAAATGAAGAGAATTTGGGATCAAACAGTGGCAGGCACTCAGTCACATACATATTAAGTAATACAGCCAGTAAAAGAGTTTCCAGAGGATTTCACTGTTGGATAATAATTTTAAAAGTCACGCATCACTTTAGTCTAATCATCTCATGACCAAGTTGGCTTTCTCTGGAAACTGATTTTCTTCTACAGTTGACATGAATTGCAAGAACATTTTTTTTGGGGTACAATGTCGAGGCTCGTATGATAGCTAACACACAGAAATGCACAACAAGGGAGCAGAAATAAGAGGGGCGGGAGAGGGAAGAAAAAAACTGTGGAACAGAGACATGAGGAGATCTGTGGAAGGGAGAGGGATGGGGCGGGGTACACGGGGTAAACAAGATAGACACCACAGGGACTTTCAGGTCCTTACATGACAGGGACTTTCAGGAAGGAAAGCAGGGAATTTGAAGGAGGTGGGTTTGGGGGTGGATTAGCGGAGGTAGAAAAGATCGTGGTTTTGGATGGGGTAAGATAAGAGATGGTGGTGAACAGCGGTTTTTGAAGAACTGGAGGGAAGAGTGGGATTGAAGAGAGTGTGGGAGTTTGTTCCAAAGATGGGGAAAATGAGCAATGAAAGAGCGAAGGTGAGCAGTGATTCTTGATTTTGGTAGTTTTACCAAAATTTTTTGGTAGTTGTCAAAAGCATGCGATATGTCTGGGGATATGGCTCTGATTTCATGTCCGGGATTGAGGACCTCCATCCATTGTTGGGAGAGCAGAAGCAGCATATCCAGCGTAGAGTGACCTGGTCTGAAACCGAATTGATGATCGGAAATCAATCCATTGGAGAAGAGGAAGTATTTAATGTCTGAACGATGATGGATTCCATAATCTTGCTGATTGGGAGAAGGCTGATTGGTCTGTAGTTGCAGGGATCTGTTTTTGCACCTTTTTATACAGAGCGGTAATGTTTGCTGATTTCCAAGCAGATGGCAGATGACCTTGAGCAAATGAGAGGGTGAATAAAACAGAGAGAGAGAGAGAGAGAGAGAGAAGAGTGAGCAAGAGCAGCAGGTGTTTTTAGGACATATGGGCTGATGCCGTCTGGACGCGGTTGCAGAATCTGAGTCGAGGTTTGACAGCAAGCTCTCCACTTTGTCAGGAGAAAAAGACAGAGTCCAGGGACAGCTGGGTGCGACTGGGTAAGGTTGGTACAGAGAGTGATGGGTTTGTCCAAATCCATCCACAACTCCTTGAGATATTTTGCTCACAAACAAACAGCCAGACAAGCCGGTAGGCGACGAGGGATTTGCTAGGATCGAAGCGCTGGATACGATGCTTTTCATTCTGACCGATCCGACGAAGATTCATTGCCAAGACGTATTGGTTCACATACAATTGTTCCTCTGCCTGGCAAGATTTTTCCTATTGCGTATTTTGCCCAACTGGCACTCCTCATAAAAAATGACGGTAAATAGACACCCTATTTTTGAAGGACTACCATTTGAAAAATAATCGGTTTGCTGGTTTGTGCTGCGGAGCCTCGCGTTGCAGACACACACACACACACACACACACACACACACACACACACACACACACACACACACACACGAGAAACCCGATAAACTTCTCTCAATGCTCTTGTTTGACCACACCTCCTGAGCCACACAATATTTTTCATAAGCCACGCCCACTTTCCTACGCCACTCCACTTTTCATCAACTACGTCACTTTCCCTAAGCTCCCGCCACTTTCCTAAGCCCTCATAAAAGATGACGGTAATAGACACCCGATTTTTGAAGGACTACATTTGAAAATATAAAACCTCAATCAAAATCGGCTCGAGTAAAATTTTCTTCATATCTCGAAGTGTTTAATTCTGAAGTCTCGTTTCTCTCATTCAAAACTGAAGGACAAGTATTGAAAATACTGTACGCGGTTTTTCGGCCGCTGCACAGCAACGGGTGGTTGCTAGGCAACGAAATTTAAAACGTGCACATTCCCACCCATATGGCACCTGTTGGCAAAGTTTCATCGAAATCGGTTCGCTGGTTTGGACTGTGGAGCCTCGCGTTGCAGACACACATACACACACACACACACACACACACACACACACGGAAAACCCGACAATAAGGGATATCTAGCATATATAGTGAATCAACAGGGTGAAAACATCAATTCAATA
>CM068960.1:31301764-31315660 GCA_035128595.1 Eptatretus atami
TATATATATATTTTTTTTTTAATGCCAATGAGAGCATTTGTGTTTTGGATTCACCGTTGAATTTACAGTTTGTGAATTTACTGTGTTTGTTTCTTCGTGTGCATCACAAAGCTGATGGGTAGGCATCATTGGCTGAGATGTGCCACTGATGTAATGCCCTCTGCTGGTTAGGGCAGGAATTTGTTATTTGGCAGTGTGCCGGTGATAGCTCGCTCGCCTATCAAGGGGGAGACAGGGTGTGATCGACTGGGACCAAGCGAGGTGAATGCTTGACACAAGGAGGAAATGGTAAAGATCGTTGGTTTAGGAAAGGTTCATGACTAATATAGATCATGGCATAGAATCGGCGATGATAAGAGATGGCAATGCACTGCTTACTTGAAGACCTAGAGGGAAGAATGAGACAGAACAGCCTCTAGAAGGTGAATCCATAGATGGGAGAAGCGAGGGAAAAAAAGAGTTGAGGTGTGCAGACAGCCTGGATTTTGTAAGTTTAACCAGGAAGGGGTGACTCGAAGAAGGTGTGCATCCTGGAGTAGATGAGGGGGGAAGAGTCGGATGACTGAGATAGCAGAAGGAGCAGTGTTGGAGAATAAACAGAAGAAAATGAAACGGAAGACCAAGAAGGAATCCGAAGAAGTAAAGGGCAAAGATGGAGTCATCAGAAGGAACCTGGATATGATTCGGGTTTCAGCCACGACTGCACTACCCTCAAACCCATCCAGGCGCAGCCAAGTTAGCCTTGGAGAAAAATTTCTGCAAGAATTCACTTCTCCTTAGAGAGATAGATTAAAAAAAAAGAGAGTAAAAGTTGAAAGAGAAGAAAAAGCAAGAATTGGAATGAATAAAGAGAATTGTAAAAAAAATAGAAGAAAATTAGAAAGAAATGTGAAAGGAACAAAGATGTCTGGAAGAACCCAGACAGATAGATTTCAGCAGTTACTTCCCAGGCTCAAACGCAGCAACATGTACAAGCTACCAGAGGTCCGTCTGAAACAAACAAACAAAAAAACCCAGAGATCACACCGACCTGCCTGCGATGTGAAACAAACATACCCTTAACTTCGGCCTCATTGCGGGAGATTACAATAATTTTGAGAGCTTTAGATTCCACAGAATCCAGTAGATAGAGGTGACGCTGGAGAACCAGCCCTCAGTAGAGAGCAGTACTCCATTGAGCTCCTGATAAAGGTCTTTGTACAGACTATTCCTAACTTTTATGAACACATTTATTTTGCTGTTAGTAAACATAGGATTGTGTACATATCATCATGGTGTTTAGAGAAATCAAGTGAGCATTATTATGAGATGTGAACTGGTGTATTATTTATTTTAAGCATATTAACCCCATAATGCATGAAATACAATCAAAATGTGCAACGGAAAAATAATTTGTGAGTCAATGTCCAGTATTGGAAATGAAATCTCTAGGGGTGACTTGTTAAACCAGTGAACCTAATCATGTGGGTTTGTTTTTAAATCCTTCCTTGTTTTTTCAAAAAAAGAAGTAACAAGTCTGGAGACGGCGATGGTTCACGAGCAATGTACACGGTTCGCCTTTTTTATTTTTTTGACCTTCGAGGGGACGCCACGGGCAAACTGGCGGGAATTGGGAAAAACGTAAATGATGAAAGTTGTAGTACTCGAAGAGCACTACTTGCATACCAACTTTCATTCGAAACAGTTGAAAACCCAAGGAGCTCGATTCCCAATTTATTGATTTTTTTTGACATTTTCTAAGTTCGTGACCTTGTGACAAAAATGAAAAATCGAGCTCCGTGGGGCTATGCACGGTGCCATTGGGCTAACCAAATACCGAAACCCCTGCCAGATTCGACAAACCCCCCGGAGAAGATGTAACTTGAAATCGGCTACCCCCTAAAAACACGTTTTTTGGGCGTGCTCCGCCCATAATGGGCGCACCACGCCCATTCTCAGGAAAACACAACTAGATCATGATATAAACCTCCCACCAAAATTTTATCAGGATCAGATCAAAACCCACGGAGCTATGCTCGGGACAGACAGACAGACACACACCCATAATGACAGACGCACACTTACTGACTCGTGAACCAAAAATCACATTTTTGACAAACGTTGACAGATACATCGACCAACAGACTGTGTTTGCTGTAATAATGTGCACTGGTGTCGAGTAGATTCAGCACTCAATTCCTGATTGATTTCTAAATAATAATTTGAGTAACTGAAGAGTTCATAGAACATCTAACCCCACGCTGTCTTGAGAAATAAGGACATGGCCGTGGTCTATGAGAGGCAAATTTAATTGGTCATGATGACGTAAATGTTGTAATATTTTGTCCATTTACTGATAAACGGAGGGGTTTTGAAAGTGCCAACAAGGAGATTTGTGTTCTCCAGTGTTCAAGTATGTAATTAAATTGAAATAAAATGAAGATTTTAAAGGTTGTAAAGAAATTCAGAAGTTTACCGTGTTGAATGCTGCATCTTTTACACCACCTATCTGCCATGTTACATGAAGTCTTCTTCCCTGTTGTTTGTGTCCTTTATGATGTTCTTAAAAACAGTAAGTTTCCTGTTTGGAATTGTTTTCAATTTTGTTTGACTTCCAGGCAGGCAGACAGACAAACAGATGAAAACAAAAATGATCTCACCCCTCTGCGCATGTGCAACCGGAGCAAATTCAGAGACAAAGTACTGCTAAACTACAAGTTTGTTTTCCGATTCATGTTCAAAATAGAACATTCAATCAAAATCAAGTTGTTTCTCGATCATAAGCTGCCGCTTATGGATGGACTTTTCGCTTCTCGTGCGTGGGGTAACAAACAATGATCAAAAAAGTTATGTACATACCATTTCACTACTATGCTGCATGTGAAGCTATATATGGATACATCGTCATCGTTTCCTTTTAAGTTCGGTAAAAGGCTTTTTGTTTATGTATATTTGTAGATTATGTCATAAACACCCGTTATTGAAAGTTGTATCTTGTGTCCCACGGCCTCGAGATAAACTACTTTTTTTTGAGTGAGAATGTATACACAAAATGTTTTTTTTAATTTAATTTTAATTTTTTGGGAAAGGGGCTCCAAATTTGCTTGTACCGGTCCTGATACCATGCACACATTAATGTGGTTGGAAAGCATGAATGGATGCTGTTTGTATCATACTAAATTAAGGTGTGTGTGTGTGTGTTGTGTGTGGTGTGGTGTGTGTGTGTGTGTGTGCGTGCGTGCGTGCGTGCGTGCGTGCGCGTGCGTGCGTCGCGTGCGTGCGTGCGTGCGTGCGTGCGTGCGTGCGTGCGTGCGTGCGTGCGTGCGTGCGTGCGTGCGTGCGTGCGTGCGTGTGTGTGTTGTGTGTGGTGTTCCAGGGCATGACGTTTTTTTCCATTTCAGTCTTTGTCATCAAATTTTTCAGCAAACCTTTTATAATGAGAATATGGGGAATATATACTAGCAGAGTAACCGCCTGATGGACGATCTTGTTCAAGCATGCAATGCGTTCTGACACGTACCTTTATTTGGGTGGTCTATGAGCAACTGACAGCTCTGTGTAGGCAAAAAAAACCCATGAAATACTCCCCCACCTGGAGCAGCGCTACACGATACACATTTACTTAGAGAAGTTGCGTCCCGTCCCCCCCCCCCCTCTCAAGACCACCGCAAAGATAAAAACACCCTATACACTAATTGGGTCATGCTGATCCTATGTAGCAAGTCTGGATGTAATCATCCCAGAACTGTAGGAGAGGTAGCGCGACAAACCACACACACTCACACTCACACACAAACACTGTTCGTGAATTATAGTAAGGATTTACAGTAATAAAACGCTTTTAGCTGTTGTCTTTGTCAAGATTAATTGGAGTACAAAGCCGACTCGGACGGACTTTGCTTTTGAGATGTTTAACCTCCGCCATCGAAGATCGGAGGTTACTGTTTTCACCCCTTCTGTTTTGTTTGTTTGTTTGTTTTGAACAGTATTACGAAAAACTCCTCGACGGATTTCGACGAAACTTGGTGGGGGATTAGGTATGGTCCAAGGACATGCATTAGATTTTGGACTTGGTCCAAAATCCAATATGGCCGTATGGTGGCCATTTTGAAAAAATATTTGAATTTTTTTTTTTGCATTTCTACATGTTTTATGTGATTTCCAACCCCCCCCCCCCCCCAAAAAAAAATTGTTAGAGAAAAAAAAAAATTTTGCAACTTTTTTTTCAACAAAATTTCGATTTTTTTTTTTTTGCATTTCTACATGTTAGTTGTGATTTCCAACAAAAAAACAGACAAAATTATAATTGCGGCTGATTTGGAACTTCAGGTGGATATACCCACGTAAAATCAATTTCTGTCTCAAGGAATCTAGTTATGACGAATGAATTGAGTATGTAAAAGTTAAAAGTAAAAGGGAAAGTTGCAAACTATAACTCTGTGAGCACTGTTGACATCAAATTGAATGAATAGGATATCAGGTTCACTTGAGTGACCGAGCAGTATTGGCGGCGGAGGTTTTGCACTCTACCGAGTGCTCCCCCTCTAGTTTCTAGCTGTGTGTGTACTTTGGTGTTCGGCATGTATCATTCTCCATGAAAAGTTTATTATATTATACCTTCATGTCCATCTTCCATCGAGATAAATCATATCATAGTCACATCGGCTTCATTGAATGACAGACTACAATATGACACCATAATTTCACACGAATGTATTTCAAATCACTTAAATTTGTACTGATAAAATAACCATGTCCTTGGTCATTGGGTCCTTCTTTCTGTTAACTTTTCATAACTTCTGGCTTTATCTCTGGATCGTGTTGTCTATTGGCCACAGGTGAGTCGATGAGGTGGAACGGGTGTGACATCGCCAAACATTTTTATTGCCATTGTTTTCTGCAATGAATTAGTATTCTTGGAATGTTGATAGCTCATTCTCACCTTTACACACCTTTAAACCTACGCCATTCAAAGAAAGCTATTCAGCACGTTTTTGGGAAACTTCAGAAAAAGAAGAAAAAGTTCCTGGTAACCTCATCATACCTACTGTATATTTCTCTCTGACCATTCTTTTTTAATCACTTCCACATTTGTGACGTCTGTATGTTTCCAGCCGCTACCATTGGCTTGCGATGCTTCGGGGTCATTCTGACCACCTCACTTCTACAAGATAGTGAAATATGTGATTGATGTCATGGCATTAACGTGTGCTATTCATATCATGTTACGTTCACAGTGACACTACGATGACTACTAATACCAACTCCTACTTATTGTGGACCATACTCTTGGGCAGAGCATTGGAACTGCCACAGCAGTTTTTTCTTGGCTATTTGGCACAATTTTGGACTGGTCGCTACTCCGACCATTTCTTGGAGCATAGCTGCGCCACTGATGCTGTGCCCTCTACCAGCATACTGGTACTCATTTCGCCGACCTCCGGAGGATGACAGGATTAGTCAACCCCACCTGGTGTTAATTCAGCAGCCAACAGGGCTCAAACTCAGGACCCTAGGATCCCAAGCCAGCCACCCGAACCACAAAGCCAACACCAGGCTTACTAACAACTACTACCACTACTACGACTACTATGACATATTTAATGGTGCCAATCGATGAACGTTTTTAGCCTTTATTTTTCAGGTAACAACTGGTCAGGACTGGTGTTCACCTGGACAGAGCATGAATTTGGAATTTGGCCAGAGTGCCACTAATAACTCACCGATACGCCATTGGATCTTTAATGTCCACCATTGACCAATGCTGGCAGACGAGTCTTATGGCTGAAGGTCATTCCGATGGATGGCACACGCATGATGCATCGCCGTGCATGCAAAACACCAGAGTGACTGTTTCTAGCTGGCCAAGATGAGAACCCTGGCAAGGCAGCTCCGAGGCGAATGTGCATCCCGCTAAGTTGTCCTGCCAACCCTGCGGTGTTAACAGCGAGAGCCACTGATCATTTATCAGAGTAAAGGGATTAGCAGACTTTTCCTTAGATGTTCATAACATAATGCATGATCCACCAGATGACACTTCACTGATTTCCTGCGTGTACAAATGAAATGCTCATAATATTCAATCATTTGGAGACAAGTTGGCTGGACCAGTTGATTACATTTCAATTGCAGTTTGCCCTTTTTGTAAGTACTGATCTTTAAGTCTTTTGATTTACTCCACTGATACCACCATGTTTTGCTTTTTTATTGGTAAGTATGTGTAAACCTATCTTTCAGCAGGTAAGTGCACGACTTTTTTATTTTAGTTTGTATACAATGTCGAGGCTCGTATAAGAGCTAACACAGAGAACGTATACAAAGGAAGCAGGAGACGAGAGGGGCAGGAGAAGGAAGCATAAAACAGGTGGAACAGAGACATGAGGATATATGTGGAAGGGAGAGGGATGGGGTGGGGTGCACGGGGTCAACAAGATGGACACTACAGTGACGTTCAGGAAGGAAAGCAGGGAATTTGAAGGAGTGGCGTTTGCGGTAGATTAGCGGGGGTAAAAGAAATCGTGGTTTTGGATGGGGAAGATAAGAGATGGTGGTGAACAGCTGTTTTGAAGACCTGGAGGGAAGAATGGGATTGAAGAGGGTGGGAGTTTGTTCAAAGGTGGGGAAAAAGAGGAATGAAAGAGTGAAGGTGAGCAGTGATTCTTGATTTTGGCATTTCACCAGAGGGGGTTGCTGGCAGACCTTCAGCACCTTGCTGAAATATAGGGGGACAAATCACAGACAGAGCGGGGGGGGGGGCAAGGCCGGAGAGGAGACAGTCGAAGACAGAAGACCACTGACCTGCCTACGGTGAGAGAGCGAGAGACCCAAAGCCTCAGCTTCATCGCGGGAGATACCAATGATTCTAAATGCCTTGGTTTCCACAGCGTGAAGCTGAGAAAGGTGTGAGGCGGAAGCACCACTCCAGAGGGGAGAGCAGTGCTCCATCACTTACTTTATTGATCTCTTAATTTATGGACAGACCTATCCCCAACTCTCTGGATGTACTTCACTGTACAGGGTGTTCCAAAAAGACCCGGACAACTTTGGTTGTTAATATATTTAAAACCACAAATGATATAACGATACACTCTAGTTTATATGATACAGAAACTCATACCATTTTGTGCACACCATCAATGCCTTCAATGTGAGCTCCGTTTGTTGCGTGCAAGACATCAAGGCCGTACATGAGTTCTTGTCATGCTTGCGTCCACCAGTGCGCATGCAGCTGTGATCCAAGAACAAAGATAATGCAGGTTTGCCACCTTGGTGTGTGAAGACAACAATTTTTGACAAACCCCACAGAAAAAAAAATCAATGGGGTTATGTCTGGTGATCGTGAGGGCCAGGAGTTGTCCATCTCTGCCAATCCAGCGACTTGGAAAATTTTCAATCAGGATGGCTCAAATGATTAAGGCCCAATGAGGGGGAGTGCCGTCCTGCTGAAAAATGATATCGAGTTGCTGGTCTTCAATCTGTGGAAAGGTGAATCCTTCCAACATGTTCATGTAAATTGTTGAGGTCACTGTATCCTCCGCAAAGAAAAACAGACCCACCAAGCGGTCATGGAGAAGGTCACACCGCACATTGACCCTTGGACTGTCACGTATGTGTTCAATGATCACATGGGGGTTTTCAGAGCCCCAGATCCTCACATTGTGCTGGTTGACCTTCCCGATACATGAAAGCAAACTTCATCTGTGAAACATGACCTTTTTCAGGTAATCTTCATCATCCTCTATGTGACTGAGCATTTACAAGGCCGCCTTATGTCTGGGTCAGTCATTTGGTTTTTGAGTTCCTGCAGAATCTGCACTTATGAGCATAAAGCTTCAGTCTTTTAAACTAAATCCTTGTACGGTGGTGTTTGGTCATCTCAGTTGTCTGGATGTGCATCAAATTGGTTTTCCCTGACTTTGTTGAAATGATTTACGCACTCGTTCAACATCTGCTGCACTTGGCTGACCGGTACTCTCTCTGTTTCTGACAACTTTCAGTCTCCTTAAACCTCTTGTACCACTCTCTGATACTACTCTGCATGGCAGTGACCTTTGGTGATTTGTGATTCAACGAAAACTGAAGTGACCTCTTTCTTGGCACTTGGCTATAAATGAAATAATGTATCAGTGGACTGTATGTGTGAGAATAATTTACATTTGTGATGCTTTCACTTCAATCACTTTTTAGTGAGAGTTTGCTGGTTTCTATTGTGAAGCCATTTTGTCACAAGCTTTGGTGCTTAAATATATAAAAAAGGGAGATTGTAGTACCAACCAGGCAATTTAACCGAATTATGTACCCAAAAAGCCTGTGTTTGGCTTAGTGGTTAGGGTGGCTGGCTTGGGACCTTAGGGTCCTGAATTGAGCCCCTGTCAACCATTGATTAACACAGGTGGGGTCGACTCAGCCTGTCATCCTTCCTATGTCGGCGAAATGAGTTCCAGTGTACTGGGGTAATAACCATTCGGGGTAACCTGTGTCAGAGTGGCGACCCGTCCAGGACTGTACTCCTTGCCAATAAAACTGCCTCAGCAGCCCTATGTGCCTTTATGGCGTGAAAGGAATGGTATTATATTTGTGCTGCAGCTTCAAACTAACTTGACAAGATGAGCGTAACGAATCAAACCTAGTTAAATTGACAAATTCCCAAGATGTTTACATTTTACTTTAACCCACCCCCCCACCACCTCCCTCCTTCCTTCCAGCCACCAGACTCTATAACTGTGAAACGCAACTCGCATTGGGTCTTACATCGTTTAATGTCATCACACAACTCTTATTTCCATGTTGCTCCTGGAGGATTAACTGAGGAGTTGAGGGATTGGACTTGCTGATCATCAAATATGCTCTGAGAACTCAAAGTACATTCAGCTGTCCACGAATGCACATCTGAAATCTCTGCAATTACGCATTGGGAAATCTTCGTTTCAGTCCTTCCCTTATGTGTTAAATAGCACAAATAATTTCAGCAACTCCATCCTCCAAAGAGATAACAAAATCTTTAGTTATTTTCACTGTAACATTCTCATCTTGAAATTTCAAACCTAATCCCCACTCCCATCCATGTTCAAACTTTCTTCTGCTACTTGCATATGCTCATGAGGTACTTTCATTTACCGCAGTAGAACAGTAGGTTCCTTGTCCTGACCACTGAAAAATTGTTCTTCCACAGCGCAGAAAATCTCAACATGAACAGCATGGAACAGCATTCAACAAATCCAGAATGCATGGACAAATGAAACTCATTGCAATGGAACAGCATCATCTGTCTCCATCATTCATCCTACTTCCTCACCACTTCCTCTCCTCTTCATAGCATCCACTGAGAAAAACAAAATTAATTCCTATGCCTTCCATTGTCATTGTGTTTTGGCCATTAACTTACGAATGACAGCATTCTGATGAAAAATTCCCTGAAGCTCATAATTTAGAACCCTTTGTACTCGTATGGTGTTTTAGGACACTAACCATGGAGATAGCATCACAGTTGATGACAACTACTTTTGAAGAATGATGGAAATGGAAAATCATTTGTTTAGGAAATTACTGCGATGCAGTGGAACACAGCACTGAATTGAACACCCTAACTGAAAGCCCCAGCCTGGGCCATGCAAGGGGGCATCACACAGCATACAATATTTAATAGTTTTTGAAAATCCCCACTTCCTTATTTCTCAGTCTCCTTCTATTTTACCCCTCAACCCTGTTGATGTATTCACCCACTCACCTCCTCTCTTTTCTGTTCCTTTTGTTCTGTTACTTCCTGATCTGTTCTAGATGCTCTAGCTCTTCAATGAGCCTTCACATTGTATACAAAAAACAACAGAAAACAGGAGATACTTTGCTGGGTTGTAGTGGAGATACTACACAGCTCGGTTAAAAATAAATTCAAAAATTAATTTTTAAAATGTTTGGTGTTGGAAAACAGACCTCTATTCCGGTGCCTATTTAGAGGTACTAGTGCGTGGCGTACGTGCAAAAAAAAAAAACTTTCAAACGCGCGAGCCAGAAACAAACACACAGGCCGTTCCTTCGCTCTCGCGTGCCGTATGTGCGTGGCCGGAAGTTCGCATATGCGCAGTTACGATTATTCGCAATTTAGTTTTAATGGCCAATTATTCGCCAACGTATTTTGCCTTTTCGCATGTCATCGCAAGGAAAACACAAGAGAAGAGAAGAAAAAAAAATAACGTACGTGCAAAAAAAATAATAAAAAAACACTTTCAAACAAATTACACAGGCCGTTCCTTCGCTCTATCGTAACGACGACTGGATTGGGCATGTGTTTATCTATAAATGCGGATAAGAACGAGAAATTATAGAATACACTAAGTCATCACTATCCGGAAGTACGTCGTTGTAACCCGTATGGGGAACGCGGCTGAGGTTCCTCTTCCCCATCGGCCACGCCCACGCAGCAACGTGTCTTGTTTTTGGTTGGTAAATAAATGGCATAACTTGGGAACCACTTGTCCGATAATATTAAACCTTGAAAAGGCACATACTCAGGCCCCGCATTATACTGTCAAGTTTCAATTAGATCGACCAGTGGTTATGAGAAACAGCAGTCAACACCACACACCCCACACACACACACACCACACACACACACACACACACACACACACACACAATGCTTTGGAATTATAAATAGATGGCCAATTATTCAATTAGCGCCAACGTATTTTGCCTTTTCGCAAGGAAAATAAAGAGAAGAGAAGAGAAAAATAAAAATAAAAAAAACAACAACAAAAAAAATAAATAAAACTTTCAAACAACCACACAGGCCGTTCCTTCGCTCTGGTAAACGACGACTGGATTGGGGCATTGTGTTTATCTATAAATGCGGATAAGAAATACGAGAAATTATTAGAATACACTAAGTCATCACTATCCGGAAGTCGTACGTTGGTAACATAACCGCTAATGGGGAACGCGGCTGAGGTTCTCTTCCCATCGGCCACGCCCACGCAGCAACGTGTCTTGTCATTGTTGGTAAATAAATGGCCATAACTTGGGACCACTTGTCCGATTAATATTAAACCTTGAAAAGGCACATACTCAGGGCCCCGCAATATAGCTGGCAAGTTTCAATTAGATCGGACCAGTGGTTGTCGAGAAAACGGGTCACAGACACACAGACACACAACAGACACACACAGACAACACAACAGAGACATACACACACACACACCACACACACACAACACACAGATTGCTGTATATTATAGATAGATGTTGCATTAATGCCACAGATATCAATCGGCGTTACTGTGTGGCTTGGGTGAGTTTTTACCACGGTACCAATTAATGGCATCACATACAGCTCCACAGTCATTTGTTTTGGCGCACGTCACAATAAAGTGATTGACCAATGACAATCTGCCAGAATGTTCGGCCCATCGTTACGTAATGAATCATTTAGATGATGGCAGCTCAATGCTGTTTGCATCTGGCTGCTGATAGTGTGTGACATTGCACTTGTAGTGTTTTTCAATCCATGAGAGTCCGGTTTGAGTTTTAATGAGCTAATGACAGCAGGTCTCATTTTTTATGACAAAGATCACTTCTTCAACACGACTGGCAACCTATCTGCCATCACAAAGTGATCACCATGGGTAAGCCCTCTCCCGCATCCAATGATGGCCATATTTTTGGACCGCTCAATATGACCTTGACCTTCAACATTTTAGGGATAGAGTGCAGATAAGAAAAATGTGTCCCCATCTACAATCCATCTATAAAACTCAACGTCAGTGAAAATCGAGAAATGTTATAGAAATTATGGTCAAAAAGGTGTTTTTTGTTCATTAGGTCATAATCTGAAAAAGTAGATCAAGGATGCCAACGAAATATGAGGTGCACAACTGCAAGTGCAGGTACTGATGCAAAAATATCCCAGAAGGTCAAGCGGTCTTTGAAATTCCACACTTGCAAATTTGATGATGACAAAAAGCGTTTTTTTTTTTTCATACTGCCATTTGAACTTTACCTTTAAACGGAGGGGTATGATGTAAAGTTAAGCGTAAATGCGACTTGCTCTAGGCATATGCCATAGAGGTTAATTTATGTCTGATGGCCAAACTTCAGTCGAGTTAATGGGTGAAAAAAAATGTTCTATAATTAAGGTTATGACTTTAAAAAAGGTCAAGAAAAACAAAAACGTCACCCTACATACTTTTTATTCCCATTCCTTGATGCAAATATTGAATTCCAAAGAATTGTAGCTGGCTCAGAAGATAGCAGCTTGGAAGTTTGCAAAAAAACGACAACCCAAAATGGTGGCTTTTAGTACTCCTCGGGGTCTCTAGAAACTCTGAGGTGTTCATAAAAAACTGGGGGTAGCTAATTGTTAGAAACAAAGTCGCGCACAACAGGTATAAGCCTCCTATCCTACATGGGGGAATCTTAAGGGTACTGAGTGAGTTACAGATCTGCTGGTGGGTGGCATTTGCACATCACTAAGGCCTACGTAATTTGGTGGTACTTTGTGAAATGTTTTTCCCATCCTCGCTATGCTCCAAGAATCTCAGATGAAATGAAAAGGACATGAGTCACAAGGGTGTTCAATGAGAATGATAAAAAAACCGAGCTGTTTAGTCTATTCGCCCTGTTTTAGATCACCATGTTTAGTTGAGTCTCATCTAACTGATGGCTCATAATGTCTGAATTCAGGTTCAAGTTCGTATATTATTACTTGCATTTGTTTATAGTCTCCTAATTTTATTGAGTAACTCACATTGGAGTATACCGTACTGATATCTACCATTGATCATCTTTCGCCTGCACGTGGTTTACATTTTACAGTACCACTGCTCCATTATGACGTGAGTGCACCACACACTCACGCACTGCCAAAAGTAGCTGCATAGCCAGCAGTGTAAAAGTTTTTTAAAAAATCCTTTCATTTTGGCAGCAATTGCAATTGCCCAAACTTCCATTCACTTCTGAGAGTGGGGCAGTCACGCATTTTAATACTAAAAGCTCCCCTGGCATCAAGTTTGAGATGTGCATGCACAAATCAAGCCAACTTGCTCCCAACATTCTGCTGCTGAAAGATTCCTTTGCATCAAGGTCATCATCATGCTGCCTGGTTTGTACACAGCATTCGTTAATCATCTTAACTTGTGGCTACTTCCAAAATGTGCCATCTGCTGCGCTGCAGACAAACAGATTCCACCTGCCACGTTAGTCACCATAGTTGGAATTTTTATTTTCCTTGTTGGCTGGACGTGATGAGATTCATGTGGCTATTGGCGTAAGAATTGTGGACAACTACTTCAATGTGGCCGACAAACTTACCGAGCTCACTTTATCAACAGTTAATGTGGATTGGCCAACAATGTTAACCTATTTACTCTAAAAGCCTGCTTCATGTACAACTTAAATGAGCCTTTCGGGTATAAATCAAAAAACTGATGAACATGTCAAATCCAATGGAATATTCTACCTTCCTGCATAAATTGCTCTTTGAATCCTTGAAGCAACATACCTGTCTTTAATGACTGCCCAAAATGGTTTATTTGGCCTGGCACTCCATAAGTTTCTCGCCAGCTTTTTTGTGAAAGGAGCAAATCCAGGAGTCCGAACGAAACTGTCATACTTTTAACTGCTTACATGTATGTATAAAAAGGCTTTACACATTTAAAGAAAAGAAACTGGCACAGAAACCTTGAAGTATGTAAATCTCACAAAACATCAGCATAGCTTCATTGTTGTAGCTGTCATCCTACAAGGGAATAGATAACTAAGAATGTTGATTCAATGGTTTTCAAAACACCTGAAGGTGATATAAAACAAAGAGTTTGGTCCTTCACCTGCGATAGAGACTGCTCGCAAAGTTGATTCAGTGTTTACAGAGAAAATGTTTATTTATTTATTTATGTTTATGTGTGTAACAAGGTCACAACTGATGAT
>CM068960.1:31340200-31353416 GCA_035128595.1 Eptatretus atami
AAAGTTATATTGAACACACACACACATACACGATACATATTAGTGCATGGCTGATATAGGCAATTTTTCGGTAATCGGCAGGTTGGAGTCTGTGTGATTACTGACAACAACATGTACTGTATACAACCCAAAGGCCTTGAGTAGCTTTCACCATTGTTTTGGGAGAATTTCTACAAACAAATTATTAAAACAACGTTGCATTATGGATGTTTCAGGGAGATTTGCATAAACATTATTCTTTTAAACAGCTGGCAAGCATCACGTGATGGGTGAAAAAAAATGGCTCTGTAATTTTAAAAACAAGTTAATAGGGGAAACAGCTCAGAAATTGGGTGTTGTCAAATATATTTTGCTTTGAAACTCACAAAGAGAAACCATATAACCTTTGTAAAGCACATCCAGTTCATATAAAATAACAAATTGCTTTAGAAACAGCTGGCAAGGACCAAACACTTATTTTGTCTCAAATTATTTTTGATGGCAGTGGAAATGGCTGCCACAGCCATCAGCGGCTGAATTTGAGATGGCCCAATATCCAAATCTGTTCATAATATGAGGCTACTAGTGTGCCAAATTTATGCTTTCCTCACAAAATGCACAATTGTTATGCTATATTTAGCTAAGTTGCCCCACTAGCAGCCTTTTCCAAGTCAAGGCATTGTTAGGCAGGCCAAAAAAAGATGGCATATTCAGACCCCAGTGATGGAGAGCAGGCTGACCAAGGATGTTCCTTGATAAAGGATATAATTAAATAAAATATCTTCAAAAGGGGAGTTCTAATTCACCTAAACACACAATTTTCACTCTTACACTTCCTTGGAGTTTTCTTGGTATGCGTGCAAAGTTTCAGCCTACTATGATTCATGGTTTTGGTGTTATAGAGGAGACACACTGGCACACACACCCACACACACACACTGACATTTATTAGTACAGATAATTATTCCAATTCAATTATGAAGCCTGTAATTAGTTTTAGACAGGCCGTTTTAATTGTCTGGCCTGTTTGAGGGAAAATCTACGAATAGCTGGCGGCACTTTGTCGTCGTGCACGCAAAGTGCTTCCAGATGACTAACTCGGTTGTGTTATGTTTTAATATCCCTCATTAGGCCAATGAAAAGGGCCTCGCAGGATAGCTCAGAGGTATGCACAATCACCATTGAGCCATCTCGCCTGGATTTCAAAATGTCGACCCGGCTATAAACCGTTACCCTGGTGCTTCACCCAAAAAGCGAGGCATCGATGCGTGCACCGAATATCAGAAGGATGATACGGTGCCCTGAACAAATGACAAATTCCTGCCACCTTCTCTCGAACATCAGGTCTGGCCAGCTAGTTCGTGAAAGCTTGACTAAAAACGTCCAGTAGCCAACCTCCAAAAGAAGGTGGGGAACAATTGGGGTCATACACACCACTTAACCAAGGAAATCCCAAAACTTATCATTGATGCCTTAAGAAATGCGTCACATTGAGAAATCAACAGATGGCTCATTTTAAACTGTAACTTTGCATACCCACATCTTAAGGATCATCTACAGTGTTTGGAATGTGAATTATCTTTTCTTTTTTTTATTATTATTGCTTAACTAGCAAAGGTCAACCATGCTTCATGTGTGAATGCCTTGCATACCCTCTTCAGATACCTTGGAATATATCATGAATCTTTTTTTTAATTTTTAGGTGAACATTTCTCAGACTCACATTGGCGTCATGGAATGTTCCCTTGACATTCCTTTTTAGAGTAAAAGCAGAAACTGAACTTTTCATTTGATCTCAAAACATTTCATTGAAATAACTTCAATGACGATGACATATTTAATTGCAACTCCATTAGTCGAATCAGGTTGGCAGGATAGCATCATGGTATGCAAACTCACTTTTGAGCTGCTTCATCTGGGTTTGAATCCCAACCGAGCTACAAACCATCGTCCTGGTGTTTCACAGGCAGGGTGATTCATCAATCCCTTGGATGAACGTTAAACTGGGCGTCCCGTCTGCCGGCGATATTTGGATGTTAAAGATGCCACGTTGTCCTTGGCGAAAGGTAGGTGAGATATCACCAGCACTATGACTAAATAACAAATTCCTGCCCTGATTGACTGACTGATGGAAAGCCAATGGTAAACCATCCCGCATAACCCTTGCCAGCAACAACGCTCTGGAAAGAGTACTACGGTACAGGCTATCAGCTGATCCGTTAAAACCACAATAACATTAATTGCATTAAACGTGTAACAGGTGTGTTGCGACTATAAAAGGAAAATTTAACTCGTATCCATTGCTCATTGTCCTTTGTCCACACTCACCACTCTTAGCCCTCTGGAATATCTCTGGCTGTGTGTGGTAGACTGTCTTCCCAATGATGACAATTCTCTATACACCTCTATTTTCTCAAACAAGGATCAATTCATAAACACCCATCCCAGCTGTCTGTTTTGCATCTGCGGTAATTTCAACTGGCACCATCCCAGCTGGGTGGGTGTTGCCTCGACAACAAGCAGCCATGGCATTGCAGCAAAGGCCTTCTGTGACTCTGTGGCAGAAGGGGTCAAACATACTTCATATGATTTTTGGCCATGATGCCGGCGAATACACACGTTCTTCCAGTAACTCCTTCCAAGTTTGACCCAATCTGTAAACTTCTCAACAAAAATTTCTCCTGGTATGTCCTCCCTCCTGGACCAACTAATGACTAACTTTCCATCCAATCTCTCTTGTTCCTCTTCTGTCCCCATTGGCTCTTCTGGTCACTTTCTTGTCAAGGTCCATGTCTCTATGGCTATTTTAAGGGAGCAACCACAACGGCACAGGATATGGGTGTTTGCACAGGTCAACTGGCAGTAACTTCAATCTACCCTCTCTCAAAAGGACTCGAGCACCATCTTCACAACACCTGATATTGATTTGCCTTGGAATACTTTCACAAAAGTCTACTTTCTCTTGATATCGATTGTGCATGGGAATACTTTCATAAATATCTACTTTCTCTCATGTACCAATGGGGCCATGCATCTCATCCTGTCTGTGAATTTCCTATCCATCCTCTGGACCCTGGAGGCAGTTGCAGTCAAGCAGCTTGCTTTCTCAGCTTGGAAAGCTAACCCGACCGAGGGTAGCTTTACTTCATTCCATAAGGCTCGCAAATAAGTGTGTGTCCATCATGAAGCAAGCCATAAAACATCGTCTTACAAATCTCAAGACTGAACTCCCTAACCAGTCTCCTTACTCCAAGTCATGGTGGCACCTTGTCAAGTCTGTGTCTGGTGTATGCACCCTCTTCATCCCATCCCTCACCTAAAATGGCTGGACTGCAAACTCTGCCTGAGATACGGCAGAATGTCCAAACTCTTTCTTTGCCTTCAAATCTCGTACATTTTTTTCCAACATGGCTACCAGACAACCAATGTCCTTTTTCAAGCAACCCCATCTCCAACCATCAATTTGGATTCCACCAGTCTGGATTCCATCAGGCAACTCTGGCCATGCTTCTGCTCCTGTCTCAGCAATGATTGGAGGTCCTCAATGTCAAATGAGAGGTTAGGATCATCTCCCTGGACATATCTCTGATATTACCTTTTGCAGATGACTCCACATTGTGTCAAGCTACCCCATACCTCTGCTTCTCTTGCAACAGCTGCTTCTTCTCTCTCTCTCTCTCTCTCTCTCTCTCTCTCTCTCTTCTCTCTCTCTCTCTCTCTCTCTCTCTCTCTATAAAATGATTAGACTCTGGTCTGATAAATGTAGGATGCCCTTAAATCCTGGAAAATTTCATAATCTCACCTATCGCTCCGGAATGACATCAAATGGCACCACCTATTTATTTATTTAGTCATCCACTGGAAGAGATTCAATCTCTTGAACTTATAGGCTTCACCACCAGCCATAACCTTTCCGAAGCTGACCACATCGCAAAGCTGTACTCCAAAGCCATCCGTAGGCTGGGCATCCTCTGTCGATCCAAGTCTTTCCTTGAAAATAGAGATACTCACACATTACGTGGCCTTTGTCCGAAGTTCAATGGAGTACTGTACTGATCTCCACCATGAGCTGGTGCACCAGCATCACATCTGGCTCTCTTGGATTCTGTGGAAGCTCTAAATGGTGTAAAGGTCGAAGGGGTCCAAAGGGTCTTATGGGTCTTTGGGGTATTTTGGGTCCTCCAGGACTTTTGGGTCTTCCTTCAGGGTCTATTGGGTCCTTGGTAACTTTTGGCCCTTTGGGGTCCTCGGGGACTTCAGGGTGTTTTGGGTCTCTGGGTCATTAGGGGTCTTAAACGGTCGAAGGGGTCTCAGCATTCTAAAGCGTCGAAAGGTACATTCCAATAGTACATAATTTATCGACGTAAGTGTTGTCTGCAACGAACATTCGAACATACGTGATTAAAAGGCATATGGTCACACGGCTTCACGGACTGACTGACAGACGGCTTCATGGACTGACCATGCTTTTCGTTTGTGATATGTATACATATATATATATATATATATATATATATATATATATATATATATATATATATATATATATATATATATATATTCTTGTGTGGAGAAGGAAAGTTTCTATTAAATATGTATCAAACTTTTGTTCGTTCTCACCTTGAATGTGCAACTGAAGTATGGGAATCCTTATCAATTGGAGACATTGATGCTGTTGAAAAAAGTTCAAAGATCGTTTACACATAGGATTCGGCATTATTTGGTTATCGTATGAACAAAGATCGGAACTTTTGCATCTAGAATCGTTAGAACAGAGAAGAATGGTAAGAGATCTTGCATTTGTATGTCGGATGTTTTTGGGGTTGGTTGCATCACCTTTTTCTGAGTTTTTTTTAAATTTCCCAAAGATCTGGTCAAAGAAAGAATCATACTTATGTTTTGAAATGGATTCGAGCTAAGTAACATGGTGGAAAAACACATCCTCTTAACTACAGACCTATCAGCTTACTTCCAATAATTATCAGCAAGGTCATGTAATCCCAATGGTGAAGAATCACTTTAAAAAGGTCTTCACCAAAATCGAATCAATTCGCCCTTGTCACACACCCAACCTGTCCACCAAGTTTCGTCCGAACCCGTTGATAACTTTTTGAGATATCCTGCTAATAGGAAGACAAACAAACAGACAGACAGGGAAAAAGGTGTGCAAACATAACCTCCGCCCAGCTTCGGTAGCGGAGATAACTCGAACACCACTCGGTAGAGCGTGTACCTCCGCCAGGCTGAACATTTGTCACCCACTGATTGGCGGAATCTGCATCCATACATTAACTAAAATTTAATCATCTAGTTCTTGCCACCGAACCAACTCATCCACCAAGTTTTGGTCGAATCTGTCCACAACTTTTTGAGATATCATGCTATATATCGTTTTTGCCCCTATCTTTCAATGTTGAAAAATCTTTCTTTTTTTAATTCCAGTATCTGAATCCGGATCCGGATCTTCACCAAAATCTAATCAATTCATCCTTGTCACACACCCAACCTGTCCACCAAGTTTCGTCCAAATCATTCTCCAAGTTTTCGAGATATCCTCATAACCAAGCAGACAAGAAGACATCAGGCAGTATCCTTACAGGTATGACGAAAATCATGCAAACTACGTCACCGTCACCTTGACCTTTAACATATACAGTCAAAAACGTTGACGGCCTCACTTTTGTCCTTCGTATCTCTACTGAAGTTTGACGAAGATAGCTGAAAGTGTTCATGAGTTATCGCACTCGCAAACAAAAAAAAACAAACAAAACAAGACAGGACCACATTTGATGAAAATTTTCAATTTTCATCACAACTACACAAAGAGACAAACAGGGGTGAAAACATAACCTCCGTCCACCTTTGCCGTGCAGGTCATGAAGAGGAATCTTCATTTGCTGAGATGTGCTCGTGTGCTAGGGACGATGACAGAATGGTTCAATGACCCACACAGAAGCCATTCCCTTAGCTCAGCGTGAGAAATTTTGCTACAGGCCTGACCCTTGGCTAGCATATATCACGCTGGCCTCCGGCCTGGAAAATCTGACTGTAGCCACGTCGTGCATGCGGTCTGCCTTCCAAATGGAGCGTTACACATGGCTGAGGCTCCCAGAGGCACACGGCCAAGGCTCCCGGTGTGTGAGCAAGAGGCAGGTAAAGCCATATGCATTCCATATATGGAGGATTGCTCTTGGAAGAGTTGACTGTGGCATAAAAGAGTAATGGGGAACTTGTCTGCATGGGATGAAAACTGCTGGTGCTTAGGAAAGGGTCTATTTTGTGTGGCAAGAGCTGGGAAAACAACATTCACTGTGCACACGAGTGTGTAAATAAATAAATATAATTAATTACAAAATATTAATAAATTTCACACCAAGTTATTTGATAAATGAGATGCTTCATCCACATTGTACGAACACCTTTCTGAGACAGAAATATTCCAAGGAAGCTATTCCATGGTGCAGTTACCGGTGAAATAATTAGAGCTGTGAGAGCAACCACACACAGCACTGAACTTGTCAATAGATTAAAACAACTAGTCAGATGTATGCTAACACAGGGAGATACAGTTAGCTGATTATTAAACAAGTTTTCTTTAAGATCATAAAACGACACCAAATAGAATTAGTGAAATACAATACGAATAGTAAAAATATTATCAACTAGATGTTTATATAAATACATTATTAAAAAATATACATGTAAATCATTTAAACCTATTTCAGTGGTTGCTTGGAGAGAAGAAGCGTGTGAAAAAAATCCGTTCATAAATAACCGTTTGATCCAGAGGTGAGTGGGATGATCGTGTTTGTTGATGGACGTGTTATATTTAAGGTAAGGTGTGCATGATTTAATGTATTATCATATAATGGAATGTGTGTTGGGAGTTGTAACTTTGTGATAATACATTAAATCCTCCAGTGAGTAAAGTTTGATTAGTGATGTTGCATTGATGGGGTTGACAAACTGCCTGGACACAACTGAGGTTGTGGATCTACTGATGTCGGTAATGTACTGATGTGGATCCGTGACCAAGGTTGTGGATCCGTGACCAAGGTTGTGGACCCACTGTTTGGAGAGGTTCTGGGCTGAAGGGATTGAAACTTCGAGGAAGAACGGTGCCCAGCTGATGATCCATGTGGTTGGGAAACCAGTCAGTTGCTCACAGGTTAAGGTTCATACTTTTGGAATGGAACTATGTTTTGAGGTTTACCATTTAAATGAAGTTGAATATAGGATGTTGTGAAATTAACATAAATTACAGCAATCCTTGAAATTATATTATATTTTAGGAATAGCCGATATTGTGTGTGTGTGTGTGTGTGTGTGTGTGTGTGTTTGTGTGTGTGTGTGTGTGTGTGTGTGTGCGTGTGTGCGCGCGCGTGTGTTATCAATAACTCACTTTAAATTTTAGACTTCCTAGCATTTTTTAGCTGCTTCAGGAAGGATGCTGTAGAGGGAAGCCACGATAACTTAGAAGTATGTGCATTCGCCTTTGAGCCATCCTACCTGTGTTGGAATCTTGTCGCAGCTGTATACTGTCACCTTGGTGTCTGGCATGCAGGGTAATGCATCAAAATGTGCATTGTCCATCGGAAGAATGTTAAGCTGGAGGTCTCATCCACCATCACTGACTGTTGGTCCACTTTACAGATCATTTGGTGTTTTTCACAAAGTGTAGGCGAGTTATCACCAAGAGCCTGAACATATACTGAAGTACAAAATCCTGCTATGTTCAGTCAAACGTCAGGCCTGGCCATGTGGTCAAGAAAGATTCGTGTCATAAACATTCCCTGGCAGACCCGACAAGAAGGTAGGAATAATTGGAATCGTTAAATAAGTAGTCGCAGTCGGAAAGATACAAGAAGCCATGTATCTCAAACTATCATGGAAATTGACCAAACCAGCATTTCTTGCATTTACTCTTCTTGCTGAGAGTAATTGAAAATTATGTCAACGCTTGTCAATAATGGGCAGTCATATGCAAGGAATCCTCTTTCTTTTCTATTGAACGAAAGCAAATATAATACAAGATATCTGAGATCACAAAGTGATCACCAAGGGCAAGGCTCCCCCGGCTTACCCTGGGTGATCGCCTGCAACTTACCCTTGACCCACGTTCCCATGATGGCATATTATTTTCAGACCACCATATGACCTTGTTCCACAACATTTAGGGATAGAGTGTAAATTAAGAAAATGTGTCCCCATCTATAATCTATCCATAAAACTCAACGTTGTGATAATCTAAAGAAAATTATTCAAGTTATAATAAAAAAACGTGTTTTTTGATAATAAGGTCACAATCTGAAGAAGAAAAAAAAGGTCTGTGGAGGACTGGCGGGTAATCCCCCCAGCAGGTGGGGTGAAAATGAGGGATTATGGGGAATGGTCCACGTCCCCCCCCCTCCCCCTTCCTGAAGTGGTACACTCATGGGGAGCACAATTTAAGTTAACAGCATGGTCCTTATGTTTCATCAAGAGTTTGGTCTGCATCTGGTCAGTTTCTGAGAAGATTTTAAAATAAATAACCTGAATTTGAGGCGAAACCCCCTTCTTGGCCTCTTATCATGATGGATCCGGATGGGGAGCACAACCTCATGAGACCTTGCTATCCTGATTCATTGTACCAAATTTGGTCCATATCGGTCGGGTAGTTTGCGAGGGGATGTTTTAGTCAAACGTTAACGGACAGACGGCTGGACACCGGGACCCGGTCTATGAGCTTATTTTGGAGAAATAACCTAAAAACCAGGTCAAGCACATGAAACAAATATCAGGTGCACAACTACAGCACAGATGCACCATTATGAAGCAAGAACATCCTGGAAGGCCAACCGGTCTTTGAGATTCTGCATTGGCAAAATTGAGTGGCAAAAACACGTTTTTTTTTTTCAGACCACCATTTGACCTTGACCTTTAACTCGGACAGGTGTGCTGTAACTGAAGCATAAACGCGACTTGCTCTTGGCTATCTCGAGAGGGCAATTTCGTTCCAATCAGACAAACCTTAGTTGAGTGATGAAAAATGTAAAAATGTCTGTAATTGGTTTAGGACCTAAAAATTAGGTCAAGGTCAAAAAAATATTAACCCCGCACACCTTTTATTCTCATTATTGTTGTGAAATGTCATTCTGAAAGTCCTAGCTGGCTCTGAGATACAGCTTGGAAATTTGGAATGCTGGGAGTGTTGGGAATGCAGAAAGAAAAAAAATCCCTATGCAATAAGGGGGGGGAGAAGGTTAATTAGCCCCCTTTTAGCAAAACAACAAAGGGCAACTTAAGATAATTAATAGATGAATTGTCTGCAGTGGATTAAATTTGTTTTAGCATTGGAAAGAGTCTATTTTGTGGGGACACACTTGGTTTCTCCTGCCAGACGTCAACCTTATCTCTGCACTTTTGAAGAAAAGCAATAATGATTCATTTCATGTGATTGGCCTCTGTACAGAAGCATTTACTATGTGTGATCATCTCAACACAAGTAGGTAAAGCAATCACTTTATATTACAGCTTTAAAAGACTGCAGCGTGAAGAGCAGCAAGTCTGGCTGAATACACCTCTTAATCTCAAAATCTGTATTTAAACAGAAAAGTTGGGAGGATACTTTAAGAATAGCATCAAGGTTTGAATCTCAAGGGATTGGGATCTGTCTGTAAAACTGCCATCTTGGTATTGACATGAACAGGATGTTGAACTCTCATCTATAGCTATCTATATATAAATGCAAGTTGTCCAATTGTGTCTGAGCGGGGTAAACATCAAAACCACAGGATGTACAATGCTGAATGATACCTCGTTTAAGAGCTCTTCGTCCAGACAGTGCATGCGGAGGTTTACAAATATTGATATTCTTGCAATTTTGATGCGCATGTGGTGTATATGCTCACAGTCATTGGTTTGCATGCCTACAGGAAGTAAAACAAATATGATATTCTTGCAATTTTGATGCGGCATGTGGTGTATATGCTCACAGTCATTGGTTTGCATTCCTACAGGAAGTAAAAAAATATTATATACTAGCAAATACCACCCGTCGCTTCGCTGAGGGAACACTTGGAGGGGGAATGAGGGGGGACAGTGAAGAGATAGAGGGTGGGGGGCGAGAGAGAGGGAGAGCAAGGAGGGGTGGGGGAAGGGAGGCAGCGAGAGGTGAGAGGAACGGAAGGCAGACATGTGATGGAGCGTTAATTACGATTCATACCGGTCTCATCAAAATGATTCTGCATAGAATAACAGTGAAGATGGAAACAAAATAATGTCTGAAATACATTTTCTACAGGTCATACTATCACTACCACACACAGACAAACTCCCGTCCAAAAATAAATACTGTCTGGATGCGTCCGGAACCAAGCTGTCCAGAGACAAACACCACCCGGACGTATCCAGAGACAAACACCGCCCGGACGCGGCCGGAAACAAACACCGCCCAGACGCGTCCGGAAACAAACACCGCCCAGACGCGTCCAGAAACAAACACCGCCCAGACGCGTCCGGAAACAAACACCGCCCGGACGCGTCTGGAAACAAACACCGCCCAGACGCGTCTGAAGCCAAACTCCCGTCCGGCCATAAACATGGTCTGGACACATCTTTGTGTTTGTGTTTTTTTTGTTCACTTCTGGTTCTGGCTTTTGAGTGACGGTTGGTTCTCTCCAGGGGTCTTTTCCGACTTTCTCAAAGATAAGTTTCCGGTCCATGTTTGTCGCATTTTGACTGTTATTTTGTTGCCTCTGTGTTTACTGTGCGTTCCTAGTTCAGTTTTCTTTCAAAACTTGTGCTAATTTTGTGGGTTTTCATCAGGCTTGTCATATTGGGTTTCCCTGAGGCCTACCCGTCTTCCCTTTTATACTATGTGCACGATCGTGTTTATTTGTATTTTCTCCTTATTAACATCGGTTTCTATTTTCTCCACTTTTCCCTCCACCCTATTTCTATCCCTCCCAACTATACCCTCTGTTTCATGTCTTAAAATTTTTTTTTTTAAAACACAAGAAAAAATATCTATTCCCTTCTCATCTTATACCCCATGTAACCACGTGACTGTCTGTACTGACCTCTTCTTCCTTCTCTACCCTCTTCCCTGTCAATTCAACTCTGATCGTGAAGGTTTTCACCATACACCTTAACGACCTTTTTTTCAAACTTTTCATTTACTCTCCCCCACTAATCTGCAAAAAATAAATAAATAAAAACGGTCTCTTACAATGCTTCAACTTCCCCCCTCCGCCCAGTTCTTCGTCTTCAAGATAATGTGTTCAATTTGACCTTTCTTTCATCCCATGTCTAAAAATTCCATCTGTTACGCTTCCTTTTTCCACCGTCAATTCTTCTGCACTCCATCCATCTTCAAATGGATTTAAATGAATCTCTGGCCTACAAATTAAAAAAAATCCCATTTTGCAATACTTGGTCGTCTTCCATGATTAATCGTTTCTTTTTTTCCAACTTCAGTGCAAATTCATCCCATCCTTAAATCTATCTCCTCCTAACTCCTCCCCTGTTATACCCCCCTTACCTCTCCCATCTTGCCCCCCCCCCATCCTAGCATCTCTCCACTGTGCTCTACTTTGCTTACAGCTCCTCCTCTGGTATCTCAAACTGTATGGTTTTTCAACATCTGTGTTCTCCATTCCAATCTAACAAATGTCTCACACTCTCATTCAGTACACTCCACAATATCTCAAACATGCTCTCTCTCTTTCATCTCATCACATCTTCCCCTCTTCCCACATGCTCAAATCTTGTTCCTCCCCCACCCACTCCCATCTTCGGAATACCTCTACCCAGTCTCATCCTTCCCTTCTCCCCACCCTCCCTTCTCCTCCTCCCCAATGACCGTGGCTGCTCTCATCTCTGCCACCTCCCCCTCTTCAAAGCAAACTTCACTGTCTCCCCCCCACAAGCTTCCTTCTCACCCTTACCAAAAGCTCGCCCCACACCTTTCTCCTCAATTCTCTCACCTTTCTCCCTCAAATGTCCCCCCTCACTCCTCCCCTTCAAATCTCTCCCCTAACCACTCCCCCTTCTTAAAGCTGCCTCCACCTCTTCCCACCCCCTCAAATCTCGTCACATCTCCCCCTCTTCCCACCCCCTCAATTTTTGTTCCTCCCCCCACCCGCTCCCATCTTCGCAATACCTCTACCCAGTGTCATACTTCCCCTCTCCCCACCCTCCCTTCTCCCTCCTCCCCAATAGCCATGCCTGATCTCATCGTCTCCCCTCTCCCTCCCTCGCAAATCAACCACCTCATCCCTCCTCAAAGCAAACTTCTCTCTCTTCCTCCTCAGCCTTCTGAAAAGCACCCCCCACACCTTTCTCCCTCAATTCTTCCCCCTCACCTCTCCCCCTCACCCCTCCCTTTCAAATCTCCCCCCTCACTCCCCCTTCTCAAAGCTGTCCCCCTTCACATCCACAAAGCTGCCTCCTTCCCCCACCCTCTCTCTTCCAGCTCATTCCTCCACCACCTCCAATCTCCAACTTCCCTTTTCCCCTCTCTTATTACTCTCCACTGCTACTCATCCCTTCACCACCTAGCCCTTGTCCTCTTCCCCATCCGACCCTCTCCCCTAGCTCTTCTACAATCTGTCAACAACTATCACTACCTCCACCTCGCCTCCCTCTCACTACCATCCCCTCCCCTCCCCTACACCCAAAGTCTCCTTCCCTCACTTCCTTAACAGTGTGGACCTCAAACATCCAGGGCCTTCACTCTAACCTGACTGATCTCTCCATACAGGTTGCTACTGACAAACCATACATAATCTGCTGAACAGAAACTTTCCTCTTTCAAGACGTCTCTGACTCCTTAGTTTCTCTCCCTGGTTACTCCCTCCTCCAGTGTGATAGACCTGAGCCTCATCCTGGCGACAGAGTTGGGATGTCCAGTCGGCGACTGGCTTTGGAGACCAGCTTGGAGATGTGGCTTTCCCAGGAAAGATCGTGGCAGATAGTGAGGCCTAAAAGCTTGATTGAAAGGACTTCTTCATGGGGATTGTTGAGAAAGTAGGTGGGGGTGGGGAGGGGGGTTCCAGATGGTCCTTTCGGAGAGACAGTGAGAATGTGAGATTTGTTAGGATTGGAAGACATGATCCACGTGTTGGACCAGCTTGTGATATTATCAAGATCTGCAGAGTGAAGAAGCTACTGCTTGCCAATCAGAGGGATGAGAGATGTTACGGCAGAGGGTGGAGTCATGAGCAAAGAGATAAAGAGGATTTTCCAGAGAATCTGA